>CM068588.1:28834768-29564768 GCA_035048485.1 Pteria penguin | reverse complement strand
TGCGACCCTGTGTTGATCAGGGTGCTGATATGTAAAATTTGTTTAACATGAAATACGCATGTACAGATGTAAAGAAAATTCCCTTGAGAAGAGGAGAAGGGCTAATCAAGTAAAATTAGGATATTGTTGCACAAAGTTTTGCGTGGCATTTTGATTAAATAAAAAATGATGTGTTTTATTCCTGTATGGAAGGGGAGAGCCCATATCTATAATTATGGGTTTCTGTCTGAGTCGTCGACAGTATTTATTATATCTATGTTATCTTGATTTTTTATATTTCTGATAATTTTATTTTGTTCAGCTCCTGACATGCGGGTAATAAATTATGACATTAATCACAAAGTGACTAGAGGAGATGGGGCAGCCAGTTTCTTAACTGCACATCTAGAGAGTGGAATAAAGGCCATTCCCAATGGTAAGTTTAAGTATCTTAATGTCGTTTCGCCCAACTAAAAGACTTATTAGCATCGCCGATTAAATATCTTGTTCATATTCTGATGGATTCCATGAACTCTCATATCGATGCTCGTTTCAAAACAGTATCTAAAACTTCATACTGACCCACGATGAAAATGTTAGAAAATATTACTTAAAGAATTTAGAGAAGGAGCAAACTTACCGATGAGTCGGTAAAAACCGAGGGCCCGTGTCATGATGACCGTGACACGTAAAAGATCACCCACTGCTTCGGGAGCATCTATTGCAAAGATATAAATTTCTATGCAATGTATCAGGCAGATGCCGTCACCATATACATGTACATGTACGTGAAATAATTGTGGAGTGACGTAAAGCACTCAATATATTTAACAACGAAATCGCGAGTCAGCTTCAAAGAAACTACCACAGTGTCTAAAGTCTATGTATAAAAAGTACTCCCCGTACCCTGATATAGTATGCAAACAAGTGACAAAATTTGAGATTTACTTGTTAATTCGTTTTAAGAATGTGTTCTTGGTTATGATAAAATTGAAATTCAAAGTTATTAAATAATTTTTTTAACATTTAGATAAGATTAAAGGTTAAGCTTAAATATTTCATTTCCGAGTTTTAGTAACTATGTCATGTGTCTAAACCAATATCACGTGACATTGACAAATGGGTATGTTTTAATGTGGGAAAATACAGTGTTAACATCAGGCACTTGCTTAGGTGCCTATTTATTTGTTGAGACGCTGTACTTGCTTACAGATTTTTCTTTTCCACACAAGAAGGAAAGGCAGAGGCGTCTGACAGGAATGTCATATTCTCTCAAGGAATATAGACTGACTTTTCTTACAAATGAGACACCTTTGAAACAAAAGACATTAGTGCATAAAATCTTTCACTGCCTCGAGTGGGTTCTTAGCCATTTGTGTTTTTCAAAATTTCTGTACAATACCTCAGGAAAATTCTTGCACTATATCTTTTAAAACGTATTAATGTCACACACATACACACACATACACACACACACACACACACACACACACACACACAAAGAAACCACTCTACCACACACCAAAATTTGTTTAAAACTTCAACTTAGCAGAGTACATCGCAATATCACCCTCTTACTAGGTTTTAAATCTTTTTACAGCTCGAGTTCTTCAATACAAAAAGGTCTTTATTCTGTATGCAGAGGATCATCCTGCTCATGTAGATGTCATTAAGTCCTTTGCTGTATTTTTGTCTACTCATTGTCGATGTGAAGTCATATTTGCTCCTTGGTGTATGCCAGATGTTAACCAGGATAAAATACGGTGGATAATGCGATCCTTTGACAGAGCAAGTTATACCATAGTAATAAATTCCCTTTCAGCATACCATCAGTTCAAATCCGGAAAGAGGCTGCGTTCTGCACACGACAGTCCTTTAGCTGACATGTTTTATTTAGGAATCAATCAAATTCATCATCGGGTGTGTTTAAATTCTGCTTATGGCAAATTAATCAATGTTTGTTTTGAGTACACAAAGAAAGAGTTCTTCATTGACGACCTTTGTGCTGGTGCACAGTATGTGTTGATGAAACATCTCCAAGATTTACTCTATCATATTCATAGTGTGAATCAGCAGACAACACAGATGAAAGATGTTGGTCTTGCTTTTGTGGAGGATATAACTGTCCTTCCAGAAGGTAACACTCTGGTCAAAAATCTCCAAACGGCCACATTATATGAGATATCTCATCCTCAATGGTTTGAACAAGATTGCTTTGATTCGGGAGTGGATAGTGCAGAAAATTTTCCCATAGAAGATCGCAATACCATAAAAGAGGACTATGAAAGAAATTTTACTAGAGAAAAAAGAATGGATGACAGTATAAGCAAAATTATTGAAAATCAAGATAAGATTTTGTGGAATATTCCTGTAGAAACCGACATTGAATCTTCTGAAGCCTTTACCTATATTGGAGAACCTTCCCAAAATCTGGAATGTGCCTATTCACCATCATTTGTGGCACCGAGTGACATTGGAGAGCCTCCAGATATATGTAGTAATTATCTCCTCAATGAGATAGAGAAACTGAACAATAAATATGTAAAGAACACTCAACTGCATATAGATAAAAGTCACACCAGTATGGGATTGAATGGGGAGGAGTGTATCAGTCTGGGTGGACATAGTGTTTGAACTATTTTATTTCAGCCAATAAATAAAACAAACTCTTATTCTTAAAATTTAGCCATGTGGCCTTTTCAAGAGAATGTTAATAGCATACAATTTATGTAATATTGTCTTGAAAAGGCCACGTGGCTAAAATTTTAAGAATAAAGAGTTCGACATATTTATTGGAGTAATACTAACTTCCCTTAGGAAGATTTTATTGAACACTGTATTTTATTTATTTTTTTTTTAATTATTGATGAAAATGTAATGATTATAAACAGCATTTTATCTACAAGTTACATATTTTCATGTGTGTAATAAAAGGCACCACTTACATTAGAAACTGAACATTATTTATAGTAGATTATAGTAGATGATTAAGAGCAACGAAAACAGATTTACCAGCGCTATCTAACTTTACATCAAATCTGAGAACCCAAGTTCGATTCCGGTTGTGCGCGCGGATTTTTAAGGTGATTTATTATCAGTCTCCTTATCTGCCCTCCGGATGAGACATTATAAACCGAAGTCCCGTGTCACGGTATAAACCGAGGCCCTGTGTCATGGTATAAACCGAGGCCCCGTATACGTTAGCATGTGAAAGATCCATCACTGCTCTGGTGGATATGTAGCATAGGACAAAATTATGAAATAATGCACCAAGCAGGTGATATGTTTTATGTATTATAATTATAGGTAAGAATCATATAATCTATGTTTTACTTAGCCTGTCATTAAAAGCAGAGTATAAGGTCCGATGTTTTACCATACATTAACAATGAAATGCTGCAGTGAGTATTTGGTATAATGATATTTTTTATTTTAAATGTATATTCAAAATCTGTGTTCCGTGTTCAGACTTGCACTATAGTAAGAATTGTTGGGTTTGTTTTGGAATACCAGTGACTTCTCACTTCACATTCTAGAGAATTATATCGATAATACAGATGCCGCCTAACGAGTGATATCTCGCTTTTACATAAATTGCCAGCTTGCTAGGTTGTAACCTTTTAAGGGCAAAAGAAAAAGACCGGTCAGTGTCATTTTGCTATTTGAATACTTTTGAATAATACATATTTAGATAAAAAAAATTATAACACCTTTATCAGTGAATTTCTTTTTCTTTTGCAAGGTATCTATTTATATCAAAACAAATATAAGATCATTCATTGATTGGTATTACAAAACAAGAATAGGGCAATGACATACGATTTAAGCTATAACGTTAAATGATAGATATATGATTCTGGTGTTGATGTATATCTGAATAAACGCCAGAGGTTTGTGAACATTAGTCCATTTGAAGGGCTTTTGAGTTTAAAATAAGAACTCTGGTACAGATTGTCATTAAATTGTTGAACTTTCTGATTTATTTATTTCTAATATATTTATGATGTAATGATGATGAATAAATCCAAACCACAAGTCCGAAAATCATGAATCCAAAGGACGTACAAAATCAGTGAAAATGAAAACCAAATAGAATACAACGAAAAATGTCTATTTGAGGAGCATATGTGAACCCCCTTGATGGAGCGAGATCAGGTGCCCGATGAGAGTGAGCATCTCCTGCTTGCTAGCAACGCCTTTCACATATACCCAGTAGAAAGAATAAAGTCGTGTAAATTCCATATATATTTATATATGAAGAAGTCAAAGTAGGTAACTTTCTAGTATGATGTTTAGAGGAAAGGAGTCCTCGTTGACATATTTCTTCGCTCATAAGCAGAAGAAATCATTCAATATAATCTTTGCTATCTTAAGGGAAGTAGCAATTGGCTTTTCGATTTAACGTCATATACAAATATATGGATGACTTACCTTCGTGGTAACGTGACTATTTCAATTTCAGCATCACAAATTTTCATTTTTATGTGTAGCAGTATCCCATCATCGCCTGCCTATGGCTTATTCATATCCATCTTAAACGGTGTGCCAGAGCAAGGTCAAGGTACAATTACCTTGCAGGAAAAGGGACTTTTAGATAAACTGCTCAAGTAGGGATATGGGAGTGGAAGATACAGAACATTACTGAGGATGTTCGAAAAGAATTTCACCTTGTCATACAAGTTTGCATTCTGACCAAAACCCCACCACAAACCATCCAAATAATCATGAAATGTAAGATATGTTGGTCAGATCTTTGGAGTTCATGTGTACATGAATGTATCAAAAATATACAGATCGTTAATTAAGTACTGCTTTAAAAACTTAAATGTTTAAAAACTTATTTCCTATCGTTTAAGCTAAAATTGTCAACTCCTTTTATTTAAACTCCTGAGCTGAGTATCTTCCTAGTAAGAAGTCTTTTAAAATTGTTTTTCAGCAAGATATTTCTTTATGAGTTTGATATTTACTTTGAGCTGCCGTACTTGTATTTGATTTCTACATTACATAGAAATATAAATAAATTGATCTAATAAGTACTCCACTCAATTTTTGTCAGCCCTCTTCATTGCCATATTACCGTCAACAAAGGAAACGCTTAGGATCATCTGTAAGCTTCTTTTACCCTAAAAGTTGTGTGACTGTGAATGTAGATATTAAAAGAGACACTATGCAGGTTTTGTAAAATCATTTTCCCAGAAGTTAAGTGAAATAGATGAGGATATTAAAGAAATTATATATATGTAAAATACTGAAGCATGAACAGTATGGCAATCCACAACAAATTAAAAAATAAAAAGCAGACACGGTTTGATTGGCTTGAATCAGATGCTGTGGAAAAGTAAGTATCCTCTACCGACCTATCACACCCGCCGTGAACCATTAGTTATCACGATATGTATATATATATATATATATATATGTATGTATGTATGTATGTATGTATGTATATATATATATGTATGTATATGTGTATATGTGTATGTGTATATATGTATATATATATGTTAAAGATGTATCCGTGTATGAAAAGTGTATGACGTATGATGTTTAATCTAATTTAATATATAAATATAGATATGAAGGTGCCACACTTGCCCGGTCTGTCCACCAATGCTGTAAATGGGTATTATTTGTTAAATTTAATAATACTTGCAGATTTAATAATACTTGCAGATATCTGGATGACATTTTGGTTATCGACAACCCTGAATTCGAACAAGTTATATCGGAAATATATCCACCAGAGTTCACATTGAATAAAGCTAATACTTGAGATAAATCTACACCTTTCTTAGATTTAAACATCAAAATTATCAACAACCTAATATATACTAATATTTATGATAAACGTGAGGATTTTGGATTTCCTATTGTAAATTTCCCTTACTTGGATGGCGATGTCCCTCGACTCCCATCATATGGTATCTATATATCTCAATTAGTTCGATTTGTCAGAGGCTGCACCGATGTTTTGGACTTTCATAAACGAAATTTACAAATTACTACTAAACTTTTAACTCAGGGTTACAGATATCACAAGCTAAGAAAAACATTCGGCAAATTCTTCAGATCTTATTCAGAACTTCTATCTAAATTTGGAAATATTTCTTTTCAACAGTATATATCCAATGGAATTTCCCATCCTAATTTTTACGGTGATCTCGTATATAAACTAAGGAAAGTAAAAGGCTCCGATAACGTTATTTTATCATGTAATAAAATAGTCAAACGTCTCCTAAATAGACAATATGATATTGAGATCATCAAAAAGACTATAGGTCTTGTATTTGGCCCCTCTACAACCTTATGCAGACTTTTACTTGAACGTTGCACGCTGACTAACAGGGCGGTGGGGACTATATGACGGGCCTTGTCCAAACCTCTTTCAGAGGAGACATGGTCCTGAACCTCGTCCCCTCTGACTGTTAGTCGGGACTCCTACAGATCTAGGGTCTTAGCTCGCTTTCAGACTGGCAGAGCACGGTTTATCATGTTGATGTCGCATATATTTTTATACCATTATGTGTTTTACAATACCTTACGTGTTTATATTTTTATGACCTCTCAATATGCGATACCTGTTGACCCTTGTTCTTTACATGGAGGATTATTTATAAATTTTTAAATGTACGTCTTTTGATTGTTCTGCTGTTACGGTGAGTGGGAAGGTGGGCCCGTAAACCGGTTAACCACACCATTTGTTTGGCTTTTGTCAAATTAAATGACCGTCCTAAGTCGGTATCGTAATTGCACTACAATCAAATATTTTTGTAATGTGTTAAATGTTCTATTATATTATTTATATTCATGTATTGTATAACTCCATGGTGACTTCTGCCACATAACTGAGCCGGTAACTCCTCTTTTTTCTTGAATAAATTTATAAAAAAAAAAACAGCGAAAAAAAAAAAGCTAGGATCAGATGATATGGAAAACTAAACATCCTCTACCGACGGATCGCATCCGCCATGAATCCTTAGTTATCACCATATATCGATTGGGATCAGGTGCTATGAAAAAGTACGCATCCTCTGTCGAACAATCACGTCCGCTGTGAACCTTTATTATCACGAAATATCAGCTGGGATCAGGTGCTGTTGACATGTAAGCATCCTTTACTGACCGATCGCATCCGGCGTGAACTCTTAACTATCACAATATATCGGCAAGGATCAGGTCATATGGAAAAGTAAGCATCTTCTGCAGAACGATCACATCCGTTGTGAACCCTTAATTATCACGATATATCGACTGAAATCAGATGCTGTGGAAAAGTAAGCATCCTCTGCTGACCGTACACATCCACCTTGAACCCTTAGTTATCAAGATATATCGGCCGAGATTAGATGCCATAGAAAAGTAAGCATCCTCTACCGACCAATCACATCCGTGAACCCTTAGTTTTCACGATAAAAAACAATTTTAAATAGTCAAACATATAAGCCACATGACATCTGCTATTATCGAACAAAGAAGTCAGCATATTATTTCACATTCATTCGCTCCCTTCTTTTTATAATGATAATTTTTATCATCTATTTGCCGTTTAATATCCTCTGTGCGTTGGGTAGATTTACTGTAGTGACGCTCTGTTTGTGGCACTGACAGTACAGTTTCCACTTCTGGATTCAGTCACTGCCACCAAATCGAATCCCATTTACTTCCAATAATGTATAAAATCTTAATTGTTCAATATGAATTCACGTTGAATCAATGCTTTCAGTCATAACATACAAATACCTATGACCTTTGAGTCAAGCAAAATTTGCTTTTCAAAAAGTTTGAGAGTATCATTTTACATTCCGTTCCGTATGTAATGTATCTTTGGGCATTTATTGCGGAATAACTAGTTGGACAAGAGAGGATTATTTATTCGGGTTCTGATGTTTAGTAGACTCATTTTATCCCCAGTGTTGATGCCAGTGAAGCAGTGACACGGCACCAGTTAATATTCCAAGTGATGATATCTGGGAAACTGTGACACGGCACCAGTTTATATTCCCAGTGTTGATGCCAATGAAGAAGTGGCACGACACCAGTTTAAATTCCCAGTGTTGATGCCAGTGAAGCAGTGACACGGTACAAGTTAATGTTTCCGGTGTTGATGTCAGTGAAGCAATGACACCGCACCACTAAATGTTCCCAGTGTTGATGCCAGAGAAGCTGTGACACGGCACCAGTTAATGTTCCCTGTGTTGATGCCAGTGAAGCAGTGACACGACACCATTTAATGTTCCCAGTGTTGATGCCAGTGAAGCAGTGACACGGCACCAGTTAATGATCACAGTGTTGATGCCAGTGAAGCAGTGACACGGCACCAGTAAATGTTCCCAGTGTTGATGATAGAGAAGCTGTGACACGGCACCAGTTAATGTTCCCTGTGTTGATACCAGTGAAGCAGTGACACGACACCATTTAATGTTCCCAGTGTTGATGCCAGTGAAGCAGTGACACGGCACCAGTTAATATTCCAAGTGTTGATGCCAGTGAAGCAGTGACACGGCATCAGTTAATATTCCCTGTGTTGATGCCAGTGAAGCAGTGACACGGCACTAGAAAATGTTCCCAGTGTTGATGCCACTGAAGCAGTGACACGGCACCAGTTAATATTCCCTGTGTTGATGCCAGTGAAGCAGTGACACGGCACTAGAAAATGTTCCCAGTGTTGATGCCAGTGAAGCAGTGACACGGCACCATTTAATGTTCCCAGTGATGATGCCAATGAAGCAGTCACACGGCACTAGAAAATGTTCCCACTGTTGATGCCAATGAAGCAGTGACACGGCACCAGTTAATATTCCCTGTGTTGATGCCAGTGAAGCAGTGACACGGCACTAGAAAATGTTCCCAGTGTTGAATGTCAATGAAGCAGTGACACGGCACCAGTTAATATTCCAAGTGTTGATTCCAGTGAAGCAGTGACACGGCACCAGTTAATATTCCCTGTGTTGATGCCAGTGAAGCAGTGACACGGCACTAGAAAATGTTCCCAGTGTTGATGCCAGTGAAGCAGTGACACGGCACCAGTTAATATTCCCTGTGTTGATGCCAGTAAAGCAGTGACACGGCACCAGTAAATGTTCCCAGTGTTGATGCCAGTGAAGCAGTGACACGGCATCAGTAAATATTCCCTGTGTTGATGCCAGTAAAGCAGTGACACGGCACCAGTAAATGTTCCCAGTGTTGATGCCAGTGAAGCAGTGACACGGCACCAGTAAATATTCCATGTGTTGATGCCACTGAAGCAGTGACACGGTACCAATTAATGTTCCCAGTGTTGATGCCAGTGAAGCAGTGACACGGCACTAGAAAATGTTCCCAGTGTTGATGCCAGTGAAGCAGTGACACGGCGCCAGTTAATATTCCATGTGTTGATGCCAATGAAGCAGTGACACGGTACCAATTAATGTTCCCAGTGATGATGCCAATGAAGCAGTGACACGGCACCAGAAAATGTTCCCAGTGTTGATGCCAATGAAGCAGTGACACGGCACCATTTAATATTCCCTGTGTTGATGCCAGTGAAGCAGTGACACGGCACTAGAAAATGTTCCCAGTGTTGATGCCAGTGAAGCAGTGACACGGCACCAGTTAATATTCCAAGTGTTGATTCCAGTGAAGCAGTGACACGGCACCAGTTAATATTCCCTGTGTTGATGCCAGTGAAGCAGTGACACGGTACAAGTTAATGTTCCCAGTGTTAATGTCAGTGAAGCAGTGACGTGGCACCAGTAAATGTTCCCAGTGTTGATGCCAGTGAAGCAGTGACACGGCGCCAGTTAATAATCCCTGTGTTGATGCCAGTGAAGCAGTGACAAGGCGCCAGTAAATGTTCCCAGTGTTGATGCCAATGAAGCAGTGACACGGCACCAGGTAATACATATTTTACAATACGATTCTTGTAATCTGATTGGTTGATAGTGAAATATCATTCACGTCGCTGACTCAAATATGTACCATGCGACCATCTATGTTCTGGAAATGCGTCGCATTTTGAAATAATCACCGAGTCATTAATTTTAACTCAAAAATAGATTAAATTATAACTTTAATCAACAATTGAACAAAACAGTAGATTACCCCTGATAAGATCATGAATGACTAAATGAATAGCTAAATAATGACCTTTGACCTGGTGCTCATCAGTTTTAATATGAAGCCATTATACTCACTGTAAACTGAACAAACGGATATGTTACGTTGATTCCCTTGTGAAGGATTTCGACTAACATATATAGTCAAAAAGGTAAAATACTCATGATAGGACAAAACATAATATCCAGTGTAATTACCAAAGTACCTTGTACGAGATATCATAATAAATTTCCCTTGTTCCATGCTATATTTATGACAAAGACGGTTTGTTAAATTTTATTGCATAAACAGTTTTGATGAGAGAAATCACTTGTATACAGAATACTGCATATAAACATGATGAATATATATGATTTAAAATGTTTTAATCCGGTAAAATGCAACACTATATATAACTGGAGTTTCTCCTTACATCATTTCAATCTCTATGCCTGTAACATTACGCATAACACAATAGGGCACACTGTTGTGTGGAAAAAGATGTGTCTGAATTTATTCGGTCTTTTTGTCATACAGAGTTACTTCCCATTTGGGACGGTATCTGACGTAAAAGAATTATGACGTCATAAAACTCTATGGAAACTGATCTAAAACTCAAGGAAATGACAGTCCACAAATGACGTTTTCATAGGAATTAAGTCAGTTACTTCCTACACGAACACAGTCAAAAAACAAAGTTTATTTGAAAATATGTGACTTAAACTTCGGAGATGCCCAGGGAAGAAATATCTTAAATTTGAATTATTATTGGGAGCAAATGAAATTTTATGTCAGAGTGCATTACAGTATTCAGTATTAAAATTTGTATTGCCTGTATGAAGTGTACAATCTTTTGTATTTTGTAGAGTCAAATTACTTGTGTACAACAAGTCAAGTCAAGTATTCACAGTATAATCTTCAGAATCTGAAAGATAACAGTGCATAAAGATCAAATATAAAAATGACATAAAACTGTAGAATGAAAAGTACTATTAATAACAATGCCATATAACAATGTCATATATATATAACAAATGGCATGTACAGTAAGTAGATCAGCACTTCAGTAAATCATAAATGTTAGTATTAAATCTATCTTAACAAAGAAAAACTGAATCAGTCAATAAATGGCTTGCTCAGTAATCATTTTCAACAGATAAAACAACAAATTCTTTTTAATTTGCAAATCGTATGTTTAAATATGTATATATATATATATATATATATATATATATATATATATATATATATATATATATATATATATATATGTATATATTGTACATAACACACAGTATGGAAGAGAATGAAGTTTGCATAGATTTACATGTATTTCATTTTTGATAAAATAAGAAATAGCTGAAGAACACTGATAACATTACATCTAAATAAAACTACGTCACACAAAAGATATTGCTGTGGAAAAACACCAAATTCATGGGTACTGGTTAGTGATGATCTGTCTGGTGTAATAAAGTATATTGAAAACAAGAAGAAATGATAGAAAGATACAACAGTGCCAAGATAATTATACTCTTCACACAAACAGAGGAGTGAAAAAACAATCACTACATCTACATTATGGGGAAACTACAATAAGACCATTCAAATATCTGTAGAAGTATTGAGTGTGGACACTTTTCATTTTTATGAAGTGTTGACACTTTTCATTCATTACTGTACATATGTCTGAGGTACTGACACTTTTCATTAATCACTCTACATGTTTTGTGTGAAGTGTTGACACTTTTCATTACTTACTCTACATATGTAAGAAGCATTGACACTTTTCATTCATTACTCTAAATCTTTATGAAGTGTTGACACTTTTCATTAATTATTCTACATGTGTACAAGTGTTGACACTTTTCATTCATTACTCTAAATGTTTATGATTTGTTTACACTTTTCATCTTTATATACATGTGTATGAAGTGATGACACTTTTCATTCTTTACTCTAAATGTTTATTAAGTGTTGACACTTTTCATTAAATACGCTATATGTGTATGAAGAGTTGACACTTTTCATTAATCATCTTACTTATGTATGAAGAGTTGACACTTTTCATTCATTACTCTTAATATTTATGAAGTGTTGACACTTTTCATTAATTACTCTACATATGTATGAAGTGTTTTTTACTCTTCATGTTTATGATGATTATTTATTTGCTGCACCTACATCAAATGTTTGATGATTATTTTAAAATACATTGTTGGTTTTCACTCAAAATACTAAGACTTACAAACTGATTACATCTACACTTACAACTTTTTGATACGTACATATATCTATTTATTGTTCAATGTTTAAGTAATGGCAATAAAAGATGATGATATTAAATATTCATAAAAAATTCAAAATCTTTCATAATATTGTATATTTTTCTCTAAAAATAAACTTGTGAATTTGAAATATTTAACTTATGTAATAAGAATACCGCATAAGTATACATGGTAAAAGGGAGTTAATTGGAATTTTTGTATATAACTAATTCAGAAACAATATAAAATGGTCAACATTTTTTAAACAATACTTTATACAATGTAGTTTAACTCTGATATCAATTCTTTTAATTGTTTGTAAAAACAAATTTAATCACTATCTGATGGGTCCCCAATACAGATTTAATACAGGAATGTACAATTACTTAATGTGTCCCAATAGATAAAGATAAAGTACAGATTATGTATGATTACTCAATTCATGCGAATGGTCTTTTTAAATTTCAGTTCATAATCATCTCCTTTAACATTCAACTTAACTATATCATATCAATTTTATACATGTATATGTTTTATAATAGTGATAATCAGGTTTTTTTTTTGTATTCTAATATGAGGAAGGTATGATATTATGATTATAAACTGATACCACCTATGATACATTTCGGGTAGCACAATGCAAATACTATACCCACCCTTAACTTGGAAACTTTAATAAGAAAATAAGCTGTTTAATTATGAAAGTGTAAATAACATACCCTATTTACTGTCAACATGTGTTGAATACAGTAGGACCTGACTAAATAGATTTTAGGGCTTAAAATAAAGTAATGAAAACATGAAAATATATATAATGAATATCGGAATGAACTGATATGAGAAGTATGAAAGAGATACGACTCCACCCTGAGAAATATGGAATCTGAGAAAATGAACTCAGTTCTAGAAATAATATACCTGTAATACCTCGCAAATTTGAAATCGTAAATTGGTTTACGGTGAGCAAAAATACAAATATATACACTTTGGTAATACCCTATCACAAATACTGCAGATTGTTTAAATGGGAATATTGAGTATCCAATAAAAGTCATGACCTGAAAATCATAACGGATTAAGATTTGTTCCTCTCCATACTGATGAATCATTGGATTAGACTTTATTGTTACAATGATCCACATTATTACTTATAACATTATATGTTATAGCAAAATGAGGAAAACACTGACAAGTTTACTTTCATTTTTCTATTTAAGTTGCAATCTGCAGCTTTTGCGAGAGGGCACATTAAAGCATACTACGAACAAAAATAAACAAACATTTGGTCTTACACTACTGCTGTAGCTTAACTTACTCTGTGGTAGAATTATCCACTTTATTTTGAAACAAATATTATTCCTTTAAATTCAGTGAATGACAACATGACAAACAAAGTAAAAGTGTATATAAGAAAACAATTCCTGGAGTGTATTTAAACATTGTATATAAATATTACATATTGAAACAGAACATTAATATATGTTAATATCTGAATAGACATTACCTTCAGTACATTTCAGATAGTGGTTAGTTTTTACTATGAAGTTTGTAATAATTAGTTTATCTGAAATCAATGCTTAGTTAATCTTTATTCTAATATGAAGTGAACAAAAGTCAGTTAATCTGAAAGGCTGCTAATACGCATGATCGCAAATACTCATTCCCGCCATGTTTTGTATTTTAGTCACCTGCCACATCTAATGTTCTATACTTTGGCAGATTTTCTGTGTGTGTATAAAAGCACGAGTCAGAACGGTGAATCAGTTATCACAATCTTATCATTGATGCTGGGTACAATTAAATATATATGTATCTTATGTATCTCTTATAAATATATATATATATATATATATATATATATATATATATATATATATATATATATATATATATATAATTTCAGTCATCAGCCTCTATATATGCATGTACATATTACATCTAGAGGTAATTTCTATGATGGAAGATTCTATGCTACCAGATCACATATATTATAGCGTCATTTTAATATGTGTAAGTACATGTATTGCAAACATCATTTCAATATGTGCAAGTATTGCAAACTTAAGAAAATAACACTTGAAAACAAGCTCATATAAAAATCAACATTGCATTATTTATAAAAATCTTCTTAAATTCTCAATGAGATTCATAATATTTTAGAGAATAATTTTATTGTGAGTGCACCAAGATGCCTGATTTTATTTTAACTTCAAACAGAGACAAAATATCTATGTCTCTGCTTCAAATAGTAACTTCATGCATTCATCAATGTTGTGTGTTACATCTACTCAAAACAAGAAGAAACTACCAAAAAAAAAGGATCAGACTATCAAAGGAAACCCCCACTCTCCACAAGTAGTAATCTTAACGGCCAGATGCAAAGACAAGAGGATTACTATAAACCCCACCACTTCATGACAATATATAATCAAGATTAAAAACAGTGAATGTGTTTTTTAATTTTACATGAGAATGATGAAGATAGTTCAACATAACAAATATATAACATCTTATTTGCTAAAGGTAAACATTCTAAAATACACATAGGAACATCTATAATACTGTATATTGCTTGAAATATTCCACAATATCATAATTACATAATAACTATGCCATTTGTGTCAAAAAAAAAGTTTTGATTATTTAGTTCTACATAAATGAAAACTGTCGGAGGAGAACAAAGCACTCCAATATCATTATCATGATCATCAATAGAATATATTTGAATCTATTTGGATACAGTGATTACCAAAAGGACATCAATAAGGTGACCTGTCTGCACTTAATAAGAGCTCTTTCACTTTTTGTATGTCACAGAGAGGTATACTAAGTTAACTGTCACTTGATTGCCCATATCTCATCATGGTGAATTAAGCACAGAAATAAAATGTAAAATGAATTAAACATCATTGTTCAACTTTTATACTACTACTTTTCCACTGGGCTACCTCAATAAACATGACCAGAAATAATTCACCTTACTGAAATGGGCTATAAACTGGCTATGAGTGTTTTTTATGTCTTAAACTACAGTGAATGCAGCATCACATCTTTATCGGTAACAAAATAACAATTTCAAACACTCTGCCCACCCAGACTGATACACTCCTCTCCCTCAAGGCCCAGATTGGTGTGACCTTCAGCTATCTGTAGTTGTGTTTCTTCTATATACTTATTGTTGATTTCTTGTATCTCATTGAGGAGATAATTACTACATATATCTGGAGGCTCTCCAATGTCACTTGGTGCCACAAATGATGGTGAATAGGCACATTCCAGATTTTGTGATGATTCTCCATGGTAAGTAAAGGCTTCAGAAGGTTCAAGGTCATTTTGAGCTGAATAGATAGGAATATTCCACTCAGTTTTATCCTGATTCTCTATAATTTTGCTTATACTGTCATCCATTCTTTTTTCTCTAGTAAAATTTCTCTCATAGTCCTCTTTTATGGTATTGCGATCTTCTATGGGCAGATTTTCTGCACTATCCACTCCTGAATCAAAATAATCTTGTTCAAACCATTGAGGATGAGATTTCTCATATAATGTAGCTGTTTGGAGATTTCTGACCAGAGTGTTACCTTCTGGAAGGACAGTTATATCCTCCACAAAAGCAAGACCAACATCTTTCATCTGTGTTGTCTGCTGATTCACATTATGAATATGACAGAGTAAATCTTGGAGATGTTTCATCAACACATACTGTGCACCAGCACAAAGGTCGTCAATGAAGAACTCTTTCTTTGTGTACTCAAAACAAACATTGATTAATTTGCCATAAGCAGAATTTAAACACACCCGATGATGAATTTGATTGATTCCCAAATAAAACATGTCAGCTAAAGGACTGTCATGAGCAGAACGCAGCCTCTTTCCGGATTTGAACTGGTGGTATGCTGATAGGGAATTTATTACTATGGTATAACTTGCTCTGTCGAAGGATCGCATTATCCACCGTATTTTATCCTGATTAACTTCTGACATACACCAAGGAGCAAATATGACTTCACATCGACAATGAGTAGACAAAAATACAGCAAAGGACTTAATGACATCTACATGCGCAGGATGATCCTCTGCATACAGAATAAAGACCTTTTTCGTTTGAAGAACTCTGTAAGCTGTAAAAACATAACATAATTATTAAATGAAAATCGATCTTGCAGTAAACAATTAATAAGTCAAACTTTTTCTGGTGAAATTAGCTCTACATGTATCTGGCTTGTAAAATACCACAACTACACTGCCTTCAAACCATTTGAAACAAAGTTTGAGAAAGAAAACACAAACTTTGAGTATCAAATTATTATTGAATGCTCAAAATCTAGAACACATTTTAACAAAGCATGTAAATAATACTCTTTGAATAATGGAAAAATAGTCATCTAGTATGTACATATTCATAGATACATTATTTGAAAAAGACTTGCACATATAACTAAGGATAGAAATTACTTTTTTCCCACAGATCAACTGATTTATTAACCAGTAAACTGCTAGAGATTTTATACAAGTGGATACAAATCTTTTCTTACAAAAACTCTCTTGTTCAGGTGACATACAAGACAAAAGGAATACCTACTATTGTTTCTTCTTTCTATTTCAATGTCCAGGTTTGTGCTGACGTAGCTACCTGCATCCTCTCTTCTCGTAAAATTCTGATTATTATCACGATTAGTGACATACATGTTAGGATCTGAAACAAACATCAACAGAAATGATACACAACATATAACATACCTGTACTGTTGCCGTGGTACACAGTACCTCATTCAAATTTACATTATGTACCTTTCCCTTCATCTTACTTGCAGGAAAGGAAGACAATATTGTACAGTAAAGGAAAATGCAGTGACAAAACTGTAAATAATTGTCATTTTTACTTCAATGTTGAGTACATGGTTAAAAATATAGTTTATTATTGATGAATCCAACTTCAGAACCAAGAAAAGTAGTGCAATATATATAGGAGTTCAATATTTAATAACTATGTATTCAGTAAACTTTGATCAGAACTTAACATAGAATTCCATTTAGCTAAAATTTCAATTGAACTTTATATATACTTATATAACATATAACATATATAACAATTTAATGCTGAAGCTCACAAGTTCTGCATTTCACTCCTTCGTGATGAAACTTTCTTTATATGCATACATACATACATACATACATATATATATATATATATATATATATATATATATATATATATATATATATATATATATATATATATCTGGATATCTTGTATTATCTATTTCTAGATCTATACATCTTCATGGTTAAAATGCCACAACTTAGATAAAAAGCCATAATCTTTATTCTTATATACATGTATAAACAGACTGATATTTACTTTTTACTGATGAGATAAACAAGAGAAACGCCTTACGTTGCATAATATGCCCATTGCTTAATTTCTTGAGTTGTTAAGTGAATGTATGAAGAAATTTCTTTCCCTTGTTATATAGGGCTTCAAATATACCCCTTAATTCTCTATTCAAATTCCTTACAGAGGAAAAACTCTTGTAAGATAATGCTAGTAATGAAATTTAATCTTTGTTCAAAGTCATGACACACATTTGGGAAATGGGCAACAAAATTCTGTTCAATATTATTCAAATTAATGCAGGCAGAAGAAGATTAAGGCCTGGACAAAGATTTAACAAACATAAGCACTATGACCTTTACCTTGCAGATATGACCTTGATTTAATCTCATGATACTCCCTTATGTCCATGGCAACAACCCTGTAAAATACTGTTCAAATCGATGCAGGCAGTAAAAGGTCATAGTTCAGACAAGGATTTATCTTACATAAGCAGTGTGACCTTGATCTTTCATATAGGACCTTGATTCAAGGTCATGACCAACCCTATGTACCTGAGCAACAATTCTGTAAAATATTATTCAAATCCATACAAAGGGTAAAAAGTATGACCCAGTCAAGTAATTACCTATCATATGCATTGTGACCTTGGATCCTGAGCAAAAATTCTGTGAAATATTATTCATATCCGTGCAAAGGGTGAAAACAAATGTGGTCTGGGCAGAGATTCACCCATCATATGCACTCTGACCTTGACCTTGCAGATATGACCTTGGTCCAAGGTCATGACACAGCTTGGGTCCTGGGAAACAAATCTACGAAATATTATTTAAATCCATGTTAGGGGCAAAAAGTTATGGCACGGACAAGAATTTAACTGACATAAGCACTGTGACCTTGACCTTGCAGATATGACCTTGAAAATCTATAAAATTCATCCTCCTGTCATAACAAATAAGTGTGTAAAGTTGAAAAGTTCTAGCATAGACAGTTTGGTTTTCATCTTGTTTACAAGGTGCTTTCTCAAAAATTGGCTTTTTTTACCTAAAATGATCTAGACCTTTAACCTAGATACTGAAAATCTATAGAGTTTGTCCTCATGTCATAAAAAATAAGTGTACAAAGTTTGAAAGTCCTAGCTTACTGTTGGTCTTCAGAAAGTGGTTTGAGTAACAACATCTCTAAATCAGGAGAGAAATAACAATCACAAAACCTGCAAATGAGCAGAGAAACATTGACTCACCTTTGTTATTTCTTCTGTTATGAAAAAGAATAAACACCACCACAGTAACAAGTACAATGCCCAGGACCAAACTGCACACAACAATGATGACAGTATCCTGGCTAACACCAGTTGGGTCTGAACTTTGCTGCTGCTGTCGTGTCTCATCATGACGTGGTGTTACAGCAGTTTTGACTGTAGTATCTACAGGCACAGGATCTGAAGGATTGGTAGTGTGTGGAGATTTAGTAGGTAAACGATGGTTAGTCAAGGTGGTAGTTGTAGTGAGAATAGGTTGTGCTAGGAGAAAAGGAAACATGTTCTTAATAATAATGTTATCTTTTGTAACAGGATAAGCATAGTGTTATTTTACATTTCACCATACAATAAACACTTTGTAAATTATCCAGACCTATTTTACAATTATGTTAGGTATCATAAAATACGGTAAGACACTGTTATTCTCTTTATATACTATCCACCAAGAGTAGCCATTCTGACCATGTAGGGTACAGCAAGTACCAAAACAAGTACGTAATGTAAGTTCAATTAAGTATCAATCATTTTATGTAGTTTTATATTTGCTCTATTATAACCCACTTCCAAGGGAATAGGGTAACACAAAGGAAGTGAGTAAAATTTCAGTGGTTGTCACTTGTTTACATACATGCTTTTACAATGTCTCTGGCAAAGAGTATTGACTCATTCACATTATAGATCCACTCACTGACAACAAAAGGCTCAAACTTAAACAGTAATCCTTCACAATTTTATTCTACAAAACTGGCAATGGCAATGTAGAAAAGTTTGATAGAAGGTGGAACCATATCAATAGAGTAAAGTCTGATAGAAGCTGGGTAACCAATAACCAGTGCCAATATAATAAATCTTGATTTGCATAAAAAATTCTATTTACACATAAAATGACATCAGTGACATGTATGTAACAACAAAATAATAAAACTTAGACAATGTTAAATTTTGTATATCTCTTCTCATTTTCAGACAATTAGATTTGAACAGGCATTGTGCTTTCAAGATTTGATATTATATTAAAAAGATATTGCATGATTCATATCTTCTGTGTAGACAACATCGATACACAAATTGAACATCTGTGGACATCTATCCTGCTCTTGATGTAAAAGTGCTTTTATTGTCAGGGTGAGTAAGATGACAATAAATTCTGAAAGTTCCAAATTTCATTCAAGACAAAGAAAAGATAATATTCTTTAATTCAGTATTTTGTATTGAAAGAGTTGCTATCAGAAAGTCCAGATGAAAACACTGCACAGATATGTCATGGCATGAGCTCACCTGGTGTATTAACAATACAACTGTAAGCCATTTCAACTCTTATTCATAAGGGATGACTACGACAAAGATTAAGATTTCACATGGAATAATAATGTAACATTTGAACATATCTGTGAAAGCAAAAAAGGAAATATTTTCGCTTTAAAAACTTTAACCTAACCGTCCACTAATGACAGTGATACTGACTCTGGAGATAACAACACTGCATGGTAAGCCAATAGCTATCTGGACATTCACCCCAATGAGATTAAAAAAAATCTGAATCCATCAAATGTTAGAGGGGAAAGAATCAAAGACTATTCAAAATCAATTGAACCTCTTATTTTACTTTTATCACAAAAAATCATCACACTTTTTACCAAAATATTGATTAAAACACTAAATTACTAAATGCTCTTAATGATAATTATGTTACTTATTGCCTTAAATAATAATTACATTACTGCCTTGCATTTTAACTAAAGCCGGTGTGGCCTAGTGGATAAGGTGCTCGGCTCATGATCGAGAAGTCCCGGGTTCGACTCCCATCCTGGGCACATCGGTGTTGTCTTTCAGATGAGACACTAAAAACCGAGGTCCCGTATCACTGTAGGTGTGACACATAAAAGATCCATTCTGCTTCAGGTGGGAGTTCCTTGCAAAGGTCTAAATTTGTATGCAATGCATAAGATAGATGCCGTCACCATATAATTATGTGAAATAATCGTGGAGTGACGTAAAACAATAATCAATCGATGCATGATAACTATGTTACTTACTACTACAAGTGATAATTATGTTTCTTATTGCCTTTGATAATGTTACTCATTGCCTTGAAATAATAATTACATTACTCACTGCCTTGTATAGTAATTACATTACTCACTGCCTTGTATAGTATTTACATTACTCAATGCCTTGACATAATAATTACAGTACTCACTGCCTTGTATAGTAATTACATTACTCACTGCCTTGTAAGGTAATTACATTACTCACTGCCTTGTATAATAATTACATTACTCACTGCCTTGTATAGTAATTACATTACTCACTGCCTTGTATAGTAATTACATTACTCACTGCCTTGTATAGTAGTTACATTACTCACTGCCTTAAATAGTAATTACATTACTCACTGCCTTGAATAGTAATTACATTACTCACTGCCTTGTATAGTATTTACATTACTCACTGCCTTGAATAGTAGTTACATTACTCATTGCCTTGAAATAATAATTACATTACTCACTGCCTTGTACAGTAATTACATTACTCACTGCCTTGTATACTAGTTACGTTACTCGCTGCCTTGAATAATGATTACTTACTCTCTACCATGAATGATAACTGTACTACTCATTCCCATGAAACATAATTATGTTACTCACTGCCTTGAGTGATAATTACATTATTCACTGCCATGAATGATAATCATTTTACTCAATGCCTTGAAAGATAATTATGTTACTCACTGCCTTGAGTGATAATTACATTTATTCACTGCCATGAACGATAATCATTTTACTCAATGCCCTGAAAGATAATTATGTTACTCACTGCCTTGAGTGATAATTACATTATTCACTGCCATGAATGATAATCATTTTACACAATGCCTTGAAAGATAATTATGTTACTCACTGCCTTGAGTGATAATTACATTATTCACTGCCATGAATGATAATCATTTTACTCAATGCCCTGAAAGATAATTATGTTACTCACTGCCTTGAGTGATAATTACATTATTCACTGCCATGAATGATAATCATTTTACACAATGCCTTGAAAGATAATTATGTTACTCACTGCCTTGAATGATAATTGGTTCTGTAGTGGTTACGATGCATTGTTTACATCTGTGTTGGTTATCTTTACATAAACATTTGTAATTGTCCTGCCAGTAGGTGTCATTTGGTTGAATCTGTTTAGCAATAAAAATACATGTATTATGATTTTAGGAAGATAAATATAATAAAAAAAATTCAACAGTAAAAGGTATATTTTATTTGACAATAGACTTAAAAGGAAACAAGCAAATTCAATAAATTGTGGTCCCTAAATTTGGGGGTTCTATTAGTAAGAGTACAGTGATCTGTGACATATTGTCATGGTTGTGCATGTCTACAGACACACGTGCCAAATATGAAGGCCCTACATCTTACATTTAAAAAGTTACATTGAAGTAGGTCAAAGGTCATGATCAAAGTCACATGATAAAAAATTGTGGTACCAATGGAAAGGTATTGCAATTAGGGACGAACATGCCAAATATGAAGGCCCTACCTCTTACGGATAAAAAGTTATGACCAAGGTTAAAGTTTTTGTGACAGACAGACAGACAAAGACAAATGAGTTTTGATGTCCCCAGGCTTTTGCGAAAAGCGGGAGACAAAAATATGAAGTCTCTATCTCTAACAGTTCAAAAGATATGGCAAAGTTTAAAGTTGACAACAGACAGACAGGACAAAAACAATATGTCCTTAATCTATCAATCCTGGGACATAAAAAGGTGAATTCTGAAACTGTATATGAATTGTCCTTTACATAATATTCTGTTATGCATAATTTGATATATACCAGGTTATGGTTGATAATTAAATGCATCCTTTTTACAATCTTACCTTCACTCTGTACGTTCCAGGAATGAGCTTTGAGAATGTGTACTCCTGAAAAAAATTTCATATCTAAGAGAATGTACACTAATTGTCCAGTCAAAACTTTATACATCGTTATACTTTGCTTTAAGCAAGATGACAAACAAAAGGTAATCAAGAGGCCCAAGTGGGCCTATATCGCTCACCTGAGTACCTAGATGATCAGTCATGCATGAAGGAAGAATTCATTTATTTTTGCATTACTGTGACTAAGTCAACACAAATGTTGAAAATATGTCAAATTTTATTTCAGACTAAAATAAAAAACAACACTTTTTTGCACATCCATTCAGGTGATTTTGATATTAAGCATTTCCTTTGTCTCTGCAAGATGTCATTCAGGGCAACAAGTTAGTCATTTTCTTTAGGTGGGGCCTTTTGTTGACTGATTTCAAGTCTGGGTCATGAACAACAATTGTTTCAAATACTGTCCAGATCTAACTTAAAATTGCCTAATTTCATATGTTGAGTGTTGAGAAACATCTAAAATCTTATTTAGATGTGTAAAGAAATGAAAAATAAATTTCTGACCACAGCTGGATTTGAACCGCTACTCTCCATATTTCAATTACCAAGTGGTATATGTACCATTGTGAGACCTACTTTTTAGACATGGGGGCATTATCTGTTAACCAATTTGGATGAAATTTACCAAATTGATAGAGGACCTTTAGTACTTCAAGTATTCCATGTTTCATTAAAACCTTTCATGTGGTATACCAGCAGAAGTGAAAAATGTGATTGAATTGTTCCTATACACCCTCATTTGGAAGTCTTAAAAAATTCATAGAAAATCCAAAAATTGAGATATTGACAAAATTTTTTCAAAGTAACATTCCTTACCATAATTATGATCACAATAGTCCATAAGAAATCATCATTATCAATAAACTAGGAAATATGACACTTTTCTGCATTGAAATCACCAAGTCCAAAGAAATGTCGAAAAAAAATTCTAAAATTTGATTTTGGAAGGGAACCAAAATGACAATATGTCTTCACTCATCCCTCTAGATCATTTCTGTGCATTCTGTTTGTCTCTGTATACAGCCCGTATGAAAAAGAATATTGTTAAAGGAGGGAACTCTTTTGTGACCTACTTTTGACTATGGTGGTGCCACCTGTACAGAGGTTTAAAGGAAAACAACAGAATTTGAAGAGGATTATAAGTGACTTATTTCAACCAAGATTTATTAAAATCCTTCAAATAGTTTTGTAGAAAAAGTTGAAAATGTGAAAAATGGCCAACCCCCCCCCCCCTTTTTTTTTTGGAAGTCTTAAACTTAAAATTGCCTAATTTCATATGTTGAGTGTTGAGAAACATCTAAAAGCTTATTTAGATGTGTAAAGAAATGAAAAAAAATTTTTGACCACAGCTGGATTTTAACCGCTACTCTCCATATTTCAATTACCAAGTGGTATATACCATTGTGAGACCTACTTTTTAGACATGGGGACATTATCTGTTAACCAATTTGGATGAAATTTTCCAAATTGATAGAGGACCTTTAGTACTTCATGTATTCCATGTTTCATTAAAATCTTTCATGTGGTTTTGTAGAAAAAGTTGAAAATGTGAAAAATGGCCCCCCCCCCTTTTTTTTGGAAGTCTTAAAAAATTCATAAAAAATCCAAAAATTGAGATAATGACAAAATTCTTTCACAATACTATTCCTTACCACAATTATGATCAATAAAGTCATAAAGAAATCATCAATATCAATTAACTGAAAAACATGACACTTTTCTGCATTGAAATGATTAAGTCCAAAAACACGTCAAAAAAGCGTAAATTTCTATTTGACGGATCTTAACCCCGAACACAATCTTTAATAACCCATCTTTATAGATTGTTGAAATGCAATTAGTTTCCCCATATATGTACTGGTTCTGGAGAAGAAGATGTTTGAAGATGGGTACCATTTGGGGCACTTTTGGCCCCGCCCTGGATCCACCCCTGAGGGAATCTGGATTCCGAACACAATTTTAGTAGGGGACCTTGAGTACATCATTTACACAAAGTTTGATCCAAATCTGCAATGTTGTTCCAGAGAAGAAGTCGAAAATGTGAAAAAGTTAATGACGGACGGACGGACGACGACGACGACGGATGGCGCACTATGACTATAGCTCACCTGAGCCAAAGGCTCATGGTGAGCTAAAAAGCAAATTTTCATTCATGCTTAGCATTATCCCCCATTAAGCATTAATGGAATTGTTTTTCAATTTTTCTTTAATAAAAGTAACTTCAACTTTGATGTAAAAATTCAAAACAAATCAATGAATATATCAATGATAATATCTCAAAACAATGAGGTAGCCTTTATATAACTGAGTACAAAATGAAAAAATATGTTACTATTGCAGTTTTGTAGACCAAACCCAATTCAATAATGGGTCACTTCGACCTTAACCTTGATGGAATGATTAACAGTGTAATGAAGCAGATCCTAGCCACTGGTTAGATTTTATGGTCTGGACACCAATTTTGGTCAAATTTTTTCTGTAAGTATTACTCTGGATCAAAACCTCTGAACAACCTTCTGTCATGGATAATATTTATGTGACATATGATGCGCATAAATTGCTAAGGTGTTATGGAACTGATATCAATTTAGGTTATAAGGTATAAGACTGAGATCTGACCTTGGGTCAAATTCAGGATACACTCTTATGTTATGGGTGACATTGCCTAAGGTGCTGACCTTGAAAGTGTGACATTAGATCAAGGTCATAATACTCATCTGTTATGGGTAACATTTGAGTAAAGTACATACTAAATAGCAGTAAACACAGATGTTATGGAGAAATGAAGCCATTGCATCAATCTCAAAAAACTGCTTTTCGGGTTCATGGAATTTGCGCTTGACATTCATTTCCATGTACATTCACAAGACATACAATTCTTAATTTCACCAAACTCTGATGATGACTTACCGTCTGTGAAATAGTATTGAACCTGACCCTCTCAGAGTCTCTCCATAACTCTAAGTTAAATCGAGTGAAATTATACTTGGATGGTGGAAGTACATAGTTGAAATAGATCTCTTTCTGGGCTGAATTGTTATAATAGCTTATAACAGTGGACCAATCAGAGGATGCCTGATATGTGCCTATAAAATTGCATATAAGACATATTTCACTAAAACAGATATATAACATAGTGTGATCAAAGATTACCAAGCTCACCTTGATATAGTATTTGTCAAACAAAAACAAATAAGAATAACAGAAACTGAGTCATTCAAGCATAAAATTAAGGTCAGATGCATCATCAGATGAATGCACTGAAGTCAGTATCCCAAAATGCACCTATAATGGTGCAAGTTTGGTAACTGTAGCACCTAAACTTTGTTCAAAACTGAATTACCTCAAACTACTTCCCCAAGTCACTCATTTTCAATATTGAATTTAACTCCAAATTACTTAACCGAGTCATTCAAGTAGAAAATGTAGGTCAGATAAATCATCTGATGCATGTGCTTTAGTCATCATCCCAAGATGAACCTAAGGTGAAAGTTTGGTGACTGTAGCATCTATACTTTCTTTATTACTGAGTTACTCCAAACTACTTAACTACTTAAGAGGACATCTGGGTTATAGCATAAACTCCTCTCCACTTCGTTGAAGTGAGCTAAATATATATATATATATATATATATATATATATATATATATATATATATATATATATATATATATATATAATATAATATATAATTAGTGGTTATTCTACACAATTATCAGTGGTTACTCTACACAGCTATCAGTGAATATCCCACACAGTTATCAGTGGTTACTCTACAGTTATCTGTGGTTACTCTACACAGTTATCAGTGGTTACTCTACACAGTTATCAGTGGTTACTCTACAGTTATCTGTGGTTACTCTACACAGTTATCAGTGAATATCCTACACAATTATCAGTGGTTACTCTACACTGTTACAGTCATTAGTGGTTATTCTAAATGAGTTATCAGTAGGTAATCTACACAGCTATCAGTGAATACTCTACATAGTTATCAGTGGTTACTTTACACAGTTATCAGTGGTCACTCTACACAGTTACCAGTTACAGTTATTAGTGGTTACTCTACACATTTGTCACTGGTTACTCTACACAGTTACAGTTATCAGTAATTATTTTACACAGTTATCAGTGGTTATTCTACACAGTAACCAGTGGTTACTCTGCACAGTTATCAGTTTCTTTTCTACACAGTTATCAGTGGTTACTCTATAGTTATCAGTGGTTACTTTCCACAGTTATCTGCAGTTACTCTACACAGTTACAGTTATCAGTGGTTTCTCTACACCGTTATTAGTGGTTACTCTACACAGTTACCAGTGGTTATTCTACAGTTACCAAGGGTTACTCTTCACTGTTACAGTTATTAGTGGTTATTCTACAGTTACTAGTGGTTACTCTACACAGTTATTAGTGGTTATTCTACACAATAACCAGTGGTTACTCTACACAGTTACATTTATTAGTGGTTATTCTACACAGTTACCAGTGGTTACTCTACACACTTAGTTATAAGTGGTTATTCTCCATAGTTACCAGTGGATACTCTACACAGTTACAGTTATTGGTGGTTATTCTACATAGTTACCAGGGGTTACTCTGCACAGTTATTAGTTGTTACTTTACACAGTTATCAGCAGTTACTCTACACAGTTATATTTATCAGTGGTTTCTCTACACAGTTACCAATGGTTATAATATGTGTGACTGCAGTGTGACTGTTATAACAAGTGTGACTGCAGTGTGACTGTTATAATATGTGTGACTGCAGTGTGACTGTTATAACAAGTGTGACTGCAGTGTGACTGTTATAACAAGTGTGACTGCAGTGTGACTGTTATAATATGTGTGACTGCAGTGTGACTGTTATAACAAGTGTGACTGCAGTGTGACTGTTATAATAAGTATGACAGCAGTGTGACTGTTATAACAAGTGTGACTGCAGTGTGACTGTTATAATAAGTATGACAGCAGTGTGACTGTTATAACAAGTGTGACTGCAGTGTGACTGTTATAATGAGTATGACAGCAGTGTAACTGTTATAATAAGTATGACAGCAGTGTGACTGTTATAACAAGTGTGACTGCAGTGTGACGTTATAATAAGTATGACTGCAGTATGTGTGACTGCAGTGTGATTGTTATAATAAGTATGACTGCAGTGTAACTGTTATAACAAGTATGACTGTAACTGTTGTAACAAGTATGACTGCAGTGTGACTGTTATAACATGTGAGACTGCAATGTAACTGTTATAACAAGTGTGACTGCAGTGTGACTGTTAAAACAAGTGTGACTGTTATAACAAGCATGACTGCAGTGTTACTGTTATAAAATGTATGATTGCAGTGTGACTTTTTAAAATAACAATTATGACTGTAATGTGACTGTTAAAACAAGTATGACTGCATTGCTGCTGCAAGCAATGGCATTTTATAATTTTTCATGCAATATATATATACAGTAATCTGAGAAACTCACTGATCCATTTAGTTTTTGTTTTCATGAAGTACCACAAGTATTGATCTTCAGACGGAGGAGGCTTGGGTAATGAGTATGTCTCAAAGAAGAAGCCACTGTTAGAATAAAGGGGATATAACTCATGGGAAACCTCTTCCTGTAAGAATTAAACATATTTGATATTCTGTTATTATAAAATTTATTGAAGTTAACTTCTCAAAATTCAAAATTTTTTATTCATTTGTTTATTTAAGAATGGCAGTGTCATTCAAAAGTAATACACAGCAAAGTATTTTCTTACTGTTATTACTATTAAGATCTAGTCCATAACTGACACATTGTCTTTAGTAACTACATGTCACTTACTAACCTCTACACATACGTACAATTCTGACATGTGCTAGCAGTTTTATTGTAATCTCACTTCTGTTTTTATACAGTACAGTAAATTCTTTCCTTATATTGCCCTTTCTTTCAAACCAACAATTCTGTTTCACTTACTTTTCTATCTTGAGCAGTAAGATTATTTGGGAAGTCGAAGATGATACACCTAACTGTGTCTGTGCTAAACTCCGAGATTGGATAGAACATCACCTGGAAACCTCGAGTATCCTTGATACCGGCTGAATCATTAGAAAAGAAAATATAAAGATGATTTATCTTACTTGCACCTCAATTTGATATGCAATACCTGAAAATTGTCAATTAAACCAATATTCCTTTGATCATATATAAGAGAAATGTTTTGTAAAGTTAAACTTTTCATTATAATGTTCATTAATATTGTAGTTGAATTATTGCATTTTTAAACCGAATTTGGCTGTAGGATATAAGTTTGGTGAAATTTCCTTTTGCAAGTAGTCTTGCAAAGGCCACGAGTATATCTGGTCACCCAGTAAAGGATGGGAGCGAACATGCTTCATTTAACACTACAGATTATGACCAATAATTCAACCATAATTCCAGGTAAATATGATTCATAGGTCTTGAAGAGAAGTATATTTTACATGATGTATGCATTGGTTTCTAGTGGTTTCCAGGGGAAGCATTCAGAAGATCATGTACCAAATTATATGAGAAAAAGTGACCATAACCCTACTTGTAAAGAAAAATAAATATAAAGTACCTGTTAGTCATTTACATGTTACACCAGACCACGGCTATAGCATTAATATAATGGCCACAGTTTATAGTGTCTGTGTACCAGTGTTTAGTGTTCACGTACCGGTGTTTAGTGTCTACGCACCACTGTTTAGTGTCTGTATACCAGTGTTTAGTGTCTGCATACTAGTGTTAAGTGTCTGCGTATCAGTGTTAAGTGTTCAAGTACCAGTGTTTAGTGTTCACGTATCAATGCTTAGTGTTCATGTACCATGTTTAGTGTCTGAATACCAGTGTTTAGTGTCCACGTATCAGTGTTTAGTGTTCACATACCAGTGTTTGGTGTTCAGGTATCAGTGTTTAGTGTCTGTGTACCAGGGTTTAGTGTCCATGTACCAGTGTTTAGTGTTCAGGTATCAGTGTTTAGTGTCTGCATACCAGTGTTATGTGTCTGCTTACCAGTGTTAAGTGTCTGCGTATCAGTGTTAAGTGTCTGCTTACCAGTGTTAAGTGTCTGCATACCAGTGTTTAGTGTCTGCGTATCAGTTTTAAGTGTCTGCGTATCAGTGTTAAGTGTCTGCTTACCAGTGTTAAGTGTCTGCATACCAGTGTTAAGTGTCTGCGTATCAGTGTTAAGTGTCTGCTTACCAGTGTTAAGTGTCTGCATACCAGTGTTAAGTGTCTGCTTACCAGTGTCAAGTGTCTGCATACCAGTGTTAAGTGTCTGCGTATCAGTGTTAAGTGTCTGCGTATCAGTGTTAAGTGTCTGCATACCAGTGTTTAGTGTCTGCGTATCAGTGTTAAGTGTCTGCATACCACTGTTTAGTGTCTGCATACCAGTGTTTAGTGTCTGCATACCAGTGTTTAGTGTCTGTGTATCAGTGTTAAGTGTCTGCCTATCAGTGTCAAGTGTCTGCATACCAGTGTTAAGTGTCTGCATACCAGTGTTTAGTGCCTACGTACATTGGCAGATCTTCTATACCACTGTTTAATGTCTATGTACATTGGCAGATTTACCATACCAGTGTTTAGTGCCTACGTACATTGGCAGATCTTCTATACCACTGTTTAATGTCTATGTACATTGGCAGATTTTCCATACCAGTGTTTAGTGCCTACGTACATTGGCAGATCTTCTATACCACTGTTTAATGTCTATGTACATTGGCAGATTTTCCATACCAGTGTTTAGTGTCTACGTATACTGGCAGATCTTCTGTACCAGTGTTTAATGTCTACGTACATTGGCAGATCTTCCATACCAGTGTTTAATGTTTATGTACCAGTGTTTAATGTTTAGGTACCTTGGCAGATCTTCCATACCACTGTAAAATGACTACATACCAGTATTTAATGTCTACGTACATTTGCAGATCTTCCGTACCAGTGTTTAATGTCTATGTACATTGGCAAATCTTCCATTTGCCAGGACAAGAGATCTCATCCTGACTTTACACAGATGCATGACAAATCACAGAGATTTTGAACACTATATTTTACCCAAATCATCCACCAAGTCTTCAAAAATTTCACAATATTTTCAACAGTTATGAGAAGAAAACAGATCTACCAGACTTAAATGAACATACTTACATGTGACAGGTGTAGTGATCACGAGCTTGGCCCCTGAACATGTATAGTTAGGATGGTCCGGATGGGGTTTGTCAAAGGGTTCCACAACAAATTTGTAGGGTTTGCCTGGAAACAGATCATCAGGTCTATGATAAAGGTGGGGAAATGTCTGAGACAGAACCCTTTCTGAACAATCTGAAAAAAAAATGAAATAATTATACAGGTAACATTGTCAGTACATGCATAATATCATCATAGATTGTAAAGTAACACATAGAAAGAGGGTAACTTGATCAAAACTTTGGTTCAATACTAATAGCAATGCTTTTATTCAATTGCAATTTGTAACAATTAATGAAGATATCAGTCCACTGGTAAACTATTTTCAAATATATATTCATTCTGATATTGAGTATGTAATTGTCAAGTAAGTCCTTGTGTTGATCTTCTGGAGGATATTTCCAACAGCTTTTACTCAAAGGAATTCCCACCAGATCTTACTCTAAGGCATTCCCACCAGATCTTACTCTAAGGCATTCCCACCAGATCTTACTCAAAGGCATTCCCACCAGATCTTAATCTAAGGCATTCCCCCCAGATCTTACTCAAAAGCATTCCCACCAGGGTCCGGCACCATAAAATGAGAATATACTTAGGTCAAAATTTCATATTCTTCTGTTCATCAATCAATTAATAACTGGGATTTCGATTTTATTTAGTTTTATTCTATTGATAAATAGAATTAAATCACTCTGCATGAGAAATTATTTGAACGTCTGACAATGGAATAAATTAAAATGAAATATTAGACTTAAGTTAATTCTCAGTTTATGGCGACGGACCCAGATCTTACTCAAAGGCATTCCCACCAGATCTTACTCAAAAGCATTCCCAAAAGACCTTACTCAAAAGCATTCCCACCAGATCTTACTCAAAGGCATTCCCACCAGATCTTACTCAAAGGCATTCGCAAAAGACCTTACTCAAAGGCATTCCCAACAGATCTTACTCAAAGGCATTCCCACCAGATCTTACTCAAAGGCATGCCCACCAGATCTTACTCAAAGGCATTCCCACCAGATCTTACTCAAAGGCATTCCCAAAAGACCTTACTCAAAGGCATTCCCACCAGATCTTACTCAAAGGCATACCCACCAGATCTTACTCAAAGGCATTCCCACCAGATCTTACTCAAAGGCATTCCCAAAAGACCTTACTCAAAGGCATTCCCACCAGATCTTACTCAAAGGCATACCCACCAGCTCTTACTCAAAGACATTTCTACCAGTTCTTACATAAAGGCATAACCACCAGATCTTACTCAAAGGCATTCCCACCGGCTCTAACAGACATCCTACTTCCTCTTACTATTGTGATCATTCCCATTATCTCTTACTTTGGTGGGCATTCCCATCACCTCTTACTCTGGAGACCATTCCTTCCAGCTCTCACTTGAGGACATTCCCACTACTTCTTAAAATATTGGGCAATTCCATCAGCTCATACTCTGGAGGCCATTCCCACCAGCACTTACTCTGGAGAGCACTGCCATCTGCTCTTAGGCTGGAGGGCATTCCGATCTGCTCTTACTCCGTATGGCATTCCCATTACCTCTTACTCTATTCCCATCAGCTCTTACTCTCAAGTTAATTCCCACTTCCTCGAGTGACCTAACAGATATGGAATGCTAAGGGATGAGGATACTTTACAGGTTAGAGGCTGCATTAAGTCTAAATGCATTAAACCCTCGACTAGAGTATCCTATACACGTATATACCAATTACCGTTTCTTGTTTTACACAATTGAAAGAGTTTGATCTTTTCACTCATCTCTAGATCTCTCTGCCATCTGTGGATTTTACAGTACATGTACCAAGCCTTATGTCTTTGATACGGCCTGTAATCTCGGATACTGTAAATACGAACACAGAATTACTGCAGTGTTAACTATTGGCATACGTCTGTACCTTATGCAGGTATTTACACATTGTGTATTGAACGGTGTGATTGAGTAAATATAACCAGGAAGAATAAATACTGTTTCCAAACGCTTTAAAAGGATTATTGTCAAAAAACACATGTCCAATGAATTGCCTCTGTCGAAACATATGTAGCAAGTCGATCACGATACCTTTGATTATTGTGATTTATGACTTTAATATGTTTTGATTATGTTATTTTTCACTATTGTGACTAATGACTTTAAGATTTGATCATGGTTCTCGTTTAATTACTGGCTTATGACTTTAATATATAGTAATCATTATATTTTTTACATTTGTTTCATGACTTTAATATGATTTCAAGCCTTATATCGATAGGAGAATCACATAGATCAATCATACGTCGAGGAAAATCAAGAGAGTATGAATTCACGATGACCACTGTGGTTCTAGCTCACAACTGTACAGCGTTATGTTTACCCGACTTCAACACAAACCACACGCTTAATCGAAAAATTAAGAAAATCATATTAACGTCTTTGATCTTATTTGGTAATAAAATCTTTATAGGTAACATTTCAGATATGGCGGATGTTCTAACCAATGACATTTTATACTCTCAACCCGTTAGATTTATTACATGCACAAGCACTTGATATTTAGAGCGAAATATATTATCAACATAGATACAATGCATCCGCACTATAACGTTGTTGAAATTTGCATCACAATAACACTTGGTACAGTAGAATCGTAGGAAGTAAATTAAACGTGGGAGGAGGGACGAAAGGGGCGGGAGGGGCAAAACTATTATCTAATTCCGATGACCAGAGAGGAGGCTGAATTTGTATTTTATGTAACATCGCTCAGCAAAAACAGTATGGGGTAAGCCTCCCACGCCCACCTTTGTCTACGCCCATGATGCTCGATCGCAGCACTGAAGGTGAATTTTCGGCAGTATTTTGGATATTTAACGTTGAAACAAAAATATCTAGGGAATGCAATTAGAGTGTCTAGGGTCATGAATATGAATGTAATTAGAGCGTCAGAGGAATTAACGATCCTTGCTGATATGACAACCGAGAGAATAAATGCCTGTTATATATATGCAGGTCATGCAGTCAATGTCTGATTAATCTAACTATGATCATATCATTTCCCGACATTTCCATTCCATGTCGTGGGATTATAGATATATCTAACCATTCAGTGAGCCGTCACTGAACTTGACCTAGCAAACGGTGCGTACGCACGGTTAATCACGCATCATAATTCTAGAAAGGAACTTTATGTAGGTTTAACTTGAAAGTCATTGATCGCGTAAACTGAGAAATCTCTTTACCTAGATGCATATTCAACCTTGGATCCAAATATAAGAGAGATATAATAATATAATGTAGTGATGTGTTGTTAGTTCTTGGTTTACCTTATGCCACTTGTTAAAGTTTCCATTAAAATATGAAAAATGAATGCGCCATGCGCAAGAATTTCTTCATCATAGTGTTCGGTGTTGGATATAGAGGAAGTTTGGACTCCCAACTCCATTCCTGGTCCAAAACTTTAACATTTTACTACATAATTTGTGTTATTACAGTAGAAGGAAGCAGCTACAAGGGGCCCACTTTACCTGACTGACTTTTATGATGATGTTATGAACAAAGTAACCTCCGCCCCGACAATCAAAAATTTCCCCACCCCTTACTCACTTTTTCACTTACACTAGTACATTACTTTCTCCGCCTCAGTATATATCGGCTAGGGTATGCAACCGACCCAACACCACAGTGCAAAAATCCCGGACCCATCACTGCCGGTAGTGCTCAATTTCTAGTACAGGAAATCAAAGTACCACAGACATTCCGACTGGTGCAAAACCGGATTCGAACACGCACCTGCCAGATAAGACATGTCACTGCGAAAACAATTTTGTTCTATCACGTACTTAATCATTCAGTTTGGAAAAATAGTCATTTCGTATCTTTGTGTTGGGATATTTATCGTGTATAGTTGGCCAACCACGAAACGCTCTCTCTCTCTCTCTCTCTCTCTCCTGGTTTCATCCCTGGTTCCAGTGATTTATGTAATATTATGTCCACAACAGCACGACATTGCGTTGTTAGAAATGCCACGGTAACATTATCTTAGCGCTTTCGTATTTCATATTGTCGCATTTATTTCCTTCGCATTTCAGAGCTCGGCGTTTTACTTCTTATTGTGTTAGTCTACATTCCTTGCATGTACTCAGTGATAAACTGTGTTGTATGTACGTTTGAGGCGTTCATAGCAGGTGTGGCTACCCAAACAGGAGACGCATACTGTGTCGGGTACTTTGTGTAACCTCTACCAGGAGAGGCCTACGGACCCCGGGTATCTGGTGTCACTGCGGAAAGGAGATGCTTACTCATCCCGGGTACCTGGTGTCACCTCTTACAGGAGATGCCTACTGACCAAGGGTACCTGGTGTCACTGCTGACAGGAGATGCTAACTCATCCCGGGCACCTGGTGTCACCTCTGACAGGAGATGCCTACTGACCAAGGGTACCTGGTGTCACTGCTGACAGGAGATGTTTACTCATTCTGGGCACCTGGTGTCACCTCTTACAGGAGATGCCTACTGCCCATGGGTACCTGGTGTCACTGCTGACAGATGCTTACTCATCCCGGGCATCTGGTGTCACCTCTTACAGAAGATGCCTACTGACCAAGGGTACCTGGTGTCACTGCTGACAGGAGATGCTTACTCATCCCGGGCATCTGGTGTCACCTCTGACAGGAGATGCCTACTGACCAAGGGTACCTGGTATCACTGCTGACAGGAGATGTTTACTCATTCTGGGCACCTGGTGTCACCTCTGACAGGAGATGCCTACTGACCAAGGGTACCTGGTGACACTGCTGATAGGAGATGTTTACTCATCCCGGGCACCTGGTGTCACCTCTTACAGGAGATGCTACTGACCATGGGTACCTGGTGTCACGTCTTATAGGAGACGCCGATTGACCACGGGTACCTTGTGTTACCTCTGACAGAAGACTCTACTGACCCCGGGTTTCTAGTGTTACCTAGCTCCAGTAAAGTGTCAGGGTCACATTGCAACCTTACTGTCGTACCTTCCACGTTTATACATATGCGCCTTAATAGCCTGCGACTGGACAGTACTTATGCGGTGATGAGTCAAATTGTCAAAACCTCAACCGACAGACCGCATCTTCTAACGAAACGCAAATAATCTTGTATGTATTATATCTACAAAACATCCATACATATAAGTCAGAAAATATACATTGTTCCCAGGATGAGACTTAACACACACACACACACACACACACACACACACACACACACGTATGAATGTATGTACAAGTATGCACGGATCAATAGATCGATGGATGAATGGCTATTGTATGTACATGTATGCACGAATAGATGGATGGATGTGCGTGCGTGTGTTTATATGTATGTGAAATTCCATATCTGTTTATAAAAAATGTAAACCAGATACAAACTGTTGTCGGGTAATTATGTTTGAAATAATCAAGTTCTTATACTTCCAAGTTGTATATGAATGAACAATGAATTAAGAAAAATAATAAAATTTAATGTAAAACCATACATATACGTAGAACTGAATAAGAGGTCAATTAAGCCCGTATTGCTCGACTGAGCATCACGAGCTTAAACAAAATTGCAAAGCATATATGTAGTACTGAATAACCCTTCAAGTGTCTTTTATTAGTTCATCAATAGTACCTTATTTTGGTAGGACAATATGTCAAGTTCATGAATTAGAAGAACATTCAAAATGCCCCAAAAGTTTGATTTTAGAATTTTACAAAAAATTCCTTCACTCATAAGCTGTTACTTTTCATTCTATAGAGCGCATCTGAATGTTTTCTTGAAAATCTCCGAGTTACGTTTCCTGAATCTACTTTGTCCTGTCCTGAATCATCCCTTGAGAGGATCTGGATGAAAAACAACAATATCTGAAGGAGACCATGTGGACTTCGTTCCCTCCAAGTTTCATCAAAATTCTTTACTAATCCCGAGTATAGAAACCTGCCATCTATACATAAAATATACAAATATCAGTCACAAACACTTCATATATATTACTTTAGACTTTAACAAAAACACACACGTTATTCACAACCTTCCACATCACTATCAATGCGTACAGATTTTCATTCTATGCTGGAAATCTGATGAAGATTCTCAAACGTTGTACCTCCTTCACCTACTCAGCCCTACCCTAGATCCACTCCTTGAGCAACTCATTCAAATTCGTTATAAATCTGAAAGTTACCTTTTCTAGCTCAAGAACCTTCTGTGATAATTCATATACGTTATACATGATACACATTTTACTTTTGCATATATTTACGTCACATTAAAGTGAGAATATGTGTCCCTTAGTTATAATATACTGCATTTTCAAGAAGATATAAATAATTTCAGAAAGCAAATTTACTTGTATATGATTAACATGCCCATAAATAAACGGTACACCTTGGCATGCGGAACTTTCTGTCTTTACCGATGCCTTTACCTGCAACACTGCCACAGCACGCCTAGCCCGGATTACGGCCTCACCTCACTTTTATATTGATTTCAATGTTTATTTGATACAATGTACAATGCATAGGCGTATTTGAAATCTTTGGTCTATCCATATGTAAATCATGCTGAACATGAAAGCACCTATGTCCATTTTTGGCATATTATACGTTTGTTTCTTTCGTGCAAATTCCATCAAAGTAATTTTCATGTTGATATGTAAATTACACAGGTATTTATTAATTATTAAACCAATTACGCGGAGATGCAACTTACTCATTTTAAAATGCAAGTACATTACTTGGTTTGTTGTCATCAATATTTTGCTTGATAACTCCTACTCTTGTATGCGTATAGTTCACCGAGAATCAAATGTAATTCACAATCCATTTGGGAAAGTAAAAAATACGTGTTCTATAACAGTAAGGATTACTAAAAACAACGTGTGCACCATGCCCCACACAACATAGGAAGTTCATCCTATGGCAAAAATACACCTTTTCAAAAATAAATAAATAAATAAAACCTATCGCTTCGACAGCGGTCACCAAGCAAAATTTATAACATGACAATATTAAACATCAATATAATCCAATGTATAAATTCATCTGTCAAGGATCTTACTTAAAATCAAAGCGGAACTTCTTTGTACTTTTGATATCGAAAACGTGTACAGGTATAAAACTCAAAACAAGCCTTTTTCCTCCTAAAATTACGAATTTTGTCACATTTTCCACATAATGAATCAGTTTCTGGCAACCTTGTGTCAGATTGCGGTAATGCTAAGTACAAAGTAGCAGGAAGAGTCACATTTATTTTCAAACATCGCGTGAAATCTCACCAATTTCTCAAGGCTTTAGGCCAAAACATTAGTTTTTGTAAAGTTTATTATCAATACACAGCATTTAATGAATTTGAATTTTTGACACATTTCTATAGTACACCTGCACAAGATAAAAAAAAAACAAGTCCAAGTTTCCAATGCAAATTATTTCAAGTTCACTATTACCATTGTACATAGGTTTACAGCAGACGCAGGTGAAAAGCAATATGGAATACTTACTTTCGGCTTTGATGTAATGGGCTTCGCATAATATACCTCCCTGAAAATATAACAGTATACTTTTGATCATTTTAAAGATTATTGTATTGTTATGTTACTTAATTTTCAGCCATATATATCGTCTATATTTAGTGTTTGCACTGCTACGGAATACATGGTCAGATTGGGACCTGTAACATGACACTTCTGTTTTATCAATTTCATTTCAACCCCTAAGTCGTCCCACATTGTCGACGAGGTTGAGAACTTTCTGTTGTCTTATTCTGACAAAATATCATCACTGACAACCACTTAAAATCACACCACCTAACCACACCGTTACCAATCAGTAGTATTATTCGGCTTTATTTTACTGTGTGTCAATCGGGTCGTCAATGAGGAAGTTTTTTTTTTTTTTGTCTTTATTTAATGACCTTTTCAAACTGTTTACGGCATCAACTCCAAAATATGTCAATATGACTTGCTGACTAGGAAAATGTACTTCACTTGAAGGGTTTGGATTAGCGTTATCTTTTATGCTGTAGGACTTAATACTTCATAATTAACACTCTTCTACACAATATATTTTTCTAAATTTACAAACAATTGACATGGAGGAAGCTGTCTTTATCTAAGATATATCGTCAAACGGCAAAAAGACTTTACAACATTAACGATGTGCTTCCGATGTCTCTACTTCCCTGTACTATATACAACTTTCAATCAGAATGGCATTTCATCGATGTGTTTAAATGCGTGAAAAATAAACGAAACTAGAATTTTAATGTGTCGGTGCGACAGCTGGCAGCGAAGGTAGTAAAATATAATTGCCACAGAACTAATATTTGAAAATTCAAACAAGGTTCACCAATATGTAATGCACATTTTCTGATTTCAAAGTCCCATAACTCCTGAAAAAATTTTTGAGCAGAGTTGCCTCCCTTCATGCACATCTACATATGCTGCCCTACCTACAAGTGAAGTTTGGTGAAATTCTGATGAATGGTTTGGGAAGAGTTGCGATGACAAGGTTTCGGAATGACGGAATGACAGAATGACGGAATTATTATTTTTTTTCGCGAATTAAGGGAAAATTGACTCCCATTTTATAGGTACTGAGAAGAAAGAGAATTTCTCCCTCCAAATTCACTCAAACACAACTGAGAAACAATAATATCAGACTATGATGCAATCGTTGAGACAAACAGACTTGCAAGAAATATGATAACAAGATTAGCATGCGGATAAAAGGAACTAGGAGGTCCTGACGGGACCACATATGCACATACACAATACTTCAGACATGTTAAATCTTACTCATCTTAGTTTCTTTCAAGTACATGTTATTTTTTTTCAAATTACAGAGAATTGCATCAATTAGTGATTACCATTGGAACATAATCTTATGGAAAAGGGATTTGTGACCTTATTCGTTTTCATAGTAATCTTAGTTAGAGCGAACCTAGTCATTTCTATACATCTTATTCATTGTTAAATATGCCATGCTGATCTTGTCAATTTCTTTATTTTTATTAATTAATTTTTTTTTTTGCGTACTTTGTATATACTTTATTAGGCACATATCTTCAATGCGAATTCCTCTCATTCCACTATCCGAAGTTTATACGTAGTTTAAACATCAAAACATCACTTCTGACATTCAAATAATAAACATATAGTCAAAACAAATCGGTTTCCATGTCAACACAAATACAACATAAAGTATCAGAAGAAAACCGACTCTATAAATGATTCATCCGCATGGTTCCCTTCATTGTAAAGGGCAAACAATAAAGTTCTACCGTGTTAATCAGTGTATCTTGTCAATATAGTGTCCTAAATATCAGAAATGAATCACCAACAAGAAGTTGTAGATAAATTGAACATCAATTTACAACATGAGTGAGCCGGAAATTAAAATAATATCAGATGTCAAACTATGTGTTAGGACAGGGGAACCTTCAAAGGTCTAAGTAAATCAGCTGTGCACAAGTACAAACGAAACTTAACACAGGAGCTTATACGCAGGTACTAATGAACAACGGTCCTCTCTCGTCGGCAATTGAAAGGCTATAAAAATTTGAATCTTTACACCTGCTTAGACGATAAAAAGCTGTTGTTTGTCTCTATCAATTGTTTTGTACAGTATGTAAACCCAATATGCTTAAATTTATCAGACGGAAAGACAATACACAACAAATTATTATAAAGTTCGCCATTGAAATTGGTATCAAAAGAGGTATTTAAGCAAATATTTGAGCATAAATCACTATGTTGGGTGTAGAGTGGCTGTGTATCATAGCCATACCTAATGACGATGACAACAGCATTGTTACATATAATTGTTGAGTAAATTTGTTTCATTTTTTTCTGCCTGCAGAAAAATTAATCCTCGATTGCATGAAAACGCTCTTAAATACTTAATATGGGATCACATTTTCATGTTAGCCAATTCACCCATTTTATCACAAATCAATGGGGCTATATAATGACATGTAAGAGTCGTCCACTGCACAATAGAAGTCTTCAATGTCTGTATAAATTTGAGATTCTATGACTGAGGTAGTAACTGTAGAATCTCGGTGTAATCCGAAAGAAAGACCTGGATGAGAATGAAAACAGAAACACATTAACTATTATTTAAATGCTTTTACACTTTGTCATTATTCGGCAATGTCATTCGGATGCTAAAACGCAAATTTAAGAGTATCGCCTATCTTATTTTTTTTTTTTCGAACCTCGTTCACATTCATTTACATCCGGGATGCAATTCTAATTCACATAAAAATTTTGCGTGTTTATGAAAACAATATTGTTAATCAACCAAAATTACTATATTAGTCTTTATTTCGAAATCCGACAAAAATCATGAGCAAACTCCAACACACATATGCGGACAAAAGAATCTTCACGACACCAATACAGAGTCAGAAGATGGGTCATATATAACAAGACTAACGCCTACCGTGGCATAACACGCCCGTCGCTTAGCTTAAAGAGATCAATTTTAATAAATGGAAACATTATTGGGTAATTTGTATTAATTCTATAAAATATTACAGAAATCCATAAACAGGGTAGGGAAAATGGCCCGGACAATGTTTTGTACATATAGTGCTTTGTGATTTTTACCTTTGACAGGGGGTATAACTCTGGTAAATCCAAAGCAATTATACCGAAAAAAGTACTGACTCCCATTGATATAAAGTTATATGCCAAGTTTTAATCCAATATCTTGAAAGACTTCTATACGAAGAAATCCTGACAACCGAGGCAAAACGAGGTTAATGATGTTTTCCAAGAGTGGACAAAATGACATGACATTCCGTTAAACTAGAAAGTTGCATCAAAGATGCAATATGCCGATATGCAAAACGTTTTCATACCCTAGATTTTATACCTTTTCCACTATGGCCTTGACATTTCACCTTTTGATCCCGAAATCAATAGGACACATCATCGGCCCATGGGAAGTTTGTGTGTGAAGTTTCATAACAATGAGTATAAATGTAAATTCAGTTACTGCCCGGAAACCATTTTCACTCATGACCCAATGACCTTGAATTTTAAGCTTTTGGTCTCAAAATCGATACGGTACATCCTCGGCTCACGAAGAGTATGTGTGTGAAGTTTTATAACTATATCTAAATAGTTGTAAGAATTAGAGTCCTGAAACCAATTACTGACGCCCGACGCCCGCCATCCGCTGCCCACCCACATCAAATCAAAAGCCGAGTGTTGTAACTCGGCTAAAAAGATAATGTTTATTTTATCATATCAAATGTCACCTAGAGCATATCAAACTAATCATTCTAAAATATGATATTGTAACACTTTCACAACAAACAACCATTTAGCAAATAGATTACTGCCGTCAAGGAAAACCTATTTGGTCGCTATATTTACATTTCAATATTGAGTTGACGTCAGCACAAATTCAGCGCATGTGACATTTTATTGAATGTTACCCTCCTACTGATTTCATTGCAAAAGGCGGAAGACATTAAAAATTTTCAACCAGTTGATCAACAAATCATATTGCAGGGGTTTAATACGAGGTTTAATAATATGGGTTCCCAAACGATGACGAGATCAAGTATTCAGGAAGAGAACACATCTCCCGATGGTGAGTCGTACCCGCAGACTAAGATTGATAATGAAAGCATTAGCTGCATTATTGTTACCATATATAGGACAGTACAATAAAATAAATTGACTAGCTATAATACTATATTGTACATATTCACAAATGTGCAAGAAATTTATGCAGAACCTTTATAGCACGTGCATCAGTAAAACATTTAGAAAATGGAACAGCGTTTATATTGGGAGTAAATTAATACATCACGTGTAAATAAATTTGCAGTTTGTTTAAGCGTATGCAAAATGTACACGAGGATAAAAAGTGTAAAAGTACATTGGTATAAGCGCAAATGTGTTCACATCCCCAACTATACACCAGAGACTAAAAAGTGTAAAAGTACATTGGTATAAGCGCAAATGTGTTCACATCCCCAACTATACACCAGAGACCAGTTGTTCGAAACTTTAACCACCGATTAAGCCAACCAATGGTTAAATTTCATCTAACTATATCTTTGAAACGGTAGGACTTTAAGTCATAGTCTGTGTACTGATTTGTAGCATTTGAAACAAGCTTTGTAAAGTAATTGAGATTTTTGTACAGAAATCCTATAAATTAAATTAATTGTCTCTCAAACTTTAACCACCGGTTAGTTTAACCGGTGGTTAAAGTTTCGAACAACTGGCCCCAGTAAGAATCTGTAAAGGACCTGCATGGAACTGCTGTGGAAATCTCAGCTCTGACCATTTGAGGGCAAGTGGGAAGGTATGCACCTGCTAACGGTCGATGGTTTTAACCTGGTGCTTTAGTTCAGTCTACCATTGAACACTAGTCGTCTTCATACTGGTGAAGTAGTCCTGATTGTCGCGTTAAATGAACAAAAGAAGAGTCACGCACGATTTACAAGGATATATTAACGCGTGGGTCTATATCGCTCGCCAGAGCACCTTTTGCATTTGGCATTACAGTAGATTTGCTTAGAAGCATAAATGACCTTTGAAACCTAGTAAATATAATTTCTATTTTGGAAGTGATAAAGTGTCCTTTAATGACAACAATCATTACAACTAGACGGAATGATAAAGTGTCCTTTCATGACAACAATCATTACATTAAGACGGAATGATAAAGTGTCCTTTAATGACAACAATCATTACAATTAGACGGAATGATCAAGTGTCCTTTCATGACAACAATCATTACAATAAGACGGAATGATAAAGTGTCCTTTAATGACAACAATCATTACAATAAGACGGAATGATAAAGTGTCCTTTAATGACAACAATCATTACAATAAGTCGGAATGATAAAGTGTCCTTTAGTGACAACAATCATTACAATAAGACGGAATGATAAAGTGTCCTTTAATGACAACAATCATTACAATAAGACGGAATGATAAAGTGTCCTTTAGTGACAACAATCATTACAATAAAGCGGAATGATAAAGTGTCCTTTAAATTGGCTTTAATGAAAACAATCATTACAATAAGACGGAATGATAAAGTGTCCTTTCATGACAACAATTATTACATTAAGACGGAATGATAAAGTGTCCTTTAATGACAACAATCATTACAATAAGACGGAATAATAAAGTGCCCTTTTATGACAACAATTATTACATTAAGACGGAATGATAAAGTGTCCTTTCATGACAACAATCATTACAATAAGACGGAATGATAAAGTGTCCTTTCATGACAACAATCATTACAATAAGACGGAATGATAAAGTTTCCTTTCATGACAACAATCATTACAATAAGACAGAATGATAAAGTGTCCTTTAATGACAACAATCATTACAATAAGACGGAATAATAAAGTGCCCTTTTATGACAACAATTATTACATTAAGACGGAATGATAAAGTGTCCTTTAATGACAACAATCATTACAATAAGACGGAATGATAAAGTGTCCTTTAATGACAACAACCATTACAATAAGACGGAATGATAAAGTGTCCTTTAATGACAACAATCATTACAATAAGACGGAATGATAAAGTGTCCTTTAGTGACAACAATCATTACAATAAAGCGGAATGATAAAGTGTCCTTTAAATTGGCTTTCATGAAAACAATCATTACAATAAGACAAAATGATAAAGTGTCCTTTCATGACAACAATTATTACATTAAAACGGAATGATAAAGTGTCCTTTAATGACAACAATCATTACAATAAGACGGAATAATAAAGTGCCCTTTTATGACAACAATTATTACATTAAGACGGAATGATAAAGTGTCCTTTAATGACAACAATCATTACAATAAGACGGAATGATAAAGTGTACTTTCATGACAACAATCATTACAATAAGACGGAATGATAAAGTGTCCTTTCATGACAACAATCATTACAATAAGACGGAATGATAAAGTGTCCTTTAATGACAACAATCATTACAATAAGACGGAATGATAAAGTGTCCTTTCATGACAATAATCATTACAATAAGACGGAATGATAAAGTGTCCTTTAATGACAACAATCATTACAATAAGACGGAATGATAAAGTGTCCTTTAATGACAACAATCATTACAATAAGAAGGAATGATAAAGTGTCCTTTAATGACACCAATCATTACAATAAGACGGAATGATAAAGTGTCCTTTAATGACAACAATCATTACAATAAGACGGAATGATAAAGTGTCCTTTAGTGACAACAATCATTACAATAAGACGGAATGATAAAGTGCCCTTTTATGACAACAATCATTACAATAAGACGGAATGATAAAGTGTACTTTCATGACAACAATCATTACAATAAGACGGAATGATAAAGTGTCCTTTCATGACAACAATCATTACAATAAGACGGAATGATAAAGTGTCCTTTCATGACAACAATCATTACAATAAGACGGAATGATAAAGTATCCTTTCATGACAACAATCATTACAATAAGACGGAATGATAAAGTGCCCTTTAATGACAACAATTATTACATTAAGACGGAATGATAAAGTGTCCTTTAATGACAACAATCATTACAATAAGACGGAATGATAAAGTGTCCTTTAATGACAACAATCATTACAATAAGACGGAATGATAAAGTGTCCTTTAATGACAACAATCATTACAATAAGACGGAATGATAAAGTGTCCTTTAGTGACAACAATCATTACAATAAAGCGGAATGATAAAGTGTCCTTTAAATTGGCTTTAATGAAAACAATCATTACAATAAGACGGAATGATAAAGTGTCCTTTCATGACAACAATTATTACATTAAGACGGAATGATAAAGTGTCCTTTAATGACAACAATCATTACAATAAGACGGAATGATAAAGTGTCCTTTAATGACAACAATCATTACAATAAGACGGAATGATAAAGTGTCCTTTAATGACAACAATCATTACAATAAGACGGAATGATAAAGTGTACTTTCATGACAACAATCATTACAATAAGACGGAATGATAAAGTGTCCTTTCATGACAACAATCATTACAATAAGACGGAATGATAAAGTGTCCTTTAATGACAACAATCATTACAATAAGACGGAATGATAAAGTGTCCTTTCATGACAATAATCATTACAATAAGACGGAATGATAAAGTGTCCTTTAATGACAACAATCATTACAATAAGACGGAATGATAAAGTGTCCTTTAATGACAACAATCATTACAATAAGAAGGAATGATAAAGTGTCCTTTAATGACACCAATCATTACAATAAGACGGAATGATAAAGTGTCCTTTAATGACAACAATCATTACAATAAGACGGAATGATAAAGTGTCCTTTAAATTGGCTTTAATGACAACAATCATTACAATAAGACAGAATGATAAAGTGTCCTTTAATGACAACAATCATTACAATAAGACGGAATGATAAAGTGTCCTTTAATGACAACAATCATTACAATAAGACGGAATGATCAAGTGTCCTTTAAATTGGCTTTAATGACAACAATCATTACAATAAGACGGAATGATAAAGTGTCCTTTAATGACAACAATCATTACAATAAGACGGAATGATCAAGTGTCCTTTCATGACAACAATCATTACAATAAGACGGAATGATAGAGTGTCCTTTAATGACAACAATCATTACAATTAGACGGAATGATCAAGTGTCCTTTCATGACAACAATCATTACAATAAGACGGAATGGTAAAGTGTCCTTTAATGACAACAATCATTACAATAAGACGGAATGATAAAGTGTCCTTTAATGACAACAATCATTACAATAAGACGGAATGATAAAGTGTCCTTTAGTGACAACAATCATTACAATAAGACGGAATGATAAAGTGCCCTTTTATGACAACAATCATTACAATAAGACGGAATGATAAAGTGTACTTTCATGACAACAGTCATTACATTAAGACGGAATGATAAAGTGTCCTTTCATGACAACAATCATTACAATAAGACGGAATGATAAAGTGTCCTTTCATGACAACAATCATTACAATAAGACGGAATGATAAAGTATCCTTTCATGACAACAATCATTACAATAAGACGGAATGATAAAGTGCCCTTTAATGACAACAATTATTACATTAAGACGGAATGATAAAGTGTCCTTTAATGACAACAATCAATACAATAAGACGGAATGATAAAGTGTCCTTTAATGACAACAATCATTACAATAAGACGGAATGATAAAGTGTCCTTTAATGACAACAATCATTACAATAAGAAGGAATGATAAAGTGTCCTTTAATGACACCAATCATTACAATAAGACGGAATGATAAAGTGTCCTTTAATGACAACAATCATTACAATAAGACGGAATGATCAAGTGTCCTTTAAATTGGCTTTAATGACAACAATCATTACAATAAGGCGGAATGATAAAGTGTCCTTTAATGACAACAATCATTACAATAAAACGGAATGATCAAGTGTCCTTTCATGACAACAATCATTACAATAAGACGGAATGATAAAGTGTCCTTTAATGACAACAATCATTACAATAAGACGGAATGATAAAGTGTCCTTTAAATTGGCTTTAATGACAACAATCATTACAATAAGACGGAATGATAAAGTGTCCTTTAATGACAACAATCATTACAATAAGACGGACTGATCAAGTGTACTTTCATGACAACAATCATTACATTAAGACGGAATGATCAAGTGTCCTTTCATGACAACAATCATTACAATAAGACGGAATGATAAAGTGTCCTTTAAATTGGCTTTAATGAAAACAATCATTACAATAAGACGGAATGATAAAGTGTCCTTTAATGACAACAATCATTACAATAAGACGGAATGATAAAGTGTACTTTAATGACAACAATCATTACAATAAGACGGAATGATAAAGTGTCCTTTCATGACAACAATCATTACAATAAGACGGAATGATAAAGTGTCCTTTAATGACAACAATCATTACAATAAGACGGAATGATCAAGTATTCTTTCATGACAACAATCATTACAATAAGACGGAATGATAAAGTGCCCTTTAATGACAACAATTATCACATTAAGACGGAATGATAAAGTGTCCTTTAATGACAACAATCAATACAATAAGACTGAATGATAAAGTGTACTTTCATGACAACAATCATTACAATAAGACGGAATGAAAAAGTGTCCTTTCATGACAACAATCATTACAATAAGAAGGAATGATAAAGTGTCCTTTAATGACACCAATCATTACAATAAGACGGAATGATAAAGTGTCCTTTAATGACAACAATCATTACAATAAGACGGAATGATCAAGTGTCCTTTAAATTGGCTTTAATGACAACAATCATTACAATAAGGCGGAATGATAAAGTGTCCTTTAATGACAACAATCATTACAATAAAACGGAATGATCAAGTGTCCTTTCATGACAACAATCATTACAATAAGACGGAATGATAAAGTGTCCTTTAATGACAACAATCATTACAATAAGACGGAATGATAAAGTGTCCTTTAAATTGGCTTTAATGACAACAATCATTACAATAAGACGGAATGATAAAGTGTCCTTTAATGACAACAATCATTACAATAAGACGGACTGATCAAGTGTACTTTCATGACAACAATCATTACATTAAGACGGAATGATCAAGTGTCCTTTCATGACAACAATCATTACAATAAGACGGAATGATAAAGTGTCCTTTAAATTGGCTTTAATGAAAACAATCATTACAATAAGACGGAATGATAAAGTGTCCTTTAATGACAACAATCATTACAATAAGACGGAATGATAAAGTGTACTTTCATGACAACAATCATTACAATAAGACGGAATGATAAAGTGTCCTTTCATGACAACAATCATTACAATAAGACGGAATGATAAAGTGTCCTTTAATGACAACAATCATTACAATAAGACGGAATGATCAAGTATTCTTTCATGACAACAATCATTACAATAAGACGGAATGATAAAGTGCCCTTTAATGACAACAATTATCACATTAAGACGGAATGATAAAGTGTCCTTTAATGACAACAATCAATACAATAAGACTGAATGATAAAGTGTACTTTCATGACAACAATCATTACAATAAGACGGAATGAAAAAGTGTCCTTTCATGACAACAATCATTACAATAAGACGGAATGATAAAGTGTCCTCTCATGACAACAATCATTACAATAAGACGGAATGATAAAGTGTCCTTTCATGACAACAATCATTACAATAAGACGGAATGATAAAGTGTCCTTTCATGACAATAATCATTACATTAAGACGGAATGATCAAGTGTCCTTTCATGACAACAATCATTACAATAAGACGGAATGATAAAGTGTCCTTTAAATTGGCTTTAATGAAAACAATCATTACAATAAGACGGAATGATAAAGTGTCCTTTGATGACAACAATCATTACAATAAGACGGAATGATAAAGTGTACTTTCATGACAACAATCATTACAATAAGACGGAATGATAAAGTGTCCTTTCATGACAACAATCATTACAATAAGACGGAATGATAAAGTGTCCTTTAATGACAACAATCATTACAATAAGACGGAATGATCAAGTATCCTTTCATGACAACAATCATTACAATAAGACGGAATGATAAAGTGCCCTTTAATGACAACAATTATCACATTAAGACGGAATGATAAAGTGTCCTTTAATGACAACAATCAATACAATAAGACGGAATGATAAAGTGTACTTTCATGACAACAATCATTACAATAAGACGGAATGATAAAGTGTCCTTTCATGACAACAATCATTACAATAAGACGGAATGATAAAGTGTCCTCTCATGACAACAATCATTACCATAAGACGGAATGATAAAGTGTCCTTTCATGACAACAATCATTACAATAAGACGGAATGATAAAGTGTCCTTTCATGACAATAATCATTACAATAATGTGCTTTTTTACAGTCGCTCGCTCTTAGTTAGGTTACACTGTTATACGTTCTATCTAATTATATATAATATGCAAATATATCATTTTATACATGTTTGTTAACATGCTGATGAGCCGCATAGCTAAAAGCTAATAAACAATACAATACAATTATAAAAGATATTTACTCTTAACGTGGAACTTTGCGAGCAATGCACTCGGGTGTATTTTTTATTATTATTATTTAATCATTTTAATTATCAAATCATACTTTGGGGGGTGGGGGGGGGGGGGGTTATCACTCTTTGAGGTCAACAACCGGTGCATCTCTACATATTCTCCTCTTCATTGTTTCTATAAACTTCAACGGATTTTATTTCAATTGGAAAACTTAAGAGTAACAACAACTAAATAACCCAGGAATTTTTAATTATACAATCGTATTTGACATCAAGGCTAATTCTGATACTTAGCGAACCTCGTCCTTTCGAAAAACTGAAGAGTATCCTTCCAAATCGAACAAAAATAAAACTACTTCCACCAAGGACACTTCGAATTTGATATATCTAGTTGACTCATACAACCACAGCTCTACTGTAATCTTTCGTCCAAAACAGGCTACTCTCTTGGACCTAGTTTGTTCTACCCAAAACTTTTCAATTTTAATTTCATTTCATTCCAGTAGACCACAAGTTTAATCGCCATAATTACATTAGTACTGAAAATGTCCACTAAAGGTTTACATAACCTGCAGCAGTGCACCTACCCCATTCCTTTTTGAATTTTGGGTTAAAATGAAAATACATCTTTACAATATTTTTTGCAATTGTATTTTTGCAATACTTTTCCGTTCCTATGAACAAATAAAATTCACATTTAATATTAATGCATCATATGCAGACACCAGGATAATATAAAGAAATCACTTGACAATGTTCGAAATTAAAAAAAAAAAAAAAAAAGTCGAAAACACGCCATATTTTCAGAATTGCATGAAAAGCCATATCATTTTTCAAAACGTTCTCCAGAACTCTCTAACACATCATTAAGTTTGGCATTTGATGCAGATCATCTACAGAGGGAGTTTCTCAAAATAGGTTACCCCTGGGATTTATTTCCCCTCCTTAGATCCACCTTTTGGGTGAATTCAACCGAAACATGGGGACTTAGTCCTTGAATCCCACCAAGTATCGTCAAAATTCCTTTAATGGATATAACAAAGTTCAGAGAATAAAAACTTGATTGAAGCTGGGTGGAATGTTATGACTTAACTCATTTCAATCTCCGGTCAATGATAGATAATTTATTTCTCTTTTCACATCATGCGATAGCCAACCTCCAAGTGTTAATCGATGCGAAAACAACAAAACAAAATTTGTTAAATTCAGACTTATAATATACATAAAGTACACGGATAAGAAAGCTCGAGACAAATATTTCCGAAAAGCTGTGAAATAGAATTAACATGAAAATGTCAAAGTAGTGGAAATTTTGTGAGTACAGATTTTGTGACTACAGTGGTCAGTCCTTTCATTTATTTAAATACAGACTCCCCTATATTGTTTTACAATTTTCATTTATGTTTGAAGGAATGTTTTTCATACATTCGTTTTTCTGCAGTACTGATAACGGTTTCATATCAGACACACTGCCCGATTCACATATATGTATCAGATTTATCACGGTTCACCATCGTCGCAACCCAGGCTCTGGACCGGGATGCGCGATGATTTTGTATACTATCACCGTCATGAGTCGCAGTAGTGACTGCCGTGTAAACAAATATTTTTCTGATGCTCTATTTGTGAAATGTCCTCAGTTTATTAATTTACTTTCGCTTTGCCTGCTGTGGATTCTAAGGCATTATAACTAAGACCTATCAATACCTCCAGTATTCTGTGTACATATGACAAGAAAATACGAATTTCACGCTAGAACCATGCCTGCAAACATGGCAAAGAATCAAAACCCCATTTAATTTTTTTGTATATTTTTTTTAAGTTGCCTGTATCTTTTCAGTTAGGAAGTTTTGTCCCATTTGCATAATGCTAAAAGATGAATGTTTGGGAAAAATTTAGACAAATGTTGGGAAAAATCAATGAAATTTACCTTTTGACGGCCTTGATTTGTAAAGAAAACAAAAACCTGAATCGGTACTAAAATTAATTAATAAACTATTGGTCTATACCGGTAGTATATGCAAAACAGAAGACAAAACGAATGCAAAATACAAAATATCCTAGTAATACCTGAAATATACACACACAATCAATACCGACAACTTTAAATGTTCGCCAGCATGCACTTACTTGCTCCAAGTCAGTTTATGATCTACACAAAGATGTATGCATATCAAAACAAATCAAGCAGAGCATGATACGACGGGTACATTGGAATTATTGTGTTTGTGCACTCGGTTACTTTTAAATCATTCCGCATTTAGAATAGCTAATCGTTTTCATCTTACCCCTTACAGTGTACTTACATAATATGTATGGAAAGAACAATGTATTTTGTTTTTAAATATGCAGATGCTAGATCGTATTGAGCGTTACATATAAAATACAACTGATCAGGGGTTGAAAAAAGGGATCACACTCTTGCAGCCAAATCTTGGATGTGGACCATTATGACTTTTTTTGTACAAAGTTCCGACCAAAAAGAGATTTTAAACTCCAAAGTGTGCCTCCTTTTTCTAGATTTGCCTTAGCCGCAAGACGTAGCCCTATTGTGATGATGCCTATGCAAAATGACAATTAAAATGTAAAGATACCGGGCAAACTTCATTATACCACTAAAGGTGGAATCGGTAAATGTTCAAATACAACTTCAAGGACACGTAATTTATTTGCATGCTTTAGGTAGAATCTACGAAAAAGGGAAAAATATGAAATAGAATTAAAACATCAAATGTGTACAAATATTATACACGTTTTTATCCTTTATATTTCATCAGCATGCACAAATTATCCCCGACTGAGGTTTGAGTGCATTTTCAACGAGCTTTGTATGTTTTGATAAAGATAAGAATGACTACTATTGCGCAGTTATTTTCAGGTGAAATGTTGCATACCTGGAGCGTGAATAAATGAATTCATTGTTAAAGTAAACGTGTCATCACTAGTTAAATATCACAATTAACATTCTGACACTTGACATACGTTTAATAGATCTTCGGCGACTTCATAACAATGCCGCAATCTTTTTAAACGAAGGAATAGAACTCGGGACAACCCCCCCCCCTTTTTTTTTCCTCTTCAGCCCTCGCCTGCCAACCTTCTTTAAAAGAAATATGCATACTTATGTCAAATATACAATGTTACAATACGATTTTTACTTCTAAATCTGATAACAAGAGTTACTGACCGTGGAACAGTTGGTGGTTTTGATAATGATGGCGTCACACAGAAACCACGCCGACACAAGGCACTGTAGATGTAGGATTTGGCGGATCCCGAGAACCATGGTAGTAAACGTGGTAGCCAGCCGCTACACTCCAAATACCAGTGTGCCAAGGTTTGTCCAACTCAACGAATCACACGTTATCTCCATTATATCAGTTCCGAGAAGTACATTATGACAATCTGACTGACTTTAGAGATGTTCAGGAAACACACTTCGGATGACGTAAATCTTATGTGACTGGACCGCGTTGTACAAGTAAGCTGTTAGTAAACAAATACAGCAGTTATATGCCCCTTGTTTCTTTACAGGTTACGCCAAAAGTAATCCACGTGCAAACGTACAACTGATTTCTTACTGCAGATTTATATGTTCCTTATCTACTTTTGTTTTGCTACTGACCTCGATGGATATATATATATAGCTTAAACCAAACCCACTTTTTATTTTGGCCAATCATGGATCATTTTTATAGCGTTGCGTAGTAAAACTCCGAGATACCAATCCGATAAAAAATTTCCACAACCCAATGTCCAAACAACATATGACAATATATGTATAATTAATACAAACAGTCACGGACCCTTATTAAAACAAAGGTGTCATAGAGTAGTAAGCTTCCCCTGCCGACCGGTCGCACACGCCATAATGCCTTAAGTATAGGCGAATTAGTATTATTCGCAACCACAGAGGTAGGAAACGGCAATGCCACAGTCACGAAACGAAAGGATGAAACGAAACGAAATTCAAGCTTTGGCCCCCTCACTCTTAAAATACTCCCTTTTGCATTTTGCAGGGATTTATATCGCACTGACGGTTGATTCATTATGGTATGGCGTCGTCCGTCTCTCCGTCTGTCCAACATTGTGAGCAGGATACAAAGTAATCCGTTGGGCTAATGTACCTTTACTCCATATGTCAAGACAAAGACGCCTATTGTTTTTCAATGTCAGAGGTCAATTGCAAAGGTCAAAATCGTAGTACTACTTGGTAGTAAACCTTTGTAGACAGGATACAGATCAAATCTTTGGGACAAGAACTGTAAAACTTAGTACACTCACTCTTCATGCCAAGAAAAAGACGCCTATTATTTTTCAAGGTCAGGCGCCAAAGGTCAAGGTCATAGTACTACTTGGTAGGAACGACCTTGTAGACAGGATACAGACCAAATGTTTGTGGGTAAGACTGTCAAACTTGGTACAGTTACTCCTCATGCCAAGACAAAGACGCCTATCTTTTTTCAAGGTAAGAGTTTAAAGGTCAAAGTCGTAGTACTACTTGGTAGAAAATCCTTGTAGACATGATACAGGCCAAACCGCTGGGGCTAGGACTGTCACACTTGCTACACTTACTCCTCATTCTAAGACAAACCCGTTTATTGTTTTTAAGGTCAAAGGTGAAAGGTCATAGTACTACTTGGTTAGAATTCCTTGTAGGCAGGATACAGAATGAACTATTGGGGATGGAACAATTTAAGAGGGGATGTTTCCATACTTTCAAAATCTTTCCCTTCAAAATAAGCGACGTGTGTATTTTGCTACGCTAGGCGTTTCTCTTTTTTTATTATTCTATACCAAAACCGTAGTCGCGAAACGAAACGATGAAACGAAATTCAAGGTTTGGTCTCCTCACTTTTAAAATGTTTCCTTCGACCCTGAAAGATGTCAATTTTGCAGGGATTTAAGTCGCACTGACGGGTGATTCAATTAAGTTTTTTTTTTTTATTATTTTATACCCAATTTAGTGAAGATCCCTCTATGATTTTGTTTGATTATTATCACATGCATGGGAATTTCTGTGCAATGCATTAAATAGATGCAATGACCAGGTAATTTCAGTGAATAGTCTGGGCGTGAGGTTAACCAAGAGACAAACAAACAAGTGTATTTGTAGGAAATATCAAATTCATAATTGCAGAATTATAGTTTACATTTCCATATTAACAATGTGTAATAAAACCTATTCATCATATACAACAAAATCATTCATTAATATTTCATCATTTTCCTTTTGCGATACAGTTTCTTTGATGCCGTTATACATTAGTATAGGAAATAATATTAATAAAGACATTGATAATAGGTAACTTATAAAGAAAGAAAACGCAATGATGTCAATCCAGTAAACTTTCTTATCGCTTCATGTGTACATATATAGAGAGAAAAACACGGGGAATCACCTTCCCGATCCGGTCAACAGCATGTCAGCGGCAGATATAGGTCATATACGTACATGTAGTGAGATCTGGGTCCCTCAGTACTGAAGAAAGCATAGTCATTCATTCAAAAAGTTAAGATATGCTTAATTATTCAGATTCAAGTTGAACCGTGAAATTTACTGATGCCAAATGATTGTGACATTTACAACAATAGAATATTCCCATACCACCTTATTTTCCTCATATTGGATAGAGTTATCTCCCTCATTGGAGTACAACTCTCGGACTTTATCCATCACTGTCTAATTTAACTTAAATTTGTAGTGTAATCGCATTGTGGATCTAAATATTTTATTGAAAATGTTCAACTGATTGATGATATTTAGTGAGTAATTGATACCGAAGTCACGAAATCTGCCCTAATAATTGGTAAATTTCTCGAAAAAAAAATTTAATTAAAATCCAACATGACCGCTAATGCTAGCAGTGTGACATCACACGAGAGAAAACTTTATAGACCTTCATTGACCATTGGAGAAGTGAGCGTCTCATGTTTCGTTGGTGCCATTCGCCATGAATGCCCAAAGCGTAGAAAAATGTATTGTGCGTTGTAGGATTTGTGAGATCCATCCTATTGAAGCATTGATCTAAAGGCACATTAAGGGCGAATTCCTTAGGGATATCATATTATTGGTAGTTACATACATAAATTGATCTCTCTCTCTCTCTCTCTCTCTCTCTCTCTCTCTCTCTCTCTCTGAGGAATTTATAAATACTTGTATTCCCCTTTTTTACAGTGAACAAAATATCCTGTTGGTTTTCTTTCTGTCATTTTTATTTTTTATCGTTTACAGACATTTTATAAGATCGACCAACTGTATGTTAACATTTACAATGTGTAAAATATTGGTGCAAGGTTAATTATGATCTGTTTAATTCAAGACACAAGAGTAGCGACTGCATATTATTTAAAGGTTAATTATTGTTATTTGTATAATTAAAGTTTTCCCTTGTTGTATTATGAATAGCATGCATATAAACAAGTAAACATGCCCATAAACAAAACCACAACGAGTCTATAGTCCCACAGTGACAGAGCTACACAGAAACAAACCACAACGAGTCTATAGTCCCACAGTGATAGAGCTACACAGAAACAAACCACAACGACACTATAGTCCCACAGTGATAGAGCTATACAGAAACAAAACCACAACGAGTCTATCGTCCAACAGTGATAGAGCTACACAGAAACAAAACCACAACGACACTATAGTCCCACAGTGATAGAGCTACACAGAAACAAACCACAACGACACTATAATCATACAGTGATAGAGCTACACAGAAACAAAACCACAACGAGTCTATAGTCCCACAGTGATAGAGCTACACAGAAACAAACCACAACGACACTATAATCCCACAGTGATAGAGCTACACAGAAACAAACCACAATGACACTATAGTCCCAAAGTGATAGAGCAACACAGAAACAAACCACAACGACACTATAGTCCCACAGTGATAGAGCTACACAGAAACAAACCACAACGACACTATAGTCCCACAGTGATAGAGCTATACAGAAAGAAACCACAACGAGTCTATAGTCCAACAGTGATAGAGCTATACAGAAACAAACCACAACGACACTACAGTGCCACAGTGATAGAGCTACACAGAAACAAAACAACAACGAGTCTGTAGTCCCACAGTGATAGAGCTACACAGAAACAAAACCACAACGAGTCTGTAGTCACATAGTGTCAGAGCTATACAGAAACAAAACAACAACGAGACCATAGTCCCACAGTGATGAAGCTACACCGAAACTAGAAACAAAACCACAACGGGACGATGATCCCACACTGGTAGAGCTACACAGAAACTAGAAACAAAACCAGAGCGAGACCATAGTCCCACACTTATAGAGATAACAGAGCTGCACAGAAACAAAACAATCCCGAGTTAGTCCAAATTGTACCATAAAAGGGGTTCCAGATTGTCCTATATACGTTTTTTATAGATCATGAATCAATACTATACATCTACATCCCGATGATGTCGATGTTGTTGTTGTTATAGTTGTTGTTATAGTTGTTGTTATAGTTGTTGTTGTTGTTGTTGTTGTTGTTTTTGTTGTTGTTGTTGTTGTTGTTTACACCTTTGAGAATGATCCCCCAAAACAGTGAGGGATTTTAACGCTCCATGCCTAATGTGACATGGTCTCATCCGAAAGATAGGACATCGAGAGCCTACAACGAACATGGCACATATCAGCGAAGCACCTCAACTCCAACCCGAATTAAGCTGCGTGGGTTCCTATTATTAAACAATCGAATTGTTTTAGATGTACACGAGGTAAAGGAACCTGCACGCGTGACTTCACCGCAGTGGAAGTATTCCTTATATAGGGATACCAGATTACATGAAAATGTACCGGTCCGAGAAGACATCAAAATGGAGTTTAAAATTTTAGTTTTGAATTTTTCTTGAGACAACCACTTAAATTACTCAAATGCATTTGGTCTCTCAATCTTTATCCCTGATCTAAACTATAAAGTTGTCACCAGAAGGTATCCCGTGGGTTTTTGGTTGTCTTCCCAGCCGGATCCAGCCTTTGACGGGTCTACAGCAAATCTTGCACAGGGATTTTGAGTTTTTTATTCGAAGTTTCATTGAAATCCTTTATTTGTTGTAAGGAAGAAATCTATAATCGCTTAATAAAACCTACCAATAGCGCAAGATGTAATCTTTAAAAAAATAATTGGGAAAAAATCTTAAAATTTATATTGCAGACCGATGATTCACATTTACATTTATTTACTTCAAATCAACTTTTAAAATACCCAAAATAAAAGCATCATCAGCAACTTTAATTGAGAGAATTGAAAAAATCACACGAAAATGTGCAAAAATGAAGAAAAATTACGTCAAAATTTTTTATCTCTGATTTTACAAAAAAAAAAATGCAAACTTTATTGAAACATCCCTTTAGATCGTTCTGATGTATTTAGTTTTCCAACCTGTGCAGTTCGTTTGAAAAAGAAGATTCTAAAATGAGGATACCCCATTTTACCTATAGATCTTGCTGAATGAAATAGTGTTTTCTGATCTTATCTCAGTTTGGTATTGTGAGCCAAGGTGTTTATGTTTAATGTTCCCAGCTCTCATCGAAGTGTCAGTTTTCACTTTTTGTATTTACTTGAAGTGTTGAATGCACGATTTAAATATTCAAATAGTACAAACGTATCTTTCTTTAATCTTCCTATGAAAATATTTCATATAAGGCTGTATATGTGGTTTTCTGCTTTCTTCTTTTTCTTTTTCTTTTTCAGAAATAAACATTATCTAAATTTCTACCTGGATCTTACACTTGCACGTTGTGCAACGCTACAATAGACCGGCTTTTATAGATGACATTGTGCATCAGCAATAGACAGGAAGAAGATAGAATTCAAAAGGACTTTAAACTAATAAATGAGAACTTTACAAATTTTTAGAAGGACAATTCATATTCAGGATTATATGTAAAAATCCAAATAACGCACCTCCATCTAATACAAAAAGCAGGATGTCGATAAAACTCACCTTTACGAAGACCTATTAGGGTCAATTTCAAAAAGGCGTAATAACGTGCAATAAAAAGCGTTATTACGCGAGAAAAGCCATAATAATGCATTTCCTAGACGCTTTATACCGGTGATACCATTCAAAGGGCGAAATGATGCGTGGTCAAAAGACGTTGTAAAGTGAAAACGTGTTAAAAGCCATAATAATGCAAAATAAAAGGCGTTATAACTTAAAAAAAGGCATAATAACGCGAAGCAAAAGGCGTCACAACGCCAAGCAAAAAACGTCACAGCGCGAAGTAAACGTCTTTAAATGGCGTAATAATGCTCAGTTAAAAGGTGTCATAAGCCGAAAAGGGCATAATAACTCGAAAATGGTGTTGATATGCGAAGTGTAAGGCGGAAGAAGAGGCATGGTAGGCACAGAGAACATGATAATGAAAAACCCAATGCAATGTTTAACTCAATAATACAAACGGAAAGGCTATATTTTGAAAAAAGGCATTGTAACACAAGGTTATTTTAGTTAAACGGTAACCTAGGGGGTGGGGGAGGATGTACAAGATGATAGGGCCAGTAGATTTTAGTAAATGGTACGATATCTACTGACTTTGAATCGTTCTATTCAAGCCCACTAGGCGACCTTACATCACAGTTAGTCTCTAATATTTCATAAAAGACTTCAGTTGGGGAATAAGTTTTAATAAGATAGATCATATGAGGTCATGAAAGATCACGCTCAGGTTACGACTTAATGTCAAACTTTTGAATTAACGTAAAAATCAGAGGCTTTCCGAATGACTAATGATGAGTACCGATGTCGGAAAATGCATTCTAATTACGTGATGTGTTTGATTCAATCAAAACAGTTGATTTCATCACAATTTTATCTAATGATTACTTTAAAAAGTCATTTTGATGCTTTTTGGAGAGGTGTTAGAACTCCTCTTTGTACCTTTTCCAGAATTATAATGTGTTATAAAAGGCATGAAAACACCATTTAACTTCGCATTGTAAAATCTTTTAGAAGGTATTGGTAGGCGTTTCACTGGGCATTATTATGCTTTTCTTAGATACGTATTATTTTGGAAAGGCGTTAATAAACCTTCTCGCGTTTTTCTGCCTTTTCCGCCCTATAACGCCAATAAAAAAGCGTTCTTCGCACTGTAACGCCTTTTACTGTCCGTTATGCCACCTTTTACCTATCTTTATTATGCCTTTAAGCTTATATATAACGCCAAGAAATCGGGTTTGCTATATAAGCTTACTTATACATATGATTTTCTCCTGTCAAATATTCAAATTTCTTTTCTATTTGCTTTTTTGTGATAAAACTCTTAAATAGATTGACGTACATGTACTCGTATATCTACAGGGACCTGCCAAAAGAAGTGCAATATTCTATAACGTTAGTGTAATATCCTAGCGATATAAAGATTACCTATTACATGTATTACTATGTGTTATGTACTTAGTAATATAATATTGAAATTCCATTATAGTACAGAGACGATGAAGAACAATAAAAAGAAAATCACTGACATAGGCCCATAGGGCAGTGCTGATGATGTTCAGATCCATGGTATAGGCCCATTGGGCAATGTTGATGATGTTCAGATCCATGGTATAGGCCCATTGGGCAGTGTTGATGATGTTCAGATCCATGGTATAGGTCCATTGGGCAGTGTTGATGATGTTCAGATCCTGGCATAGGCCCATAGGGCAGTGTTGATGATGCTCATATCCCTGGTATAGGCCAAATGGGCAGTGTTGATGATGTTCAGATCCCTGGCATTGGCCCATTCATTGGGCAGTGTTGATGATGTTCAGATCCATGGTATAGGCCCATAAGGCAGTGTTGATGATGTTCATATCCCTGGTATAGGTCCATTGGGCAGTGTTGATGATGTTCAGATCCCTGACATAGGTCCATTGGGCAGTGTTGATGATGTTTAGATCACTGACATAGGCCCATAGGGTAGTGTTGATAATGTTCAGATCCCTAGTATAGGCCTATAGGGCAGTGTTGATGATTTCAGATCCCTCGAATAGGCCCATTGGACAGTGCTGATGATGTTCAGATCCCTGACATAGGCCGATAGGGCAGTGTTGATGATGTTCAGATCTCTGGTATAGGCCCATTGGGCAGTGTTGATGATGCTGATCTCTGGTATAGGCCGAATGGGCAGTGTTGATGATGTTCAGATCCCTGACATAGGCCGATAGGGCAGTGTTGATGATGTACAGATGTCTGGTATAGGCCCATTGGGCAGTGTTGATGATGTTCAGATCCCTGACATAGGCCGATAGGGCAGTGTTGATGATGTTCAGATCTCTGGTATAGGCCCATTGGGCAGTGTTGATGATGTTCATATCCCTCGTATAGGCCCATTGGGCAGTGTTGATGATGTGCAGATCCCTGGCATAGGTCCATAGGGTAGTGTTGATGATGTGCAGATCCTTCTTTAAGTCAAAGATAAAATGCTTTGTAGCCGGTGATCTGTTTAGTTATATTTTCAAAATGCAGTCCGTGGATCGAGAAGTTGAAATCGAGCCTTGAACAGGATTCCATAAATTACCGATTTGTAATGCATGTGAATGAGTTCAATAGGATAATGTATTATGTCAGAAAAGATATTGGCCTATGTACCTGATAGGATATTGTTCCGATATCACTGAGGTCATTCAGTATGTCTAGGTCATCATACCCCAGAGACAAGGGCATAGATCACTATCTATTGGAGCTTTCCTTCAACTTGCGTAAGAAGTAGGGGAAGCCTTTATAACAATTGAATGGTATGGAAACAAATATAAATAAAATACATTATTGCGTGCCATTGCAATCTATTTTGGGGGTGTGGTTTTGGGGGGTGGGGGTGGGTTGGTGTTATTTTTTGGTTTTTTGTTTTTTGTTTTTGGTTTTATTGTTGTTGTTGGTGGTGGTGGTGGTGTGTGTGTATGTGTGTGTATGTGTGTGTGCGTGTGGGTTTTGTTTGTGTTGTTGTTTTGTTTTTTGGGTTTTTTTCGAGGGGGTGTTTCTTTTTGTTTGTTTGTTTTTTTTTTTTTTTTTTTTTTTTGTTCTTTTTACACAGTAATGATAACATAAGCTACCCGTAGAGTGTAAATTATACTTCATTGGAAATGAACTTTAAATATTTCTAACAGAAGGAACCAATCCGGGGGATAGCCGTTTGTTTACTACGGATATATACGTCCGGTGAGGATTAAGTCATAAATTTCTATATTAAGACCCGGAAATCTCTCGCCAGTACATTAAGCACATGGTCACTATTAAGTATACCAATTATGTCACTAATATATCGATCATCGTAAGTTGTCATTTACATGTAATTGTAAATCAGTTAGCTAATGTTCCTAGAAAAGGAACGTTAAATACCAAGTCGTCTGTCATGTAGTAAACTTTGAATGTTTAAGTTAAATAAAGAAATCATTATATCTTATGGTCACTTTGAAAAACAATGATGAATGGTCTACTGCTTGAAACTATCCTCATTCCAGATACAGCCACCCTGAAAAAGAAAGATAACTCAAATTATAAAGTCTTTACAGTTTGTGTAGTGGTTTGTATATTGGATTTTCAATATTTTATCCGTTTTACGTGTGAAATTGGAACATAATCTTAAAAACTCAAGTGAAACTTTAAGAAAATGAATAAATCAAATAAAATATTAATATCATCTCTTTTATATAAGTTTTCAGCAACTTAAAACACTTTCTTAGAGAAAAGGTTTTTTTAAATCTCATCAACACGTACGTACCATAGAAAAAAAAAGAGAAAGGGCTAGGTTTATTATAATGGTTCAAATGGGTCTATATCACTCACCTGAGCATGTAGAGCAACAGTATCGTATTTTAACATAAGTATTCCCTTGTCAGAAATTTCACAAAAATCAACACTACATCCTTCCAAAACTCTCAGATAAAATAAAAAAGAAGTTCCCTATATTTTGTAGCCTAAAAGAAAGAAAGGGTACCACCATGGATCTACTTCGCCACAGTAAGTACAAACCCCGAAACAAATCCAGCTCAAAAGCAGCAACATCTATAAGGTACGTTCAGAACTTTACTCTTAGACTTCGTAAATTACATCAGTTAACAGTTCAGAAGAATCAATACCTCAAATCTTTATATAATGTATGACAGAGCGCCCACATCATTCTTCTCTAAAAGAAACAGGAGCTGTCAGAAAACAACAAAGCTCGCCGGAAATGTATGTTAATTATCAATGAACATAAATGTAACACGCAGATCATTCAAGAAATCGTGTTTCCCTACCTCAGAAAGATATCTAAACAAGAGGCACAAGTGGGCCTATATCGCTCACCAGAGTACCTAGATTATCAGTCATGCAGGAAGGAAGAAGTTATTTATTTTTGCATTAATGTGACTAAGTCAACACAAATGTTGAAAATATGTCAAATTTTATTTCAGACCAGAATAAAAAACAATAAGTTTTTTTTGCACATCCATTTCAGGTGCTTTTAATATTAAGCATTTGCTTTGTCTCTGCAAGATGTCATTCAGGGCAACAAGTTTGTCATTTTCTTTAGGTGGGGCCTTTTGTTGACTGATTTCAAGTCTGGGTCATGAACAACAATTGTTTCAAATACTGTCCAGATTCAACTTAAATTGGCCTAATTTCATATGTTTAGTGTTTATAAGCATCGAAAAACTTATTTATATGTGTAAAGATGTGGAAAAAAATTTTTTGACTACAGCTGGATTTGAACCGCTACTCTCCATATTTTAATTACCAAGTGGTACATGTACCATTGTGTGACCTTTTTTTTTTTGGACATGGTGGCACCATCTGTTTACCAATTTGGATGAAATGTAAAAATTGATAGAGGACCTACATGTATAGTACTTCATGTACACCATGTTTCATTAAAATCTTTCATGTGGTATAATAATCTGATTAAAACCATATCTTTATTCTGCTTCTCTATTTGTCCCATTGCAGATAAAGATCTGGCGAAACTCCGTAAGGGGTCATGTTCTGGTGAACTCTGATTTTCAGCCAATCAGTGGATCGGCTACAAATTCCTAGGAATGAAATTAACATTCACAACATGAACCAACTTTGAACAGTGTTTGTTACATTTTGCGTCACTATCACGTGCCAGGCCGAATCATTGATTGGCTGTGGGAAATAAGGGTTTCGGTGACTGAGACGTCATCAGAGTTCACCAGAACATGACCCCTTACAGATCTTTATCCGCTATGGGACAAATAGAGAAGGGGAATAAAAATATGGTTTTAATCAGATTGGTGGTATAACAACAGAAGTTATAAATGTGAAGAATTGTCCCTATACATCCTCATTTGGAAGTCTTTAAAAAATTCATAGAAAATCCAAAAATTGAGATATTGACAAAATTCTTTCAAAATAACATTCCTTACCATAATTATGATCAAAATAGTCCTTAAGAAATCATCATTATCAATTAACTAGGAAAAATGACACTTTTCTGCATTGAAATCACAAAGTCCAAACAAATGTTGAAAAAAATTTCTAAAATTTGATTTTAGAAAGGAAGCAAAATGACAAGACTTCTTCACTCATCTCTCTAGATCATTTCTATGCATTCTGTTTGTCTCTGTATACAGCCAGTATGAAGAAAATTGTCAAATGAGGGTACTCTTTTGTGACCTACTTTTGACTGTGGTGGTGCCACCTGTAAAGACGTCTGGTTGAAAACGGGGGAATTTGAAGGAGATCATAAGTGATTTATTTTTACCAAGATTTATGAATATCCTTCAACAGTTTTGCAGAAAAAGTTGAAAATGTGAAAAATGGCCACTACCACCCCTTTTATTTTGGAAGTCTTAAAAAATTCATAAAAAATCCAAAAATTGAGATATTGACAAAATTCTTTCACAATAATATTCCTTACCATAATTATGATCAAAATAATCCATAAGAAATCATCATTATCAATTAAATGAAAACATGACACTTTTCTGCATTGAAATTACTAAGTCCAAAAAAAGATAAAAAAAACGTCCAAAATTTGATTTCGGAATGGAACCAAAAAATAACAACACTTCTCACACATCTGTCTATATCATTCCTATGCATTCGGTTTGTCTCTGTATGCCCCCTGTCTGAAGAAGAAGTTTGTTAAAGGAGGGTACCTTCTGTGACCTACTTTTGCCTGTGGTGTCGCAACCTGTTGACGGATCTGGATGAAAAACATCAACACTTGCAGGGGACCAGAAGTACTTCATGCATACCAAGTTTCATCAAATTCTGTTCAGTTGTTCTGAAGAAGAAGTCGAAAATGTGAAAAGTCAACGACGGACAGACGGACTACGATTGATCACAATAGCTCACTTCAGCCTTCGGCTCAGGTGAGCTAAAAAAGTACTTACCAAATATATGTATCTCAAGCTTGAAAATAGTAGGGTTTGTCATTTTACCCAACATTTGTGTAAGGTCTTGGACACTACAATGATCAGATTTTTCATATATTGTCCATTCTGACCTTGAACTTTGACCTTGAAAATCAATAGGACTTATCCTCTCCCCATGGCCAACAATTCTGTACATTTATGTAGAAAAAATTCTTACAGGTTCTGGTTCAGATGATTAAATCATGAAAAGATCTACAAAAATCAAATTAAAATTATAAAGATTTTAAAATATATAGTCAATTTTTTTCAGGCTAAATCTTTTTAAGTCAGAAGAGTCAATGACATGAGGGATTCTTTAGCAGTTCATAATGTTAAGCATTGGTTAAAGTTTTTGAAAAATGGGTCAAAGTCCCAGGTCAAAGACACTATGACAAAGACAAGGTACCAATTCAAAGCTATGGTCATCAGGAATCCATATGTGGAATATCAAAGCTGTACCTCTTCCAGATCAAAAGATATAGCCCAGGTTCAATGGTTGCAATTTATGATAACAATGCCAGGGGTATGACATTAGCTCTCCAGACTGTCCTCCTGGCCAGCTAAAAATGAGATGGGATGATCTATTACGGATTTATACCTCTCATTTCTTGGAGGATACCAGTACATGTACAGTGCAACAACAAATCACTATCAAATACAACATCAAACTGATTAAGTGTATATGAAGTATTTATTAGAGGTAAAATGTAAAAGAATAATTATGTTTCATTTTGATTATCTGGATCATTGCATATAATAATTGATACGTATAATAAATCAAGAATCTCATTCCATGGGCAAGGTGATAATTACATATTAATTATAACTGGTGACAAAAATTGATAATCTGACGATATCAAATATAAGGTATCTGTATACTATTTATGACAGAGAATCTGGTGATTATTATATTAAACTTAATATGGACGGAAAAGTAGAACTGCAGACGGAATGTGAATTATATTCAAAACTCGTAAATAAACAAATAAATATTTCAAAATACATGTATATTTATAATATATCGTTATATGGATCACCAATCCTTCTACCACAGAATTAAAATAAACAAAAAACAACTATAAGGCAGAATGAACTAATATAGCTCATCTGAGCATTTTGACCAGAATCCCCTTTCTGTTTTTCATACAGTAAAAATGAAAAAAGTTACTTTTGCATTCTAATTCTTTACAGTTACATTTATTTACCTAAACTCTATTAAATACCCAACATTATGCATCAACTAATGGGAAAATCAAAGACATTGTCTAAAATGTGCAAAACTGATGAAATTCAGAAAAATGTCAAAAAAGCATCTCAAAACTTGATTTCGGAATGTAACCCTAAAACAACAGCAATTCTCAAGAGGCCGTCCTTGATCACTTTGATGCATTAATCCATCATGTCTGAAGATGTAGTTTGTCATTTGTGGGAACGCTGCAACTCAGGTGAGCTAAAACATTAAATATAGCTCATTAATAAAACTATTCGGTATCAATATGGAGATGAGTAAAAAGACAAAACTGTTATTGGCAATATGCCATAGTATCCTCCTTTACATGACAGTGAATCATGAATACAAAAATAATCAAATACTTTCTGAAAAACAGACTGAAGTACAAGTTTGATACTTTACTGAGACAACATAACCGATTCACAGAATATGGAACTATGACACTAATATGCAATGAAACTGAGGTGAACTGGTCAGTTACAATTGTATATACTAATACACAAATGAAATGTTAAATTAGTATTGCTTAATGTATCAAAATCCTGTACTTGTAGTCAGCCTCTCATTTAGTCATGGACTGTCGATTTTAAATAATGCTACAAAATTAATTGTAAATCAATTAACAAAGTAGATGTATTGACATCATTTGGTTAAAAAACCCCAAATATCAAGAAAAAAACTAAACATACACAAATCATTGATAGGTAACACTGCCCTATTTGGTGGCATATGGTAATTATACACAAAGGAAAAAAGCAATATATGCACTTAATTCTTCACACTCTTGAAATAAAAGCCAACAAAACAAGCAATATAAAACCAAAATGGGTTAAGCATATAGAAAGTTCTCTGTGAGTAATTATGCATATACAAAGATCTCTGTTAATAATTATACCTATAGAAGGTTCTCTGTGCATGAGACTATGGAGATTCATATACATGTATAGTGTAGTACATGTATAGTGTAGTACATGTATAGTGTAGTACATGTATAGTGCAGTACATGTATAGTGTAGTACATGTATAGTGTAGTACATGTATAGTGCAGTACATGTATAGTGTAGTACATGTATAGTGTAGTACATGTATAGTGCAGTACATGTATAGTGTAGTACATGATTAACAAGGATATCACAGATCACATAACAATTCAATATGGAATAGAAGCTAACAGTCACATACAAACGTCAGAGTTAAGACTGTTCCTGACTTTTCTGATTCTTTGTTTTTGTGTGGTGTAGCAGGCCTTAGATCATATGTATACTGAAAGACAAAACAACATGCACCTCCATGGAAACAAAGACACCCAGGTAGGAGTAATCAGAGCATGCTTGTAAATAACTCAAATCAGAATCAAACTGAAAACAACACCTCCTCCCTGAAGAATTCTGACGCATGTAGATTTATCACTGCATTTTTTTGTGCAGCTATTCTGAAGAGGTTTCTTAAAGGGGGTTCTTTTTTGGACTTATTTTGAAATTAACACACATATATTTATACATGTTTAGTAGAAAATCCTCATTTCTTCTTTATGTTAATTAGAAATGCAAAGATCATAAGTGTAACATCAGATATATCACAATAATGCCAATGAATGAAAATATTTAATAATGTCTTCTGATTGATAGATATGTGGTATGTGTCAGGAAGACATAAGATAGCTGATTTCTGTTTATTCCAAAACCAATACTAAATTCTAATGTACAGTTAAGTCTGACTGAATTTTTAAAGTCCTGAATGCAGTGTCCTGAAGTTTCATTTAAAGTTGAAGTCCTGATAACTTGTCCCATTGATCTTGGTCCTTTGATGTTTGATTAATCCTTGCTGAACTGTTATGATAATATAAGCTCCATCACAATAAATACAGGTGACCGAAAAAATATAAAAATGGCATCACAGTTTTCAGCATCATCATAATTTATACAAGTAATCAAGTAGGCATCAGAGCATTTAGTAGCATCCTGATTTATTCTAGTAATTAAGTTGGCATCACAGAATTTAGTAGCATCCTTATTTATTCTAGTAAGAAAGTTGGCATTACAGCATTCAGTATCATCTGATATACATTTTTGTATTATTGCAACTAAGTTGGAATCACTGCTTACAGTAGCATCCTGATTTATTCTATTTAGAAAGATGGCATTACAGCATTTATTAGCATCCTGATTTATCCTAGTAATTAAACTGGCGTCACAGCTCTGAGTATCATCATGATATATTCTAGTAATCAAGCATCTTCGCTGGTAATTAAGCTGACATCACAGCATTCAGTAGCATCCTCATTTATTCTACTTCTAGTGATTAAGTTGGCATCACAGCAATCAGTATAGCATCCTGGTATATTCCAGTAATTATGTTGACATCACAGCAATCAGTAGCATGCTGATTTATTCTAGTAATTAAGTTGGCATCACAGCAATCATTACAGCATCCTGGTATATTCTAGTAATTATGTTGACATCACAGCATTCAGTAGCATCTGATTTATTCTAGTAATCAAGTTGGCATCACAGCATTCAGAAGCATCCTGGTTTATTCTAGTAATTAAGTTGGCATCACAGCATTCAGAAGCATCCTGGTTTATTCTAGTAATTAAGTTGGCATCACAGCATTCAGTATATCATCCTGGTTTATTCTAGTAAATAAGTTGGCATCACAGCATTCAGTAGCATGCTGATTTATTCTAGTAAATAAGTTGGCATCACAGCATTCAGTAGCATGCTGATTTATTCTAGTAATTAAGTTGGCATCACGGCATTCAGTATATCATCCTGGTTTATTCTAGTAAATAAGTTAGCATCACAGCTTTTAGTATCATCCTGATATATTCTAGTTTACCAAGCTGGCAATTAGACAAGATCCTAATTTATATAGATGAATGTGGAAGTCAGGGAAAATAAAAGTTTCAGTATCACCCTGAGCATCAACGAGAAGATACAAAATCTAAGAGTATTACTATGAAAGACTGTACAAAGCATAGAAGACTAGATAAAGAGGCTACAAATGTCTCTCCAACACTGCTATACCATTTACACCACATTACTGAATGCTACAGGCTTTAGAGGCACCACTGAGATTTTCATTCCGCACAGAGTTTGGATCATTCAGTAACGCTTGAAGTTCCTCTATCTGTAAACAAAACAATGCTTTAAATCTTGTGAATAGAAATATATCTAAGCCATTAAGACAATATCAGAGACAATGTCATCAGCATGGATTAAGACCATATCAGAGACAAAGTCATCAGCATGGATTAAGACACTATCAGAGACAATGTCATCAGCATGGATTAAGACAATATCAGAGACAATGTCATCAGCATGGATTAAGACAATATCAGAGACAATGTAATCCGCATGGATTAAGACCATATCAGAGACAATGTCATCAGCATGGATTACGACACTATAAGAGACAATGTCATCAGCATGGATTAAGACAATATCAGAGACAATGTCATCATCATTGGATTAAGACAATATCAGAGACAATGTCATCAGCATGGATTAAGACAATATCAGAGACAATGTCATCAGCATGGATTAAGACAATATCAGAGACAATGTCATCATCATTGGATTAAGACAATATCAGAGACAATGTCATCAGCATGGATTAAGACAATATCAGAGACAATGTCATCAGCATGGATTAAGACAATAGCAGAGACAATGTCATCAGCATGGATTCTATAAGTAATTTCAATTTTAAGACCGGGTAAATCTATCAGATTAAATCAAAAATAAACTGAAATAATAATGAAGGTTTATCAACATATACAACTTAAAATAACAGGAGATAAGTATGAATACAGTACAGTCTGATTAAAACCAGACCTACTTGTTTCTCGATTTTATATTTGTCACAGTAACAACTTGTTTCTCAGTACTGTGACAAATAAATAAGAGTTGTCAAAAGACAACAGAGCTTGCTGGTGACAACCAAATTTGAATAGCAAAAGTTTTATGTAAGTAGATCAATCTTCAAGGTCAAGGTCAAAATGTAAAAAATTCTGATATGCAATGAAGGGTCTTGTCACAAGGAATACACACATGAAATATTTAAGTCCTATCTTTTACTGTTCATAAATTATGACCAAGGTTAAAGGTTTTTAAAAGTAGGTCAAACTTCAAGTTCAAAAGTTTTGGTACCCAATGAAAAGTCTTGGCACAGGGAATACACATATGAATTATCAAAGCCCTGTCTTTAATGGTTCTAAAATTATAATCTAGGTTTGGCTACAGAAGACAACAACAATGAAAACACCAGGGGTATAACAATAGCTCTTTTTCAAGACATTTGTCCCAGCCAGCTAAAAATTGATCAGCATGTAGGTCTAGTTTTAATCACAATGGAATATGGTATAGTGTGAGCTGTCTATAACCATCTTTTATATAAATCAAAAATTAATTAAATATTGAATTAGAATCATGTTTTTAAGGCTCCTCTTGACTTACAGTAATGGATGTGGCACCTCCAGCTTTCTTCTGTTTCAACAAGTTTTCCACATCACTCTACCATTAAAATAGAAAATAATTTTTTTGGTTTTAATAATTCATTAGGTAAATGAATCTGTACTACTGAACAACTATACCTTAATTATTGTATAACTCTGCAAATATTATAATCTCTTATGTAAGCTATAATGAGTATCACAGTATCAATTACATGCAATTGTAAAAAAAGGGGGAAATAAAGATTTATTTCAGAAAACTTGAGCTTCTATTACCAAAACCCGTCACTTCCAATTGTCCAATCACCAATTGTACATATGACTGAACATGCGTTAAAACAGATGTAAATAAAATAGGGGAAATGTCACAATACATGTACTCATTTCTGAAAGTTTTCAATCCTCTTTGAACTTGCCTTGGTTTCATTTACATTTAATTTACTCAGCTTTATACATATTACTGCAATTAAATTATATATCTGACAAAGTTATGAAAGGTCACACTGTGACCTTTGACTATGATTCTGAAATCTATAGGCATGCTCCTCCCATCACCACTCTGTAGTTATATGTAAAATTTGAAATCTATAGGGTGAAAACCATATTAATAAAACTGAAGTGTTGTGAGAGAGACAGACAATTCGACAGACAGACATGATTTCTATGGGGTACTTGTATTAAGGGCCTTAATAATCTGTCATTTATCATAGATTCAACAATGTCTCAGATTGCTTTACTTTACCCCATTGTTTCAAACTAAAAACAGCAACGTACTTAATGACATAAATTATGATGATATGTCTATCTTTCGAAACAGTGGGTAATAGGAACTTGATAAGGGGGACTTTACTTTTAAAGAGGAGGTAAATATTCAATCGGATCCCAGATACTTTACATTCACATCTCATAAGCATGTGAGAATTCTTACCAATGTTTTGCTGGCGTTTGCAGCCTTCTTCTCAGCAGCTGCAGCTTTGTTCTCTGCTTCATCTGCCCTCTTCTTGTACATGTTGACTTGATTAGCCATCTCTTTGTTGTCATTTTGTTGCTGAGGTGTGGGAACTGGGACTGCTATATTATTGTTTGGTTTTTGCTGATTACCTCCCTTGTTGGAGCTGGGTTGAGCTCCTGGTGTCTGAATAAGACAATAAATATATTTACTTATTTATTTATTTATAAATCTGAATAAGGCCTGATAATGGGAGTATTCCTAAACTATCTCAGTCTGTGTTTTATAAACATGCAAGTACATTAAAAGAATAATTTGGATACTGAATACCATGTTTCTATTTTACTCTCAACATTTGCCTTGTATCTTACAAAATATCATTTACTATAAATCTGAGCTTTTCTGACTCTTATTTAAACATATTCACACTTCTCATAAACACTTTAATTTTGAGTGACAGAATTCAATGAACATATTTGTGGTGTTCCACAAGCAAGAAAATAAACATTATATTTGATTTTTAAAATCCAGAACTCAGCAAGCTGAATAGTATATCAAATTACTAAAATAACTCGAGGGCAATCCATTACATTCTTACACTCAATGTCACATATGGTTATATGTTGTAGTATTACTTGTGAATGCAGCCGTCATTTTCATTACTGACATATAATAATGACAGTATGTTGTTTGTGATGTCATTCACTAAAGATATGTAAGTGATGTCACACTAACAGCAAAGTGATTATGACATCAAATGTTCGTGCTTTCTTTATACAAGGCAAGGTGAATCAATCCTGACATGTGAATCACTATTAGATATGGATATTGCCAAATACTTCAAGCTGATATGATATTGAAAGCTCACTATACCTACATATGTACCCATCTATAATGTATTCAAGGTCAAAGTTCATCAAAATCAAATTCATCATCTTGTTTTACTTAAATAACTACTATTAAATAATCACTATTACCAATCACTATTTATCAATCGCATTATTTGAAGTCATATGGAGTCAAACATTGAAAACTCAAAGTGTATGGGATTTTTTAGAGGACTTTCATTTAAGGTAGGTTACACTTTTCGAACTTTCTTATATGTTTTGATAGAATTAACAGAGAGATTGTGGGACCCCATAACACTTCGAATTTCCAGGGTTTTTCTAGTTTTCAGTGTTTGAGTTATTGGAGTTCAAGTACAGGTAAGTAATTACGATGAGCTTCTATGAGCTATTCTAGAAAAACCCGCTATATATTATTTACCGATGTGATTCACAAGTGTTTACCATGTTGAGTTTATAATAAAACCCCGTATCTGCAAGTGAATTCATGAAGAACCATGACTTATTTTCACTTTGTTCCTGATTATGTCCTTAACACATATCAAAACTTTAAATCACACATCTTCTGAAGAAAGAAATTTTGTAAAAGATAACTACAGAAATGGAATTTACAGAATTTAAATATCAGTGCAAAGATATAATATAATGTTCAATATATCTATATATCTACTTGTTATGCTGCAGAGAAATTCATAATAACTTTACTGAATACACAGAACTGTTAGCTGCAATTCTATATACCTTGTCCAAACTTAAACAGAGTATATGCAGGTATATAACCTAAATTTCAGTGAATAATGGTAGACATGAGTTGTTTCATCATAAGCAATGTATTTCATTTGTTATATGAAGTGTTCTCATCAATATTACTAAATTCTTTATCTAAACTGATGTTGCACTGTAGTCTAAGATCATGTAAACCTATTTAAAAGAGAAATGGTAATGAGCGTAGTCTACAGTAATAAATACATCATGTTTTTGACGGTTTTAATTAAATAATTGTCTAATACCAATGTCCAGTTTTGTTCCTTACCAAACCAAACGTTGATATCTAACGATGTAATGTAGTCAAATCAAGGTAATGTTAATTATGACAAATTTGTTCTTTAGATTCATGACAAAGTATACAGATTTGCATTTCCTTAAAAAAGAAAGAAAGAATAAAGGAAAGAAACAAAGAAAGAAACAAAGAAAGAAAGAAAAGAAAAGGAAGAAAGAAAACGAAAGAAAGAAACAAACAAAGCAAGCTAATAGCTGTATACATGTATATATTTCAGTTTCAGGACTGATTATATGGAATATATTATACAGAGCATGTATATATTTATAATCAGATATATTGGAATATATAACTACATAGATAACTCTAAAGTACTACAGTATCCCCAACCTAAGGCTTAGTATCTAATAAACATGTTAACAAGATATCAATGAGTTTAATGTCAAGCAGTTTACTAGAAGTACACCATGTCCTCCAGGCTGGTTTGTAGGGGTATTTAAAAATGGTCCCTGTAACACATTCAACTAAATATCAGTACAATTATTATTGCGTCTTTTACATTGTGGCTTTTACATCGTGTACTGTATGGCTACATGTACTTATTTCAGTGCAACCATTGATGATTGAGCACACAAAAGCTGAGATGTTGATAGATTAGTGAAATCAGTCAAATGCAACTAGACTCTGTTTCCTTAATACTTCTTAGAAAGATTTTTATTAGAATATTTGTGAAATGGGACACCATGGTAGGCACTTACTCCACAAAAGTAAGAATCTGGCTTAATCAAGAACACATACTGTTATCTATACCAACATAAAGTATGATACAAAAAACATGTATATACAATTGTATAGCACCGACTGCAAAAGCTAATCATTGTGTTTTTCATATCAATTAGAATTCAAGTAAGTCTACTGGTTACTGACAATGGAGATATCACAAGAATCAATTATGTCCATCATACGGATGACACCTGAGCACAATGAGAATACTCCAGCAGACAGTTTGTGGTTTTTAAATGGCCATGAACTATAAAATCTTAACAATAATGTATGATGAATGTAGATGAAAGAATTTCTTTCACATTTAACATAATAGATAGGAGTTCATTCCAAAGTTTTCATGCTTAAACCTTACAGATAGTAACCACAATAAACAATTATCAGAAAAATCAATGATAAATGCCATACATTGAAGTTATTTGTAAAGGAAGTTTAATTCTAACTCTGTTAACATAAAAATGACTATGACATCATAAATTTGTCCCACTGACCACAGACCAAAACAATTAAATATTACAGTAAATTTTGATAAAACACCGATATACTCATTAGATTTTTCTCAATCATAGCTTGAGGCTTACCAGATTTGTTTTTTCCTTCTGCATCATTTGCTTGGTAGACACTGTACCACCTGATTTCATCCCTTCTCCTTTCTGTTTTCCCCAGACTTCTATCACTACTGATTTCTCAGAGAGATAATCTGAAAACTATAGTAAAGATTATACGGTAAATTGATACATCACATTTGACTGAAGACAAACCATGATGATAGTATCTAAAGCACTAAGAGCTTCCACAGATAGCTTTAACCTGTAACAGATAAAAGAATAGAAATATTATGCTCTAATTTGTACAAATATCATGGCGAAGTGTTGTTGCATCAAAAATTTATAGAAAAAAAAACTGATTGGATGCTAGTTGTAAGCATGAAAGAGTTATCTACTTTACCCCATATTAGCTTTAGGTATAAAATTTGAAAAGACAAGGTATCATTATCTATTTATAATTTCTCCTCATTTTAAGGTCTGAGTGTGCATCATCTAACATGATACAATATGTATAAAGAAATTTTCATTTCTATACAGTTGGATAATTATGTTCTTCGCTACTTGTTCTTAACAGCAGTATCAGATTATGTAGGAGTCTTGATGTGACCATTTCATCCTTGACCATTTTGTGGCTGAGTTTTTATGTAGTTTGTTTATAATACTTTTTTCACACTTCAAAAATATCTTATGAGTGAGTGGGCATTTTGCCATGTTGTAAAGTGATAAATATACCTGATCTGTGACTTTGTCAAATGTGAAGAGTTTGGAGAAATTGTACTCTGGGTTCATGCCTTCTACTTCATCAGTTGTTGAATACTTCTCATCCAGGTAGAACTTGAATTTACAACAACTCTGAAAAAAAATTAAAAGCTGCAATGTATATATTCGCGTAACAAAAATACCTAGTAAAATACAGGAATATATCTATCTAAACCTTATTAATAAAATGTTGCAGAATGCTAAAACTGTATCAGGTTTGTATTTTAAAAATAAATATGAGAGGAGAATTATTACACATTCAAATAAAATTCACATTAGTATCATATTTATCTATTTCCTAACACAATAAATACAATAAATATAACATACAATATGATAGTACAAGATTTTAAATTAGTTACCTTTGCAATGTTTGATGGAAGTCCTCTGGCAAAGTTAATTTTTAACTTGAAGTTTAAGTTAGTACCAATCTGGAAAGAATAAAAAACCATATTACAATTTATTGTTCTGAAACCATGTTTGATCACACTTTCACTTTTTACATACTGATACCATAAACTTTACAGTCAACATTATAACCTAAAAATATCCATTATCTTCTTATATTTAAGCATATGTCCAAATCTGCTTTGAATCTGGTGCATGGTATTCCTGAAAGCATCCAAAACTCTTTTGGGTTTTAAAAATCTATTTTGAGATAAAACAACTAACAGAAGGACAAACTTATGGACAAATAGACCGAAATCTGTAGTTTCCTCTGGATATGCCAGTAAAGGACTCAAAATCACTAACAATTTTGAGATACATATTTCCCCAAATTATGTAAAATTATGAAATGTAAGATTAAATCATAAACAAATCAAGTGTTTTCTCCATGCACTCCTCATATTCTACTGTGTCATGAAAAATGCCATAAAAGACATGTACCCTTGTTGTATCAATGAATGTATGACACAAGTATGCACATCTGTTCAATGACCTCATATATGACCTGGTTATTTACAGATCATGTGATCTATTGGATTGTTGTTTCCAGCACTTCAGGAAGTTTCATACATATAAATATATTGTGACATCACCACATTACATACCAGTCCAAGGACCACTCAGTTTGAGTCCTTCTTAATGACGATTTTAAATGTGTCACACAGATTCTTGATTTAACATGCTAGCATTCAGGTACAAGTCAATGACATGACCATAGGTTTGAGGAAATCCAAACACTCAGATATGAACCCGTAAAATAAAAATTCACCGGAGTCTGGCTAACATACGTTAACTTGAACCAAGAATTCCAATTTAATTGCAGAAGTTTTCAACATGAATTTCTCAAAAATATTACCAGATCCTTTGGTTCATCTACAAAGTCATCCTCCCCCAATGGTTCGCCAGATTTCTCTACTGGGATGATATTAATGTCTACATGACCTGGAAGATAACAGACTCATTCACAATAATCCACTAATGAGCATTCTACTTTGATACCTAACTGTTAAGAATTGACCAATGAAATTTATCAATGAGAAGCATAGAATGTAGGTGATCATTCGGATTAGTCCATGATGAGGTTTCCACTGCACAATGATACCTGCTATTTCTTATTACTGTGACCTTGGAAATGCACATTATGATGTTTGTGAACACAATCTATTTCCATAGTCTATTTCCATAAAACAAGTACAGAGATTGATTTTCAGAAATTGGGCAGAGCTAAATAACTGTGATTGCGTTGAAAAATACACAGTTTCTGATGATCAAATAGAGAAAGATATCTGGTCACAACAGAATATGCAATAATTACTGTTTACATAGCAATTGAGACACCAACTAAGGAAGATCATCTGAAAAACATAAGCTAACTTAAGAGAAAACAAGAGGCCCAAGTGGGCCTATATCGTTCACCTGAGTACCTAGATGATCAGTCATGCATGAAGGAAGAATTCATTTATTTTTGCATAACTGTGACTAAGTCAACACAAATGTTGAAAATATGTCAAATTTTATTTCAGGATAGAATAAAAAACAACACTTTTTTACACATCCATTCAGGTGATTTTAATATTAAGCATTTCCTTTGTCTCTGCAAGATGTCATTCAGGGCAACAAGTTAGTCATTTTCTTTAGGTGGGGCCTTTTGTTGACTGAATTCAAGTCTGGGTCATGAACAACAATTGTTTCAAATATTGTCCAGCTCTAACTTAAAACTGCCTAATTTCATATGTTGAGTGTTGAAAAACATCTAAAAACTTATTTAGATGTGTAAAGAAATGAAAAAAAAAAAATTTTTGACCACAGCTGGATTTGAACCACTATCCATATTTCAATTACCAAGTGGTATATATACCATTGTGAGACCTACTTTTTAGACATGGTGGCATTATCTGTTAACCAATTTGGATGAAATTTACCAAATGATAGAGAATCTTTAGTACTTCATGTATTCCATGTTTCATTAAAATCTTTCATGTGGTTTTGTAGAAAAAGTTGAAAATGTGAAAAATGGCCAACCTCCCCTTTTTTTTAGAAGTCTTAAAAAAATTCATAAAAAATCCAAATATTGAGATAATGACAAAATTCTTCCTTACCACAATTATGATCAAAATAGTCATTAAGAAATCATCAATATCAATTAACTGAAAAACATGACATTTTTCTGCATTGAAATGACTAAGTCCAGAAACACATCAAAAAAGCATAAATTTCTATTTGACGGATCTTAACCCTAAACACAATTTTTAATAACCCATCTTTATAGACTGTTGAAATGCAATTAGTTTCCCCATTTATGTACTGGTTCTGCAGGAGAAGATGTTTGAAGAGGGATACCGTTTTGGGCACTTTTGGCCCCGCCCTGGATCCACCCCTGAGGGAATCTGGATCCCGAACACAATTTTAGTAGGGGACATTAAGTACATCATTTACACAAAGTTTGATTCAAATCTGCAATGTAGTTCCAGAGAAGAAGTGGAAAATGTGAAAAAGTTAACGACGGACGGACGACGGATGGCGCACTATGACTATAGCTCACTTGAGCCTTTGGCTCAGGTGAGCTAAAAAAGATACAAAATCTATGGATACTATCACAGTAAAACTATTCCTGAAACAAGTATGCATCTCCTGAATATAATGATGGTAAAACTCTGCATTTATTAATTCCCAATACTATCACAATCAGTACCTTGCTCTTTGCCTTGATAGTTTGTTATAGTCAGAGTTTCCTCTGCATCTAGTTTATGTGCCAGTGACATAAGATGAAGGAAGACTGTTCCAATTAGAATTTCTGAATCAGCAGGTTCCCAGAAAGGATCTCTATCCTGAAGTTATGAAAGACATAATGACTTAATCATTTCTAGAACTTTGCTTCAGACTTCAAACTCTTTCACTTAGATGCAGTTTTTAGAGAGTATAGGATTTTATTGATATCATTTCACTGCAGTGACATCCATTTTTAAGATATTTCATTACTGCATTATTGATGTCTGGAGAAAACCACCCATTTTCAACGGGTACATTCACATTGCCAATTCTTCCCATTGGATGCAATGAAATCTGACGGGCACTATACAACATATAAATAGCAAAAATTCCTTATCAGCTTTTAACATTCATTTTCACCTGTCCTCAAAACCCTAAACATGAAAAATCTCACATTTTTAATGCATTTTTGGGTTTGTTCTTTTTTTCTTTTTCTTTTGAAAATAAAGTGTAGGAAATGCTTCGAATTTATTTAATCTTCATTCTCATGAACTCTTTAAACCAAAAAGTTAATGATATGGAATCAGTAGAGAAACAGATGTGAAAAGTGCATTTCTGTAAAATAAGTCTCATCATTTTGCTTCTAGAAATGTGAATTATTAAATACAGACCTGGGGTACATCCCAGTCATCTGCACCTTCTACATAGTTCTGGTACATTTCCTGCATCAGGAACTTGCGATTGATGAATTTGTTGCGATCCCATAACCATTCATTGCCATTCACCAAGTTCTTCATCTTCACCATAACCTACAAATAAATGCATTGGAACATTCAACCATACAGTTCTTGTAAATTCATCATCATAACTGAGTGAAGAGTTTTAAAAAAAGACATACTCTGTTGTCTATAGTTTTTTATCTGAGTAACTTAGTTCCATTTTGGATCTTTTCAACCCTATCTATTAGATAAAGCCAAACAGCTATTTTGAGGAACACTCAGTACTTAATATCTGCTTTGTTTATCAGGATCCCAAGCCTTCACAATTTTGCAAAATACACACAAAACATATAGCAACTTTCTAAAAAGGCAAAAACAATAGTCAAGGGCAATAACACTTGTAATAAGGAAATGCCATCAATGTCTATAGCGGCCTGGTAAGTATGAAGCTGCAATTGCAAAAATACAGTCCAGACAAGTGGAAAGACAAACATCACCATACCATAACACCATTCATTTTAAAAATGGATGTAAAAAAAAAATATATTGATAATGTAAATTGTTTATGGACCACATGCAACATACCAGAGAGACAAAAGGTAAAACACATCATGTCACTTGAGCCTTGTGTCACTTTCCTGTGCTTTTTATATACATGTAGTATCACACAGATATGTTTGGTATTTTGGTTATACAGAGTTATTTCCAATAAGAGCAGTTATCTGACATCAAACCATTATGATGTCTACAATTTCTATATCATTCCCCAGAATTTGACACCAGTTTCCATAGAACTAGTTGAAGTCACAGTGGTTCCATTTCAAATACCTGCACATAATGGAAATAATTCTGGATAACGAAAAGACCCAATATGTCTTATTACTTATAGCTTTTCAACCACATTTGCATTCAGACATTATGCCTGTAAATACACATATATACTCACCTTGATCTGCCATCTCTCCATGTATTTACTTGCTACCTTATTTCCCATGATTCTTTTTCCATAACTACTTGTTCAAGTACTCATGTACTTGTAAAGACCTCTGTATCGTACTCATTAATATTGCATTAATTCTATCCTTTGTTCCTCTTTATGAAGGCGTCTTCTTTACAGGAATACTTACTTCCTTTCTGAATTATCTCAATCTCCGTACATAGAATGATACCTACCTCTGTTTTGCCTACATCCAGACCCCTTGCTTGAGGTGAGACAAGAGCTAGTTCAAATTTGACCTTTTTGTCCAACTCTGCTGACATGGCATCTGCCTCATTGACCATTGGTAGCATCTGAATTACATCTTCTTGGAGGATGATATCCTCTGCAAAGAAACACAATGATTAACAGCTATGTAACAGTCAATGTAAAGCACAGTGTGATAAAAGCAGACAGAATATATACCAACAAATCTCACATCTCACATTATAGCAGTAAGTCTGTATTACATCCACAATAATAAAAGGTAACTAAATATCATAGCATCTGAATATTAAAGAACGATTCCTAAGGCTTTCGAAGTTTTCAATAGTAATTAGTTGAGTAGAATTGAGGAACAAGTTTGAAGAGGTGCACTTATAAAATATCTGTGTTCTACATACCCTCTGACTTTCCTTCCTTGTTCATAAAACCAGACTTCTGAGCAATTTCCTGCTGTGCCGAATCAAATGTAGGTGTCTCAGTAGGTTTTCCTTCCTTTACCATTTTAGCTTCATCCTGAGGATGATGGAAGACATACATATGGTTTGGTCCAAACAATACTCTGAAATAAAAAAAATGAGATTCTTCTTTACTGAAATACATATATATGTAAAATTTACAGTCCAACTCAATTTGTTTATGAAGCCCTAATTCAAGTTCACTAATGATTTGTTTGACATTTAAATCATATTCCAAGCTACTTTTCTTGATACAGTGGAGTTTATTAAAAGTAAGCTGTATTCTGTAAATTATATGACCTAAAAGCTATTACTCTGATAGTATCTTAACAAAAAGATATATACAGTTCCATAGATGAGAGAGATATTTCAGGTAACCAGGCTTATTTCATTAGTCGTAATTATACAAAGTTTTAAAAAATGTAATAAATCACCTCTGACCTTTAATTCTCAGTACATTTTAACTATTAACTCCACATTATGAACTTAATGAACATAACACATATACAGTTACAAAGATTTACCGGTCATTATGGTGAAGTTCAGTTTCCTTGGTCAGTTTCATTCCATTGACCAGAATTTTGACTCCATCCCCAGGTTTCAGTTTCACTTTATTGTCTTTATTTGTGACAACTGCATGTTGAGAATTAATACTGTAAATATACACAATAGTTTAATACTTGACATTAAGAAGCTGAGAGTTCATGACAAATAAATCAGATTGTTGATCTTTTTCTATCTTAGAAATTTTTATACACTGATTTCCATTGGTTATTTGCTTTGCATTGTAACTTAGTAATAACATCAATATACTATTGGAAAATAATTCCCAATCAGGATTACCTCCTCATATTATACTTTACCTTAATCCATTGATGAGAATCATATTATACTTTACCTTAATCCATTGATGAGGATCATATCATACTTTACCTTAATCCATTGATGAGGATCATATTATACTTTACCTTAATCCATTGATGAGGATCATATTATACTTTACCTTAATCCATTGATGAGGATCATATTATACTTTACCTTAATCCATTGATGAGGATCATATTATACTTTACCTTAATCCATTGATGAGAATCATATTATACTTTACCTTAATCCATTGATGAGGATCATATTATACTTTACCTTAATCCATTGATGAGAATCATATTATACTTTACCTTAATCCATTGATGAGGATCATATTATACTTTACCTTAATCCATTGATTAGGATCTCAGGAGGAGGTTGTGCCTTTCTGTTTCCAACTTTGGATACACCTAAAAAAAAAAAAATACCGTATTGAACTGTTATAGATCAATTCTTTCCATGATCTAAGATCACGGTAATAAAACAAAATATGTCACGTTCAAAGACTGAAAACAGCAGCTATTCCTAAAGACACTTTGCAGAGGTGAACCCCAAAAGGAACAAGGGAAAAGATAATGACCAAACGAAACATGGAGGAGATCCTTGGAGTTGGATATGAAGAACTTGAGATGAGGAAAATTTCAATACGTCAGCAGACACACAGATGGTTCAGCTCAATGAAGGCCTTAGGTGCTCCATTGCAAGAGGAAGATTAACTAACTGATTAACATAAACAAAGATATGCATCTAACTGCTCCAATTTCAGATAACTGCATTGCACGTGGTTTTTCATTTCTATCATTTTAATAATATAAACCATAAAAATCAGAAGTGAACAACACATTTGCTGTACAATACATTTATCATAATGTAAGAATGATCCAAGGTTAACAACAACAGATATCATTTACATTACCCTGAATAGACCACAAATCATATGATCATGCCATTTATTCATTTTTGCTTATTAATGTATTTTTTCGACAAATCACTGTTTCTAACTTAGACAATAAATGTAACATGGGTATCAAAATTGGTGGCTAATTTAAAAAAAATATGTGACCATTTAATATCACCTATTTATACCCAAATGAATTTTTCAGAATTGCCATTTTATTGCTCAGGCTCTTTGATAAAACGATATTAAATAGCTAATAAAAATTGTACCTGGCTTTGCAAAGTGAATAACCATGGCTGTGAGAACAGGGTCTTCATTCAGATTCCAGAAATGAGGAATTACTTTCCTGTCTGCTTCTATTTGACTTTCCTCAGCAAACTTAGTCTACAATTAATACACAAGATAATCACTGCTCTTATGTACATATACCATAAATATATATTATACAAATATATCACAAATACTTGCACAAATGTTACTTGTACATGTATGTTCAGCACAAAATTCAATATACACATATATATAAATGTATATAAAAATGTATATATACCCGATATATATATATATATATATATATATAGACATATAGACATATATATATATATATATATATATGTATATGTATGTATGTATATATATATATATATGTATGTATATATGTATGTATATATATATATATATATATATATATATATATATATATATATATATATATATATATATAACTCAGTGTCTTTTTTATAGTTTACTAGTAAAATATTTCTCAAACTTTCTGGTATTTTTACTACTAATAAAATAGTTTATGTCTAAGACAAAACCTTCAGAATTTCTATGAACAACACACATCTGCTTTAAAACAACTCTAGCAGTCCTTACTGGTAATTGTGCATGCATATCAAATGAATATATACACAATGTTTAATGTTTTCATACAAAATTTACACTAAACAGTTAAAGACTTATTTCATCTTGTAATTAATATCTACATGGAATTTACTCTGTAATTTACATTATTCTACTCAGTGCAAAATACAAAAGTGACTAATGCAATATCACTATGGCACTTACAACAATATACCATCAACAGTAATGTCTACTAATTACCATCTGTAATTACCATCTACACTTAGCCTCTAACAAGCATTTCTTGTCTCTAATGTACTTTGTTTTCAAATAAGCAAAAATCATCCCAACTTATTTGATGATGCTTGAAACTTTCTTGCATTTTCCTGGTGTTTTATATATTGTTTTTTCCCTGAATTCTTTTAATTATCTAGTTTACCTTATTTTCGATTTCCCTTTCCTGCATTCTCTGTTCCCAAGACTTCTTCATGTTTTCCATTTCCTCTTGATTTGCTTTTAATTCAGCCTCTAGCTGTCTTTTCATTTCCTCAATCTCTATTATGTATATAATGGGATGAACATTTAACCCTTAATTTATAATGTATGGACAATAACTCAATCATTAGGTACATGCACTTTTTAAATATCTAAGGTCTGATTTTTTTCTATTTAATACTAAACTTGTGACAGGCATGTATAATATTAGATTTCACTGTCATATACAGACTCCATATGTATTTATAAGAATGATAAAATCTACTCATACTTTTTCTTCACAATTAAACTAAAAGCAATTTCATTTTTTAATATTTATATTTAATTAACTTAATGTAACCTTTATGGTTCAGTTATCAGCATAATTCTAATTGTTTTTTCCAAAATATCTATGATTGATCTAAGATCCTTAAAGGCATATTATTAAACTGGTTAAGGCATACACCTCCCAGGTCTGTGTCCAGAATAAAGGGCAAAACTTGTGTGCAAGATATCATAAACCTTACGTAATACTTGTGTCAATTTGATAGTTACTAACAACCCTGAGGGGATGTGTTGAATATCTGTGAAAAAGTTTAATACTACACTGAAATCAATTTGTGGTCAAAATAGTTAATGGTATTATTAAAAGCAGTGACCGGAAAAATAGCAGTTTGAAAACCAAGAAAGCATAATTTGATACTGTTTTTGTTGATTTTACTACATGTACTATTATGATTGTAATAATAATTATTATATAGAGCAAAATTATAAAATTGTTCAATTAATAAGACTTAATCCTATACATGTATATTACATTGATTTATTAACGCAAGACAACTCTTACTATATCTAAGTATGATAACTCTATAATTTATATAACTCAAGTTTTGTGACACGTGTGCCAAAGTATTTAAATAGCGTGATATTTTACAATGTGTTCAGTCTAGAAAAAACTTTTGCCCTCACACCCTACCCAACTTAAATTTGTATTTGTACAATTTTGATACTGCGGGAAATGTTCAATTTATTATTGCAGGTTATCCATGAACTTCAAAGATTTACTATCAATTGCCATGACTGTAGCTGGTATATTGATGTGTGAAAGACTATATGGATGATGGCAGTCTTTTGCACGTTCACCAATCACCAATATTTGATATCTAATTGTATTTCATTTTAATTCATTCTATTTCAATTGGTATTTCATTTATTTATTATTTAGATGTCATTTTAAATCGCTGATCTCAGGGTTCAATTGTATCATCTAAATATATTTGTATTTTCAATATTTTGATTTATTTATTTGGATGCCCATAAGATCCAAGTTGGGTACTGGCTCCTTTATTAATTTGCAGTCATGGCCAAATATCGCCAAACAAGAAATAAAAGTAATAAATAATCATATCAAAGCAAATATATCTTGTTTTTCATTATGTGGTTACAATGTGCTTATTAATTTATATTAAAATACAGGGATTTGATACAGCTGACAATTCAGTTCAAATTATGGTATGGTATTGTTTGTCGTGTAAACAGGTCAAAGTCTTTAATAAATCAGTTATTCCCTTCCTATTCAAAAATATTTCATGGATTTATTTTAGATACATTGTATATATATAAACTAGAAACTGCAACAGAGAGTACAGCCAGATGGTATTAGTTTCGGGAAGCTTAGTTAAGGAAGAAATAGAGAGGATACATGTTTCTGTATGTATTACTTGTAAAGTAAATGTTCACTAACATACCAATGTAATTGTAGATAATTATGTTCAATAGTGTCTAGAGACAATATTTGAATCTAAAATCACTATGTCCACTAAATTATGAGATAACATTAATACTGCTAAACAGTACAAATTCTTTTAACGTTTCAATTGTCATCTATCTTAAAGTGCCATAATGTTTTTCCTAATGACAAATTTTGATGTTCAGTATACAAAAACAAAAGTTTAATTGATAATACTGTACAGTTAGACAGATGGAGAATGAAAATTCTGAAACAAGAATTATAATAAGTTTCAGTCAAAGGTGATGAAGGAAATACTAAAGGGAAATAGTACAGGAATCTAAAGGGAAATTCTTGGATATTTGCAATATATTACCTCCAGAATCAGCTGAAATTATAAGTCATCCCAGTGACATAACAGAATAGTTGAGGTACAATGAAGTGTTACAAAGGGTATAAAGATGTGATAATGTAATTGTGTCTTTTCGTTATACAGAGTTATTTCCCATATGAGCAAGTAACTAAAGTCAAACCATTTTGACGTCAACCAGTTCTATGGAAACAGGTGTAAAATTATGGGAAATGATGTAGAAATTGTATGACGTCATAATCGTTTGATGTCAGATACCTGTTCATATGGGAAATAACTCTGTATAATGAAAAGACCCAATAATTATTAAAAAAAAACCTGGTGAATTACATATATGTATATCTGTTTCAATAGAAAAAATCAATAGCATTTACAACAGTTTTAGGAATATCTCTACCACTAAGTTCTTACAATGTACAAACAACAAATAAAATTTAATGCAAGCTGTATGAGACAAAATCAAAACTTGTGAAAGAAAAAAGAGGGGAGTTACTGGCTCAGTTATGTGGCAGAAGTCACCATGGAGCTATACAATACATGAATATAAATAATATACTAGAACATATAACACATTACAAAAATATTTGATTGTAGTGCAATTACGATACCGACTTAGGACGGTCATTTAATTTGACAAAAGCCAAACAAATGGTGTGGTTAACCGGTTTACGGGCCCACCTTCCCACTCACCGTAACAGCAGAACAATCAAAGGGCGTACATTTAAAAATTTATAAATAATTTATAATAAATTTATGAATAACAGATCTAGACATGGCTTATTTAATACAAGTAACTCAATTATATGTTTATTCATAACAAAGCAAAACAATAATTAGGAGTTCAGAAAACAAATTCGAAAACTTTATGAGTAATACAAGTATATTTAATGCTATAAAAATATGTAAAACTATATTAAATAATGAGGCATACCATCACTATTGCTTCCACCTGTTGCGACCACTGATATTCCTCCAGTCTTGATCATTTCCATCAGACGAGCGTTTTCCTCCCTCAGTTCTCGGATAAGTTTGTCAGTGGGACTTTCATTGACTGTTGCTGTTGTCTTGATGGCTTTGGCTCTGTCAGCTATATAATGCAAAAGTTCTAAATATGACTACCATAAAGGGAGACAAATCATAATGTCAATCAGTAAATGATGATACAATACATCCCTAATAAATCTTACACTCAGTGTTCAACATATCAAGATGAATCCACTTGTATCAAGTTTTGAGAGAGAGAGAGAGAGAGAGAGAGAGAGGGAGAGGTTTGGAGTGAAATGACCTGTAATAATTTATCAAATGAATAATTAATCAACTGATTTGTAATCATAATATATGTACTGGATTTTAGCAGATGAAATATTTCAAAAATTAATCTTTTAAAATTATACACAACAATATTAGTTTACCAAATCTGAGAGTTGATACTGTTTCATCATAGTTAATATCAGCGGGACTCAGTGCAGCAATCTGAATTTAAAAAATAGTAAAGTCAATGCCGGGGTAATGTATATTTCCTTTTTCAACGTACATGTATTTCTCTAAATGAACTATAACGAGGATGGTGGTGTTACTTTTCATGAACGCTACTATGGCACATGCACAATAATGACATAATTAATGGGCAAAGCTAATATATGAAGCTTTGAAAATAAGGTTAGGAGAATTCAACAAATTGTCAGGTTTATACAAATCAGATTTACTTTAGGAATGAAAGTATTTAAGGAATGAAAAATCAGTTTGTAGATCACAAAATATTTGCAAAAACACTTAGTAATGGAAATACAAGCGATAAATATCTTATTGTTGGTGTTCATGGAAAATGAAGCCAGCATGTTACGAACAAATTCTCCAAGAACCACTTTGTGGTTAATTCCTTAAAAGAACTACTACTTTAAGCTATAAGGAGGACATAAATAACAAAGTTATCTGTGCATTCAAAGTGCTTTTCTCTGTGATGTAAGTGATTTTTGCAACATGCTTTATTATATATATAATTCTGGTTGTGTGTCACTGTACCCTTACATAAAACAATATGACCATGTCCAATAAAATCAGGGTCCAGCACCATAAACTGAGAATATACTTAAGTCAAAATTTCATATTCTTCTGTTCATCAATGAATTAGTAACTGGGATTTGGATTTTATTTAGTTTTATTCCATTGATAAATAGAATTAAAGCATTCAGCATGACAATTTATTTGAACATTTGACAATGGAATAATTTTAAATGAAATATTTGACTTAAGTGTATTCTCAGTTTATGGCGCTGGACCCAGGAATCTAATGTATTCTATATTATAAAAAAGACAAACTATATGTCAAAGTGAAATGAACAAGAGTAGCGCCAAGCATGGCCTATCCTTGCACAGCAACAAAATCCATAGTACTGAATTGACCTTGACCTTTAACTTCTTGACCCCAAAATTAATAGGGATCTTCCTTTCCTTATACTTAAGCTATATATGAAATATGAACCCATTAGGACCAAAACTGTGAATTGTAGAGTGTCTACAAGGTTTTTCTATGATGACCTCTAGTAATCTTAACCTCTGACCTTTTAAGTTTAACCCATTATCAATAGGGAACTTTCTCTCCTTATTCTGAAGCTACATGTGAAGTATGTACTCAACAGGGTCAAAACTGTGACTCCTACAATGTCGACAAGGTTTTGTTACAGTCATACAAACCAACACATGCACCCATCCACACATGAACAGTTACCATTACTATATCACCCCTACAACACTGTTGTGAGGGGATAACAAATGATATGAAATGTTACCACATTTACAATATACATACTCAAAGAATGTTTTTCTACTAGAATTTTAGTAAATGCAAGTTCCAATAAATCATAAAGAATCGATCTGGAGGCATGAATAGGGAATAATAGAAATAATGAAGTATAATTACAGTGCAGTAGAGTTGTTTTTGAAAAAATGCATAATATGCAGTGGGAAAATTACACAAAACACATTGAGACTTCAGGTCTGAATTTACCAGTGTTAGTTCAATCCTTTGTATACACAGCATTCTGTACAACTTCCGAATTTACACCTTGATTAGGCCCACTTTGTTTTGTGTAAAAATTCCAAAAATCCCTCCCATGAAAGGTACAGATTGTCTTGACATACATTTAGCAAGAGGCTCATAATCCAACATGTTTGTAGTTTCTATTGACTCAACATGATACTTACTCATTTTATCTTTTTTTAAATTCAAATTCCTTATATCATGATACTCATATGTCACGTGTAATGACTTAATGATACTTACCATGATAGTTTTACTATTTCCACCAAGTGCGTTCTGTAAGAGTTTTGTTAGCACAGAATCTCTGTAAGGAACTGAAAACAAACCATGTGATAGAACATGCTGGACTAAATCTACAAGCCACACAATCTACTATGGCCTAAATCAAAACTGTATGTTTGGTGTTAACTGTCCAAGTCTCAAATATACCTCCATTCAAACTAGAACTGATATTCCTGACAAACATTTATATATATCAAAGAATCTGGAACTAGAACTGTCCTAACCAGACAAATACCCTCTGCAGCTGTAAAGTCATGCACTACCAAACTGGTCACATGCTCGTAGTGACCATGTTGTTTCAAGGTCGTAACTCACCTCTGTCATGGTAACGTAATAACTGTGACATCCAATGTGTGAAGTATTATACTTCTAAGATGAAAAGCCATTGAGATACAGTACGGAAAAGCTTATGATGAAACAGTGTTATATATGACCATGACCTCTGTACCTTATAAACAATAGAGATCCTCCTTGAGTCACAGGTGTCCTAAGTGCAAAGTGTCATGACTCCAGTCATGAGTCATGACGAAAAGCAATCAAGTTACAGTAAGGAAACTTGTGGAAAGCTAATTCCAAATAAAAAGCTATAAAGACAGTAAAAGTAGGTCAACCACAACAATGTTTCATGTTAGTCTGTAGTTGCTGGTGATAAAGATACATTTGTATGCACTAAGTTTCAGTCCAATATTTCAAACGATGAAAATGTGAAACAAGAGTTGTCAGAAGACCACAGAGCTCAACATATAGGATGTTTGCATTAAACAGGTAAATTGTCAGGGAATGTGTTATTTCAAAACCTGATCAGATGAAAGCTCTGGTCACAATGAATCTACATTGTGAAATTCCTATCTTTAATATTTCAGAAGAAAAAAAAGCCCTGGTAAAAGCTTTTGAAATGTAAATCAAAGTCCAAAATTAAGGTCACAAGGTCAAAAGGCATGGTTTCAAATAAAAACTTCTGAAATGAGGGACTGTCGGCGATATAACATTATTCATATAATATATAGAATCTATATACACACACAAGCATTGTCTATTTTAACGTAATTATTATCTATGACGTCACGTCATTGACGTCATTATAGAAATTTGTTATTGTTGTTTTTTGTACGTTAGTAAAAGATTAACAACGTTGAGATATAGTCATGTTTGTGCTTATCTTAGCAATGATGATGTATTAAATCTAACAGGGACCTGCATGTGAAGTATCAAAGACCTAGCCAAGTTGGTTCAAAAGATATAGCCTAAGTTAAAGTTTTTAGAAAATAGATCAAAGTCCAAGGTCATAATCAATAGATCAAAAGTCATGGTCTGAAATGAAAGTTCTTCTCATTCGGAATCTATGTGTGAAGTATCAAAGCCCCATCCCTTATGACTTAAAAGATATAGTTTTGTCTACAGAAGTCAACAACAACAAAGATGGTATGACATCTGCTCTCAAGATGTTTGTCCTGGTCAGCTAAAAAGTGCAGACAACCAGTTTAAAAAAGAGGCCATAACATCATCAAAAGTAAGTCACCCTTGACAATTCTCAAACTGCAGCTGATAGTAATGAAGTACACCAAAAGTATGTTATGTAAATGAAAATACCATCAATCTTCCCCATCTTCTGAATGGATTGGTCAAGGAATACCAAACATACATACATTTAATTACGGCCTTAAATACCTACATCTATGTATAGTTATTCTTTAAGCAAAATCATTAAACATTCATGCCCTACTTGTCAATCACTACCATGGTGATACATGTGTATTCTAATTACAAATATATATCACACACATACTAAATAAAAATAAAATATCTGGAATATGATTTAAAGAAGTTTTTTTATTCAAGGAAAAAACCCTAGTTGATTACAGATGTAAAAATTATTTCAGGACTCAAAAAATTCATAAGAGTAATGAAATATGACAGTAGTCTTTTGACTTACCCATAACCTTTTTTTTGCCGGTTGACTGTTCAGCTAGAGCACTGATAACATTTCCAAGGGAACTCAAGGATTGGTTAATAGCAGATCCCTCTTTGAGACGGTCCCCAGTTGCTCCTGTTGAATCTGCCCTCTCACTAAAACATGAGCACAAATCTCAAATTTAAAAGTGCAATTACTGTAAATTACTACAAATGTACAGGAAACAAATAATGAGTTATGCAAGATTAAACTATTAAAATTTTATTCATATACCTGAATATCTCCAGGCATCTTTTCTATAAAAATTTTTTAAACTTTTCTCTTTAAATATCTGTTTCCTGAAACAAAATTTTGAAATGGTGAAAAAGAGACCCAAGTTACTGAAATATCACCTAGTCAAGATATACGATATCAATTCATTGCTATACTACCTTCCAGCTAAATCAACCAAGTTAACACTGGATGTTCTGGTCATGTTCTGTCCAGTTTCATTGGGGGTCTTCTGTACAAATGTGATAGCCACGATGGTATGAGCACGACTGAAATATATATAGAAATACATGTATTTGTTTCATATTTGAGAGGACTTTATACTATTACAATTACTCTCCCGAACTAACTCTACTATGTTAAGTATCATCAGGGGAAATCTATCAGCTGGACATTTGCCTTGAGGTAAGATGACTCTACACACTAGGCAATGAAATCATAGCAGTATTGTATCTAACATAGGTTTGATTTATTCCATCTTTTTACATCTTGACAGAATTTCCTTACTTTATGAAATATGAATATATGTTAACCACACGTTGAATATTTCTACCATGTATTTTTGATTTGAGTAATATCAAACTTTCTTTTTATGAATATATGTACCTACATATAGCATCCATGACTTCATGTACTTCATTGTAGCATTCATGACTTCATGATGAATACATGTACATGTACCTCATTGCAATATTCATGACTTGCTAAATACATGTACATAACTTCATTGTACCATTCATGATTTCATGATAAACACATGTACCTCATTGTAGCATTCATGACTTCATGATGAATATGTGTACTTCATGGTAGCATTCATGACTTCATGATGAATACATGTACTTCATAGTAGCATTTATGACTTCATGATGAATACATGTACCTCATTGTAGTATTTGTGACTTTGAATGAAAATCTGTACCTGCTGGAAGCATTCATGGATCAATGATGAATATACATACCTGCTGGTATGTTATGCGTATATATACCTGCTGGTACTTTACAAATATATGTATATGTAGGTAGAATAAATATATGTACCTGCTTGTAGCATTCATATTGGTAGCAGCAACTGTTCTATTACGATTTCCTTCATTGATTTTGTTTTCAATTTCTTTAAAACTGTTAACTGGACTGGAAATCAGGGATTCCACTGTAAATTGATTAGATCATAATAATCAATCAATGTGATGTCCAAGAGATACATGTAATATACATATTCAACATACTAGTCACACTAGTTACATTATGTTGGTTGCTTTATGCTGAATCGAGAATGTTTTACTAAGAATGTAGTCCTACACATGTATGATTCACAATACGACCTGATGCTCAGTAGCTACTGTGAATTCTCCTCACTTCTTGTCACAGAAAATTGAATATAATTGTTAATTAATGAGATTTTTAATTAATGAGATATACCAATTATATCACACACTCACATCACTTCATAAGTAATTTTTATGTTTTACCCATTATTTGTTGAACATCCCTTTAAACCTAAATGGAACAGTCACCGATTAGCTCATTTTGCACAGTCATGTGTTTCATTTACAATAAAATCACTTTTATTTTTATTATGGGAATTTCTGTATATTAAAATAAAATTCTTAATATTGGTAACCAAGAGAAAATTTTCTAAAAATGACTAAAAAATCTTAAAAGTGATAACTAAGTTTACTTTATTTCAATTTTTGAAAAAAAAAGCATGCATAATAAAAATAATCCAAATTTCCTGTGACAAGAAGTAAGGTATTATCACACAGTATAGGAATGTTTTATGAACCAAATTTAATCTTAACATAAACGTTGTTGACTTCACATTAGAATGAATGTTTAATGTCAACATCATTGCAGAAATAAAAACCATTCATTAAGAGGGCTATTGTTCATGACATATTATGGCCAGATAACCAGACAGAGACACCAAGTGTAAACTCAACCACATAAAATACTGATAAAAAGAAACAGACAGTGGAATCACACTGCATTATAATCATCTGACTCACCATAAAATCCTTTGCTGGGATTTTGTCTGACCTTTAACCCTCCTTTCACAGACAGAGATTTGGTATTTAGCAGATCCCTCACCTGCTCATTGTAGATTTCTAACATGCTGAAGGTCACCTGTAGGGGAAGAGTAAAATAATTACTGTTAAATCCATGATAAATATACATGTATCCATATACGTAATACGCATACAGTACAAAGTCCTGTTATTCTATTACAGAACTGATTTTTAAAACATTATAAAACTAATTTTTATCATGTTCAATATAACCAAAACAAAAACAAAAACAAATGTTCCATTCTTTGAATTTTTCATACTTTGTAGTCATGTGCATGTAGATATTGTATTCAATCATTATGTTTTGAATTTTACATATCTAAATTCTACATCTAAGTCATTTTCCAGCACCAAACTACAAAGTACACAATTAATGACAACAATATTCTCCAATTTCTCAGAACACATATAAAACAACACCAGGGAACATTGTCGATTTTCATGCTACCTTGACCTTAACAATATGTGCAATATGGTTTTGTGGAATTTGACAGCCAAATCTTTAAATGTGAACTCATGCATTGAAAAGCTTGTAAATTTTTTTCAATATCAGAGAAAGGGACATTCAGTCCTTTACATCTCCAACAATAAGTAAGATTAAATCATACATGTAGCTACCTCCTGATAACACTCTCCATGTTTCTTATGCAAGACATGAAAACATTCCAAATGTAGACAAAAGCTAAAAAAAATTACCGAAGTACCTGAAAAGCTTTAAGACTCTTCTTTTAATTGATAATAAATTAACTTTATATTATCCTTCTTAATTAACTGAATTGTTCACTTCCATTTCTACTAAACCTAATGACCACTTCAACTTATGTTCTCAATTTTAAAAAAAATTTCAAATGCTTTACAATCTTAAATCTAATATATGTATACAGTTGGTATCTATCACATTTTTCACATCCTTTTTCATTATATAGGACTGACTATTATCCACCCTCAGCAGTAACATTTGACAACAGCCTTCATTATATAGGACTTTCATTACTTTCTTCTTCAGTCATATACAATGTAGATATCCAATCTTTGTATGCATTGTCATTTGTATTTCCCATCATCTATCTACATTTTTTTATTTTCTAATAATTGTAAAGTGACATCTATTGCATAGACTTTTTTCTCTACATAAAATTTGTAACCAACAAATGAAATACAAAAGGTTAATTTAAAATACTAACACTATCTGTGTATCCTAACTTTAATCATACATCATATTTTCAGTACATGTATCAGCAAGATATAAATACAATGTACTATATTCTTAACAGGGTGCTTGATACTGGAAAACTAATCAAACTTTGAGTATTTAACACAACTAAGGTATACAGTAACATAACTACAACTAACATATTTCCCTCCCTTTTCTTCTCCCCTAATAACAGACATACCTGATATTCCTCATCCTTCCCAGCACTACTCCTCTTTGCCTCAACCTCCTTGAACAGCTCGTCACAGAACATTGGTACAATTCCTTTGTTATTACCATATCCCATTACTGAGTAGGACTTCCCACTCCCTGTCTGACCATATGCAAACAGGGAGCAATTATACCCCTTCCAGGCATTCTCCAGTATACCTTTACCAAGATCATCAAACACACGTTGCTGTCAACAAAAAATGTTTTTTGTAATAGATATACGGTAAGTTTAGACTATGACTTTATGTATGTATTATCAATTATAAATGCCAAAGCTTGTACATATACAATATATATAACTGAATTATCAATAGGATATCTTATTAAAATGTACATCTTGATAAATAAAATTTAAAGGCAAAATATTTAATTTATCATTCAAACAAATCTATGTTTTATCATTATTATATAAACAAGAAACCCTTAGTTTTCCCACCTCTTATCTCTCAAGTGTCCATGAATATCTATCACTGTATGTTGTAGTGAAAGCCACACCTGTAATCTTGTATCAGTTGATTTTCACACTTCATGTTGTAATATTAATGAATGTATCAATTATGTTTATGTTTACATGTATACTGCAATAAATTACTGGGGCAGATCACACAATTTTTGTGAAAATTCCACCTCTTCTTACCCTGGTAACTGAATTTAAATGTGAAAGTGTGATCTCAGGGTTCAAACCTTTTATGGTTGCTATAGAAAGAGACAGAATGTCTCACCCCTACAACAGTGCTTCAAAATGACCTTTCTTTGGTATTTTTGCTAACCAAAAGGGAGGATCCAACCTCATTCTGGATGATTGGCAAAACAAATCATATCATTATTCAATATTAAAGAATTTCAAATGAAAAACCCTATTGTCTAATTCAAATCTTGCTATGCCCATTATGCCCTTGTCAAATAAGTACCAGTATTATGTAAACGTCTTTGTAACTAAATACCTGATCTGCATATTTACTACTGCTCGGTTCTAAGTAACCGTCCCCTCTGTCCTTGAACTCATCATGTGACCAATACGAGAAGTCAAAGGCAAATCTTTTTGGCTCAGCTGACATGTTTTCTGGGTTCTTGATATAAGTTGTATTTCCCGTCATGTTTATGACAAGGGTAGCATTTCTCTGTTTCTCTCGTTCATTGTATGATATGTTAAGTATAATGTCTTTTAAGTTTTAAGTTTATATTGTATTCATATATGTAGCAAAAAATGTGGAATGTTTCAAGAAATAGTATGTAATATGATGACCCCATGACGTTTACTGCAAACAAGCACATGCAATTTATCTTTTAATAAGTCTTCTAATTCATTCAGTAAAACTTTTGATGCAGAAAATATTTATTCAGAATCAGAAAATGAAATCCATCATCAGTCAATTGTATGTATGCATTTCTATTCAGCAATATATTTAAATAATTAAATTTTGTTAATGAATTTACTATCTTGAACTAGCATACAGCTTAATTGGTCATAAAATCTTTCTGACAGGCATTATATACAATGAGTCTAGTATGACTATAGAACTAGTCTTTGATGAACAAGTTCACATTGATATTACTCAGTTTTCTGCATCTGCCTGTCCTATGTCTTATAACATACATGTATGTAAACCTAGTATTAAATTGTGTTAGAAACAGTACTGTTTTAATTTCACTGTAACAATATGTCTGCCCAATTATCCATATTTGCTGGATACCAAAGTAGAAGAAGGGAGTTCCTTCTATGTAAAGTTGTAATTCTATATCTAAAATTTTTAAGATTCCCCTTCAAACCAACAAGTCTGTGAGCTTTGAAGGGCTCCCATTGATACTGCCCTGAATACTTAGGAATTTCAAAGCAAAAATCCCAAGGTCCTCTGTATTATTAAGCCATAATATGAGTACCCAATTGCAAAATAGGACATAAACAAACATTTGAATATATGGTGTGTAACATATTCTTTCTGGTTGGTATAGATCTGTCACTGCTCACATTTTATAAACAGACTTACACACAATTTATCAATAAAATCTTGGAGAAATTATAACTTTCCATTATCTTACTATGTTATATAGTAAATTATGCTTCTATTTGAAATAGATTCCGAAATAAATCAAATATCTTAAATTTTATCCTAGTTACTTTGAAATTATAAGTTCAGCTTACAAATGAATTTTAAGACCCCATCGTAAAATCATGGTTGAGTTAGATCCATGTGGTGATTTCAGTGATAAATTCAACCACTCAAGGTAACTGGTAAGTCCTTATAGATTTAAAACCATACAGATTTTATAGCACAGGACTTTCTTCACCTGACTGACAAAGAAGCAATGTACCCCTATTGTATACCTACAAGTTTCATGGAAGAATCAATATATACCGGTAATTTTTTCTTTTAAGTTTGTTCATTTCAATAACATAAAAGTTGTTGACATAAATTGTTTACCAATCATGTCATACAACAACATAAACATGTCGCAGAGTTTAATAACAGTGTTAAGAAAATCTGTCATCTTTGTTCGGAATCAAACTCGAGACATTTAGATCTGCAGTCCAGCACTCTATTCAAAGGGAATTTCCTCCAACCAAGTGAGTAACAAGTGACTAGATGGTACAAATAGGCCTACTTGTGACATAATCATAAGACATAATTAAGTGTATACATATAAATATAAACATCTATATCTACAATACACTAATTGCTTTAGACTAGAATATAAAAATAAACTTTATTATAAAGCCTTAAAGGTGTAGAATGACTTCAATAAAGTTGTATCATGATCACTGATGTCAGAGGAACTTTTAAACATCAAATCATATGTTTTCAACTGATTTAGAATGTATTAATCACCAGCATTACAAGCATTTGAAATATGCCAAAACTGACGTACATGTATATTGCAGAAACATGTCGACGTGCAATATAAAATCTCTGACACAATTAATCAGCTATAAGGAAAACAATTTGACATAACAACTAAATAAATATTCAAAGGATATGAATGGTCGAACTCTGACCGCCACCTTTACGTTTTCTGCCATGATATCTTTATAATATATATCTATTTCCCAAACCTCTGCCTAGATGTGTTGTCCGCCGATGAACCGTTTTCTTTATTTACCGCTGTTACTTACACCTCCCTCGTGAAGTATTAAAGACTGCAAAAAGTTTTAAATATCGATTTCAAATTGAACATTAATATATGTATGAAATTTATGACTATTGACCAATTTTGCAGTGGTAACCTACTTGTTTTTGTAAATAAAGTATAAGAATTTGTTTTAAAATATCAAACTTTAGCTTAAACAATAGAATAGCCAGTCCGTAGCAGTGTTGTAAACAAAAGAAAGACAACTGCGTATCATAAAATTGCTTGGGTTAATCAAGCGTTAATTTATCGTGACTTTAAACTCAAGACATAGTGTCGACACCTTTATTGATTTCAGTGAATATGTGTATAGTAGATTGAGCATGTTTTGTGCTGTCTGACAGGATGAAGAAGTAAATATCTGTATTTGGTGTTCAGGGGAGGATCCATAACATGGGCGGATCTAGAAATTTTTAAAAGGGGGGGGGGGGGGTGTCGGCATTTTCCCGCAAAATCAACATTGCTTTATTTTATGAAATTCAATATATAAGACTTTCATGTCCAAAGTCGACAATTCAGACAATTTTCAAATTTATATTTTATCTATTATTTTTCGGAGATGTTTGCCTCGGTATTAACACATGTACCGTGTGAAAGAAAAGGGACTGAGAGAAAGCTAAAACCCGAACTCGCAACCTCCACAGTGCTCTACCAACATATATCTTAATTCTGATTAACATTACTCAACATTCGTCACATAAAGTCATATTACACATTTTCAGCACCTGCGACCATATATAGGCAGCACTGTTCATATCATGGAATTATTGACAAGTGCAACCTTGTATGAAATTTGCAGCATAATTTTGATTACTACGGCTTAAAAATCATTTTACACATGTTCCATAATAAACAAGATGTGTTTGTGAAACGCAATGCCACTGACGGCAACAAAGTCTGGAAAAAGCTATTTTTAGCCTCAAGGTCACAGTCAAGGTCAGAATGCCATTGACCCTGGTGTCATTTGATAGGGCTTTATTAGTTGAATATGCATGCTAAATATGAAGCTTTTATCTGTAAGTGTCATGGCGAAGGTTTAAGTTGACAACAGACAGACAAACAAACAGATAGACAGGACAAAACAATATGTTCCCGATGATTCGATCCGGGGCATAAAAAGGTACGTATCCCGTGATTGGGTACTATCACAGGTACTACTAGCCTGTCCAACCCCGTCGGTCAGGCTAATATTTTAGGTAAATCCGCTCACTTTACACGTAAAGAAGAACCTGAATATCAGGGGGCGAATCGAATAGTCGTTTTTATAGGAGCAGTCCGTTACTAAGCTAAAAATATGAGAGAATGCCGAGTTTTCTATACAATAATTAAAATTTTCGAGTATTTAAGTTACAATATAACATCTAAATGGTTTCATTCTAAGGATATTTAATATGCCTTTCGAACACTCTCTACCTCATTACATACAGCAAATTCAAAAAGACGTGATCCATCGACAACTGTACTACATGTATTTTTACCAAGTCGGGTATTGAGTGACATAACATATTGTTGAGTATTATTTCTTATACATTATTTGAATATTTCATATGTTAGAAATGACTTTAATGCACTTCATCAATCAACAACACATAAAAAGAAAGTACGTATAATGTATGTAATTATCTATAATGCTACTTTTAGTTGACATTAATCCACAAATTCTAGGAGCAAGAACGGTTAAACCTAAAAATGTGGGAGGCATCCTAATCTCACATAGCTTTACATATCGCTTTATTAGAACATGTACATGTACTTTAAACGTGTATGTTTGAAATTATTGCGTAAGCGTGCATCGGCATATCGTATGGCATATTGCCATGCATTTGCTCAAAATTCGTATTGCGATATAATCCCTATACGGTTTTGTCTTTTTATAGCCTGGGATACTGCTTAAAACTTTTGGGTCAATAGTATCTAAAGTTATAATGTACAATACATTAAGATTACTGACATTTTAACTGCAAATGTTCAGAACGTAATACGAAAGTGAATAAAGTCATGTATCAGTGGCACTCACAACAATGTACCACAGTGATCATGCATGGGTCCCTGAAATTTAGAGGTGAGACCAGCACCCGAGCTAAAAAAAATTTTACGGGTGTTCGATTTTAAGCCTGTATTCAAACTCCAAACCCCTACTCACTCTTGAGTTTGAGTACGGGTGAGGTTATAATCTTTACGCTTTCGATCCCGATTCCTGTGAGTGCATACAAGCACTGTTCTGAATATGGTCCTATCCGATTTCGAAATTTTTGAGAACATACTCGAGATTGGAGCACGCTGTCATGCTCCAGATATTCTATAACCTCGATAAACTTCGAGTTCGAGCACATAGTCACTTTGGAGCACCGAGTCGTGCTCTATAATGTTTTACAAAGGTTTTGTTGGGGAAGTGAACGTCTCCTGTTTAACTAGCCACACCGCCACGAATGTCCAAAACATACAAGCTTACATAATATTACCCTCTGTATGTAACATTTAATACGACGAAACACTGTAAAGAAAAGGTCATAGCCACACACAACATATGAAGAGGGCGCAGTAACATTTTAGTGCTATGAATAAAAAACTCCTATAAATATTTACCTAACCGTTCTTACTCCTAACTTTATCGTCTTAGTCCTACAAAATTCGGAAAATACTTTGTACATTTTAAGTCTAGATTTACCAATTTTAATTAATCTCATTTCTACACTCAAATAAGTTTGTATAGAAATCTCTCATTTACAAAACAGAAAAAAAAGAAATATAACTTATCGAAGCGACTCTTTGTCCACTCAATGAGTCTGCTCCCATAAAAAACGACCATTTGATCCCCCCCCCCCCCCCTGAATATGTAGCATCAAGGGGTATAAAAGTTAAATTTACCATTTTCATTCACCTTCATATTATTTTATATGCATATATTTTCTTTATGTCCGTCTGACGGTTACATAATTGCAAAACATGACCACTCACCATGTATGAACTTGCTTCATTAATCGGGAGTTTTACTATGTTGCATTGCATCTCGCAGAGCAATTAATAAAATTTGACAGTTCTAAACCGTTGAAACGACAAACCTTATCCGGCGAGCAGCTGTATATACGTAGACAGCATGCACCGGCGCTCTGAGTGACGGCACAACACAAATATTATACTATTGTTTATAATGCGTGGATTCCTTCCCCCTCTCCCTCTCTCTCTCTCTCTCTCTCTCTCTCTCTCTCTGGACTCTCCGGAAGGTCATTTATAGGAATCTCAAAGGGGGAGTCGGGACCCCCTCGACCCCCCCCCCTCTGGATCCGCCAGTGGATAAGAAAGCTACATGGTTTTTTTTTTTTTTTTTTTTTGGGGGGGGGGGTTGCCCGGGAGAGACGAGAAGCCAGGGATACATGTATCAACCTCAATTTAACAGAAAAAAAACTAAACTATACATATATTTCAACTTTACTGTAACCAAGATGATTTTGGTTATAGATATTTGGTGTGGGTTAAGCATATTTAATCCTACATATATCAGGATAACATATCCGTGATAATATGACTGTATATAAGTTCATGTATATGGAATTTAAATTACCTTAAATTGAATACGATGATACCAGTAAATGTCACTCTCAATTGGTATATTAACAAGTTTCATTTGCTAAATAATTTATATCAATATGTATACAAATTAAATTCTTCGGTAAGTTGGGTAATAAAACACAACGAACTTCAAAGTGGTATTTAAAGTACAAACATTCAAAGAACCCATGCATTTAAATCTGAATGTAAATATATAAATGTCACACAAATATAATGTCACAGACATTGTGGATAAATCCAATTTCTTCTCACACACTGACACATTTTATGACATACGTGACTTAGTTCCTTCTCTCCTGCTGGAGAATTGGACCTCTGATATATTTGATAATAGATGTGAAACATGTACAAATATTGTTCACATTTCAGATACAGAGCTCGAAATATCCAAAGATAAAAGAACACAAACACTCTATACTGCAAATTTAAAGAGAAGCATCTTACAGATAACATATTTCCATTCGATAAGATTACATTTACATGTTCATTTATATAGTTTATGCACATTTTAAATATGTCTAACTTTTTTATCCGGATTTTTCATACTTAAAATTAACTATTCACATTGTTCGTATTTGTATGTTCTCGTAAATGTCGATGTTGTTAATTTTGAATTTCCTGTTACGATCACGATGTCCAGGCTGTGATATTCTATAAAGTATGAAGCCTTTATTTTCATATCATTGCTGCAATGCTGAACTATTTTGTGCTGTAGTGATCTTTTGGACATTTATGGCGGTTGCAGCAAGTCAAACAGGACACTGTCACTTCTCATGGGTACTTGATCTCATTAAGTTCTAGTTTTTCAACGGTCTCTGAATGTCCATCATGATACATTATTGTTAGTGCCACAGTGATATAGCTCCTGTTTAGTTATTTCTGAACGTACTATTAACGTATCCATGACTTATTATTAATCTAGATAACATATATGATGGATTTCATTTACATAACTTCCGATATCTTCGTATTGTCTTTAATAACTTTAATTTTCGGTATTCATATTCATATGCGAATCTAGAATGAAGGGTGTTCAAATCCTTAAATTTCTAGCCCTAAAGTGTGCATCTGTATTATTTAAATGTTCGTTTGAGAAGGAGGTGTCGAACTGGAACTTTTCTGGCACTTCCTTATGTAAGTGTAATTGATGCTGGGATCTCTTTGAATCCTTTTCTATATTCTCCAGTGAGAGGGATAAGAACACAAAGAGTTATATTTCGCTAAAGAAGTCTGTCACATGTTTATTCAAATTGAAAGTATGGTACATCATTAAACAAATTAAATAAAGCACCTGGCATTTCTCGAAGAAGTTTTGTTCATCTTGATGTATTATTTTATGATGACACCATAAACACACTATTTTCCTGAATTACTCAATAGTGATTTAAAAAAAAAAAGAAATTATTAACATAAGGGATGTATATATCTAATACTAGATATACACGTACCTGTTTACATATATGACATCCAGATGTTTAACCATTTATATGTTATCATAAGGCACATTTTAGTTCACATGTTCACATACCCATTCTGTAAACATACCAATGGAAGCCAGTTTAGAATTTATTGACTTATCTGCAATTCTACCCTATTAATGTAATGTCAGACAGAAAGTTGGGAGGTTTTTTTTTGTAACGTCATATCAGAAAAACAAAAATATTTATTGGTAATCTCTAGAGTGTTGTATTATATTTCCATTTAAGTGTGTAATTTAAAATGTTTTGCATACTTTCTTGTTTCAGCCATTTTCAGTTTAAAGGGTCCTACTCCTTTGTGTTGTACATACAGGAAGCACCCTTCTTCTATCATACACAAATTGGTGTAGCTCAGTGGAGGAGGCGCTCGGTTCGTGGCCGAGAGGTTCGAAAACCGCCGCTTGCTGTCTCTTGGATAAGGCGGTAAGAACCGAGGTCCCGTGTTACGGTAGGTGTGATGCGTAAAAATTTCTACTCCGGATGGGTTCGTTGGAAAGGTATAAATTTCAATGCAATGCATCACATGATGCCGTCATCACATAGTAAAATAATCGTGGAGTGACGTTACACATTGATCAATTCATCATCTACCATCATGCATAAGCATTTAGAATTTTTGAGTTGAGAATTTTTAGTACCAGACAGGTGACGCCACCCTATAAGTAATTTAATCACAGTGTGGCGTTAAATATATTATCATAATTATAAACTTTAGCTGACAATATACCTGTACTTCTGAGGTAAAATACGAAAGGACCTGGCGTTATGTCACTACGACACCTTCTCATAACAACACGAGAGAGCACCGTATTGGTAGGAGTTATTGTCTCTTGCTTGGCAAGCCACATCCGCCTTGATTGTCATGAAATACAAATGACATAAATGTACCGTACATATGAGATGAGTATGGGTTAACACTGAGAATATAGGTGTAATATTAAACTCTGGTGGGAAACTTATTGCCAGCTTTAGCTTCAGTTTCCTCTCTTGTTTCAGATACTTCACACCTAATGACAAACAATTTAATTGGGACATCTTCCTTAACCGATACTAATTATGGTGATTTGAATCTGAATATTATCAGAAACAGTTATTAGAAATATGGAAATAATTTCTTAATTTTTTGTTGTATGCCTGAGTGTGTCATGAGACTGATACATGCATGTATAAATGTACAAAATACCAAGAGATGAGAGCGAGGTCATAGGGGTCAGAGGTGTATTGATTGATATCTGAAGTTTGGCGTATGCATTTTTTCAGTAGTTCAGTAGAAAGAAAAATTGCAGCTTTTAAGTGATATAACAACATACATAAGTCTCGGAAAAATAAGCGGTGGGAGTTTTGCAACGAATTTTTGATTTATAAAAGAAACTTGTCTATGGTCCACATACCAAATGAAATACGTGACGGTAATTTAAGATATGAGAAGAACTGGTGTTATGTATACTTTATTTCTTTTTCTTTCTTTTTTTTGGATCCTTGTTATATGTCACTCCAAAATTATTACATTCAGGGAGACGGCATTTGCTTGATGCAACACACATAAATTTTGAGTTTTGCAACGTACCACCGGAAGCAGTGCCAGATCTACCAGGACACGGAACCTCGAATTTTATCTGAAAGATAGTTCACGAACGAACCACTGACGTCTATTCCGGGCCTCTCATTCACAAGCCAAGCAAGTAGCTGATGGTGTAATGTCAGCACAACACTAACAACAACGTAGATATTCATGGATCCCTAGAAATAAAAAGCAAGTAAAGGAACCCGGAAGGAGTACGTATCTCCTGTTCGGCGCGCTACAACCACCAATCATCAAAACATATACATGTATAAGACAATTATCATTATACAGATTACTAGATAGCAGTCACTGGCACTATTTATAAGTATGTTGTATATTGTACGTCATGTTTCATGGCCAATGGGGTTAGTCCATGTTCATACACGTCAAAATATTCATATCTACATGTGTATTTAGAACGTTTTCTGCTATCCGAAATACGTCAGGGGAACAGAGAGTTGAGAACGCAGGTGTCCATCTAGATCAGAAATCTCGATGTGTATGTGGTCTAGCAAGCTACCGCTGAATCAAGGTTAGGTCCATACGGTTGGTCTCAGTGACCTAGTGGGATAAGGCGCAATATTGCCGTAGTCTTATATCCGTTTAGTCTGGGATCGATCCCTAGTCGGGCCAGTAGTCTGAAAGTGCACCTGCTGATGGTGGGCGATTCGTCTGTACATACCACAAACACTGGCCAAATATACGACAATCAATACTAATGTAGCATTAGAAGAAGCACAAATAAAATTCCATCCACAGTCAGAGAAATGGCGTGGTGGAGCAGTGTACCTCATGAAGGTTCCTCTTTCCCCGGATATTACGTTTTCATCCACCACTAAGTACTCTACACTACCATGTAGATGAAATAATTCTGGTTTGTCATAAGAATTATAAAATTACAATGTACATGTATTATCTCTTATTTTGATACCCATACACAGTAGATCTATATGAAACTAGATTATCAGGTGAAGACTCAAGATTTTGGACCATGATTGTTCAAGGCCCTATCTGAAAGGTCAAGATCAGGAATATTTACTTGAACTGTCATACGTAATTCCTAATTTTTACGTTATGTGTAAGTATTTTCTATCACTTTTGCTCGTAAACATAACTTCGTAAGTTAGAGAGAAACAGAGTACTCCTGTTCTGGATGGTCAACATACATCATAAGGCAGACTGGATGGTCAAAATATATCACAAGGAAGACTGGATGGTCAAAATATATCACAAGGAAGACTGGATGATCAAAATATATCACAAGGAAGACTGGTGGTCAGAATATATCACAAGGAAGACTGGATGATCAAAATATATCACAAGAGACTGGATGATCAAAATATATCACAAGGAAGAATGGTGGTTAAAATATATCACAAGAAGACTGGATGATCAAAATATATCACAAGGAAGACTGGATGGTCAAAATATATCACAAGGAAGACTGGTGGTTAAAATATATCACAAGGCAGACTGGATGGTCAAAATATATCACAAGGAAGACTGGTGGTTAAAATATATCACAAGGAAGAATGGTGGTTAAAATATATCACAAGGCAGACTGGTGGTCAAAATATATCACAAGAAGACTGGATGATCAAAATATATCACAAGGAAGACTAGTAGTTAAAATATATCACAAGGAAGACTGGTAGTTAAAATATATCACATGAAGAATGGTGGTTAAAATATATCACAAGGCAGACTGGATGATCAAAATATATCACAAGGAAGACTGGTGGTCAAAATATATCACAAGAAAGACTGGTGGTCAACATATATCACAAGGAAGACTGGTGGTTAAAATATATCACAAGGAAGACTGGTGGTTAAAATATATCACAAGGAAGAATGGTGGTTAAAATATATCACAAGGCAGACTGGATGATCAAAATATATCACAAGGAAGACTGGTGGTCAAAATATATCACAAGGAAGACTGGATGACCAAAATATATCACAAAGAAGACTGGTGGTCAAAATATATCACAAGGAAAACTGGTGGTCAAAATATATCACAAGGAAGACTGGTGGAAAATTGAGGAATAACAACATTTTAAAACATTCATAATCTATTTTATTCGGTATATGATACACATGAAAACAAAGAACCTGCTTAGTGCTAAGTAAAATGGTTAAGAACATAATACACATGTAATACCAACAAAATGTTCCTTCACTATAAGGTTGCATTTGAGTCAACTAGATTTTTAAAATACAAAAATTAATAATAAAATAACATCGTCTTGGTGATGCTGCAGCTTTTTTTCATTTAAATACGGATATATTAGAATTAACGTAACAAATTACCAAGGATAGAAAAAAAATTAAAATATTAAAGTAAAAGCACTAATGAAATAGAACTATGACCAGAAGGACAACATGTTAACCCTAATCGGTAATTTATATAACTACTAATTAAAAGTACTATAAATAGTTAATAAACATATTATAAATTTTAAAGAATGAATAATTTTATTTTTATTCATGTAAAATAACATATTATATAAAACCTCAAAGCAATCAACAATTCCAAACATCAAGAGACATGAAATGCACTGGATATATAAAATTTCAGTTCTGCATGTTATCAGGTTTAAAACAATAAATATTTCATTTATTATATACATCATGTACATGTACTTAAGTAGTTTTAAAACTTAGACTCTATTCAAAAACAGAATACAAAATTATTATTTAATCCTATCAATGTTACAAGAACAAAATTTATTCAATTGAATGTAAAAAAGAGAGAGTATCTCTGCTTAACAGAAAACAGAAAGAAACCGATCAACCGTCCTTGGAGGCAAAGTTATTGAAGATAATTTTGGTAAATTCAATAAATTGAACAATAATCAACTGAATAAAACGTAGCACAATTTAGTTTAAATATTCTGTCTAAGATGACATATTTACGATGTTGAATTGATGAGGTGTTGTTCTTTCTTATGTCGCTTGGTAAGGTTTAGGTATTGAATATCAAGAGTCTCGTGGAGCATTTCCATTACCAGACGAACTCGTCACGAGATCCTGCATCAGTCGAGGAGGACTTGTTCGTGGCGATGAACTGCTGAAAGTCTTCTACACTGGGAATGTAGCGTGAGGTATGAAGGGTTGCGTACGTTATCTCGGGGGAGTCCAGGCTGGAGATTCGAGGCCGAACGTCGTTCAGATCGCTGTCAGAAATGGGGCTGATACTTTTATGGAAAACATCATGAAGAAGTGGAGGCGTGTTCACACTGCAGTCCTTGGAATTCGTCACTTCTGGTTTAGAACTGTCCATAATCTTGGGCGAAGGTGAATGTGAATTGTCCCCTGAGACGAAATCTGAAGATGTGGATTGAGATGTTTCCGAAAACGGACTGGACAGAAATATATCTGATACGCTTTTTTCACAAGAAGAGGTAGTTGATATTGTATCTGTATTGGCGGTCAGATTGACTTCTGGAGTGGTTTGATGAATCACGTGGTCAACAGACTCCATGGTCAGATTAATGGGAGCAGATTGTTGCAGAGGATTCCTAGCTTGTATGATATGGTAGCTGTTGTTGTTGGCATCAGGTATTTGTATGACAGACGATGCATTGTTCACGGCCGGCGGATGACTCTGGGAGTAGAGTGTAGAAGGAGCATTAGCAGGAAGATGTGGGAAGGCACACGGAGCATACGGCAAGACGTACGCCGGGTTCTGATACTGGTAAGAGAAAGGGTAGACAGGCTGCGAAATGTAGGAACCCCAAGACACGAAAGGATTTGTCGTCTGTGTTCTGTATCGTGTTGGATCGTGTAGATTGGAAGCATCAAACAGAGTTGGCGAAACTGAAGAACTAATGCCGGAGCTCCATCTGTTAGGTATTGTTGGTTCAGAACTGAGTCCGGTCATGTGATTGGGGATAAAACTATTTGACATATCTTGTGTGGAAAATGAAGGCCATGAAAATTCGGAATGTTTGGGTTGAACATTTTTCATTTGTCTCTTGGATACAGCACTAGCTACAGAATCAAAGTCGTCTGGAATGATCTGTGAAGGAATATGGTGATTCTGTTGAACATTTTGGCACGTAGAGAAGGCAGTGTGTAACTCGGTTGTGGCGTCGTTCGTCGACAAGTCAGTGCTGGTATGAAAAACTTTGGGTTTAGCAACACGTCTGGACGAGGATTGTGGTACACAATGAGGATTAGGAACAGTTTCATTTCGTTTTCTGGCTTGTGCACGGTGATACTTAAACCATGACTGAAAAAGAAGAAACGTCTTTAAATACATGTATGTGGAGAAAATGTCGGAAAATACAAATACATTTCACATCTCGGTTCTTTTTAATAAGCCAATTTACATCTACTGAAGGACTGGAATATCTTCATAACGTACCCTGGGTACATTCTTATTTGTCATGTCACTTGACCCCTCTGTTCTACTCCATTTTAATCAATAATAATGAGACCTTCCGTTAGGGCATAGATGTTTCAAAACAAGATTCATACAGAGCACTGACATTGTACGTTGATATTTTACAGAAAAGTGGTAAGATTCTTCCATTTTTATCATAATAACAAGGCTGACTTGGCACTAAAATTACAATATTACATCTTTCAATGAATTTGATACTGACTTTGCCTGAGATATATTCTGTTTCCAAGTAAAGTCTTATTTTACATCTTTTGTTTAACTATAAATGATCTTTACCTAAAGTAAGAAAATAATTTAAAATATTTCATCTATGTATGGCTTTCCAATGAATTCAAATGCCAGTATTTTTGTTTAGTTTAACATTATTAAATTTGCATACCACTTACGATAAAACCAGACTGAGTTGTGCCCCATAATACATGCTTATAATTGATGAACCCCATTGTGAATGTGTTCCGGAAGAAAGAGAATATCATTGTGTTACAGACTGACTGAATGATTATAGTATACCAAATAGCGTGTGTAATATATCAACATGCAATTTGAACCAGAATTATTTATCAGAACATATATAGTGTAAAGGGATTTTCACATAAAGTATGAAACAAAGCAAATTATTATTTTGATTTATTACTCTGTTTATCTAATAAAACCACTTCCCGGAAAAACAAGAATTCTTAGAGTATTGTTAAAGCAATACAAGTCCCCCACCGGTCCCAACAAATCCATAAGGGGCTGAAAAGTAGGACAGTGGCAGTCAAAAAGTAACAGGCATTCTGAGAGTTATAGTATGTGTCAATAAGCCAGAGTTACTTATTTGTGTGTGTATTTGTGTTTGTGTGTGTGTTTTAATTTTTTTATGTAATTTTTACTGGACCTTTGTGGTCAATTTCATACCGTTAAGCCAGGCAGATTTTTTTCTCGATGGAGAAACTTGTTTTTCCATCATAAAATAAGAAATAAGGATTCTACGTCAAACTGCCTTCAAATGAACTGTAATTAAGTATCACAGTGATTTTTGATCAAAGGGCAATGATTCTTGAATGACTCTTGAAAAAGTTCAACTTGGTCATCCGTGACCACAGTCTAACCTAATTCCAAGAAAAGTGCGGAAAACTGATTTTGGACAAAGGGCAGTAAGTCTGGATCAAAATTGGTAAACCATAACCAGACTCGAACTTCATCTGTAACTCCTCGTGTGGAAGCTTGGTACCACGTTTCAACTTGGCATCTGTGAGCATGGCCAAGAAAAGTCTGGAAAACCAGCATGATAGACAGACAGATGGACAGAGTGGAAACCGGGCTCACAGGTGGTGGACTAAAACAAGAGTTTTCAGACAAGATAGCTCGCCAGAAGGGCATTGAGGGAAAGCATGTATTTTCAATATTCTTTTAATTCAATGTCAAGTCAAAGGTAGAGGTCAGATGAAAGCTCTGGTCACAATGAATCTACATGTGAAATTCCTATCTCAAACAGATAAAAGTTTTGGAAAAGTAGGTTAAGTTCCAAGGTCAATGTCACAAGGTCAAAATCCATGGTATAAAATTAAGGATCTTGTTATGAGGGACCTATGTGTGAAGTATCAATGCCCTACTACTATTGGTTCAAATGAAATAGGCCAGGTTATAGTTTTTGAAAAGAGGGTCAAAATTCAAGGTCAAGGGCCATGGCATCGAATGAACGAGAGATCTATGTGTAAACTATCAAATCTCTACCCTGTTGTTTCAAAAAATATAGCCCAGGTTAAAGTTTTTATGAAAAGTAAGTCAAAGGTCAAGGTCTCAAGGTAAAAAGTTATGGTATCAAATTAAAGCTCTTCTCATGAGGAAACTACATGTATGTGTGAGGTAGCAAAACCCTACCCCTATTGGTTGAAAAGGTATAGTCCAGTTTAAAGTGTATTTAGAACGGGTACGCCGATACCGACGCGTGGGGGTATGACAATTTAGCTCTCCGGACATTTTGTCCTGGCGAGTTAGAAAAACGATTAAAAATTCATGTATCTCAGGTAGATAAATAAACCATAATTGGATATTACGTTAGCAACGATTCAGCAATGTGAAACATTAGATTAACTTACCAAACACAATTTTCGAGTGGCAAAAGGAGAATACAAAAGGGATTTTTTTTCTAAATATTTACCCATTGAATTTTAATGTAGATGTACAAATGTATCCTTTTAATACGACACTGGTTGTTTCAAAGATATTTTATTATTATTTTTTTTTCTTATCTAACAATCGACATTCGACCCCCGATGACAGATAGATTTAGCCAGTGTAAACGCACTTAACCATGCTAACGTAAAATTTTATCATTCAATTTGGACATCCCAGATAAGACCTGCTGTCATTTAGATGAATCCTGATGCGATGTTTAACACTTATCAAACAACCAATATCAATATAATTATAGCACTTTGATACAAGTGTGGGTTCGAACCAGCAGCCTGTTTCCCTACAGTTATTATTGTTTTAAATTCGATGACTCCTACCATAAACCCTAATTTTATATCAGCGCTACGTGGGTTTTGGTCAAATGTACTACGTTCATGAATACGGGGGATATAGACAACACAACATGAATTCCAAACAAATGGCTGCATGTAGTTGTAATAAAATTGATCTCAAGGAAATCATTGATACGATGCGGCAAATTATCAGTGCATTTAAATGTAAGCCACAAATTTGTTTTGCAAGTGTATAATTGTTATCAGAAGCGAGGGGAAATCCCACTCGGTATGAATGAAATCGTTCTGACCAAAACCCCATACGACACCGAGGTAAAATGTGGGTTACAGTCATAGAATCCCTGACTTGATTGTTCCAGAGCACTGAATTTTATGCTAAGCTTTATCAACACCGAGGTAAAATGTGGGTTACAGTCATAGAATCCCTGACTTGATTGTTCCAGAGCACTGAATTTTATGCTAAGCTTTATCAACAACGAGGTAAAATGTGGGTTACAGTCATAGAATCCATGACTTGATTGTTCCAGAACACTGCGTTTTATGCTAAGCTTTATCAACACCGAGGTAAAATGTGGGTTACAGTCATAGAATCCCTGACTTGATTGTTCCAGAGCACTGAATTTTATGCTAAGCTTTATCAACACCGAGGTAAAATGTGGGTTACAGTCATAGAATCCATGACTTGATTGTTCCAGAATACTGCGTTTTATGCTAAGCTTTATCAACACCGAGGTAAAATGTGGGTTACAGTCATAGAATCCCTGACTTGATTGTTCCAGAACACTGCGTTTTATGCTAAGCTTTATCAAACAGAAAATAAGAATACTTACAGCTATTCTGGTTTCGCTCTCCCCAGTGAGGTCTGACAAATGGCTCCGTTCTGATCGGGAAGGGTAACCGTTTTGAGCGAACGTAGCATGGAGAATCTCCAGGGTAGTTGTGGAGTAGGTACTCCGTTGTCGAAACCGCGGCAAACTACAGGTCGGAACATCCGAACCTAAAATCACAAGAACAATGTTATATTGTGCTGTATTTCTTACCTAGAACAAGTGCTATAAAACCTTATACAGATTTATTTATACGTCATACCAGGGATATCATACCTATATTGTGGTCAGTTTTACTGTTCACGTTCTCAGAGAATCCACTGACCACTGGCAGGTACATACGATTAAAGATTGCCAAATACTATAATAATATTGCATACATTATACTATATCGGCATGAAACAATATATATTGTTTTTAAAGATAAGAAACCTAATTGTTCAACATGAAAGAGTTAAATCTCATCTGTTAACTTTAATACAACAGTTAAAGAGAGAGTTTTTGTCAATATTTTTCTCAAAACTATAAACAGTACATAGCCAAGCAGGAGACGCTTACTCCATTGGGACATTTTATCTCGCCTCTGATTTCCACATTAGAAAACCTAACCAGGTGGGAGACGCTTACTCCTCTCGGGCATTTTGTCGCCTCTGAATACCTAGCCAAGCAGGAGATGCTTACTCCATTTGGGCATCTTATCTCTCCTCTGATTTCAACATTAGAATACATAACCAAGTAGAAGACGCTTACTCATCCCTGGTATTTTATCTCACCTCTGATTTCCACATTAGAGTACCTAGCCAAGTAGAAGACGCTTACTCCTTCCAGGCATTTTATCTCGCCTTTGATTTCCACATTAGAGTACCTAGCCAAGTAGGAGATGCTTAACCCCCCCCCTCCCCACGGCATTTTATCTCGTCTCTTATTCCACATTAGAGTACCTAGCCAAATAGGAGACGCCTACTCCTCCCGGGAATTTATCTCGCCTCTGATTTCCACATTAGAGTACCTAGCCAAATAGGAGACGCTTACTCCTCCCAGGCATTTTATCTCGACTCTGATTTCCACATTAGAGTACCTAGCCAAATAGGAGACGCTTACTCCTCCCGAGCATTTTATCTCGACTCTGATTTCCACATTATAGTTACTAGCCAAGTAGGAGACGCTCACTCCTCCTGGGCATTTTATCTCGACTCTGATTTCCACATTAGAGTACCTAGCCAAGCAGGAGACGCTTACTCCATCCGGGCATTTTATCTCACCTCTGATTTCCAGGGTTCTCTGAATGTCCACCATGAGACAATGTTGTTATTGCCATAGTGACATTGCATGAGGAATATTACCCTATCACTTTTCTTCAAACATGGAGAAAACAATGCTGTAATTTTAAATCGAGATATGGGAATAAACATCTCGAAACCAAAGAAATAAAACCATTTACCCCAATCCTTGGAAATTACATCGCTTTCATATACCTCGAAACATTGGGAATATAGTCGATCATTGACCAAGAAACATGGAAATACAATCTATCATTGACCTAGAGACATGGCGAATACAGTCCATCATTGACCTGGAGACATTGGAATGCAATCTGTCAATGACCTGGAGACATTGTGAATACAATCTATCATTGACCTGGAGACATTGGGAATACAATGTCATTGACCTGGAGACATCGTGAATACAATCTATCACTGACCTGGAGACATGGGGACTACAATCTATCATTGACCTGGAGACATGAGGAATACAATCTGCTATTCACCTGGAGACATGGCGAATACAATCTATCATTGACCTGGTTACATTGTGAATACAATCAATCACTGACCTGAAGACATGATGAATAATTATATATTATACCTGAAGACATCGGAAAAAATCTCATTGACCTGGAGACATGGCGAATACAATCTATCATTTACCTGGAGACAAAAGGCAATACATTGACCTCGAAATATTGAGAATAAACCCCAATAGTTGACCTTGAGATAAAGGAAAACATTCCTATCATTTATCTTAAAAACCGTCGAGACATGGGTAATACAACCGTATCATTGACCTCAAGACATGGGAAAAATACAGTCTTATCATTGACCTCAAGACATGGGAAAAATACAGTCTTATCATTGACCTCAAGATACGGGTAAAACAACATTAAAATTAACAACAAGACATGGGTAATACAACATTATCAATGACCTCAAGACATGGGTAATATATCCCTATCATTGACCTCAAGACACGGGTAATACAACATTATTATTAACAACAAGACATCGATAATACAGCATTATCATTGACCTCAAGACATGGGTAATACAACCCTATCATTGACCTCAAGACATGGGTAATACAGCCCTATCATTGACCTCAAGACACGGGTAAAACAACATTATCATTAACAACAAGACATGGGTAATACAACATTATCATTGACCTCAAGACATGGGTAATACAGCCCTATCATTGACCTCAAGACATGGGTAATACAACATTATCATTGACCTCAAGACATGGGTAATACAACATTATCATTGACCTCAAGATATGGGTAATACAACTCTATCATTCACCTCAAGACATGGGTAATACAACCCTATCATTGACCTCAAGACACGGGTAATACAACATTATCATTAACAACAAGACATGGGTAATACAACATTATCATTGACCTCAAGACATGCGTAATACAACCCTATCATTCACCTCAAGATATGGGTAATACAACCCTATCATTCACCTCAAGACATCGGTAATACAACATTATCATTGACCACAAGACATGGGTAATAAAACCCTATCATTGACCTCAAGACATGGGTAATACAGCATTATCATTGACCTCAGGACATGGGTAATGCGGTTTTATCACTGACCTCAGGACATGGGTAATACAGTCTTTTCGTTGACCTCCAGACATGGGTAATACAACCCTATCATTGACCTCAAGACATGGGTAATATAGCCCTATCATTGACCTCAAGACACGGGTAATACAACATTATCATTAACAACAAGACATGGATAATACAGAATTATCATTGACCTCAAGACATGGGTAATACAACCCTATCATTGACCTCAAGACATGGGTAATACAACATTATTATTGACCTCAAGATATGGGTAATACAACTCTATCATTGACCTCAAGACATGGGTAATACAACCCTATCATTGACCTCAAGACATGGGTAATACAGCCCTATCATTGACCTCAAGACACGGGTAAAACAACATTATCATTGACCTCAAGACATGGGTAATACAACCCTATCATTGACCACAAGACATGGGTAATACAACATTATCATTAACAACAAGACATGGGTAATACAACATTATCATTGACCTCAAGATATGGGTAATACAACATTATCATTGACCTCAAGACATGGGTAATACAGCCCTATCATTGACCTCAAGACACGGGTAATACAACATTATCATTAACAACAAGACATGGGTAATACAACATTATCATTGACCTCAAGACATGGGTAATACAACCCTATCATTGACCTCAAGACATGGGTAATACAGCCCTATCATTGACCTCAAGACATGGGTAATACAACATTATCATTGACCTCAAGATATGGGTAATACAACCCTATCATTCACCTCAAGACATGGGTAATACAACCCTATCATTGACCTCAAGACACGGGTAATACAACATTATCATTAACAACAAGACATGGGTAATACAACCCTATCATTGACCTCAAGACATGGGTAATACAACATTATCATTGACCTCAAGATATGGGTAATACAACCCTATCATTCACCTCAAGACATCGGTAATACAACATTATCATTGACCACAAGACATGGGTAATACAACCCTATCATTGACCTCAAAACATGGGCAATACAGCCCTATCATTGACCTCAAGACATGGGTAATACAGCATTATCATTGACCTCAGGACATGGGTAATGCGGTTTTATCACTGACCTCAGGACATGGGTAATACAGTCTTTTCATTGACCTCAAGACATCGGTAATACAACCGTATCATTGACCTCAAGGCATGGGAAAAATACAGTCTTATCATTGACCCCAAGACACGGGTAAAACAACTTTATCATTAACAACAAGACATGGGTAATACAACATTGTTATTGACCTCAAGACATGGGTAATACAACATTATCATTGACCTCCAGACATGGGTAATACAACCCTATCATTGACCTCAAGACATGGGTAATATAGCCCTATCATTGACCTCAAGACACGGGTAATACAACATTATCATTGACCTCAAGATATGGGTAATACAACCCTATCATTCACCTCAAGACATCGGTAATACAACATTATCATTGACCACAAGACATGGGTAATACAACCGTATCATTGACCTCAAGACATGGGAAAAATACAGTCTTATCATTGACCCCAAGACACGGGTAAAACAACTTTATCATTAACAACAAGACATGGATAATACAGCATTATCATTGACCTCAAGACATGGGTAATACAGCATTATCCTTGACCTCAAGACATGGGTAATACAGCATTATCCTTGACCTCAAGACATGGGTAATACAGCATTATCATTCACCTCAAGACATGGGTAATACAGCATTATCATTCACCTCAAGACATGGGTAATACAGCATTATCATTGACCTCAAGACATGGGTAATACAACCCTATCATTGACCTCAAGACATGGGTAATACAACATTATCATTGACCTCAAGATATGGGTAATACCACCCTATCATTGGCCTCAAGACATGGGTAATACAACATTATCATTGACCGCAAGATATGGGTAATACAACCCTATCATTCACCTCAAGACATGGGTAATACAACATTATCATTGACCACAAGACTTGGGTAATACAACATTATCATTGACCTCAAAACATGGGTAATACAGCCCTATCATTGACCCCAAGACACGGGTAATACAACATTATCATTAACAACAAGACATGGGTAATACAACATTATCATTGACCTCAAGACATGGGTAATACAACCCTATCATTGACCACAAGACATGGGTAATACAACATTATCATTGACCTCAAGATATGGGTAATACAACCCTATCATTGACCTCAAGACATGGGTAATACAACATTATCATTGACCTCAAGATATGGGTAATACAACCCTATCATTCACCCCAAGACATGGGTAATACAACATTATCATTGACCACAAGACATGGGTAATACAACATTATCATTGACCTCAAAACATGGGTAATACAGCCCTATCATTGACCCCAAGACACGGGTAATACAACATTATCATTAACAACAAGACATGGGTAATACAACATTATCATTGACCTCAAGACATGGGTAATACAACCCTATCATTCACCTCAAGATATGGGTAATACAACCCTATCATTGACCTCAAGACATGGGTAATACAGCCCTATCATTGACCTCAAGACACGGGTAATACAACATTATCATTAACAACAAGACATGGGTAATACAGCATTACCATTTACCTCAAGACATGGGTAATACAACCCTATCATTGACCTCAAGACATGGGTAATACAGCCGTATCATTAACCTCAAGACACGGGTAAAACAACATTATCATTAACAACAAGACATGGGTAATACAGCATTATCATTTACCTCAAGACATGGGTAATACAACATTATCATTCACCTCAAGACATGGGTAATACAGCCGTATCATTGACCTCAAGACACGGGTAAAACAACATTATCATTAACAACAAGACATGGGTAATACAAAATTATCATTGACCTCAAGACATGGGTAATACAACCCTATCATTGACCTCAAGACATGGGTAATACAACATTATCATTGACCTCAAGATATGGGTAATACAACCCTATCACTGACCTCAAAACATGGGTAATACAGCCCTATCATTGACCTCAAGACACGGGTAATACAACATTATCATTGACCTCAAGATATGGGTAATACAACCCTATCATTCACCTCAAGACATGGGTAATACAACATTATCATTGACCACAAGACATGGGTAATACAACCCTATCATTGACCTCAAAACATGGGTAATACAGCCCTATCATTGACCTCAAGACACGGGTAATACAACATTATCATTAACAACAAGACATGGGTAATACAACATTATCATTGACCTCAAGACATGGGTAATACAACCCTATCATTGACCTCAAGACATGGGTAATACAACATTATCATTGACCTCAAGATATGGGTAATACAACCCTATCATTCACCTCAAGACATGGGTAATACAACATTATCATTGACCACAAGACATGGGTAATACAACCCTATCATTGACCTCAAAACATGGGTAATACAGCCCTATCATTGACCTCAAGACATGGGTAATACCACATTATCATTAACAACAACACATGGGTAATACAGCATTATCATTGACCTCAAGACATGGGTAATACAACCCTATCATTGACCTCAAGACATGGGTAATACAGCCCTATCATTGACCTCAAGACACGGGTAAAACAACATTATCATTAACAGCAAGACATAGGTAATACAACATTATCATTGACCTCAGGACACGGGTATTACAGCCCTCTCTTTGGCCTCAAGACATGGGTAATACAACATTATCATTTACCTCAAATCATGGGTAATACAGTCTTTTGATTGACCTCAAGACATGGGTAATAGAGTGCTATCATTGACCTGATGACATGGGTAATACAGCATTAGCCTTGACCTCAGAACATGGGTAATACAGCATTATCCTTGACCTCAAGACATGGGTAATACAGCATTATCATTGACCTCCAGACATGGGTAATACAGCATTATCATTGACCTCAAGGCATGGGTAATACAGCATTATCCTTGACCTCAAGACATGGGTAATACAACATTATCCTTGACCTCAAGACATGGGTAATACAGCATTATCATTCACCTCAAGACATGGGTAATACAGCATTATCCTTGACTTCAAGACATGGGTAATACAGCATTATCATTAACAACAAGGCATGGGTAATACAACATTATCATTGACCTCAAGACATGGGTAATACAACCCTATCATTCACCTCAAGATATGGGTAATACAACCCTATCATTGACCTCAAGACATGGGTAATACGACCCTATCATTCACCTCAAGACACGGGTAATACAACATTATCATTAACAAGACATGGGTAATACAGCATTATGATTGACCTTAAGACATGGGTAATGCAACTCTATCATTGACCTCAAGACATGGGTAATACAGCCCTATCATTGACCTCAAGACACGGGTAATTCAACATTATCATTAACAACAAGACATGGGTAATACAACATTATCATTGACCTCAAGACATGGGTAATGCAACTCTATCATTGACCTCAAGACACGGGTAATACAGCCCTCTCATTGGCCTCAAGACATGGGAAATACAACATTATCATTTACCTCAAATCATGGGTAATACAGTCTTTTCATTGACCTCAAGGCATGGGCAATAGAGTGCTATCATTGACCTGATGACATGGGTAATACAGCATTATCCTTGACCTCAGAACATGGGTAATACAGCATTATCCTTGACCTCAAGACATGGGTAATACAGCATTATCATTGACCTCTAGACATGGGTAATACAGCATTATCATTGACCTCAAGACATGGGTAATACAGCATTATCCTTGACCTCAAGTCATGGGTAATACAGCATTATCCTTGACCTCAGGACATGGGTAATACAGCATTATCCTTGACCTCAAGACATGGGTAATACAGCATTATCACTGACCTCCAGACATGGGTAATACAGCATTATCATTGACCTCAAAACATGGGTAATACAGCATTATCCTTGACCTCAAGTCATGGGTAATACAGCATTATTATTGACCTCAGGACATGGGTAATACAGCATTATCCTTGACCTCAAGACATGGGTAATACAGCATTATCATTAACAACAAGACATGGGTAATACAACATTATCATTGACCTCAAGACATGGGTAATACAACCCTATCATTCACCTCAAGATATGGGTAATACAACCCTATCATTGACCTCAAGACATGGGTAATACAACCCTATCATTGACCTCAAGACATGGGTAATGCAACCCTATCATTGACCTCAAGACACGGGTAATACAACATTATCATTGACCACAAGACATGGGTAATACAACCCTATCATTGGCCTCAAGACATGGGTAATACAACCCTATCATTGACCTCAAGACATGGGTAATACAACCCTATCATTGACCACAAGACATGGGTAATACAACATTATCATTAACAACAAGACATGGGTAATACAACATTATCATTGACCTCAAGACATGGGTAATACAACCCTATCATTGACCTCAAGACATGGGTAATACAACCCTATCATTGACCACAAGACATGGGTAATACAACATTATCATTAACAACAAGACATGGGTAATACAACATTATCATTGACCTCAAGACACGGGTAATACAGCCCTCTCATGGCCTCAAGACATGGGTATATGGAAGAAATATTCACTAAATACATACTCATAATTACTGTTATTATTTTAAATTACATCACATTCCTATAACTGGTGTATATATTTTGTTTCATGATGCCGCCGTAACAATGTTCTTGATATACGGTAGGTTTGAAATTTTGAGAACATGCGTTCAATACAACACACAACACATCATTAAAAAAGGTCTCCGACTTATTTCGTAGAATTTACTATTCAACAATTACATTATGTTGTCAGAGACATATATACTGTGTATATATGTCTCTGACTTTATATATTTATTTTCCGTTTTTACGATTCTCGACTCGGTTAAATAGATATAGACTATAGCGTAAATTTACCTGTTGTGCATTCATGCGTAAAATCAAAATGTTGGCTAAAAGCCAATTGAAGATTTCAGAATGTTGGCCAAGTGGGAATAAACCCTTTTGTGTTTTGTTGTTGGCGTAAATGCTTCCTTGTTTAGATCAAGTTATTATATATGTTGTATTAAAAATGCCAGTATATATGAAAGAAGAGCGTAGTACAGTTTTGCAGTTTCTTCTTCTTACCCGTTGAGTACATACAATGATACATGTAGTGACAACTAATTCTTAGGCTAAAACTTTTTCTTGTGCTCGGTAAAAAGCACTGACATCAATTGTATTCATATACAGACATTATGAATAAAGATGCATTGTTTCGAACTTTTAACTTTCCATTAACGTTTTTAAACGATCGTATTTCTTTTTGTATTCAGAAAATCTTCAGATATATCTAATGTAAGACGATCCATTGTGAATTCATTGTATATTTATAACAGAAATCAAAGAGATTTGTTTATATATAATACTGTTAATCAATAAATAGTCTATAAAATAAATCTCTTGTAATTATTTAAATTAGACAGATCATATAAATCATTCAAGTGATGTTCTAATTAAAACAATACTCGTCCTTTGTTGAAACGTAGACTTTTTTTCTCTGGGTGAAATGTTTCTAAACACAGATTTGATCTGAAACAGTTTTCATTAATGGAAACGGAAATATTCATCACATAAGATGAAAACAATTTTTACTGAATACAAGTATAGGCCCTTCTATTAATCAAGAAAATCTTTCTTGTACATTAATTTATTTATCTTTGTGTGTGTGTGTGTGGGGGGGGGGGGGTGCTTGGCTTTTTTATTAGAAAAACTCATTTTAACTTTTGCTAGAATATTTTGGGGGTTGAAAGATCAACACCAAATTCTATGATATATTGTGAATTAGGGACATTTATCGTATAAAAGAAAAGTTTACATTAAATACTGTTTGAATTTTCTGGATACTATTATTTATAATTGCATTGTAGTTGTCTGTGTAACGGATTTAGTGAGAATTTCAAAGGCTAATAACTGGGTCGGAAATGTCTTATCAGAGATTGGAAGGAAGAATATATTGTTTAATCATAATAATTTAGAAGGTTAAAATATTGTAGCTCAATCTAATTGAAATCATCAGAAACGACGAGCGAAGTAGGGATTTGGTTTTAATCAGATTGTATTGTAGCTTTAGTTGATAATCAGTTAACAGGTATTTATCTCCATTCCGTCATGTCTGGAATAACTACATCATCGAATATATATATATATACGTATACGCTTAGTTGACCAATTAATAATCAATTGAAAAAGTTCATTTAGAAATAGCGTTTTCATCTCATTGTTTATGTATTGAAACGGGTCGTTATAAAAATGTACCTTTAGAAAGACGAATGTGATTTCTATGCAAAATAAACATAGAAGAAGAATTCCATTTTATATTGAAACGTCTCGTCTATCATAACTTAAGAATTAAATTTTGGAAACTTTACTGTTTTCGAAGACCTTTTGTCTTTTCATTTGCTTAGGTCAGATAATACAAAAGAATTGTGTAACATTGGAAAATACATTAAACTATGCTTTTAACTTCAGAAAAACTGTATAACTTTGTTGTAATATTGATATAATTTGTACTAGCGTGAATCATTCATACATTTGACCTTAGTGTATGTTATTTATGTGCATTTCGTTTGTATATCCATAAGCAGTGTCGCTTTAGATAACTATACTATACTATACTATACTATACTAGTAACATTTTACACTATATACTACTATGCTATACTACATTATACTATACTATGCTATAAGTGAGTTTTGTGTGACCTCTTATCTATTATACTGCCAAATAAAGGCTTAAAGGGAGATACTGCCAACAGAAATCTTGAGGGTTCATGAATACTTGACTTATATTGATTTACTAATGTAATGTATCTTTGGTATGATAAAGGGACGTAGGTCTTGCCTCTCTGGCACAAACAAGTTCAGGGCCTAGTATACACAATATCGAACTATTTTATTGATTAATTTGGTCACTGAGTCACAGACTAAGAATGACATGTGAAAACTGATATAATATATGAAGCCATAGTAAAGCATCGTTTTCTTATTGTAATTGTTTCTTACAAAGGTATGTAATAGAGCTTAGTATGTAAACGTGTTTAATAACTTAATTTTCTTAAACTGATAACTTACTTTTGATTTCTTCTTGGCTGTTGTTGGGGTCTGACATTCTGGCAACACTAAGTATGATGAGCAAGCACTAGGTGATGTAGGAAATGTGAGGAATCGAGGACAAGTAACACAATATATACTATCCAAGAACTTCGGGAACACTTACCGATGATGTAATCGTTTACGTCATTGGTTCGCTTATGAAAAAAATAGACGACAACATATATAAGAGTTTTTTATTGGACGACAAATTAAATGGGTGTAATGATGAGAAGGAGGGTGTTTATTTTAAACTGTAATATATAAAAAGGATCTTGTTTATACAGCGGTGTACTTTATGTAATGATTTTAATTGCCATTAGAATATTTAAATGACATTTTGAAGCCAAGCATGTTTACCTTAATTATCCCGATATTATTAATCATCATAGGAAAACAATACCGTGGAATGTACTCACCATTTATAGTGTTTATACTACAACAATTGATATCAATTACTACAGAGAGAACGGTAAAACAAAAGAAATATAGAATAAAAAGAAATTGTTTCAATGATACAATTAAAGACGTTACATCATCTATATTTAAAAAATTTCATATATTTGAAAACTTAGGATTCCCTATTCATCTCATCTCTAATTGATCTTTCATTGTAAATCATAAACTATTGTATAAGCCTCTTTAATTGTAATATTCTCTACACTTCAATACAGACAATTTCTGTATACAATGTATTTTTCGGAATTTTCGTATCCAAGGGTGCAAATTCGGAACTTCAGTATATAGAAAGTATATCGTACACTTCACACTTAAAAATGATAATAAATAAAGCAGTAAAACTTTATTCCATTCATTAATTACGCCCCCCTCCCCCGTAGGGGAATATAGTAACAATATGTATACATGATAATTATGCATGTATGATTTTATCAGATTCACGTCTTTCTGGTTTGTGTTTGCTCTTTATTCTCAGGAGGAGGGGACGGTTATATGATTTATACAAATTGATTTTGCAGTTAATACTGTTCCGGGGCGAATCGCCACATTTCAGAAGGGGATAAACACTTACATGTAGGTGATATTTTTATCTGCGCATGCTGTAAAACTTGTATAGAGCAGGAAATGGCTTAACATAAGAGCATCATCTTGTCGCCATATGCTGATAGTTCTTAATTGTTGATTGATTTATGTATATGTAATTAATAAATAATGTTTTAAATCAATTTGTATAGAGCAGCACATAGACATAAACATCTCGCTCTTTACAGGTACATCGTAACTGTACATAATAAGTAAGACCAGCATTATCATAATGTGTCAAATTATCCACGTATATGAAAACATTGATCAGTTATTTTATGCCTTTTCCTGGACAATTTAAATAATTAATAGCCATGTTTTTAGTTCAGTGCTTGTAAGTGAAAGATGGTCAGTATAGCTCCGTGGCCTTCTTCGGTCCAGGCCGAGAGGTCCCGAGTTTGAGCCCGACCAGTGACTCGTAAGTGTCCTGTCTTTCGGATGACACAATAAAAACCAAGACCCCATGTCACGATAGACGTAAGGATGTAAAAGATCCCTTTACTGCCTTAATGGGTTGCATAGGCAGAGGCAAATTTTGTCAACATACTGGCGTGGTGCTAAAATGTTATTTAGAGTTATCGTTCGTTCCTTTCTAATATAAGAACACATCTTGATACACCTTCGTGATGCATTATTAATCATACGTTATACGAAGTTAGCGTTTTAGCACATATCTTGTCCATTTCATATGAAACATCCCTATCAGCATTGAAATTAAATTTTCTTGTACTAAATAAATATTGAGCTTTTTTTCTAAAGATGACCATATTATTTTACCGATTAAGAATAACTTTAAGACGTTTCTTTAAAAATAATCACGTATAAAATAATATGACAGTGCATACATGTATGATTGATGGAAATTTTGATATATAAATTCTCCTTCTTATAGATCTAGAGATATATCAGGATAACTTCATGACGGTTGGTGATGAAGAAACGGGGTAGGGTAGGGTTCACGTCGCACATGCGCGGATACAGAGGGGGGTAGGGGGGTCTGAACCCCCCCCCCCCTGGAATCCTAAAATTTTACCAAAAAGGTAATATTTGGACATTTTTGGGGATGGACCCCCCTCGTCTAAGAGAAAAATCTACCTTTTTTGGTTAGACCCCCCTCTGACAAAAATTGCTGGATCCGCGCATGTCGCATTCAACAATTTTTCATGCGACATGATAGCATGCTAGCTGCAACCACCATTTTATTAATCGTAGTGGCTCTTAAACGAGCGTTGACGCTAGCTTTGTAAAATAAACAAATGTGTATATGGTTCATTTCAAATTCTACACCATTTCTCCCTCTAGTTTTGTTTTTATACTCAAAGGAATAACCACAAACCTGGGGGCGTGCTAACATATCAATGCATTATGAAAGTAAGCTTGCATTTTAAGTATATACATTATAAACTTCTTCCTATTTCATAGTTTATGATTTTCTTTTAAAGAACAGAAATTTTGATATGAGTACACGAATATAAGATGGTAAAACAGTGAAGTCAATATGTTACACTAATATTTAAAACATTTAATATGTTTAAACATTAGATTGTCATAATAATGTTTAAACACATTAAATGTTTTAAATATTAGTACATGTATAACAAATATACAATAGTCATTGCGATTTCTAATTCGCTTGCTTGAAATTTAATCAATCATTTTAGAACGCCCCACAGACGCGGGGTTGGGGGAGGGGCGCTTGGTGGCAAACACCCCTCCCATAATTTGAAAATGTATCGTTTCAGTCGTTATGGCAGACAAATCGTCTACGTATAGGGTATATTTTACGTAACACCCGCTTTCCCCAACCTTTTGCATGAATTACGTTCCTTCGAACTTGTTTAGTTTCACTTTTTTATAGAGGGGTGCAGGCGTGGTGTAGTGGTTAAGCGCTTGGCTTGCGGCGCCGACGATCCGGGTTCGATTCCCGGGTTGCGCCACTATGTTTAAGAGGTTGGTAACCTCCTGCCTCCATGTCGCGATATAACTGAATTGCTGAAAGCGACTTAAAACACCAACCAACCAACCAACCAACCCCTTTTTATGGCACCTTGGATCTATGCTGGAAGAGCGAGAGAGGTACGAGCAGGAGGAGAGACACGTGATACGTTGACTACTATCAAAATCTGAACTATCTGCTTAACAAATGTCATCCACACCGTTTACATTTATAGAAGTTAACAGGGCAATATAATGCCACTGTTCCGCCGACTTCTTCGTTGCCGGTAATTGAGGCATTTACGTCTACACAATCATGTACAATACACATTGAGAGATGTTTTGTACCTTATGTAACATTATACACAGCTCTCCGAAGCGCTAGTTCTCTGTTTGCATATTGTACTGTCTACGATTATATTGGGGAAATCCCCAAACCAATAAAAGCCCGTCTAGCTTGGTTCAGTGAGTCAGAATCGATCCAGAATGTACACATGTGTGGAGCAGCATCTTTTTATGAATATGTTTTCTGTCAGGAGTAGTTGCTATGTGATTTCATTGCTCACATTAGGTAAGTTTTTATTGTGTGTAAATTTACATGTATGTTAATTTACCTCCATCCCGTTTCTTGGCCTCCAACTCCAAGGTCGGACGAGTTATCAGGTAGACGGAAGCGTTTGGAAATCTCGTATCGCTTATCCTTTTATGTAATTATTCATACACCATGGATGCAAACGTATATGTGCATGTATATCATATGTGTGCACTTGGACATATTACATCGTAAATTATGTACATAATAGGATTGTATGTTCATAAGTTAGAACAGTAGGTAATACTTCCAGACAGGGATAGAGACAAGCTCCACTCTGATGCAAGACAAAGTATAATTTTCCCAATTTCTACATGGTTTGTTTATCAATGTTTTACGACGCTTTTAACAATCTATCAGTCATGGACATACATTGGCGGAATTCCCCTCCCCCTTTTGGTCGGAAAATTTTAACAAAAGAAGGTCATTTTCCATCAATTTAGGACAGCAACCCCTTTCCGGACCGAATAGTGCAAAGCATTAATCATGGGAGACTGCAACCCCCCACCCCCTTTTCAAAAATTTCTAGATCCGTCTGTGAAACAGGCGACTACCAAAGTCATGTATATAATGGCACACTCGGGGAATTGAACCTGGATTGCCTTACTTCAAGCTATTGCGAAATCTGAGCCTTCTCTAAATTTAGACTAATTTAATACTGGTTGTCGCATAGAGATTATAAGTATTTCGACAGGTTTTTTTACCACACTGTAGGAAGGCACATTGTTTTTGCCACACGTATGATGGCATTCATTTTTTGCTACACCGTCGGATGGCAGTCTTTTTTCCACACCCAAAGATGGCATGCAGTCTGTTTTGCCACACCGTAGAATGGCAGTCTGATTTGCCACACCGTAGAATGGCATTCTGTTTTTGCCACACCGTAGGATGGCATTCTGTTTTTGCCACACCGTAGAATGGCATTCTGTTTTTGCCACACCGTAGGATGGCAGTCTTAACAAAGAAAATTCCGTGTCCAATCTCAAAGTCACTCGGGAATGATATAGACTGTAATTTCTACTACATACACAGTGGCGTAGCATTCTGTACGTAAAACGCAAACGAATACACGGTAATTTGTAGAGCGTGCTGTAGGTCTTTATTGTATTATTAATATTTATCAGAGTGTATACAATTCATGTTATTAATATTTTGAAGTTTTCATTGTTTTATAAGCATAATTTCCGCTTCCCGCAGACCCCTGACTTTTTTTTTTAATTTGAATTCACGAAATTTTAAACTAGCTGCTCCACCGATAGATGAATAATCTCTTTGATCACCTGAGATACAAATTGTTTAATTATAATTAGTACATCTATAGAAGATAATTGTGTCACTAATTTGTAACACATGAACGCATGTTTTTTTTTAAACGAGGACTTTTATTGAATTAGTAAACGATTATACAATCATTAGTGCAGCAATATCAAATGGCATAATTCCAACACTGAAGTGAGAGCGTATTAAATGAATGAAATAAACTGAGAGCGTAATTGAAAGATCAATTGTAGATATAAGATAATATGAAATGCGATACCCTCAGATTTTTAGATTACATGCAGCGGAAGATACACTTTATGGGTATTGACATTTATAAATCTATCATAAAAATTAAAAAGTAGAGATAATTTTATGGACTAGTTATGGATAATCATTGCAAAATTTGGTAGTGGTAGTATTTGAACGTAGGTGAAATGACAAAACGTTCTGCGTAATATTTACATTTGCTACATAGAGCGATGGACTCTGGGCGGGATTCGGTCTTGATCTCTCTCACTTAGGTATACAAACTCTTACATATTCACAGATTATCAAATATAAATAAAGAAACTCCCTTTCACTCATGTCGTCGACGGTATCTCAGTGGGCTACAATATTGTGCTTGGGGTATTCATCTAGAGTCAGTTGTAACCAGCCGTTAAGACGAAATATTTTTAGCTCGCTATTTTCATAGTGTGCCGTCTGGCGTCCGTCGTTCGTCCATCGTCCGGCGTTAACTTTTTATATATTCGACTTCTTCTCTACAACCTCCTTACTGAATTTCACCAAACCTTACAGGAAGTAGGTACTCAGGGTCCTCGACCTAGTTTGTGTTTTTCGACCCAATCGGTAATCCAAATGGCCACCATGGGCCCTGATTTGTTGACACATATTCGACTTCTTTAAATTCCTGCACAGAATTTCACCCAAAACTACAGGAAGTAAGTACTCAAGGTCATCTACCAAGATTGTGTTCTTTATCCAATCCTTAGTCCAAGATGGCCGCCATGGGCTCTAATTGGTCGACACAATTTCGACTTCTCCTCTGCAAACGGTTCACCAAATCTTACAGGAAGTTATTACTCAAGGTACCTTACCAAGTTTCTATTTTTTTTACCCAATCTGTAGTCCAAGATGGCCACCATGGGCTCTGATTGGTTGACGCATTTCCTACTTCTCCTCTGCAACCGCTTAAGAGAATTTCACCAGATCTTACAGGAAGTAAATACTTAAGGTCCTCTAGGAAGTTTGTGTTTTTCAAAACCAATCCGTAATCCAAGATGGCTGCCATGGACCCTGATCTGTTGACACATTTTCGACTTCCTCTCCACAACTGCTGTATAAAATTTCACTAGACTTTACAAGCAATAAGTAATCAAGGTCCTCTACCAAGTTTGTGTTTTTCGACCCGGTCCGTAATCAAAAATGGCCGCCATGGATTCGGATTGGTTGACACATTTTCGACTTCTTCCCTGCAACCGCTGCACAGAATTTCACCAAAACCTACAGGAAGCAAATACTTCAAATCCTCTACCAAATTTGCATTTTTTCCGACCCGATCCGTATTCCAAGATGGCTGCAATTGGCCCTAATTGATTGATACATTTTCAGCTTCTTCTCCACAACCGCTTCATAAAATTTCACGAGACCATACAAGAAGTAAGTCAGCAAGGTCCTCTACCTAGTTTGTGTTTTTCGACCCGATTCATCATCCAAAGTAGCCTCCAAGTGCTTTGATTGGCTCACACATTTTCGAACTTTCCTCATTAGCTGCTTCACAGATTTCTGTCAAATCTTGTTGGAAGTAAGTACTTTAGGTCCTCTACAAAAAATATATCTTTCGACCTGATTCATCATCCAAGATGGCCATAGAGGGTTCTGATTTGCTGACAAATTTTCACCTTCTTTTAGTTATTAACAGTTTCACAGAATTTCACCTAATCGTACAAGATATAAGTACACAAGGTCCTCTATCAAAATTATATCTTTCAACCAGATCAGTCATCCAAGATGACTACCAAGGGCCCAGATTGGCTGACACATTTTGGACTCGTTTTCAGCAAATGATGCACAGAGTATCACCAAAAACCTTAGAGGAAGTAATTTATCAAGGTCCAATACCAAAATTGTATTTTTTTATTCACTCTCTCATTAAAGATGGCTGCCAAGAGCAATGATTGGCTGACATATTTTTCGACTTCTTTTCATTAACTGATTAACTGCTTCACGGAATATCACCATATCTTATAGAAAGTAAGTACTGAAAGTACTCAAAGTCTTCTACCAAAATTGGTGAGTCATTTGTTTGTGCTCAGGTGAGCGATATAGGTCCACTTTGGCCTCTTGTTGTCATGTTCTTTCTACTGATTTTTAGAAAATTTTATTAGAAATTTACATGTTACATGTGCACATACAGCCCCTGTCATACTGTCACGATTTGGAGATACAAGTCACTAGGAGGGCTGGTGAATTACAACTTTCCGAACACTCGCGTGTTGTCTACGATTTCTGATGAGGGGGATACTCATTCGTCTCCTGCTCGATTGAAACGTGAATACGATATTTTTGTAACAAGTTTCAACAACATCTGTACGACGCAATTTAAGACCTTTCAAAGAATTCGAGATCGAATTCAGCACGATTTATGACGATTGAAATACGTGAAATGTACGAGTTAGGGCGACATGTTGAGATTTTGGTTTAAATACTACGAAGACGTGTGTTCGAGATTTGGGCGACACCTGGTGGACATTTATTCGACATATGTACGACTTGAAATTTCCCACGACATTTTTAAACCGTTTAAGATTCTAGACGCTGCGTGACATGTGCTTGAGATGAAATGACAGTTCTACGACATGTAAAGACATCAGAGCACGATACCCGAATAGTTGTGGTGAGCTTATAAAGAACTGAATTGTGGCGAGTTATTACTAACATAGCTCGTGACAGTGTGTAACAATATCTTAAGCTATTAAAAGTCCTGGTTGGTTGATTCGTGTTTTACGTCGCTTTGAACAAATTTTCAGTTATATTGCGACATGGAAGCAGGAGTTAATCAACCTCTGAAACATAGTGGGGCAATCCGGGAATCGAACCCGGATCGTCGGCGCCTCAAGCCAAGCTCTTAACCACTACACCAAGTCTGCCCCTATCGTAAGTTCTGACCGCTGCTGGTCGAGAGCTGACGATATGAAGATATGTTCCATGACATTTAAAAACGTTGGTTCAATTGATTGATTGTTGTTTTACGTCACTACACGATTATTCCATGTTACTTCGTATGGTTACGGCATCTGCCTAATGCATTGAACACTGTTGAATAGAAATTTATATCTCTACAACGGACCCACCCGTAGCAGTGAGGGATATTTTAATGTCACGCCTACCGTAACACGGGACCATCAAGGAAAGAGTCCAACCTCCTGGTTGATATAATTATTCATAGTTTTTCATTTTATTTATCTATTTTTGTGCATGTGTTGATATTTAAATATTTTATAATTATATATATTATATATGTTCTCTACACTGATATATTTGTACAGTTTATGAGAATAAAGATATTGTATTGTATTGTTTTCACCGTCTCATCCGAATACGGCCCCGGTGTGGCTATGGCGGGAGTCAAACCCGGGATTTCTCGGCTACGGACCGAGCATCTCCTTCAATGAACTACACAGGATTAAAAAAGGGGGATGTGTCCGAGATTTAAGTTTGCGTTTACTCTTTGATTCATAGTATAAGGTAAAGTGAACTCTCACGAAATCATTTTACGCGGATCATTTGACAAAGTGCTCGGAGATAAATATTTTGTTGTTATCCATAGCTGCTACCCAACGATGAAAGACGTTTTAAAGGTTTCGTGTGCAATTATCCTTGTTTCAATAACAATACACGCAACTAGTCTAATATATATTAACAGATATAATTTAAATTCCATAGGATTTACATCCTTGATGAAACTTTTAGTGTATTATATAGCCATAAATTCTGACTCATTTCAAATATATAGAAGACAATTATTTTCGCACGACGTCACTGTTCGCAGGTGCGAGATATATCCTTATGCCCTGCACGATGTTCACACCTTGTGGAGGTATCTATATATAGTCAGTACAGACAATACAGGTATCCCCTATCTCTGTATCGGTCTCCCTCTTGCGATCAGATCTCCCGCGCTCGTCTCGTGGTACTTGTAATCTGGTGCGATCCGTAACGTTTTAAATCTCCCCCGATAACCGTGACACGTGCGGGTCTCTTATCTTGTAGATGCATACCGAAGGCCAGATCATTTTTGTGTCATGCGATAAAACAGAAAGCTGTTCATAGTTCTTATATATTCGTCTGCTGGTGCTAGCAGTTCTTTAGTCACAATCTGGTCTTCCACCTTAATGTAAATAATATTTATCATTCATCAGCGTTTGGCCGGACATGACATTGTAACGCATTTTATTTACTTAAAAATTGAGTTTTGTGAAAATTTACTTTTATTTTATAAATTACAAATCATTTTCAGAGACATATCCAATTAGTATAATAAACCATTATATAATAGTATAAAAGCTAAACCTATCTTGATGTTGACCTAGGATATGACAGAATGTATGTTTGCAATATTATATGGTTTTAAATGCCAGAAAACCGTTCATTTTCAAACGAATGCTATTTCTGTAAACTTTTCCAGGAAGACAGATGATTTCTGTATTTAAAACTTCAAAGACAGCTTGTTGTAGACGGCCTCTTTGACCTGATATAAACTAGCTACAAAGTGTGCACAAATCAACATACCACGAATATGTACGAATATTATAAAGAATTCACACTACGTAGGTCTGTCATGTGTACTTTGTAAAGCTATTAGACCCTCTATTGTCTCGTGTATAGGGAGATAGAGAAACCAGGGATAAATATAAACAATGATTAGCAACTTAGTGCATTTTTTGTTACTTGATTTGCCATCACTTTGACCAGAATTTTACTTGCGTTTTACTGGCGCATGGCTGGCATGGGTAGCCAGAGGAAGTTGCCTGTTATTCCTAGTGCGTGTTGTCTCACTCAGTTTGACAGTTTACCGACAGTATTCTGTTAGTTATGCTTTCCTTGTTCGACTAGGTGTATATTGCTTTTGCATGACATCTAGTTTTGATGAATGATACTGTCATTCGTCCGAGTATTCTACATATTGTCAAAGGATTTCATTTTGACAACTGTCACTCTGTCATTTGTATATGAGTAGAATAGAGATATGCCATCATACCAGCACTACACATAATCAGAAGAGTCCTTGACGTTGGAGTTTTACTGGTTGTCTATGTTGATTTAAAGTAGTAAACATCATGTATTTAAATATACAGCTAATGTACGCACTCGCTCAGCAGGTGCTTGATTTGGTTTGTTGTAGTTTTTACATCCGCTGTTAACAATATTGCAGTCGTATCGCGACGTGGAAGAAAGCGGCAACGAACATCTGTAACATATTTTGAGATTGAAGGAATCGAACCCGGATCATCAGCATCGCCAACAGAGTGCCTTATCACATCCATCCATCCAGACATACATACATACATACATACATACATACATACGCACACACACATACATGCATACATGCATACATACATACGTGCGTGCGTGCGTGCTTGCGTGCGTGCGTGCATGCATGCATGCATACATACATACATACATACATACATACATACATACATACATACATACATACATACATACATACATACATACACGTATACACTGCCACTTGGAATATGGTTCTATGCATCCTCTTTAAAAAGGCTTATCTTGTTAATTTTCCTTGGGTTTATCAATAAGTTCAACATGAATGGTAACAGTAATTACCGTGTGTTATCCACTGAAATCGACATTAACCATGCTCTTCTGGCATCCGATATCGGTAAATATTACACAATCACTATCCATGTATCTTGGTGCTTTCCAGCTTCATTATCGCCTCTTTTATCAAGTTCGATAGTTTTTTTAATCTGATAATAAAAGCACCACTGTTGAAATTATTCTAAAAACATATCTTCTGGTTTTGTTTTTTTCTTTTTTTCATCACGAATTCAAAAGATACTATTTTATGATTTGCGATCAGATGAAAAGATCGTAAAAGATTAATGAATTACAATATTTATGTATATTTCTTTATATTTGTTATAATATCCGGAACTTTTAACCTTTCCTTTTGATCTATATCTATCTCGCCTATGATGGAAGGGGAGGTGGTAGTAGATACATAGGAAGCACTCTGTCATTCTATCCCTCTTTTCGTCTGTCCGTCTGTCCATTTACGCAAAATGAAATTTGAATCAAAGAAATTACACCATTGTCAGATACAATCAGAGGGAGATCTGGATCCGGCGCCATAAACTGAGAATAGACTTATGTCAAAATTTTATATTCTCCTGTTCATCAATGAATTAATAACTTGGATTTGGATTTTATTTAGTTTTATTCCATAGATAAATAGAATTAAAGCATTCTGCATGACAATTTATTTGAACGTTTGACAGTGGAATAAACTAAAATGAAATATTTGACTTAAGTGTATTCTCAGTTTATGGCACCGGACCCAGATTTAAATTGTAATCCCTTTCATTGATTTAACATCCATCTCGTATCAGGAATGGAAAACTTAGCCCTGGTTTTGGACAAATCATGGAAACTCGTATCACAAAGCTATGTGTAGATTTCCTTGAAATGAGTGTCCATTTGGTGAGACATTTTGTCGTAGGCAAGAACTTTTTCTTTTGTTATAGCATTTAAAAAAGGGGGTTGGGATAGGAACTGAGGATTTCTTGAATTTTGTTTTTCAAAGGATATGATGGAACAGAGAAGCAGAAAATAGGAAAATACTGATAAAATTTCCGAAAATGTCCCAAGCATGTTATTTCCAAGCTTGGAGTAGATCAGTGTCAGGTCTTCTTTAACATGAAGAGTCGGCGTGTTTGAACCAACTCATATTCAGAAGATCCGGGATTTCACCGTGCGCGACGCATAACGATTGCGTCATTTGAAGATAAACATTCTACTTCTTTCAGTATTATAGCCGGAAAAGCATAGCTTCTCCTATATAATGTAAAGCGGAATCAGAGTTATAGACATAACATAGCTTCTCCTATATAATGTAAAGCGGAATCAGAGTTATAGACATAGCATAGCTTCTCCTATATAATGTAAAGCGGAATCAGTGTTATAGACATAACATAGCTTCTCCTATATAATGTAAAGCGGAATCAGAGTTATAGACATAACATAGCTTCTCCTATATAATGTAAAGCGGAATCAGAGCTATAGACATAGCATAGCTTCTCCTATATAATGTAAAGCGGAATCAGAGTTATAGACATAACATAGCTTCTCCTATATAATGTAAAGCGGAATCAGAGTTATAGACATAGCATAGCTTCTCCTATATAATGTAAAGCGGAATCAGAGCTATAGGAATAGCATAGCCTCTCCTATATAATGTAAAGCGGAATCAGAGCTATAGGAATAGCATAGCTTCTCCTATATAATGTAAAGCGGAATCAGAGCTATAGGAATAGCATAGCTTCTCCTATATAATGTAAAGCGGAATCAGTGTTATAGACATAACATAGCTTCTCCTATATAATGTAAAGCGGAATCAGTGTTATAGACATAGCATAGCTTCTCCTATATAATGTAAAGCGGAATCAGTGTTATAGACATAGCATAGCTTCTCCTATATAACGTAAAGCGGAATCAGTGTTATAGACATAGCATAGCTTCTCCTATATAATGTAAAGCGGAATCAGTGTTATAGACATAGCATAGCTTCTCCTATATAATGTAAAGCGGAATCAGAGTTATAGACATAGCATAGCTTCTCCTATATAATGTAAAGCGGAATCAGTGTTATAGACATAGCATAGCTTCTACTATATAATGTAAAGCGGAATCAGTGTTATAGACATAGCATAGCTTCTCCTATATAATGTAAAGCGGAATCAGAGTTATAGACATAGCATAGCTTCTCCTATATAATGTAAAGCGGAATCAGAGTTATAGGAATAGCATAGCTTCTCCTATATAATGTAAAGCGGAATCAGAGTTATAGACACAGCATAGCTTCTACTATATAATGTAAAGCGGAATCAGAGTTATAGGAATAGCATAGCTTCTCCGATATAATGTAAAGCGGAATCAGTGTTATAGACACAGCATAGCTTCTCCTATATAATGTAAAGCGGAATCAGAGTTATAGACTTAACATAGCTTCTCCTATATAATGTAAAGCGGAATCAGAGTTATAGACATAGCATAGCTTCTCCTATATAATGTAAAGCGGAATCAGAGTTATAGACATAGCATAGCTTCTACTATATAGTGTTATGCGGAATCAGTGTTATAGGAATAGCATAGCTTCTCCTGTATAATGTAAAGCGGAATCAGAGTTATAGACATAGCATAGCTTCTCCTATATAATGTAAAGCGGAATCAGTGTTATAGACATTGCATAGCTTTTACTATATAATGTAAAGCGGAATCAGTGTTATAGACATAGCATAGCTTCTCCTATATAACGTAAAGCGGAATCAGAGTTATAGACATAGCATAGCTTCTCCTATATAACGTAAAGCGGAATCAGAGTTATAGACATAACATAGCTTCTCCTGTATAATGTAAAGCGGAATCAGAGTTATAGACACAGCATAGCTTCTCCTATATAATGTAAAGCGGAATCAGAGTTATAGACACAGCATAGCTTCTCCTATATAATGTAAAGCGGAATCAGAGTTATAGACATAGCATAGCTTCTCCTATATAATGTAAAGCGGAATCAGAGTTATAGACATAGCATAGCTTCTCCTATATAATGTAAAGCGGAATCAGTGTTATAGACATAGCATAGCTTCTCCTATATAATGTAAAGCGGAATCAGAGTTATAGACATAGCATAGCTTCTCCTATATAATGTAAAGCGGAATCAGTGTTATAGACATAGCATAGCTTCTCCTATATAATGTAAAGCGGAATCAGTGTTATAGACATAGCATAGCTTCTCCTATATAATGTAAAGCGGAATCAGTGTTATAGACACAGCATAGCTTCTCCTGTATAATGTAAAGCGGAATCAGAGTTATAGACACAGCATAGCTTCTCCTATATAATGTAAAGCGGAATCAGAGTTATAGACATAGCATAGCTTCTACTATATAATGTAAAGCGGAATCAGAGTTATAGACATAGCATAGCTTCTCCTATATAATGTAAAGCGGAATCAGAGTTATAGACATAGCATAGCTTCTCCTATATAATGTAAAGCGGAATCAGAGTTATAGACATAGCATAGCTTCTCCTATATAATGTAAAGCGGAATCAGAGTTATAGACATAGCATAGCTTCTCCTATATAATGTAAAGCGGAATCAGTGTTATAGACATAGCATAGCTTCTCCTGTATAATGTAAAGCGGAATCAGTGTTATAGACATAACATAGCTTCTACTATATAATGTAAAGCTTCTCTTGTATAATGTAAAGGAGCGCTAGTGTCACAATCTGTGTACACTTTAGTTGAGAGTTTTCCTTTTTCCTTGTAAATCCAGATCAATTACGAGACTTAGATTTTTTTGACGAAGGGCCAAGTTGGTACACAGAAGTGTGGTCATGATTCACTAAGGATGATGTCACTACTTCCACGTGTTTGATTTGTTTCTATATTGAACAAAAAACCTTGCATCTGTTCGGCGGTGTGATATCCCGTGTCTGAGGTCACTTTGACGGCCTTTGCCTAGAAACATCAGGAACCGGAAACGACTTCCTCCATCAAAAGTTTGCTTGAGTTTTTTTATGGTAAATGAAGGTAAAAACTGGATATTAAAATTTGATAATGGTAATGTAGTTAACACGCCTACCTGACAGCTGCCGAACAACTAGAAATTTGGTCCAACGTAAAACGATTTGATAAAAATGTTAGAAGTTGTTGAATGATGCGAGATTTTGCCTCGAAAAGTTACCGCTGGTTGTCATGTATTTTACGTATGTGTCTGTAATAGTTAGATCTGTTTGAAGCTAGTCTTTGATTATTCGCATTCCGTAAGATAATATCTGTTCAGTGATGATCATGTCTGAAATTATCCAAAACCACAATATTTATAAAGCAAACTTATAAATTGTCAAATAATACATTTTTATCACAGAAAGTATTTAAGTATATATTTAGTAAAATCCCAGTCGGACTGACGATGACTTTGGGAGCCTACAGTCCACTATAAGCGGTTTCAATCCAGTTCTTGATAATAATGTTAAAATGTATACCAACATGAATTTCATGCACCAGATGAATAACTAAATTAACAGATATTGACTACATGTCTAAAACAAAAGTTATATCACTCTGGTGTTAAGATAGTATATTTGTGTTATATTTTCTGTGTGTACCACTGTTTTGCTACAGAGGTAACCTGACTCTGTCATTATGTCATACAGTGATTTGATTGGAAACATGTACGTGTTACAGACAAACACATTGCTAATTCACCTCAGGAAGCCGCATTTCTGAATGAAACTAGTTATGAAATAATTTGTTCAGTCTTGTTTCTATTTTGAATCTTTCCTATCATTTTGCCACCTGGATGAGGAATGTTGTCGAATCTTTAACACCTTTGTAGCATTATCTATTTATAATTAAGTGAGGGATGGTTTTACTCGTATATAATATGGACTGAAATGATGTCAATTTGACGCTTTTATTGTTATTTATCTTCATTACGCAAAGACCTCGTTTTATAGTGAAGAGCCATTAAGGAATTTGGATTTTACATCGATAGCCACCACAATGTAGGTAACCAGTAGATACTGATTGTCGCTTCTAGTCAATTATTTGATATACTAAAGTAATCATTATAAATGCATCACTCATCAACAAAGTGCGGAAAACATTCATGGACGCCAGATAATCAAAACAGGTGTAGCGGAAGGAATACAGATATGCTGTCACGAATGCCCAACATATCGACTTACCATTCACTTCGCATCCGTCATTAATGCCTAACATACCGACATGCCATTCGCTTCGCACTCGCAATGAATGCCCAACATAACGAACTACCATTCACTTCGCACTTGTAATGAATGCCCAACATATCTTACTACCATTCACTTTGCACTCGTAATGAATGCCCAACATATCGTAATGAATGCTCCATATATCGACCTACCATTCACTTCACAACCATAATGAATGCCCAGCATTTCATCCTACTATTTTCTTCACAACCGTAGTAAATGCCCAGCATATTGACCTGCTGTAAACCATCCATTTTGCACCTGAAATGAATAATGAGGTTATGAAATATTGTTTTCTGTCGTCTAGGGCCTTGAACTTTGATTATGTATTTGTCTGGGATCTTTGCTTACAGAGTAGGTGGTCTTACGTAAATTTAAATCCTCCCAAATAAATGAAATTAGAAAATTTCTTCGACATCCATGGTGTAGCGCCATTCATCATATTAGCAGCGCCAGTCATCGTGGTGTAGCGCCGGTCATCAGGATAGTAGCGCCAGTCATCATGTAGCGCCAGTCACCATGTCAGTAGCGCCAATCATCATCATGTAGCGACAGACATGTTAGTAGCGCCAGTCATTATGTAAGTAGCGCCAGTCATCATACTGGTAGTGCCAGCTATCATGTAGCGTCAGTCATCATGTTATAGCGCCAGTCATCATGTTATAGCACCAGTCATCATGTTAGCAGTGCCAGTCATCATGTCAATACACAGTATGTCAATAGCGCCAGTCATCATGTTAGTAGCGCCAGTCATTATGTAAGTAGCGCCAGTCATCATGCTGGTAGTGCCAGCTATCATGTAGCGCCAGTCATCATGTTATAGCACCAGTCATCATGTTATAGCGCCAGTCATCATGTCAGCAGTGCCAGTCATCATGTCAATACACATTATGTCAATAGCGCCAGTCCTCATGTTGTTTCGCCAGTCATCATGTTATTAGCGCCAGTCATCATGTTGTTTCGCCAGTCATCATGTTATTAGCGCCAGTCATCATGTTAGTAGCGCCAGTCATTATGTTAGTTGGGCCAGTCATCATATTACACATGCAGTATGATACCACTGGATCAACCTTCTCTTTTGAATAAATGCCATGTTGTTATGGTAAACGCTTTTGTGAGATTCTGAGCATGTTTTAGTTCGGCTTTCCGGTGCTTGGCACGTCTGTGTTATGCAAGGTCATGTTTCGTGGTATTTTAATCACAGTATGTGGTACCTTGCTGCATGACCTTTACTGTACCATACTCTTTCTCAGATCATTTTGGTAATTTAATAATCTCTTGCTAGATAAAATCAAAAGCCACATATTTCAACATCGTAGACATAAATTATTGGGAAAGTAGAACGTTTCGGGGAATTAAATTGAGCTTAACACAGTATGTTCTTAACCTGTTGGTCACTCAATGTGTTTGTGGCTTCCTTGTTCTATTTAATGACATACAGATCGAGGTACTGTACTACGATACATTGTACCAATATACATGTATACTGTATTCCCAAATACAGTACTGTACTACAATATATTGTACCACTATATTCTGTACTCGTGTATACTGTACTGCTACATACTGTACCACCATACACTGTACTATTATATACTATACTCTTACATACTGTACTTTTACATACTATACAGCTATATACTATACTACTATATACGCTACTTCTACATACTGTACTACTATATACTATACTCTTATATACTGTACTACTACATACTATACAGCTATATACTATCCTACTATATACGCTACTTCTACATACTGTACTATTATATACTATACTCTTATATGCTGTACTACTACATACTATACAGCTATATACTATACTACTATATATGCTACTTCTACATACTATATATACTACTATATACTATACTCTTATATACTGTACTACTACATACTATACAGCTATATACTATACTACTATATACGCTACTTCTACATACTATATACGCTACTACTACATACTATACAGCTATATACTATACTACTATATACGCTACTTCTACATACTATACTACTATATACGCTACTACTACATACTATACAGCTATATACTATACTACTATATACGCTACTACTACATACTATACTACTATATACTATACTACTATATACGCTACTACTACATACTATACAGCTATATACTATACTACTATATACGCTACTACTACATACTATACTACTATATACTATACTACTATATACGCTACTACTACATACTGTACTATTATATACTATACTCTTATATACTGTACTACTACATACTATACAGCTATATACTATACTACTATATACGCTACTACTACATACTATACAGCTATATACTATACTACTATATACGCTACTACTACATACTATACAGCTATATACTATACTCTTATATACTGTACTACTACATACTATACAGCTATATACTATACTACTATATACGCTACTACTACATACTATACTACTATATACTATACTCTTATATACTGTACTACTACATACTATACAGCTATATACTATACTACTATATACGCTACTACTACATACTATATATACTACTATATACTATACTCTTATATACTGTACTACTACATACTATACAGCTATATACTATACTACTATATACTGTTACACTATATATTGTACTGCTATATACAATACACTACTATATACTGTATTACTATATATTGTATTATTACATACTGCACTACTACATACTATACAGCTATATACTATACTACTATATACTGTTCCACTATATATTGTACTGCTATATACTATACACTACTATATACTGTACTACCATATACTATACATCTATATTCATTTTACAACATCTTGATATAGAAACAGTTTCATTTAAATGGAAAAGGGTAGAGCAGGAAGATTTTTGTAAAACTGATAGCTTACATTTAGTATACATAAATGATAGTAAACAGGGTCACAGGGCCTTGAAAAACATCAGAGTCCCAATATGACCTTTTCCCCTTAGAATGAACTTTTCCATGACCATGAAAGAATTCACTCACCACATCTCAACAACCTTTATTCAATAACAGCAAGAATACTGAATTTTCAAAATATTTTTTACGATAAAGAAAAAAAAAACCAAAGTGAAATAATTATATAAACAAATGTAAGCGTATTCTTTGTCATAACAATAAGGCATTTTCTGCAGCTTTCTCCTAAGATGAAGTACAAAGCCGAGGTCATCTACACCGAGATTATTAAACCAAATGTCAATTGGGATTTGATTTATAATTCCTAAAATGCACCAGATATACCAGGTCAAATTACCAGACTCCCCGAATAGATTATTAAAATGTATTTTTAAGTAAGTTGGCGACGAAGCACATATGATGATATCCAGGTACTGTGTGATCCAAATAATCGTGTTTTCCTTTTGAACCAATCATATGCGCCGTAACATATGCATCGTATAAATTGATTGGTTATTGTGAATGGGAAGTAAACTGTAGCAAATCAAAAGTAACTGTTGCATAGATTCGTTTTGTTTTCGCTTGAATTCCTCTAACGTATTGTGTTTAATATATCTCGACTGAACAGTATGGATACTATCGTCTGTATATTGCAATCGCCTTTTGATATATAGTTTAATATACTTTTTTGCATAGTTCTCTTGTTTACAGGTTTATAATGTTATATTCTTATATATTTTATAATATATTGAAAAATATTATTTAAAAAGATTTAAAGGACACATAGCGCTCACCATTTCTCATTTCGTCGTTTGTTTATCTTGAATACATGTCGAAAGGTGTTAAAACAGCATGGTGCACTTTTGAATCTACTCATGTAGGTACAAGATATGTCATACTGTTATGAAAAAAAAAAGAAATCTAAAAATAAATCGTTACTTTCGTCATTCCGTTGTAGGTTTATAAACACCTCGGGGTTTGATGGCAGTAGCTATATATAGACAGTGTTTCCCTCTCAATGCATTAGCATATTATGTAACAATCAATATATAATGTATTAATAATTATGTGATACGTAAAACAATCTAGTATGTTATTTCACAAAAGTAGATAATCTGTGTCAAAGATCTTGGTCGATCTCACGAACTCCCACTCGAAGATAAATTGGTCACTCGTTGACCTGAGAATTAATTTGACTGTATGAACTAATTTGCCCTGGAATATACATGTATAATACAACAGCATTTGATTTATGCCCACTGAATTGTTCTGAAATATCCCTTTTCCTTATAGCTGGATCTGCTCTTGAGTTCTTGAGCTTTATGTCGGAGTCTTTATTTTGTACCGGAAGTAACTATATCGTGCTTGGCGTAACCATTCATCAAAGAGCTTATATTTGTTCCTTAATTGATTGTTATTATCAGAGTATAAACCAACCAAAGAGCGCACTCAAAGATGTTGATACAAATCAAACGTGCTTATTTCAAACCTGATCTAATTAATCTGTTGTTGACCACATTTCTATAAATATGATATTACGTAATGCCCATTCATGTGATATGCAGTAGAGCTGTCATGGGACAAGGGCGTAGTTTGATACCATTTTAATATTACTGTTTCGTAATTACGCAGTGGATATTTCCATTAAATTAGATCATACCCCACGCATACTGAAGAAATTTAATTTTCTACCGTATTTTCACTGCAATATTTTGTTTTCATTTAATGCTTTCTACGCATTACGGATGATTTCATCTTTGTACCCGGAACCCTGCAGTACTTCATGATATAATCTACGAATCGGGAAGAACGAAAGTCGATGATATTCATCATAAAACTGAAATTTGGAACAGTGGCAATATTTTAATGGATTTTGCATGTAAACAAATCATGTAACTTGCATCATATATATTTATAGATGCTTTTAGTTGACGTCTCCTGGTTGTTTTCAACATTTGTTTAATTTGCGTGATATAAGAATAATGGACTGAGAGGAATTTTACATACCTCTATGGTACTTAACGACACCTAACCTGATATGTTACATTGGGTTATAATTTGTGAGACGGGACTGTGAAGTTTCACCCGTGTATTGCTTTCTTTCGGTACAAATTATCTTAAAACAATGAGCGTTGCCTTATACTTTTCCTAACATTTCTAGATATCGCTATCATCATGGGAATCAGTGTTGTTTTGCATTATAATCGAATTCTTTTACTACATAAAGCCAATGTTCTTCTATCTCTTGGTTTTAATTTAGCAAATTTGGTCACAGAGATTGTATATGAGGCACTTTCATGCTCTTGTAACTGTATATAAGTGATACAAAACGCCTACCACTTTATGACAAAACATCCATGGTCCGTAATTAAGAATTATTTCTATTGTGAGCTTATTCGTGCACAAGTGCAAGACAGAGTATCGAAGTATAGACAGTATCAATTATGGATAGACTCCGTGAAATTATTTTGGCATAATATTGTAACATTCTGTATATCTGAAGATACTTAAGCCTGTAATCGGTCTTTAAATCGTTTAAAGAAAGTTGGGGCAGGTTTGGCGTAGTGGTTAAGTGCTTTGCTTGCGGCGCCGACGATCCGGGTTCGATTCCAGGGTTGCGCCACGATGTTTAAGAGGTTGGTTACCTCTTGCTTCCATGTCGCGATATAACTGAAAAATTGTTGAAAGCGACGTAAAACACCAATCAACCAACCAACCAATTTGAAGAAAGTTAAGTGTATATCACATGAAGAACAACACTTTTTGACAATTTTTACACTATAATGGGTCTTCGGCTTTCTCTTACATATACTGGTGTTTTTAAGACCAGCGTATTCTAGCAAAAGTAATAAGCATGATCTGCATCTACTTTTACAATTTTTTGCCGTACCGATTCATGACTTTGACCTGATTTTCGTCTCTGCTCTTTACCGTAATTCATAGATCTTAAGTTCCTTTAAGGCAGTTTGCGTAAAGGTGACTCTCATTTTCTTGGACGATCTCTAAGGAGAATAACCTTCACCTTCAAATTTTCTGAATGGCGTGGTAATCATAATATCCTTGTTATTCTCTCTTTCTATACGTTCTCTGATGACCATGCTTCTTATTCACTATATATTCTCTTGTAATATTTACATTCTTTAATCCTTCATAGTTATGTGATTACCTGTTTTAAGCTGTATTCGACTTTTCACTGATTTCCATTAGTGTTCACCGCCTTTGTGAGTGTCACAGTTACATAGCACTAATCACTTTCGTATTTTGCGCGTTTGATTAGCCCTTCATACTCTTTGTTTCTGAGAGTTTTACGTTTTGTACCTCTGCAATCTTTTGAACTACCTGCTCCATGGTGACTTTTAAGTTTGATTACTCTTTCCGTTCTTGACTCATGACATTGGTCATATATGTTGTGAGTCACACTAATTATGAAGTTTCTTTCCTGTCGTGGATAATGGAGTACTCAAAAATCGAACACTATGTCCGCTCAGTAAGTGCCAATTTAGACCCATGTCAAACGTTAAATACAATGTCCGCTGATAAACGTCTTTGTCAATGATTCATTGTCCCATCTATAAATACAACTCACATGCTTGTTATTCTTCATACAAATTAAATATCAATTCGAAAACTGGACAACGCAGAAGTGGCTAATATCATGAATATTTTATTTCAAAATAAGACACCCTCCCCTTCCCAAACACTCTAGTGTTAACATGGTAAATCTGAAAGTGGTACTGAATTGATGGTAATCATTAAGGCGGGACCCGAATGTGATAGAGAGGAAAGGTCATGTTGTTATTGTTTCCATAATTTATTGCTACGTATATCATTGTATGTGATATGAGATCGTGAGGGGCATAGTGCAGTCTCATGGGATACTCTAAAACATTCATTATATCGTGATGGAACCGTCCAATGAAAAATGGCAGGAGCGAAGGAAAGAGTACTATAAATATCTGCTATAAGTATTTTTCTGCATACAAGGTGTTCGAATTAACATAAATAGGAAATAGTGTTATTGAAAATATAGCGTGTTCGATTTCTGAATTTTCAGAAAGTACAGGGAAAAAAAAAGATTTTAGGCTTAGAGAATATAGGACAAAACTGCAGAATGCTGACTTTGTATGTGTTATTTATTTTAGTGGCGACCTCATACTCATCAAAAGTATCTTCGTATAGAACGGAGCAATCCAATTGCCCAAAGGACGCTCAGAAAAGAGTAAGGTCATGTAACAACATTCTACAAAATTTCAAAAATATTCCTGAGGACTCTAGAGGCTCTTCATCGGGACCAAATGCTAAGATGAATATGATCAGGGAGTCATGCAGGTATGTTACTTTTTGTTTTCAGTATAATAATAATAATAATAATAATAATAATAATGATAATAATAATAATAATAATAATAATTATTATTATTATTATTATTATTATTATTATTATTATTATTATTATTATTATTATTATTATTATTATTATTATTATCATCATCATCATATTATCATTATTATTATTATTATTATTATTATTATTATTATTATTATTATTATTATCAACATCATCATCATTATATTGTTATTATTATTATCATTATTATTATTATTATTATTTAAAATAGTATTAGTACTATATTACATGTGTATACGTCATTTCTATAATTGCTGTAATTTGGATTACGGACGGAATAACGCGCTATCAGCATACGGGCTTGAGAACGCAGTACACTAGATATTTGCAAACTATAATAGGGCTAGCACACCAAGGGCATATAAACCGTGACAGTGCAGTACACTAACGACATATGTGCCGTGACAGCACAGTATACTTACAGTATATGTGCCATGGCAGTGCAGTATAATGATGGCATATGTGCTGCGATAGTACAGTGCACTAACAGCATACGAACTCAATGTGCCATGGCAGTGCTCTAACCAGATATAGTATATATGCCATGACATTGCAGAACATAAACGACACATGTGCCGTGACAACACGGTACACTAACAATATATGTGCCGTGACGACGCAGTAAACCAACAACACATGTGCCGTGATATTGCAGTACACTAGAATATATGTACCGTGATGGTGTAGTACACTTACGGCATATGTGCCGTAATAATGCAGTACACTAAATGCATATATATCGTGACAGTGCAGTACACTATCAGTATAGGTGCGATGACACTACAGTACACTATGTGCACTAATAGTATATGTGCCATAACAATGCATTACTTTAACGACATACGTGCTGTGATAGAGCAGTACGTTACGTCATAAATGCCGTAAAACACAGTACACTAACAATATATGTGCTATGTGGACTTGACACCCCAGTACACAGTCGGTATATGTACCGTGACAGCGCAATACGCTAAGGACACAGGAGTTTGGTCAGCTAACACAGTACGCTAACGACATATGAGTTGAAAGTTAACACGGTATGCTTACGACATACAAGCAGAGAAAGCTAACGCAGTACGCAAACAGCATACGGGCTGTGACAACGCATTACACCACAGGTAGTACATGTGCCGTGACGGTGCAACACATTAACGACGTATGTGCCATGACAGTGCAGAACACCAACGGCATATGTGCCGTGACAGCATAGGTGCCATGATAGTGCAGGACACTAATTGTATATGTACCGTGATGGTGCAGTACACTAACAGTATATGTACCATGATGGTGCAGTGCACTAACGACATATGTGCCTTAATAATGCAGTACACTATATGCACATGTGACATTGCAGTACACTCACAGTATATGTGCCAGGACAATACAGCAGGTAAGCTAACGGCATAAGTGCCACAGTATATGTGCCGTGTTCATGCAATAAGCTAACGGCATATGTGCTGTGACTGTCCATTCCGCTTATGGCATATGTTCCGTGACAGTGCAGTACACTAACGGCATATTATGTGCCGTAACGGTGCAGTATATTAATAACATAAATGTCGTGATAGTGTAGTACACTAGTAGTGTATGTGTCATAACAAGGCGATACACTAACGGTATATGAACTCTGACAGAGCAACACACTAATAGCATATGGGTAGTGACAGCGCAGTGCGCAAATGGCACACTATATAGCACAGTTTTTTCATAAAAGCGCACACACGAGGGGGACAGTGAAAGAATACATATCACGGGCAAATGACAAGAGCTTTATCATACCCATGTAAGACGCAAGACGTTAAAATATGAGTTTACTCGTACATATTTATGTTACTTTCGTCATGGAAACTTTATGTTGGAATGCTATAATCAGTGACGGATTTAGAGAGGCCCCCCCCCCCCCGCTTTTCGCCACATATTTACTAGTAAAAATCCAGATTTGGCACCAAACAATGGCTGAGTACTTTGGCTAATACACATGTGCCCCCCCCCCCTTTTCGGAATTCCTGGATCTGCCACTGATAATATCACTATTTATACCTGCAGGTCTAGCAACGTGTTACAAGTGGGAAAGTGCATCAGTGATACCCTTGATAAATGTAAAGGAACAACTGAAGAAGAACAAATCTTACAAAGACTATTCGACAAGGACAGCCAGCTGGAAACTGTCAATTATTTCTGCAATAACTTGGATGGTAATAACAATATTGATAGAGGAATTGACAATGAAAACCTTTATTCTGAAGATAGGATATTTTATATTCAAAAATAAAAAATAATTCCCCAAACATGTATGGACGAACCAATTATTTAATTCTTTTTTTTTTTCTTTTTTCGCGTAAGCGTAAGCTATTCCAGACCTGTAGATCTAGTGCATGAGTGTTAATGAAACAACTTCCGTTTCTGCTTATTATAAATAACTCACATTATCTTAGTTTAATTATTATTTATTATTTAAATATTTGGTCACATAAAAAGGTACTCTAAAAGGTTGCTTCATTTTTAATTGCATAAATACACGAATATTACGTAAGAAGCATGTATATGGACGTTTTTATTTATTTATAGCAATCTATTTATACAGAGTCCTCTTTATAACAATTAAAGGCAATGCAATCGCAGTTCTCTTAGAAACAGTTTTTGATAAATTTTGGCTTATATTATTGCCACTATAATTTTAAATGCTGACAAAATACGTTTTAACTTGACTCATTGTCTTTATTCTTCTTCAATAGACAAGCAATCTTCAATTCTAAAACTCTTGCGAAGAATTATGCGTGGATAAAAGTCAGAGAATATTTGTAATACGAGATCAAGAACAGTTATAATGGATTATTATGCTAGACAAAATAAGCACATCTTTGTTTTATTTCATGCATATCTTTTTCTGACATACTAAATCTGTGTCTGGTTAGTTTACGAACTTTTTGGTGAAAAAAGTGAGGAGGCTAGAAGATAGATGAAACTGATAATTCCTCATTCAAGCAGAAGTAATATTTTTTTAATCGCTGTGTTCTCTAATTTTGTAACTATACCTTGCCACCTGATAATAAATAGGTTTCATTAGCAGAAAAGTTGGAGTTACCTCCCGTTGTTTGCCATGTTTCGTTGTCAAGAATGACTTTTTGCCTCATATTCAAACTAAGTTTAATGAATTATTATATTTTTTAGAAAATTGTTAGTATTTACACTCCTTTAGAATCTTTTTTACATTGTCCAATATCTCGAAATAAACATTAATAAAAACAAGAAAAAAGGAAAACAGATGAAGTATTCCTAGTTTGGAGAAATTACCTACATAATTTGGTTGATGCATGGACATATAATCAGTTATATAACTATAAGATGGCGGACAACTTCTTGCAAGGGAGGTAACTCCAATAAAACTTCATTCTAATAAAGCCTATGTATACTAAACAGTTTGGAAATATGTACGACTGAGGAGGAATATTAGATATACAAGTCCCTGGCACATTCCTGGTCCGTATTATCTCATTCATTGTATTATGGCTGTAAACATGTATATTGTTTCAGTTCATTCATACATTATATGTACATACAATTCCAACCCACATGACTATTCAGTCCTTTCATTTATCCACTATTGAAAATATCAAAACAGTCTTGTGGTGAAACAATTGCGACTGACACATCTAAGTATACATGATGTTCTGGTAAGGGTAAACGATAATCAGATTATTGTATATAACGATTATGACTATTTTCTCTTTTACTTATAACCCCGGCTGTAAGTCCTATAGATAAACATATGTTAGATAATGTTTCAGTTGGAGATCTCTCAGCAGTACACCCCTCCGATTACTGAACTGTATTATACATTTCACACATGGAACCCTGCATTTTGGGTTGAAATTACAGCAGGTGTATATATGAACAAAACATGCAGGTATCCGTGTTCTATTGATGCACGTGTTCTTGACACATGTATAAATGAGGTTAAATTGTATAACCATTATATTCCAAAGTATTACGTTTCAAGAATGAGAAGAGTGTTTTGGCCTCAGAGTAAAGTGTTGTATCATATCGAACTAACATGATATCCAAGGTCTTACATTTAGAGAGCTCCGCGTGCTAGGCTACTCGGGGGAACTCTAGTTTACTTTGGGTCTCGAAGTTGGAGTTTTAGGGGGTGATATAAGATCTCAGTATTACAAGTGATCCTGAATTGTATTGGTGTCCTTTATCATGAATATGTATAAACTGCAGCGGCTACGCCACTGGCACTCTTCTTGCCATCTCTTTACATAGGTGTCCTTATAAACTGCAGCGGCTACGCCACTGGGCACTCTCCTTGCCATCACTTTGTATGGATATCCTTTATCATGAATATGTATAAACTGCAGCGGCTACGCCACTAGCATTCTTCTTGCCATCCCTTTACATAGGTGTCCTTATAAACTGCAGCGGCTACGCCACTGGGCACTCTCCTTGCCATCACTTTGTATGGATATCCTTTATCATGAATATGTATAAACTGCAGCGGCTACGCCACTAGCATTCTTCTTGCCATCCCTTTACATAGGTGTCCTTATAAACAGCAGCAGCAACGCCACTAGGCTCTCTCCTTGTCACTCTTTTATATAGGTGTCCTTTACCATGAATATGTATACACTGCGGCGGCTACGCCACTAGCATTCTTCTTGCCATCCCTTTATAAAGGTGTCCTTATAAACTGCAGCGGCTACGCCACTGGACACTCTCCTTGTCATCCCTTTATATAGGTGCCTTTATAAACTGCAGCGGCTACGCCACAAGCACTCTTCTTGCCACCCCTTTATATAGGTGCCTTTATAAACTGCAGCGGCTACGCCACAAGCACTCTTCTTGCCATCCCTTTATATAGGTGTCCTTATACATCCCGTTATATAAGTGTCCTTTACCATGAATATGTATAAACTGCGGCGGCTACGCCACTAGCATTCTTCTTGCCATCCCTTTATAAAGGTATCCTTATAAACTGCGGCGGCTACGCCACTAACATTCTTCTTGTCATCCCTTTATAAAGGTATCCTTATAAACGGCAGCGGCTACGCCACTAGGCACTCTCATTGTCATCTTTTTTTATATAGGTGTCCTTTACCATGAATATGTATAAACTGCGGCGGCTACGCCAATAACATTCTTCTTGCCATCCCTTTATAAAGGTGTCCTTATAAACTGCAGCGACTACGCTACTAGGCACTCCCCTTGCCATCCCTTTATAAAGGTGTCCTTATAAACTGCAGCGGCTACGCTACTAGGCACTCCCCTTGCCATCCCTTTATATAGGTGTCCTTATAAACTTCAGCGGCTACGCCACTAGGTACTCTTCTTGCCATCCTTTTATATAGGTTATCATGAATATGTACAAACTTCAGCGGCTACGCCACTAGGCACTCTCCTTGCTATCCATATATATGGATGCCCTTTATCATGAAAATGTATAAACTGCAGCTGCTACCCCCCCCCCCCCCCTTTCCTTGCATTCTTTTTGCCACCCCCTTATATAGACGTCTTATAAACTGCAGCGGCTACGCCACTAGGCACTCTCCTGGCTATCCCTTTATATAGGTGTCCTTATAAACTGCAGTGGCTACGCTACTAGGCACTCCCCTTGCTAACCCTTTATATGGGCGTCTTTATAAACTGCAGCGGCTACGCCACTAGGCACTCTTCTTGCCATCCCTTTATATAGGTGTCCTTATAAACTGCGGTGGCTACGCTACTAGGCACTCCCCTTGTCATTCCTTTATATAGGCGTCTTTATAAACTGCAGGGGGTTTGTTTTTGTTTGATTATTGTTTTACGTCACTCCACGATTATTTCACGTATATGGTGACGGCATCTGCCTGATGCATTGCATACAAATTTAGACCTTTGCAACGGACCCACCCGAAGCAGTGAGGGATCTTTTACGTGCCACGCCTACCGTGACACGGGACCTCGGTTTTTACTGTCTCATCCGAAAGACAGAACACCGGTGTGCCCCGGGCGGGAGTCGAACCCGCGACCTCTCGATCACGAGCCGAGCACCTTATCCACTAGGCCACACCGGCTTAACTGCAGGGGGCAGGCGTGGTGTAGTGGTTAAGCGCTTGGCTTGCGGCGCCGACGATCCGGGTTCAATTCCCGGGTTGCGCCACTATGTTTAAGAGGTTGGTAACCTCCTGCTTCCATGTCGCGATATAACTGAAAAATTGTTGAAAGCGACGTAAAACACCAATCAACCAAATAAACTGCAGCGGCTACGCCACTAGGCACTCTTCTTGCCATCCTTTTATATAGGTGTCCTTATAAACTGCAGCGGCTACACCATTGCGCACTCTCCTTGCCATCCTTTTATATAGGTGTCTGTTATCATGAATGTGTATAAATTGCAGCGGTTACACCACTGCGCGTCCTCCCTGTCATCTTTTTATATAGTTATCCGTTAATAATTTTACCGTTATCATGAATTTAAACAGTGGCGTAGCCGCTGCAGTTTATACATATTCACCGCTGTCGTTTTTACATAAAAACATTGCTGTTACAATATTTATCATACATAAGTCGTTAACGTCCTAAAATTGTTTAAAAATATTTCGTTTTTCAGTTTATACCGAGCATTATAACTGTATACGACAACAACATAACATGAGCATTCAGTGCAGCAAGGAAGAAAGCATGAGCATCCAACGTAAGCAAAGATATGGAAGCTCCATGGACGTAATGATCCAAGCGTCGTGCAGGTAGGTGTCAGGAGCGTGCCTGACCTCTTACTGTCATATAGACTGACGTCAATTACATCTTATGGTTATCATCTGAGATCGGAATTATAAAGAATTAATTTGGTGCATGTATGATTGATTAAAATCTCCAGAGATGATGAGTATTAATACACAAGGACGTTAATAAATATTTGATAATACAACAATTACTAATCGATCTAGGGTGTAATCACTCAATTGACGCAGTTAACCAGATTATGGGCCCTCCTTTAGTCTTACTGCAAACAGTGCAATGAAATGAACAAACATTTCAAAACGTATAAAACTACTCCAAAGAGAAAACAAGGACCAACAGGTAGCATAAAATGAAACGTCATCAAAATGCACGAAAAACCGTCCTTCTGTAATGGTTTATTATGCTAGTTCAGTTATAACATCACTTGTAAGTAGTCTGGGTATAAATCAGGGCCGGTTCCTCATGTTTTATGGACAAATGTTGTGCAAGTAAATATGATGAATGGATTAGTGTAATGTCTGTGATCCACAGTCATAACTTCAAGGTCAATGTCACTATTACTTCATTTCTGAGGTCATGTCTGTCCAGACCTTTTTCTTGAACAATAAAAAGGCTAAGGACTTATACAATCTCTTCCATTAACTTTGTGCCCCACCCCCTCCTTTATTTTCGGAAATCCTGGATCCGCCACTGTGGATAATGGTCGTTAAAATTTAAAAATGAAATTGTATGCTTCTATATATCTATGCATATCTTAAAACCTTCAAATAGTACAAATTTTCTACAGTTACATTACCAATGCGAACCCAGGAATTTTGTAGAGAGTGAGTTCACCTCAAACAAATTTTCAGGGAGGAGATCCAACCATGCTATATGATGTAAATTTATTTATTTTACAACAAAAACTAATACTAAACATAATTTCCGCTAAATCTCTAATGACTCCGCGAATACATAACAGTACGTGATTTTAAGTGAGTTTCTTACATCTACAATATAGTGACAGGTTAGACCAGTGGTATTGCACTGAACTTCTCAAATCTGAGACCCTGGATTCGATTCCGGTTGTGGACTCGGATTTTTCGAAGGTGGTTTATCATCTGTCTCCCTATATGCCCGTCAGATGAGACAGTATAAACTAAGGCCCCGTGTCACGGTATAAACTGAGGCCCCGTGTTACTGTATAACCCGAGGCCCCGTGTCACGGTATAGGTATTACCTAAGTAAACGATCCCTCACTGCCTCGAGTAGGTCCGTAGTATAGAACAAAGTTATAAAACGGTCGCCAGGTAGGTGCCGCCACCATGTCTGTGAAATAATCTTGGAGTGGTTTAAAACAATAACAAAACATACAAAACATCAGCAAGAAATGCAAATCTGCTTGAAATAAATTATTGAGAGTAATAGAGATCTCGGGAGACATTTAAGTTGAAATAAGAAGTACATCTGTTATTTGTAAGTTCAAAGGCTGATGCTGCTTTTCTGTGCTATTTCATTGAAAAACAAGATGTGTTTGTGAAACATCCATCAAAGTCCAAATAAGGAAAATTTTATGTGTAAGTCACGGTCTAGATCGCTACAGTATGTTAATGACCTTGGTGTAATTTGAAAGGGTTTTAATAGCCAGGGACGTATATAACTAAATATGCGTTCTTGTAGCAGCGGAGTATGCATGCTAAATATGAAGTCTCAGTCTCTCACGATTTATAAGTTTGGGTGAAGGTTAAAGTAAAAAGTAGACAGACCAACAAACAGACAGACACATCAAATTAATATACCCCTGATTTATCGATCCGAGACATAAAAATGTATCAAATAAGAATGTAATTTGATTAAATCCAAATTTGTATCATTTATCAAATTCAGCTGTAGGATATGAATTGGTGTTAAACAAGAAGAACAAATTCTTATTGTACTCTGGGAGTTTATAATAAGATGCACCCTTTTACATTTTCAGTCTTCACACCGTCTCCTTAAACTGCTTTTCGCCGCTAGTGGGTGAGAACTGTGGAGAATCAGCTGCAATATTTCTAGAACGAATATTTCTGGGCATGCGTCCACCGGCTTGCTCTAAACTGGAACCAAAATGGGGATCAAATCCTAGGGACAAGAACGGCCAAACAGTGACTAAGGGAGGATATACTGTGTTGGCGGCACTCGTCATAGCTAGTGTGTGTTTAGTGTGGCCGTAGACCAGGACTGTGCAGAAAGTGACTCAAGTTCGTTGGAAATTACAACTATTTTGTGTTTAATGAAAAAAAAACTAGAGCTAACAGCAACGCACATTTAACGTAAAGATTTAAACGTCACCCGTCTAGACTTCATTTTGTGACTTGCAGTATGTAGTATACGGGAGCAGGGGCGAAATTTACGTCTAGAATATGTGATGGTGGCCAATACACACCATCCTTCAAGGTCCTGGTACAGTATATCATCAGTATCGGTGCCCCTGGTCTGGAGCAATTTGTCAGTGTTAATACCTTTTAAACATTTTTCTTTTTTTTTACATTTTATCACCCTTCAACAGATGAAATCGCAGTAAAGCAGAAGTGGTGGATTAAGCAGCATCTTTGCTGTAGAAAAGGAAGTGTTCGAAGAGCACATTTTTTCCATTTTTAATGAAATAACAAAAATACATGTGGACTATATTAAAACCTCGTGTCACTGCCGAAGGCAGACGCCCCTTCCACAACCCCTGAATCCACCATTGAGAAAATTACCTTCTGAGGGAAGGAACAGAGTGGTAAGGTTTCTTCCGACTATTTAGTATGCTTATCTAAAAAAGAGCAATCAATCAAGACTAATTCCGTATTTCATTTTCATCTGCAATTCTGTAACGACTATCCACTGACAACAGTGCCAAAGTCTTTCAGTTCACTTCAGTTAATTCATTTTTAAAACACAGATCAGAGTTTTACATATATTCATGTTGACATAATATAACAGAATAAGGTAGAATATCAAAGCATCATTTAAACACAATGGGCTTTTATTACACACATTCAGTAGACTAATATAAGCATGGAGTTACGTGGAATGGATAAAGACCGCATGCACTTCAACGTTTGTCGTGATCTTTTTAAGGTTGTATATGATTTGAATTAATTAAGACGTGTATACCGTTTTATTTTATATGTAAGATCGTTGTATATTTTAGAGATTTCACATTCCATTGATGTGTTCAGTATTGTGCCATATTTACTACGGGCAGTGATATCCCCAGTGCTGTGCATGCAAGGAGACCTCGATGACAAAGATGCAACACTCTCCCTTGCAGAATTGACCAATAAAGGTCGAAAAGGTCTAAAATAGCCTTTCACCTCAGCTGAGGCATCATAAACCGCTCTGATATATGTGTTGTGCAGACACTTGCTAACCTCGCCCTTATCCTGGACTATTACGATAGCTCTATGGATTTACGTGCTATGCTTGACTAGGGCTTTAGATTCTTGGTAGCCTTGTACCTTTTCAGAAATGTTTGGTGACCGAGAAGTCGGTATTTCTATTCTTGTACTTGCAGTAGCTGTTGCTTTAATACTACAACGGACTCTTTGTAGACTCGTTGTTACACAGGAGTTGGAGGTAGTTTAAGTTTTCATTTCTTGCGGGCCTAGTTTAGTTCGGGTTGTGCATGTATGGAGATCCAATAGAGTAATGGCGACGAATAATTCTCGGCCTAGATCCTACCCGTGCCAACACTGACCACTGTGTATTGGTTAACCTGCCAACACTGACCACCGTATATTGGTTAACCTGCCAAGACTGATCACCGTAAATTGGTTTGCCACACAAACCAATGTATATACATTTAAACAGTTAAGAATTACTCATTGATGCCAATATATACACACGCATTTTTATTGATTTTAAAATACTGTTTTATATGCACTGTTTTAATATCTTCCTAATTAGAAGGGAGATAATATTTTGATGTAATTATGCATTTATATGAGAGTATGATTATAAACACATTTCAGTATAATGCAAAGTTTTGACTTCTACAATTTTTTTTTAAATGTTGATTTCATTAACATTCATAATCAATGCTTCATTATTATTATTATTTTTTTTTTGGGAGGGGGGGTGAAAATTGGTTATTTGTGTCTCTTCAAATGCGTTTGTTTTAATGGATAATTTGTATTTAAAACAAAACACTATAATCTACAAACCAAAGTCCTCCTTGCATGGATCAAAATACATGTATGGTAGTAAATAGTGACTGTGACCGTTATTGACAGGTTTGAATCCAAAATCAATAGGTGTCCTTACTTCATTAATAAGTCAATCAAACAAATCAGTAAATCCGTTCACGTCATCTGCGGGACTGACGTTTGACTGGCAAATAGTAACGTTTCCCGTAAAATATTTGACGTCATGATATAATATTACCATACGTCATTTTGCGGGAACTGTGATGATTTTGCCACACAAAACGTCAGTCCTGCAGTTTACGTGAAGGGTTCTGTAGAATGTCATGTCATAAAAAAAATCAGTGGCAAAGAAAGGAAAGGATGTATGCAAACGAAATAGGATGATAATTACGGACACATATACTTAATTTATTCTTTTTATGGTGGTTAAATTTTGCAGGAGGATTGAAGTGCCTTTAAAAGAATGTACATGTAATAAATAATTTAACATTTTAAAAATATTCATTTTAATGTATATATATATGTAACAAGTGTCGCTCGCTTTATATGCTGTAATATCTCGGTGAACTGAATTTTTTATGATATAGTATTATAACATTGAATAATGTTGATTCAAATTTTATATATAATAATTTTTTACGTCAATCTCAAAAATTTGTGCAGTTATCATAATAGTTTTACATGTTGATCTTTAATGATGGAAAAGACCGAAAAGACATCTATAATTTTATCTATAGTATTGTTATAATGAAGAGTAAAATTACCGCTTTATATATATAGTGCTTTTCTGCTCATTTTCCACAGACGCTCATCAGTAAGAGGGATAAACCTGGTATGTCACGAGCACCTGTTTCATAACCACTTTTCTGATCATACTGTAATAGAAATGATTCTGTATGTCTTTTCAGTGTTGATAAGCTAATGGAAGGTGTTTATCATTGTTAAATTTTCATTTCGCTGCTTCATTGGGAAAAAATCGGGTTCTATACAATATTTTCCGAGTTGTTCTGTGTCTGAACAAGTCACTGTCTCGGCGTCAAGGTGAACATCTCTAGGTACTCTTTTTCTTAGGAAAGGATATCGTAATATAGTGCTATGACATGAAGACTGTCTTGTGTATCTTGTATTTGTAAGACTATGACATGAAGACTGTCTTGTGTATCTTGTATTTGTAAGACTATGACATGAAGACTGTCTTGTGTATCTTGTATTTGTAAGACTATGATTGAAGACTGTCTATTGTATCTTGTATTTGTAAGACTATGATTGAAAACTGTCTTGTGTATCTTGTATTTTCGTTGATCTTCGTTTGATAGACACTGGATTGTTTCAATACACCATCATTGTATTGAATGTATTCATAGAAAACGACTAATAAAGTTTTACACAATTATGAAATTGAGGTATGTGTTTATTTGTTATCCACAAATAGCTAAAACAACCCCAGTCCAAGCTACATGTAGCTGAGAAGCATCTGTTATGCGACACTAACAGGAGTTGGTCACGTTTTAATGTTGTGGCGGTAAAGTAAGGATGGCAGGTAGATCCAGGAGTATCGCAATGAAGTTCTCATACAACGACCCGGATTCAATTCCGACTGTTTTCTAGGATGATTTTGGTTTTTTGGTTGTTTTCTAGCTCACCTGAGCCAAAGGCTCAAGTGAGCTATTGTCATAGTGCGCCGTCCGTCGTCCGTCGTCGTCGTCGTCCGTCCGTCGTTAACTTTTTCATATTTTCGATTTCTTCTCTGGAACTACATTGCAGATTTGGATCAAACTTTGTAAAAATGATGTACTCAAGGTCCCCTACTAAAATTATGTTCGGGATCCAGATTCCCTCAGGGGTGGATCCAGGGCGGGGCCAAAAGTGCCCAAAACGGTACCCTCTTCAAACATCTTCTCCTCCAGAACCAGTACATAAATGGGGAAACTAATTGCATTTCAATAATCTATAAAGATGGGTTATCAAAAATTGTGTTCGGGGTTAAGATCCGTCAAATAGAAATTTACGCTTTTTTGATGTGTTTCTGGACTTAGTCATTTCAATGAAGAAAAGTGTCATGTTTTTCAGTTAATTGATATTGATGATTTCTTAATGACTATTTTGATCATAATTGTGGTAAGGAATATTATTATGAAAGAATTTTGTCATTATCTCAGTTTTTGGATTTTTTATGAATTTTTTAAGACTTCCAAAAATAAAAGGGGGGTTGACTATTTTTCACATTTTCAACTTTTTCTACAAAACTATTCCAAGGATTATAATAAATCTTGGTAGAAATAAGTCACTTATGATCCTCTTCAAATTTTGTTGTTTTCATCCAGACCTCTTTACAGGTGGCGCCACCATAGTCAAAAGTAGGTCACAAAAGAGTACCCTCCTTTAACAATATTTTTTTCATACGGGCTGTATACAGAGATGAACAGAATGCATAGAAATGATCTAGAGGGATGAGTGAAGACATATTGTCATTTTGGTTCCCTTCCAAAATCAAATTTTAGAATTTTTTTCGACATTTCTTTGGACTTGGTGATTTCAATGCAGAAAAGTGTCATATTTACCAGTTAATTGATAATGATGATTTCTTATGGACTATTGTGATCATAATTATGGTAAGGAATGTTACTTTGAAAAAATTTTGTCAATATCTCAATTTTTGGATTTTCTATGAATTTTTTAAGACTTCCAAATGAGGGTGTGTATAGGAACAATTCAATCACATTTTTCACTTCTGCTGTTATACCACATGAAAGATTTTAATGAAACATGGAATACATGAAGTACTAAGGTCCTCTATCAATTTGGTAAATTTCATCCAAATTGGTTAACAGATAATGCCACCATGTCTAATAAGTAGTTTTCACAATGGTACATATACCACTTGGTAATTGAAATATGGAGAGTAGCAGTTCAAATCCAGCTGTGGTCAAAATTTTTTTTTCATTTCTTTACACATCTAAATAAGTTTTTAGATGTTTTTCAACACTCAGTATATGAAACTAGGAAATTTTAAGTTAGATCTGGACAATATTTGAAACACTTGTTGTTCATGACCCAGACTTGAAATCAGTCAACAAAAGGCCCCACCTAAAGATAACGATTAACTTGTTGCCCTGAATCACATCTTGCAGAGACAAAGCAAATGCTTAATATCAAAATCACCTGAATGGATGTGCAAAAAAGTGTTGTTTTTTATTCTGGTCTGAAATAAAATTTGACATATTTTCAACATTTATGTTGACTTAGTCACAGTAATGCAAAAATAAATGAATTCTTCCTTCCTGCATGACTGATCATCTAGGTACTCAGGTAAGCGATATAGACCCACTTGGGCCTCTTGTTTTTGTGACTCCTAACCGAGTCCTCGAGTTACATTTGACTGTTGTGTAGGTCAAACTTCCGAGACCATACACCGAGAGGATGCCGTCAACATATACCCAGGTAACTAGTAATTTTTACACCAGAAAACAGGTTGAAGCAGAAGTGCTTATTATTGGATCAGCAATGCTTCTAATTTGACAAAAGCCGGTGTGGCATAGTGGTGTCGCGCTGGCCTCCTGATCAGGAGGCCGGGGTTCGAGTCCCGCTCTGGTCATGCCGGTGTCCTGTCTTTCGGATGAGACAGTAAAAACCGAGGCCCCGTGTCGTGGTATGCATGGCACGTTAAAGATTCCTCACTGCTTCGGGTGGGTCTGTTGCAAAGGTCAAAATTTCTATTCCCCGCATCAGGCATATGCCGTCACCATGTACGTGAAATATTCGTGGTGTGACGTTAAACAAAAATCAATCAATCAATCAATCTAATTTGACAAACAGGGTTAGATACTTGCTGTCAGAAAGAGATTTCAGTCTTTGTGTGTGTGTGTGTGTGTGTGTGTGTGTGTGTGTGTGTGTGTGTGTGTGTGTGGTATTTAGATGAGCATACAGCGGACAGATCAATCACTATATACCCCGAATCTCATGTTTAGGGACATAAAAAGGGTTCTGCATCACGCAGACAGATCCCACGCTGCTTCAGGTAGGTAATTACATGTCAAAAAAATTAGAGTATATGCACCGAACAGGTGCCTCCATCATATAGCTGAAATCATCCTTTGGTGTTGAACATTACTCGATCGCAAGCCTACTGACGAGCACTCTTGCCGTGTGCAGCTTTGGGACTAACTCGTGTCGGGACCAATTTTTAGAGCCGTCGTGACTCAGTCGATAAGCGTGTCTGGCTTGTAGTAAGAGGACACAAATTCGAGTCCTAGGTGTCCTGTTTTTCAAATGAGACAATTAAAACCGATATCCAGTGTCACGGTTGGTGGAAGTTGTCACATTACAGATACCTGTTTCGAGTGGGTTCTTAGCATAGGTGGAAATTCCTGTGCAATTTGATAGGCAGAACTGACCGACATTGCATGAGAAGAGCCATAGATGGGTGCTCCGAGACATCCACTTCATTACAAAAGTTGAGAGAGTTGGTTCATTGAATGGTATCGGGGAAAACCCTTTATTATTCAAATGTGTAAATTTGATATGATACGACCACCTCAAGACAAGGGCAATGCCACAAGATTGCATTGGTGAAACTTCTTTTTCGCTTGATGATCAGTCTGGAACACGGTCACATTCTTATGTGTAAATTATGGGAGCTTACCGATATAACATACAGTTTAGTAGATCAAAGACACTGACATTAGCAGCTCCATTGAGAAGTACGTTTTACCAATGTCTATATTTTTATTCATAGTTGATACTCAGTGTCAAGGTCATACTAATGGTGAAGAATATCGACATCTGCGTGATTTATATCCTAAATGATTTATAAATAACAATGTGACTACATATACTTCTCAATACAATTTCAGAAAGTAAGGTTTGGTACGAAATCACGTTTTGTAGAAGTTTTAACTGGCATCGAAATATGCACCGTGTTATCAAATTTATTGGCACACGAATATTCAACTTGCCCTGAAATTTATGTACATGACCATGAATCAAGTCCTTTCTCTTTGCTTGTGTCTTGTCCTGCGTAATACTAAGACTATCTTACTCAAATACGGTAATGGTATCTAACGAAACTCCACACAATGAAGGATGTTTCATGTGCCAGTATCCACCATAGTACGAGACCTCCGTTTTAAGAGTATTATCCGAAAAACTGGACCCCGATAAACCACCAGCGGAATTCGAAACCATGATCTCTCCCTCAAAAGCAAGGGATGCTACCAACAGAGCTACGTCCACTCAGATATGTTCTCTAGTTTACTGACACATAGACAGCATCATGCTCTCTAGTTTACTGGCACACAGATAGCGTCATGTTCTTTAGTTTACTGACACAGCATCATGTTCTCTAGTTAACTGGAACACAGACAACATCATCTTCCCTAGTTTGCTGGCACACTCAGCATCCATAATTTACTGGCACACAGATAACATAATGTTCTCTAGTTTACTGGCACACAGACAGCGTCATGTTCTTTAGTTTACTGACACAGCATCATGTTCTCTAGTTTACTAGCTCACAGACAGCATCATCTTCCCTAGTTTGCTGGCACACTCAGCATCCATAATTTACTGGCACACAGATAACATAATGTTCTCTAGTTTACTGACACACAGACAGCATCATGTTCTTTAGTTTACTGGCACACAGATAGCGTCATGTTCTTTAGTTTACTGACACAGCATCATGTTCTCTAGTTAACTGGAACACAGACAACATCATCTTCCCTAGTTTGCTGGCACACTCAGCATCCATAATTTACTGGCACACAGATAACATAATGTTCTCTAGTTTACTGGCACACAGACAGCGTCATGTTCTTTAGTTTACTGACACAGCATCATGTTCTCTAGTTTACTAGCTCACAGACAGCATCATCTTCCCTAGTTTGCTGGCACACTCAGCATCCATAATTTACTGGCACACAGATAACATAATGTTCTCTAGTTTACTAGCTCACAGACAGCAACATGTTCTTTAGTTTACTGGCACAAAGACAGAATCATGTTCTCCGGTTTGCTGGTACACAGACGATATCATCTTCTCCAGTTAACTGGCACACAGACAGCAACATGTTCTCTAGTTAACTGGCACACAGACAGCATCATGTTCTCTAGTTAACTGGCACACAGACAGCATCATGTTCATTAAATCACTCACAGAGCATCATGTTCTCTAGTTTACTGGCACACATAACATCTTGTTCTCTGATTTACTGGCAAACAGATTGTATTATGTTCTCTAGTTTACTGGTATACAGACAGCATCATGTTCTCTAGTTAACTGGGACATGAATAAAATATGTTCTCTAATTTGTTGGTACACATAATTTTCTCTAGTTTTCTGGCACATGCTCCCTAGTTTACTGGCACATGCTCTTTTATTTCCTAGCAAATGGATAGTATCATCTCTAGTTTACTGGCACACTAACAGCATCGCATCATGTTCTCTAATTTATTAACATATGAATAAAGCTCTCCAGTTCTGTAGCACAAGAAGTTTCATCACATTCTTTAGTTTACGAAAAACATTAAAATGAATTAAGTTCTCTAGTTTATTCTCTAGTTTATTGGCACATGGATATGCATCAATTAACATGGAAGACCTGATAACAATCAGTATATATAGCAGAATAAAAAGGACATTCTCAGGGATCTCGTTAACGCGCGTATTTGCGTCCCTGACGCGTCAAAATCGGCCGGGACGCACGATTTTCAAAAGTGGTGAGTCCCCGGGACGCGTCCCTGTTACCCCCGCACGCGACTAATATATTTATGACATTGTGCTGTGTCGCCGAGTAAGCCGTGTATTAATTGATTTGTATTAACCGCGGGAGATAACGCTTCGGGCAGTCCGTCGGCGGCAGTATAAATTGTCCACTCGACCCTATTACATGCCCATGATGCCGCCGGCGGACAGTTGAACGCACTAATTGTAGAACTAACAGTGAATAAGGGTGAATTAAAGACCTCATTGTACATGTACATGTATAGGCGGGAATTTCAGAAATCTATCACAAATTTAATACCAAACCAAATGTCTAAAATGGCATGTTGATTCAAACACCACTTCATTGTATTCAGTAGCGGATTTAGAGGGGGCCGGCCCCCTCCCCCTTTTGGTCACATATTTACTTGTAAAAATCCAGATTTTGCACCAAAAATGACTGAGAAGTTTGGCTAATACCCATTTGGGTCCCCCTTTTCGGAAATCCTGGATCCGCCACTGATATTTAAAAAAGAATTACGAGTCTCTTTTCACAGTAAGTTTCACTAGTGATGAAAATCTGTAAGAAATTGAGATGTCTTTACAGATGTAAACAGTGCAAATGTTAGCATGTTCTCTATATCCTGGATTGCCACTGTCTAATCGGAACGCGCTGGACAAAAAGGATTGAATGTGTTGACATTTCAGGGTCATCTACACAAGATGATTTGTTTTATGAGTTATAGTTGATAGGGGGTTTAAAGAATCTCAGAATAGTGGACAAAAGCATGTGTTTAGCCATCAGAATACGTAATGATTTATTTGAACCTCAAATTGCCTTACTATTAATTAAGTTCAACGTACTTAAATATATTAATGATACTTAAAGACTTCGGCGGTTTGTACGGGTCATTATTACAGAGATATATGTGTATATATGTTTCTGATTATTAAGATTAGCAGTTACTGCAAAATTGCAACGACGGCTTGGGTCAAACATAATTTTGGTTACAATCGGTAAATTTATTAATGCCAACATGCCTTATGTTGAAGTTAACAGAAGAGATATTGTAGAACACATTGAGCTTTGAACATATCATGTGTACATTATCTGCTTTTCATGCTTAAACAACAAAACTATAAAATTTATTGACATTTAATTCACATAATTAGCATGAACGACAGATAATATACATATACAACTATCAAGACAAAAAAACTATATATATTGAAGTTTACTTCGGGACTCATCATTTTTAGATTGGGACTCACCAAATTTTGGTGGGACTCACCATTTTCAAAAGTGGTGAGTCCCAGGACTCACCATTTCAGAACCCTAGTGAGAACCCTGATTCTGAATCATTCCAATTAACAGATGCATGTATATTTCAGAGTTTCAATGTTACAGTCTCTGTTCTTTTATAACCCAGGTAGGTGATAATTCTTTGGATTAATGCATACATGTATAAAACAGAAACAACATGTACACTGATTTTGTTTAACTTGACTAAATATAAACAATATGAAAAAAAAAACATTACCTACTGCTGAAATTATCAATATAGACCAAAGTATAATAAATTTAACCAATATTCAACTAAAGTTTAAGTTTTTAATGCAAAAGGATCGGTCTGTAATGTAAAAAGCCAAATGCATTCAAGAATATTTTTAAGAAGCAAATAATGGAACATGTGCATGGTATGAACTATTAAACCAGATTGTAAAGCAAAAGCTTGTATAATGCGAGCCCAAAACAATCCCAATCCTCTTATGTATCCATAAACAAAACACCAAAATTAGGTCAAATACACCAATATAGATGACCTTCAATAAGCATTTATAACAATCAACACGTTAAAATGTAAAACTCTCTTGTCAAAAATACTCATAAATTGTTCAGCTGCTCTGAGTATAAACTTATTCTTTTGCTTATATAACATCTTGTACTACACTGTAACAAAACAGAAGTAAAAACAGTCTTAGCATAAAATAAACTCAATACCACATAATATTTCTTCTAGAATAAAAATAGTTTATGAACATGACAATAAAAATTCTTCAAACAGTACTTTCCTTAACATTCATAAACATATTAGTGAGGGCATGATACTCATGCTTTTGTCCATCTTTAAGACATAAGACAAATGTGGGGTGCTGTGCATAATTATACTAGACATGAAATCAAAGAATTCATGAAAACTCTGGTAAGCTGCAGAGGCATGTAGTATAAAGACAAGGCATGGCATTCTGTGTTAGAATTAGACTTCCCATCTCTGCTTCATTGTCTCACAAGCAAAACATTCCTTAACAAGCTACAGCTCTGATAAAAAGTTTGCCCTTATCAATATGACAAATTCCTTACCTCTGTGTCTCGATAAGGATCTTTAACTTACAACATAAAAACACTCAGTGAACCACATTGAACATGCCTCTCATTATTGCATCATTGTGAATTATCATGGAAAATACTATTCAAGTATCAAGACACCAAATTTACAAATGAACTAAAAGCAAATCTGCAAAATGCTATAATGTTAATATCCAGTATAGTAAAATGCAATTTAATAAATTAATGGCAAGATGTATTTTTCATTCGGAAAATCCATTTTAACCTTAAAAGTCCATCAAAAACTGTGTGTTGGCAAGGATGTACTGAATATTGAAGAGTGTTTGTGGTAGTTTATAGGAATACAACCATTTAGTGCTGGTAATATAATACGTAAAATCTGCTATTAAAAACTTCTTGATCTGAATATCTGGCGACATAAATATTATAATACAGGTCAAATCTGGCAATCTCTACAAAGGAGCACATGACAATGTGTTTTATTTCTGTATTGCATTGAAAATAAGAAAATATATAAAAAAAATCAACAGATTCCTTCTTATATACATACAATATAAATATTTAAAACAATCTTTGACTACAAAATCTGCACAATGTTTAGTAACCATAGACATGCCTTTCACATGACATTAACAATGTTAGTGTGGGATATATAATGATTGGGTACTTGTCTACATATCACAGCTTTTCCTGAGTCCTGTGTTCCTAAAATGAGGTCATAATGCTGCAGGGAATGACAACCATATGAAAAGAAATAAATACACAGGAAACTAGACAAAGAGTAAAACAGTTATATTTTGTATTTGTGAGATTATGAAGAAAAAGTTAATATTTGTTATATTTTACTTTCTTGATTTCAGTTACTTAACTAATCCAGTGTAAAATTGTAACAGAGATGGTGAATGAGAGAATGAGGTATCAAGAAGGCATATTAAGTAAAAAGAATTGTCTGATGAACATGTAATGACGGTACAAAAATAGAAATAGTGAAAAGGATGATATGCTGATAAAATGGGATGAAATTCATGAAGTTGATGTGTATGTATTGCTTGATTTTAAAGAAGACAGTGCCACCAAGAGTGAAACCATTCTACATTTCCATAATCACCTGACATCCCTTCATGTTAACAGATTACATAAAACTAAACTATGACAAAAATTAAAGCGTATTACATAAAAATACAATTTATGACTTAGAGCTTCAAGAATTCTTTCATTTAAACCAGGAAAATTAATAAAGTTGCACTGTAATAAATGAGCCTGGTCTTAAGCAAGCAATAGTCAAGATGCTGTATACTGAGGAAGGCAAAAAGCATATCAGGATATACAGTGCATCTCTATAGAACACAAATAACATGCTACTTCCAGCAAAGAATTGAAACAATTTGTTCAACTAAGTTTAAAAGTCACAACTTTCTAAAATACAACCATTATCGAAGTTCTGGTTTTGCAATGTTAACACCATAAATAGTAAAGTGGAACCCACTTTCACCACTTCACCAACAAAAATGAAAGAAAATAAAATTGTAGGAGCAAAATCTACTCTCCTTAAACTTATATCTATAAATGGTGTCAAAATGAAAATCTAAAAGAGAATAACAACAAAAACAAATTATAATTTCCTTACAATACATACACAACCCATACTGCTTAAAAATACTGTGGAATATGGTAATAATTGCACAGTACAAGAGGGAAAACTTCTCATTTTAGCACATAATGTCAGTAGTACATACTATCGTTATCTATGTTGCCATTAACATTCACTCTCAACATTGTTTCTTCCTTTACCAAAGCTACTATGCTGTGAAGACTGTCGTATAAATTCTTGTTCCTGCTCTGCAGATCTATGCATGTTGGAATCAACTATGAATTTATTTTCTGACGAATTTCTTTCATACGTTTTTTGTATCCCAGAGTTCCTAACAACTGAAGTATCCCCCTTTCCAACACTTCTTCTTTTCTCTGAGTCTCTTGTGAATGGACTATCCGAAATAATTTTTTCTATACTTTTTCTTACTTTAGAGTTGCGTATAAATCTATTTGCTATTGGTTTATGCCCTTGATTGTTGGATTCTTTTACCTTCTGAGAATCCTCCCTTGGAATCCACACATCCTCTGCAGAGTTACAATCCATATTGGCATTCTCATCCACCTGATTTTTATCAGAAAGAGGACTATCAAATGACTGAGAATAAGACAAATCATTTCCATGTGAAAGCCTTTTAGTGACATTAGTTTTTAGTCCACTAAGGAAAAAACTTCTATGTGACCCTGCATTTTTCCTGCTCATGTGATCTTCTAAAGAATTCAGACTCCTTCTGGAAGAAACTCGAGTTTGACTAGCATCTACAATAGATCTCTTCTCCAAATGTTTAAAAGATGATAATGAAGATGTTGGTGTAGTGAGAGAGAAACTGAAAGGAATTGTTGGCTTCATCTTGGATGCTAATTGATCACTAGATTTCCGGCTACCTCCACCAGACAGATTCTCTGAGGACCAGGATCGTCTGGAGGAGGAGGGTTGGCTGGAATTCCCATTAGAGTCTATACTGGATTTAGTAGTGGCAGAGAAGGAGAATGTTCGCAATGGCATATCAGAATTCTCACTACCACTTTCAGTGCTGAACAACGGACTGGAAGATCTTAAGGGAGAGTTGAACTGAAAGATGGCAGGTGGTCGGATTTCTAGCTTTCTAACTTTCGCAGAGAGATTTATTGCCTCAATATCTGTCTTCTTTTCTTCATACTCTATCGATTTCTTTAAGGATGTTTCTGACAAACTACGCCTTTTTGAAGTTAAAGAAGAAGGAATGGCCTCTTGTTCCTCACTTCCCATTGAGGACCTGAAAATTAAGGTAATATTTCAGTGAGATCAACATTTTCTTTATATACCATACATGTATGTTGGGTCATTTTGGCATCAGGAAATTTTGGCAGATTTGCTCTCATATGGGCATTAGAATATTTGGTACTTTTAAAATTGGCAATTTTCTTAAAACATGCGCCAAAATTATTATGCCACAGGTGTACTGGTATATCTGTATTGCACTAACATTATTTATTTAAGCAATTCATGTGCAGATGTACACATCAAGTGAAATATCACTAATCCAGACCATAAATAATAGGTATTTTAGTATTGTTCTGAACTTTTGCTGAATTTATTCAATATGAATGAAATTCAATACAATTCTATTAAGATAAAATGCATGCATTATGATGTTAAAACTGAATAAACAGTTCTTAAAATCACTTAAAATGTATCATTTCATGCACACTGATTATTTGTTTGTTAACAAGTATTCAAAAACAGGTAAAAAAAAAACTCGGCATTGTGCCATAACATGTGTCAAATTGGCACATTGTCGATTTTACAGTTGGAAAAATTGGCACTTTTTAATTTGGCAAGTTTTTTCATCTGCCAATAAAGTCAAAATTTCCACTGCGCTCAGTGGATGTGATCAATGGATTGTAACCAAGAATTCCTGGGTTCAACTCCCGCCATAGGCACACTGGTGTTGTTTTTCAGATGAGACAGTAAAAACTGGGTCATATTTGGCGTGGCATGTAAAAGATCCCTCACTGTTTCAGGTGGGTCTGTTGCAAAGATACATTGTATAAATTTTTAGGCGATGCATCAGGCAGATGCTGTCACCATATATATGAAACAATTGTGGAGTAACGCAAAACAATAATCAATCAATCTCTTCTTAATTTAACAATGGTATAAGCAACCTAATGATCTCTCATGATTGTTTATTTCCTTCATTGATTAGGCCAGGATGATTTCATCTGGTGTCGGCTAATGTTAGGTGGTGACCAATTTTCCAGAGTACAAGGAGAAAACCATCAGGTTTCTGCTGGTTCACAGACAAGCTTTCATACTGACATTTAAAGGGATCAAAACCTAAATTTGATACACAGTACTTAGTCCAAATGACTAATTTCCCTTTCAATTTCTGAAAAATGAACTACTTGAATCATGCTGATTGTTTATATTTTTTCAATATTAAATCATCATAAATATATTTCCATTCCTCTTTACTCTCATCTTATCAATTTACCTGTGCTTGTGTTTGTTGGACGGATGGCGACTTAAATTTGTTCCCATAGATCTTCTTCCATGGTTACCATTGGCAACAGGAAGGCGAGATTTTTCCATTTTCATTTGTAATTCCAGTTCATTGCTCCCAGAGAAGGAGCAAAGGAAGTTCTCTTTTTCTGAAAACAATAGAATTTATGCATCTAGAAAACTTATTTCAATTAAGAATTATTTTCTTAAAATTTCTCATGATTTCTTCTGGATGTTTTGATGAAAAATGATTCATATGACAAGCAGGTATGATCTAAAACCCACAGATAATAAGGAATATATTTTAAAAACCCTTCCCATTCAATTGTTACAATTTAAATAAAGTATAATCACTATTCTCTGCATTGAATGTTAAATGTATTCATTAACATGTGTCAGTTTAAATAAATTCATAAATAAACCATCAGAGAACAACAAATGTAATGTCATAATTTGTTGAACAAAAGCAATATCCTTTTGAACTTTACCTGATCCAGAAAGAGGACATCCAGGAACCACAGATTTCTGCATGAGAACATACAAAGCAGTATTTGCCACCTTTTGTTGACCCTCAACGGATGTGTCCTTTCCCGTGCCTCTGATCACAGCCTCCCGAACTGTTGGTGCTATCATCTCATTCCACACCATTGACATCCAGCTACAACACATATAATACTCTTAGTAAGTGTGGATAAAAGTATGTGGCAGATACAAAATCTATTAAACACAAGAATATGATGTGCATATAGAAAAACAAGATGTGTTTGTGAAACATGAATGCTCCCGGCATCTAACAAAGTCCAAATAAGGCAAATTTTTTAAATGTAGGCCAAAGGTCATGGTCAAGGTCACAACATCACAAATTATTGTATTGATAGAAAGGTCTTGTCACAAGGAATACAAATGTGAAATATTAAAGCCCTACTTCTTACTACTCAAAAGCTATAACCAATGTTAAAGTTTTTGAAATGTAGGTCAAAGGTCACAGTCAGGGTTGAGAGGAAAACATTATAGTACCAACAGAAAGATTTGTTACAAGGAATTTGCATGTAACATATGAAAGCTGTAACTCTTACATTTCAAAAGTTAAAGTTTTTTGTCACAGACAATAGAAAGACAGATGGGCAAAAAACTAGATACTCCCGAATCTTTGATTACTGGGGCATAACAAATATCTGACAAGATTCATACCTCGGAAACTGTCAGGCATGCACTTCACAGAACATACTATCAATCCAATTGTTAATAGTTGCCTATTTTGTAGTGGAAAACGCTCTCCCAATAAAGAACAATAAAGTTTATGTTAAACTACATAATACACGTCTGGCTTTAGTCTTATAATAAATGAAAAAAGGTTGATTCATTCAACATAAAATCAGTGTAGTCTTTCTTTTACCTTCTATAGGATTTATATTTTTTTCATAACCCTAAAATGAATAATGTACATTTGGCCTAATACATAACTGTATGTGTGTGTTTTAATGCAACAAAATCCAAACACAAAATGTTAAAAACAAGTTTTATGAAATATCAGTGTAATCAGGAATTAGTGTGTACTGAGACTGTCCTTCTGTATGTTTTCGAATACAACAACATTAGTCAATCGTGAATTACCTTGACCAGTGACTCTTTAGATGTGTATGTATTAGCATAGACAGGAATTAACACACACACAATGACAACACTAACTCTACTTAAATTTCCTGAAGATAAGTACACCAACAGTACTTTAAGAGTCACTTTCCATTACTGCATAAAGTTCTTTATGCCATTTCTTTGATTCTATATAAAATCTGTCTCAATACCTTTACTAAACAGAAACACAATAAATCTCACATATAAACAGCTGATGCATCTTTGGAGTCAAGAGGACAGGACAGAAATTGGTAAGGTCCAAACACAACATCTTGTAGACCGAGTTTAACCACTCCATCATTCAGTCTCTGCCAGACACAAACTACCCACTCCACGGCTCGGAACAGCTGGCTGTCACACTGCGGAAGATTACCATCTCCTGAGTGGATTAACTGCCGCAGAAAATGACGAGCTAAGAGACTCCTAATTGGTTCAATGTCTATGCGGAAATGTACCCAACGGAATCTTTGCTGAATGGCAAGGTCAAGACCAGTGGACCTTACATAATTAAAATATTGCAGATAAAACATAAATCTAGATAAGCATGTATTATGACATCACAAAAACAAAAAGTTTTAAAAATACCTCTAATCTGAGTATTTATTCAACTGTATACATAAAATTTTTAGGACTTTTGACTTAATTCATCTTAATGCTTAATTTAACAATATGTAGTATGTATAAATTTTTTCAAACAAAATCCATCTATATTATATCAAAACCAGAAATGATCATACTGTTATATCTGAACAATAAAATGATTTTTTTTAAAATACCAAATAATAATACCAGTAAATTGAAAGTTAATTTCTATTACTATAATCAATATCCACTGTCAGTAAGGTAAGAAATATGTTGGTTCTAAAGTCTGCTTCCAACCAAGCACAATACTGACTCAAATATGCCAGCTTTTACTGTTATATATCTAAAGAGGTCATGAAGTGACAAAAACATAAATCAAACAGAACGGAAAGCCAGAAAACAACAAAAAAATGATTCAAATTCATAATGAAGTACATGTATATAAATTGCAGTTTGAAATCATTTTCTTACTACATACATAAGAAAGCATTACCTGGACTTGTTCATAGTTGCTAAGATGTAAAAATTATCCACAAAATAGTAACCTGTACCATTAGCTGAAATAAATATCACATCAGTATTTACTGTTATTGTATATTCAGTAAATAGGTTGTAATAGCTATATACATATATACCCTATATATCAGCTATGAATTTTCAACTATTTCTCTACTCTCTTCCATGGCACACTTGAATAATTTTCTGCTCTTTACATCTGCTACTTTGGTCAGCCATGGTGTCCAATCAAATAAGGTATACCATATTTATCTAATCTTTCAGTTTCTTTAATTTTGGTGAACTATGGGCAAACTGCTTCAGAACCTGAATGTGTGTTTTATGTCAAGTCAAAATTATTTCACTTAAACAGTAGTAGCACCTCCTGGGCACATTGCACAGAAATTTAGACTTCTGTAACAGACCCAGCCAAAGCAGTAAGAAATCTTTAAAGTTCCTATATCTACAATAACTTGGGTCATTAATTTTCATGCGAAAGGCAGAATACCAACATGTGACTGCTGGGGCTCAACCTTGTCACAGTTTTGTTCCAAACCAACCAAACTAACAATTGACCTACACTAGCTTTATAAAAATCTTAATGAAAATGATAATAATGTTATCATGAAATGAAAGTTATAATCACAAAATTTGATGCATTATGAAATGTAAGTAAAAGTTTGGGCATTATCCCTGTAATGTATCTACTTACTATTCAATTACTCCCTCTGACCTTATATACAAAATCTCCATACTGTAGAAAGTGTAATGAAACTTGTATTGATGGCTGACGAGAGTGGTTTCAATGATTAAAAGGAGAGGTTCCTACATAATACTCAAACATGTAATGTGACTTACCATCAATAGAAAAGGCATGATATTGCCCTCGATGTTCTACAGCCTGCAGAAGTTTACCAAACACCTGAGAGATGTTGATTGTTTCAAGGTCATCCAGTATAAGAATTGGTGCGCAAGTTTCTGCTGCTTCAGTTTTGTTCCTGAGCATACAACCTGAGGAGATAAGAAAGTTACAAAGTAAGATATGAATTATCATATTTACAAACAACTACAAAGTAATGCAGTAAGTCCTCCAAACAAAAGTTTGCAGTAGTGATAACAAAAACCAGTTTATCCACATCTTTTTGTTAGTTTTCTATAGTTATTATGAATAGATTATTCATGTAAAGTCTTCACAAAATTGCTCTAAAATTGAGGAAATAGGTTCGACCTAAATTTCAAAGACAACTGCAAAATGATTTTACTGATTTTTTTTTTTACCTGAGTATATTGGATATCTTATTTCAACGATTATTTCCAGTTGCAAAAAAGATACATGTTCCAGATTGTAAAACTGGTTGCAATAGCAGCCATACTTATAGTTATTTTTTAAAATTCCATTAGCTGGATATATTAGAGAGATCATCAGGATCATGACCACATTCACAAATACATGTAACTAAATTGTATACAAGACAAATAGACTACGGTCTAATGGTCTCACCAATACATGTAACTAAATTGTATACAAGACAAATAGACTACGATATTATGGTCTCACCAATACATGAGCATCATATGAACTTAAATAGTCTCAACTAACAGAATTAAAAACAAAAAGAATAAGAAACTTTTTTAATCTATGATAAATCCTTACCTGTTTGCAGCAAAGTGTTGACAAGGTCCTGATGAGAAAAATCTTCATGTAGTGACAATCGATATATAGAGGGAAGTCTACCAGCAGACAACTCCTTCTTCTGTAAACAAAAATACCATCATGAAGCAACTAAATCATACCAATAGTCCATAAATGGTAAATGTAGAAGTCCTACATTTACCATTTATGGACTATTGGTATGATTTAGTTTGATAAGAATATTAATACTTAACTTCGCTGCCAAGAAATTTTCAGTCATACTACTACAAGAGAAAGCAACTTGTCAAATCTATAGAGGCAATGGCAAAATTCAAGATACAGCACTGAAAGCCAAGCACTTAATCACTATCTTCTTAAGTTTAATATATAATATGGCTGAACTCAAGCCACAATAATCTGACCTATTGTTTTAAACTAATAAATTCACAAATTTTCGAAGTCTATAGCAATCACAATTATCAGATAAATCTAAAACCTTTATGAAATACTTTGCAGCTTAGGTTAATGGTCTAATAATGATTATGGAAAACCTAGGTGTTGGTACTTTTTTTCTCACTAGCTGTGCAGAATGTTTACTTACTGCAATTAAGTGTGCTAACAGCTTAGACAGGTATGATTTCCCTGTGAATTCTGGTCCATAAAATACCACACTTTTATAATGTTCCAACTGAAAAAAAAATCCTTATACATGTATATGAAACCAATAGACCATATTCCAGTTTTGATAAATGACGACTTTTTGTCCGAGCTAATACCTTTTGGTGTTGTTTTTCATAGTGACGTTATAATGAATCTTTGTCATGCGTTATGACGTCACTATGAAAAACGACGCCAAAATATATTAGCTCGAACAAAAAGACAGCAATTATCAAAACCAGAATATGGTCTATTGGATGGAATTATTTGTCAAAGAGTCCCAATGATTGATCAAATGGACTCACCAATTCAAACTTTCACCAATAAACCCTCTGAATAAGTTTATATCAATGCAATAAAATAGGTAAAGGTGGTGAAAAGCAGAGGTTTGAAATATATCAGCTTAGATCATTCTGTCATTCTGAATTATCTGTCCTTGTTCAGGTAGTCCATGCAAGTGGCAAAGTAGTGATATAAAAGATTTGCAATGACTGTTAATTCCTTTTACTATTCTTATCGGTATGGTCTATTGACCATGGTGAGATATGGTCGGAGAAGCAGCCTCACTATATACCTCACCATATGAAGAAAATAGGAAAGTTCAGGTCGAGACAAATCACCTTACTGAAATGGCCTACAGCTATGAAATAGTGCACATGAAACAGTGGCAACTCTGTTTTAATATAAATCCCACTCAATCTAGTACATATACAGCTTTCTGCTGGTTTGTCATCAGACCCTTTCATAGTAGCTGTGAGACTGACACTTTTCTGACAAAATTATCACTGTTCCCACAAAACAATTTAAGAAACAATCAACATCATATTATGATTCCAAAAATCTTACTGGAAATGTTACTATTTTCCACTCAAAACATAAGTACTGTTGTGAAGATGAAAAGATTTATTACTTATTAATTATTCACAGATTCTAAAGGCACATTACTAAGATACTTACGAGTCTGAGATAGTTGTGAAGCACAGACACCGGGAACAAAACATCACATGCTATAGCTTCTATGCTGTCTGCAAGTGCAGTTAATTCAGTATTAAACAAGTAATTCTTTAATTTTCATCTTTCTTGACTGACTTGTAACAGTTTAAAAAGATAAAATTAAATGAGAGGAGATAAATTATTAGTATTAGTTTAAGATAACATAAAGGTGAAGTCTAGATGAGGGTAATTTGTTTTGATGCAGAGGTATTTATTAAAGTCACAACTGCTCGTTTGAAATAAATATCTTCAAAGATATTTTTGGCAACATACAATTAGTCTATATTTTCAATGAAATGTAAAATGGAGATCACAGTCAGAAATTCTTTTTTTCGTTATGCACTTAGTCAGCATTTTGCTTTTAACGATACATCTCAGACCAAATGTCAGATCATTGCTGTTAATATTTTACTACTTGTAACCACACCTTTTCAAAGTTTGGAGAGAATGTGAACTTTCTACCTTGTAATACTATAACAATTTTTCTGAGACGAAAGCTATTCACTACATCAGATGGTGACTTTCCATCATCAAAGAATCCTGGAGTCCAACTGTAAGACCCTATAACAAGAAAAAATTCATTTTTTTTTCTTTTGTTATCTTTTAACATCCCTCTGTTCTAAGAACAGTATGGTAAATTGCAGTGAAACACTGCAGGTCATTTCTGGTCAGAGTTACAATGGTTGAAATCTGTAGTTTACTAGGTATAATATGTAACAAAGCAACTTCTTTATCAAAGTCTCTTGTACTAAAATCTTCACATAATCTCCAAGTGTGATTCACACTCACCTATCTCATAATGGTCTATACTCCTGATCCCCAGACCCAGTGTGTATGGTAAGGAGTCACAAGTCATCTCTGGGTCAAGACGACTGGTTTTCTTAGTCTTCAGACCAGTGTCCAGATGGCTGTAATAGTCGGTCAGTGTAGATGCCAGACGGGATTCCAACTCAGACCATCCAGTATCCACTCCTAACTGGACAGTACCAATGACAAAACTGTGATTGGATGGTCTGACAGAGTTATCTTCTCCTTGTAAGTTAAGATAGCGTATGTCGAGGTAAACTTTAATAGAGCTCTGATTACCTACAGCTGAAAGAGATGAAGATTGCATTACAATAATACTTAGTGGTTATTAAAGAAATCTCCGTCGTACAGAACAGTTTTACTATACTTAACCAAGACTAGATACTTTTGACATAAGCCAGCCAGGAGTGGGTCAGTGATAAGCCTGTTGTGATTGTAATCAGCAGTGATCGGGAAGGCAAATAGGATCAATGGGACTATGGCCCCTCTTGCCGGCGACTCGATGGGCCATTTTCAATTTCTATGGGCCATCTCATTTTTTCAATGAGCCATTTTAGCATGTTTTTTTTTTTGGTGCACAAAATATCATACAATTTGTTTGTGAATACAGAATAATACAAAACAACAGAAACAGTAAACAACCACTTGCAAATGCATTGTTTTTACCGTTAGCTACACATACTTTACAAAACATTTTATTGTTGGAAAAGTAAAGCCAAGGCCATATCTTCAACCAGCGATCATGCAATGTTCTTTTACGATCGTAACCTTGGCTTGGGCAGGGTCAGGTATATCGCCATCACCCTCATCATGCTCAGATATTTCGGTAGGTCCCGATGGAGCATCTCCCGCATTTTTGTCGGGAGGTAGTGTACTTGACTAATTGGAGAAGAACCTTAGCTTCGGTTGCTTAGGGTCCAGTTTTGGAACTTTTATGGGTAGCATTTTTGTGCACTGAAGGTCATGCTACAATATCGTTAGGTACTAAGCATGTAGACTGTTTTGAATCTCCCCGCGCTGAAGAGTTTAGTTTATTTGAGAGAGCAAATTTGATTGAATTATGCATGAATCGATAAACCAATCGGATAAACCTCGTTTCCATCGGATATGATAAGATGAAGAAAATGACGAAACCGATAACGGACTTCGAAGTTTAGTAGTCCTACGAGATCGACACGAAGGCTGACTGTTCATGAGCTCGATATGCCGACTTGTATGTCACACTATCTCAGATTTTCATAATGTGCACCTGGGCACACCTAGGAGATAGTTTAATGTGCCATTTTCCGTCTGAAAAATACTATGGCGCAGGGCGTGTTGCCTTCCCGATCACTGAATCAGGAGGTCAGATATTAAAATCTCAAACCAACTCAGGGATATCTTGGTGTTTGTTTGATGACATACAAAGATTAGCCCAGGATAGGTCTGGAAAAGTTCAGATTCCTGGCTACACAGGGTAAGATTACTGGACAGAATGTCTTTATGCTGGTAGAAAATACATTGAAAGTAGCATGAAAAATAGAAAATGTAACTTTGATTCCAAGGTGCTGAAATTTCTCAGTTTATAGACAGAATACCATATGTAGAGGTTTAATTTTGCATTTTCCTGTTTTTCAAAAGGCTATCACTATGTTTCACCTACATGAGCCAAATCAAGTTTCCCAGAAAAAAATAAAATCACAAACATAACAAAATAATAACCAAGGCAATTATTTACAATTCCTGGAATTAATGTACAGAAACATGTCAATGAATTCATAAACTGAAACAAATCATTACTGAATTTTTTTTTACATTACTTGAGATTCATGAATAAAGTGAATAATGATTTATTACACATGTTCCACAGTGATCTTTGATTGATCATCATGATCAGATAACTAACCTATGTGTGACAATAGCTGTCGGCAGGTAGGTGTGGCTACATCAAGTATTGTCCGCCCCCATCGGTCTCGACATGTCAGACTGATGTTACAGTACTTCAAGATGACCTCTAAACATTTCTAGGAAAATTAAATAAAAAATGTTTATTACTAATTGTAGACATTATGCTACACATAAATTAGAACAGTCCTAAAGAGACAAACATCGTCTGGACAGCAAAGTGGTACACTGCTAATTAGTAATTTGGAGGGACTTAAAATACATACCATATCCTAGTATCATTACTACCATTTATGTTACACATGAAGCAAATCTATGTTACTGCTAAGATTTCATGAACAAGGAACCAATATTGGTGAAAAGCTGACTATGATCTTGAAAACATATTGAAGTATGACATTAGTTCAACTTACTGTAGAAGATTTTGTGGCAGCAATGTAAGCTACAGTCCAGCCATTGCTATCTGGTGTATCAAGCAGTTCCTGAGATGTCACAAGTCCTGCAGAGGTCTGACATAGTTTGGACTGATGGTCAAACAGATGATCCAAACACTGATGATGCCCAGCATGGACCACACAATGTAAAGGTGTCCAGGAAGTCTGGAAAGAGAGAGACAACCATGGTCAAGTGAACAAAGCCAATATAATAGTGAAATGTCTGTGATAAACGAAGGTCAAGTCAGAAAGATAAGCAGACATACTGAATAACATGTTTTAATCATCAGGACTTCATTTCCTTGTTATGCGAGTTTTGATTCCTAGAGCCTTTGACTTGACTATTATAGTATCAAAATATAATATCTATATGGCTTCTCACAAGAATTATGTCCTCTGAATATATCTATCGCAAAAAAGTGGGGCAATGTTGTATAATGTTTTCATACCCTAGATCTTATACCCTTTTTCACCATGACCTTGACCTTTTTATCCCAAAACTCACAGGGAAAATCCTTGATTAATGAGGAGTATGTAAGTTTCATGACAATAGATGGAATGTAAATGCAGTTATAGTCTAGACACCATATTCACTCATCAAGGCTTTATGACTTTGACCTTTTGATCCTGAAAACAATAGGGAACATATTCAGCTCAAGAAGTGTATACGTGTAAAAGTTTCATAAAAACAGATGGAATGTAAATACAGTTATAGCCCTGAGACCATTTTCACTCATCAAGGACCTATGACCTTGACTTTTGACGTTTTGATCTCAACATCAACAGGGCACATCCTGAACTCATGGGGAGAATGTACTTGTAGTTTCATGACTATACCTAAATAGTTATAGCAGTTAGAGTCAGGAAATAAATTGGTGATGCCTGACGTTCACCAAACATCAAATTAAGAAAAATGCAACTTGACCCTTTAATTTTACAAATGGACTTTATCCACATAAAACTACAATACAAAGTTCTTACAGCTGAGAAGACATTAAGCTTGGCTCCATACTGTAGCAGTGCATAGCAGCATTCTTCATGTCCATGAGTAGCAGCAAGGTGTAGTGGTGTCCAGTTCTGGATGTCACTGACATTAGGATTAACACCATGGTCTAGCAGTAACTTCACACATCTACAATCAATCAACATCAAAATATGATAAAGGGATTCTTCATTAGGGGCTTGTGTATAGTTAGTTGTAAATTAAGAAATGATGTAGATTATTTTTTAAATGAAGTAGCGATTTCATCACCATGTTTGGCGGAAGTTCATATCTGATGCATGGAGAGACGTAAAACAACAGTCAATCAATCATATTTATGAATACAAATACAAGGTATCTAGAGTTTTGAATCAATATTTTGCAAATATCTTTCCTTTTTTGTCAACAGTTACAGCTAACCTTGAATGGAGCTCTGGCTTTTAACAGAGGTATGAAGCTAAAAGGAGCTACAATCAAATCTACAGTGCAACAGGCTACTGAATATTCCATTAAATGAGAATTTGTAACTGGATCAAACTCATCAAATTTACTTCTTTCAATCATTCAAAGCTATTCTGCTCTCATCAAAATATTTCCACTTACACATTGTCTTCTGATACAGATTCAAATTTAAAATCTGGGAAGGCACAGCGATAGATTGAAGTTAACCAATATACTCTGGAGTATAACACATGTACTAGGGTATAATACCGGTAAGCATTTACAGAAACAATGAATCATAAATAACCTTCACGGATAATATACTTTTTCTGTTTCTTATTTCCACTTACATATCATGTCCCTCTGCTGCAGCAGCATGGAGCGGACTGAATCGTGAGTCTCCAGCACTGGCAGGATTTGCTCCATTATCAAGAAGAAACTTCACACATTCTGCAAACAAAAACAAGGCATGTTTGTGAAACATGAATACCCCAGTAGCAACAAAGTCCCAATAAAGCAAATTTTGTGATGTCCTATATCTTGATTACTCCCCACATGTGATATATAAAAGCCCTACCTCTTACGATTCAAAAGTTATAACCAAAGGTAAAGTTTTCAAAATGTAGGTCAAACATCACAGTCAAGATCATGAGGTCAAAACTCACTGTACTGACAGAAGGTCCTCTCACAAGGAATACGAATGTGATATAAGGAAATCCAATCTCTCACGATTCAAAAGTTATAACCAATGTTGAACTTTTTGAAATGTAGGTCAATGGTCACAGTCAAAGTCACAAGGTAAAAAATTATCATACTGACGGAAAGGTCTGTAACAAGGAATATACATGTGAAACATGAAAGCCCTATCTTTTCGATTCAAATGTTATAACCAATGTTACAGTTTTTAAAATGTAGGTCAAAGGTTATGAGATCAAAAGTTATTGTATCAACAGAAAGGTTTTGTCATAAGGAATACCCATACGAAATATGAAAGCCCCATTTCTTACAGTTGAAAAGTTATGTGAAATGTTAAAATTTTTGCCACAGACAAACAGACAGGCCAAAAACTAAATGCACCTAAATCTTTGATTTTGGGGCTATAATACATATAAAAAGAGCCCATATTTACCTCAATGTTCAATCCTATCCTAAAATTTGAATATCTTATATGACAGATGAGATGTATAATCTACAATAGTCATTTGGTGAGTTTTGACGTTGTATACTGAATCATAGTATCACTGTATGTGTACATACCATCAGCATCACAAGAATTATATACTCATGTTCACTGGTGCAAAGCAGAATACACACTTATATCATCAAGGAGATCTATCTCACACTTTTAACACCAATATATTTGCAAAACCAAACATACTATTCATATGCACAAGTTTTCCTCAAGTTAAATCAGTCTGCTTTCCAAACAAGAGGCCCAAGTGGGCCTATATTGCTCACCTGAGTACCTAGATTATCAGTCATACATGAAGGAAGAATTCATTTATTTTTGCATTAATGTGACTAAGTCAACACAGATGTTGAAAATATGTCAAATTTTATTTCAGGCTAGAATAAAAAACAACACTTTTTTGCATATCCATTCAGGTGATTTTGATATTAAGCATTTCCTTTGTCTCTGCAAGAAGTCATTCAGGGCAACAAGTTAGTCATTTTCTTTAGGTGGGGCCTTTTGTTGACTGATTTCAAGTCTGGGTCATGAACAACAATTGTTTCAAATATTGTCCAGATCTAACTTAAAATTGCCTAATTTCATATGTTAAGTGTTGAGAAACATCTAAAAACTTATTTAGATGTGTAAAGAAATGAAAAAAAATTTTTGACCACAGCTGGATTTGAACCGCTACTCTCCATATTTCAATTACCAAGTGGTATATGTACTATTGTGAGAACTGCTTTTTAGACATGGTGGCATTATCTGTTAACCAATTTGGATGAAATTTACCAAATTGATAGAGGACTTTTAGTACTTCATGTATTCCATGTTTCATTAAAATCTTTCATGTGGTATAACAGCAGAAGTGAAAAATGTGATTGAATTGTTCCTATACACCCTCATTTGGAAGTCTTAAAAAATTCATAGAAAATCCAGAAATTGAGATATTGACAAAATTCTTTCAAAGTAACAATTCTTACCATAATTATGATTACAATAGTCCATAAGAAATCATCATTATCAATTAACTAGGAAATATGACACTTTTTTCTGCATTGAATCATCAAGTCCAAAGAAATGTCGAAAAAAATTCTAAAATTTGATTTTGGAATGGAACCAAAATGACAATACATCTTCATTCATCCCTCTAGATCATTTCTATGCATTCTGTTTGTCTCTGTATACAGCCCGTATGAAAAAGAATATTGTTAAACGAGGGAACTCTTTTGTGACCTACTCTTGACTATGGTGGCGCCACCTGTAAAGAGGTCTGGACGAAAACAACAGAATTTGAAGAGGATCATAAGTGACTTATTTCTACCAAGATTTATTAAAATCCTTCAAACAGTTTTGTAGAAAAAGTTGTAAATGTGAAAAATGGCCAAACCCCCCCCCCCCCCCCCCCCCCCACCCCCTTTTTTTTGGAAGTCTTAAACGTAAAATTCCTAATTTCATATGTCGAGTGTTGAGAAACATTTAAAAACTTATTTAGATACATGTGTAAAAGAAAAAAAAATTTTTTTTGACCACAGCTGGATTTGAACCGCTACTCTCCATATTTCAATTACCAAGTGGTATATGTACCATTGTGAGACCTACTTTTAGATATGGTGGCATTATCTGTTAACCAATTTGGATGATCCGCACAAAAAACAAAACCTTTGAAAAGGACTATGAGTACTTGCATCCTACCCAGTTTTATCACAATCCTTCAAGTTGTTCTGTAGATCAAGTTGAAGATTTGAAAAATTGTCCCCCCCCCCTTTTCTTGGAAGTCTTAAAAAATTCAAAAATCGAGATATTGAAAAAATTCCTTCCCACCAGCATTCCTTACCATAGAAATGATTAAATGAAACCAAATGAATGCATCAATGTTTACTAAAAGAAAATAATAACTCTTTAATGCATTAAAATAACAAAGTCCAAAATAAAAATGAAAAAACGTCAAAAATTTGATTTCGGAATGGAACCAAAAATATCAACACTTCTTCCCATATGCCTCTAAATCATTCCTATGCAGTCGGTTTGTCGCTGTATGCACCCGATCTGAATAAGAAGTTTGTCAAAGGAGGGTACCTTCTGTGACCTACTTTTGTCTGTGGTGGTGCCACCTGTTCATGGATCCTGACAAAGATGAACAAAGAGACCACATTTGTCGGGGACCTTGAGTATTTGATGCATGCCAAGTTTCATTGAATTCCAGCGAGTGGTTCCGAAGAAAAAGTTCAAACTGTGAAATGTTTACACCAATTATCCCACCCCCCTTTTTCTTGAAAGTCTTAAAAAATTCATAAAAAATCCAAAACATAAAATATTGAAAAATTTTCTTCGCAGTAGTATTTCTTACCATCAAAATGATCAAATTAAACCAAATTAATGCATCAATGTTTACTAAAAGAAAAAAATACCTCTTTTCTGCATTAAAACTACCAAGTACAAAAAAACGTCAAAAATTTGATTTCGGAACGGAACCAAAAATAACAACACTTCTTCACACATCCCTCTAGATCATTCCTATGCATTCGGTTTGTCTCTGTATGCCCCCGGTCTGAAGAAGAAGTTTGTCAAAGGAGGGTACCCTCTTTGACCTACTTTTGCCTGTGGTGGTGCCACCTGTTGATGAATCCGGACGAAAAACAACAACACTTGTAGAGGACCATGAGTACTACATGCTTATCAAGTTTCATCAAATTCTGTTCAGTGGTTCTGGAGAAGAAGTCGAAAATGTGAAAAGTTAACGACGGACGGACGACGGACGGTGATTGATCACAATAGGCCAAAGGCTCAAGTGAGCTAAAAAACGCAAAATATTTCCTTTTGTTTGCTTCCACAAGTATTCATGTGCCAGGTATATTTTTAACAACCATTTTAAGTGGTCTTGAACTCATCTAAAAAGAACAAATTTCTTCATTTTTAGCAGCAAATAAACTGGTATAAACCACCTTTTAAAGATACCTACCATTTTTCCCATTTTTAACAGCAAATAAAAGTGGTGTTGAACCATCTTTCAGGGGTAAATTTACATCAGCTTCCCTTTCTAGAACCATTCTACAAAGGGCTTCTAAATTTCCATCCGCAGCACACTTGTGAAGAGGTGATAAATCTACATCCGTGGCAAGCTTTTGAAAAAGTGATGAATAACCACTAGTGGCAGGCATGAGAATGGGTAGGGCAGGTAAATCAGCAGAGGACAAAGAACTTGCAGTTGATGTGACAGATGATAATGAGGAATCTAAATGATACGTACTATCCGAATCTAAAATAACATAATAAAGAACAAATATAATATGTAATATACAGTCCACACTCTTGAGTTAAAAATGGGGAAAAAATCACCACCAATATATAAATATATATACATTTACAACATTGCATTGTGTTTAAATATATATACATGTACATGTATATCGAAAGATATCCATTTCCAAAAAATATAACTGTGATGGCTTGTTCATTGAATGACTGTACTTAATGATTACCAGTATGAGCTATGAATAGTATTCATTGATTACCAATTTAAATAATGTACAAATTTACTAATTTTCATTAAATAAAGTAATACTTCATAAACTTGATAAATACAGAAAATTTCAAAATCAAATCATAAAAGCACTATTTTCTTCACATTAAAATTAGCTAGCAAAATGCTGAAGTGTGATCTTCACATGTGAAACACTTGTGTACCATGGTCCAACTAAGGCAAAACACATCTGTGCTGGTGCTAGAAGATGCTCAATATGAAAGATGCAGGGAATTTTTTAATATATATGTAAGACCAAGATATATCTGATAATCAAACATCATTGTTGGTATTACAGTTTAATCTTATCAATGATAAAATTAATCATATTGACGCTCTACAACATTGCGTTCTGTTTAATATGTCAAGTCATGCACATGCAAAATGCTACTGATTGATTACTACAAAGACACAATGTATTGCTTGTTACATATATGTAGGACTGTGAATGGGTAACCAACACGATACTGGGGAAAACACTTAAGTAACAAGCAATACTCTTTGAATATGCACTTGCAGATAGTCTTTCAATGGTTGTACTGTAAACAAAGTTAATAATAACATTTATGGAAGTTGTTTATTGTAGCATCAGTGGTAATGTTCTTTTAAAAATATATCTAATATAATCAATCATCTGTAATCTGAGACAGGAATCAAGAGTCATGCAGTAAGGGGAGATATTATACTGTGTAAGCTGTTCCAATCAGTTATCATCACAGGCATGCGGCAAACAAAGGACAGAAGGCTTAACGAGGTTCAAACAATGCACATAAATTCATTATTCTATCTCTGTTGAGCATGACTATGTGTTCATTATCTCTCTCAAAGATGAAATAAACTTTCAATTATCAAATACAAAAGGTTTATTGTAAAAATTATCTGAAAAACATGTATTCCTATCGTATATAACAAACATTTTGAAAAAAAAAATTATTTGGGGGGCTTTTACATGGTCTTGTTTAAATTTCAATGTACAAAGTTCAGATTTGAAGGTGAGTATGGACATTTAATGTTTTTTTTTTACTTTTTGTTAGTATTATTTTCAGAAGAGGAGTGCACATACATGTACTGATTAAACATAAAAAAGGCAGCATCCTGTGTTACCATAGCAACTCCAACTTACAGTGACTACAGATACTATGTGATCTCTGGAATGCATGGATGGCATGATCAGTAAGAGAATGTCAACTATAATAAGAGCAGTGTTAAGATGAGACGACCTCTCATGTAATATCAGTTTATGTATCTGATTAAATATGACATTTATACGGGAGATGCTTTGGCGATCAATACATAGTAAATGCCATAGATAAGGTCTGTCAGCATCTAGGGTATCACATTCATGGATAATTTACATTCTAAAAGGTTATTAAATTCCCTTTGATTTTTGTATCTGCAGGTACATTAGCGTGACTTTAAAGTAGGCTATAAATAAGTCCACAATCAAATAGTTTGAAATCTTGTTCAATAAAACTCATGAGCTTGGTTTTATATACCCAGTAGTAGACAAAGCAAGTGTATGTAGCAAACTGTATGGCATATTTAAGAGCAATACAATGTCAATACATTATGAATTTCTGAGAAGTCATGGTCAAACATTATTTACTGATGGATTAAAGGACGACAGGCTACTGCAGGAGACTGATCATGACCAGTAAAGCTCACAAAAATGAATCCCAGTCACTACTTGTGCACAGGCATACTATGACACATTGATACTGCTCTTGTTAAACTATAGTGAAGTGTGTCACTGTAATACTACTGTAGTGTCACCTGCATGAGAGATAGTTCAAAGAGAGTCTGTGACAATGGTGATCCCTATCTGGCTCAGTGGAGCTTCAAAGGTGACACAAGAATTTAGTGTGCTGCTTAAAGCATTCTGATGCTAGAATCCTCTCTCTAAGGAAACACCTTGATATTAACTTTAGACAGTGTAATTCTATGTAGGAAAATGTCAGGATTAGCAGCAGGAAAGAAAATAAATCTAGATACATCAAGTGTATATCATCACCTGACATGATTGACATGGTTCTCTGCAACTCCTCCATTTCTGGGCCTACAAGTGAGCAGATGAGCTTTACATATATCAAACACCACAAAACCATGTCAAATGTACTTAAGTCTAGAGCAGCTCCTTTGTCTAATTGAAAATATTTAATATCTATTGTAGACACCTGATTAATAACAGATCTGTAATCTGATGTAGAGGAAGCTATGTAGTATTATACGATCCTAGTCTGGTTAAATGCTTTGTATTTTCTGTTTTTATCCCTTTCCAGAAGTAGCACCAATTACACAGTACCGCTCTGCCTTTGTCTGATTAAGTAATATTCATTCATTTTTGAGGACCCTTGTTCCATTTATTATTGATTATCAATTGTTGCAGAACCTTAGCTCCAACTAGAACAGTCCTAATGGGACAAATATCCCCACTGTTACTTTCCAAGGATATTTGTTACATGTATAGTCACTGTAGCCTTGACCTGGATGTATGATTTAAGTCAAGGTCAAGACAAACCTCTATGTCATGGGTCAGATCGTCTTCACTTGGCACATATATATTGTATTTACACTGGTCGCCAAAATTTGAAAAAATCTTTTAACATGTAAAACATCCCATCCACCCAAAACATTTTTGTTTGATTTTCCTTACAGAAAGTCTGAATATATATGACGGATGCCATCTTGACAGAATTGAAAAGGAAACCATTATTAAATATGACCAAAACTTTTCATTGAATGACATTTCCTGTCAAAGAATTATCTGTTCATTAAAATAGTTTATGCTAAAGGAAGTTTACAAACAACAATGTCCAAAATCATTCTAAAACTCCTGTCAAGACAAACATCTCGTTTACAATTATAATATAATCCACATCATGAAAAAGCTGCACAGAATACCTGACAAAGTTATCCATACATCACAGACAAGTAAAGTCAGAACTGAAACCAAGTATGTATAACGAAATAGTAAGAAATACACATAGTGATGTCTACACACACACTATGTGACACATGTACACGATACATTGATTGTAACACAGTGAACGTTCTGTGTTTTCTACATCTACATGTGTCTAATACAAGGACTATACAGCCTATTACTTCAGTCTTTTTACCTGACATGATGGAGGAGAGCAAGTTCTGTAAATCTGCCATCTCTGGCCCCAAGAATTCTAGTGCATCGGCATGCGTAGTATTAGATTGAGTAGAAGTTATTTCCTCTTTGACTGGTTCCGAAGACTGAAAAAAAGATATGACTACATTCATGCAGGAAACAAAATGCAGCAGGCAAACATGATGCAGCATGTAGTTAAATGCAGTGATGAAAACTTAGAAATGCAAGCAATCACTAAATGAGAAAGGTATATATCTGCAATCGAGTGAATAAACAAAGATGTGCCAATTCTATTTAATATGTCAGACAACGTAGAGAAGAGATTCGAGAACTATTTCACGTTTTTTCTATGTCATCAATTAAAAATTTCCTTTTTATTATTTCCTATTATCATAAAATTTCTTTTAACAAAACTTTATCATTCAGAATAATATTTCTAACTTTATTATTGAATAAAAACACATGAAAGAAAAATATTTCAAGAAACAATAAATGTAAAACTTAATAATTTTAATCACTAAATTATGCATCTTGCATTAATAATAATAAAATAATTCAGGATGAGTAACAAAGCTAAACCTTACGTAAAGATCTTTCTGATTACCCAAATCAATTTTCCATAATGACCACAAGCTTTTAGAGAACTAACATGTATGCAAAATTTGCAAGAAGGTAGGCGTGCAGACACTCTATGGAGAATCATGCCAAGTGAAGTGTGTGTTGGATGTTTGTATACTGACAACACCGAGTGACATGTGATCACATACAAGGGTCTACACATAGTACACATACACCAAGCTCACATTTACTCTTACCTCTGCCAATGATAATGTGACAACAGGTCATGTGACCAGAAAAAAGGTCTTGCTAAATATCTATGATAACATTTGTTCTTTTTTTATTAATATCTATTGAACTTTGAATTTTAATTTACAGATGATCCCTTTCATACAAAGTTTAATGTAACTTTATAAAAATATTGGTCTTAGAAAGTAATGCTTTCCGAAATTTACTTAAGCATTAAAAATATCAAAATATGACTGAAAATATAAACTGACTTGTTTATATCTATTTTGAATTCTGACCATTAAGATTTTCAATCATTAAATTACAGTACAATGTACAGAGATACTGAATCAAAATAAAGTCTTAATTATTAATACACATATTTACATGTACATGTACTTGTAATTTTTCTTTGTAGAGGGCCTGGCTTATCAGTTGATGAATCATGTATAGAGATAGAGAGCAAGAGTTCTCTATAAACAATTGATATACCTCGTAATGGTGGGCATAACAAGGTCACATTCTCACACACCATTCTGTTGTTGAACCGAAAGTATTTCCCAAATTTCTTCTTTATAGTAAACACATCCTCTGTGTTATTCATATAAGCTATAAATGCTGTAAATCTTGAGCATCTAGAAACCTTATATATATGCAGGCATTTAGAAACCTGCTGTAAATGCTGCATGAAAAATTTTCAGAATAAGTTTGATTCCTTTCCAAACAACTATCTGTTATCAGGCTTTACAAAAAATAATTTTAAACAAGTAAATGAAGGAAAGGAAGTATAAATTTACCATAAGGTGTCTAGACACTCAAGTTTGACTATTTTCAGGTTGATTGCACAGTTTACAATCATTAGTATCTACCAATGAGTGTGATTCTGTAGCACCATTCACATCCAGTACTTCCTCACACCTATCACCGACAAATCAGTGACAACATACCAACATGTGACTTGACAAGACTCAAGTGCAAAACTAGTGATGACTGTGTATTTGTGTACGTTCTTCATTTCAAATTCGCGGTAAATTTTTAAGCAATGGTTTGAAAAAGCAGCTTGGAAATATCTGACGACAAAAAATAAAATAAAATTGATGAAAATTAGACTAACAGAATGGGATTTTAGTATACTACTAACACATGTGGAACAGTGAACAGTTAACAGTCAAATGGTGTCAAAATTCATGAAAATATATGAAAGTGAGAATAACAAACTAAAGATATGGTAAAACATCCAAACGTAACGATAAAATGTGCATATTCTGCAAACATGATAACAAAAAAATACCTGAAACAAAACATAAAACAAAGTTTGAAGAGAGAAGACACAAACTAAAAAGAAGGAAGTTTAGGGAAAAATGCAAAAGCTGTGAAATGTAACAATATTAGTTATTTCCAAGACTGTATAATGCTGCCAATATGACCAATTTTATTATTACTTATTTGAAAATTTAATTATTGCCATCATTAGTTTTAATCTCTCATCTTTCAAATCTCTTTTTGAAAGAGTTATAAAGACATCAGTGTTTTCCTAAATTTTATTGCACATTTCCAGAAGTTCTATATTACACATGGTATAATAAGATTCTAAGTAATGTAAATGTATTGGCTAGTAAGTGAGTACCATGGTATAAGCTGATCCTCTCTATCTGATATAGAGATTTGTACTCCTTCAAAAAACTACTACGGCAGGATTTGACATTTGAATATACAACCTATGAAAGGGACTTCAGGAAAATTATTATAAGCTGAAAACACATACATATACAACCTTTCCAAGCAACCTACATAAATGATTTAAAATAGGGACTAAAAATTCCTTAAATATAAATTCTAGAAGTTCGTTACCTGGGGTGATAAAATGAGATTCTATTAGCAAACTTGATCAAATGAAAAATGAGATTCCACTTGCAATATATAACTTGCAAAAATTGTCCAAAACTGTTGTAAATCATTGTAAGGAATATCACATAGTGTTTGTGTCTTTCTCTTCATTTAGCATTCACACAAACCTGAGCCGGTTTCCTTAGTGGTGATGAAGTCTTGTCTACATTTGCTGTCCCACCACGGCCTGTAGGTATAACTGTCCCAGAACTATGAACCACACTAACGGGAATATGAACTCCCCTTGGACTACTACTGGGAGACTCCTGTCCTGTCGAGGCTACTCCACGATCTTTTGACACTGTTACACCTATCCTAGATGGGACTGTAGGTTTAGGATTTTGCTGTTGCGGTGTTGGTGAGGAGAGATTAGGTTTATTTGGAGGTAGTGGTGGGGGAGTACCTCTCCCCCCTGGTGAACCAGATGATCCCATTTTTCGGGGCGACATATTTCCTGCAGACATCGCTGGATTTGGATGACTAACATTCACAGTTAGAATTTTTCCTCCTGGACTCGATGTAGAAACCCTTGTCCTGTATGATTCAGCACCAGATTTATCAGCAGAAGCAGCACCTACAGGAGCAATCCGTAATTCAGGGGATTCCACTCTGTAGCCTTCATCAACATTATACTGTCTGTCAGGTGACCTCGAGACTGGATGTATACCATATGCGCGTGTCCTTTGCACATTACCCTCAATAGTAGATCTGCTACGATCTGGAGATTCGGTAATACGCAGACTACTCTCTGTAGCCATTGGTTTGTTGTATTTAGGAGAAGGTTTGCCTACCGTTGGGCTAACTACAGCCAAACTGGCATCATTATACTTCTCTGTAGGTCCTCTACTGGGGTTTGCAGAAGATTTTATCTCGATGCTCTGAAAAGCATCTTTACTCACAGCCTTTTCAGCTATCAACTGTTTTTGTAACATCTCAACCTGCTGTTGCAGCGATTGTACTTGGCACATTAAGTCTCGACTATTCATTTCCTCTTTAGCTAATTTTCCTTTCAATTGTTCTTTCTCTACGTCAAAATCACTCAACTGTTTCTCCATGGCAGCTTCCATTTTGAGAGACTTTTTACTTTCCTGCACTAAACCTTCCACAACATTTGTAGTTTTATCTTTTTCTTCTTTTAATAGCTCCTCATATCTAGTAATCTTTTTTCTGTCTTTCACCAGTTTTTCAATGAGTTTCTTTTGTTCTTTAATAAGCATGACAGCCACCTGTTTATGTTTTATTGAGTTGGCCCTCTCCTCCTCCAGATTTGCCAGGGTTCGTTTCAAATCCTTCTCCATTTTCTTATTTTGGCTCTTTTCGTAATCGATCTAAAATCAAAATAAATATGTTAATTAATAATGAACTTATTTCATATTTTGGTTGCAAAAAAATGATCCATAAAGACAAACCAAAAAGTCCCAATCAGTAACCTGTGTTTTAATGATTTTATAATAATTAATTACATACATGTGCTGATCCCTAAAAAATAAAACTATAGAGTTGCGACCTGTGATTCTAGGAAACAGAATCTCAAGCATCTCCCTGTAAACATCATTGGCAACACACTTACAAAATATTAAAAACTACCTTTCCCAGAACAAACCAAATATTGCAATACATGTGGTCATATATATTGAAAATTGCTGCTTACAGTTGTTGATATCTCAAGTCAAAACTAATCTACTGATGGCAATACATGTATGTCCTGATTTCAAGATTTTTTCAATTATGCTGATCAAAGACTACTTGCCAGCAATGACCGGTTACCAGCTACTATGTTATTAGGAGTATTCAAAATGTAAATTTACAAAATTTTCAAATGTAATGGTATGTGCCCTATATATTGCAATCAATGACACATAAAAAATTTTGTAAATTCACATTTCAAAATCTGAAATAGCAAATTAGTCGGGGACTAGACTTAGTCGAGAAATGGTTCTTGACCAGTTATCATACTCTGGTGGTATTACCAATGTCACATTCCCAACACAGTAACTAGTGATCTTTTTGAAAAGACCACAAACTTTGGGGTCATATTCCAGGCAATTACACACATTCATGACTATGCAGCTCCTGTGAGATTCGAATCCATGACCTTCCCTACGAGAAGCTGAAATGGTATGCCACTCCAGTACTTCAGGCTTAAATGAAAAGATTCAAATCTATAATATAGTCTATAATATAGTGAAGGACAAAGTTCCCTTTCACTTGTAACAGTTACAATGTGTATAAAAATCCCTGCATAATATACACTCCTTTACTGCAGCTCTATATCTACATTGTTATTCCCCTATCAAAACTGTATATTGTTATTGGTTTATCAAAAGAGAACAGTTGAATGAATTTCAACAATAGACTGATACACTTTATATCCTGAATGAAAGAAACTTATGAACCTCTTGTCGAAGGCGTTCTCGTTCTTTTTCCAGCATATAAGTAACATCATCACCCTGGGCAGTGTCCTGAGCATGTTTCCTCTTTTCCTCTTCTAACTCATTACAAACCTTTAAGATAAAATTGAATGAAATAATGACAAAATTAAATTTAAAAAATATCAATTGCCATTCATCCACAAGGAGGTAAGAGTCATCCCTTATCTAAGTAATAACCCCTTTAAGTTATACTGATGCTCAAAACAAAACAAGAGTCATCTATAAGACTTATTACATGTACTCCGAAGTGGGCATTAAAGATACAGGTAAGTTTTCAGCAAAAATGTTTTATTCTTCTTGAATTTTTTTCTCAATCAGATCCAATTGTTGCAATTTCTGAGGTTGTCCGCATCTACAAATTTACATACTACAAGTAAAAATAGAATTTTAATATTTCTCGCAGTTCCCAGCTAACCTTATATACTGCCATCTGACACCTAAGGTCATTCATGCATGTTAATCCTGCAGACACAATGCCAAATGTCAAAGCAGGGAATTAATCAATCAGGTGTGCAGGGATTACTCAAAATTGGTAGACTGTTTTTGAATATAGAATATTTCACAATGTTTTCACTAATACTCAGAGGAGTTATTTTCATACTGATGCCCAATTCTATTCAAAAGCTGGAGCTGTGTTTAAAATTCTTTTATCTAGATTTAGAGATTTTGCATGACCTGACATTTTTAAAATTTGTTGATGCATTTTCACTAAAATGTCTCTAACATCTATATATCACTATATGAAAGTAATTCAATCCTTTCAGTGTTATTGTAAATGCAAACTATAGAAATGTATAATTATAGTAAGTCTGAATTATATGGAATATCAAGGTCATTCAAACTTGAGATTTAATCACAGTTCAACTGCTCTCTGTCTGAAGTTTTATTGATGATAGATGTACCATACATTCTTAAACAATGTAATTTACTAAAATTTGAACTTTTTGAATATAAATACATAAAATCATTTTTATGCACAATGTAATTTGTAATAGGCTGTACATAAATATGATACATGCACTGTAATCTAAATTAAGATATACAAAACATGCAATTTTATGATATAAATCATATGTTACAACAAATGGACATGAAAATCTGCTCTGTAATGACAGAACATTTGATACTGCAACTCACCATATGATGTCGTTTCTCAGCCATGGTCAATTCTGTGCAGAAAGAACATATGATATTGTGACTCACCTTATGATGTCGTTTCTCAGCCATGGTCAGCTGTTCTCTCATTTTAAGTTGCGCTTTCCTTTGGGTTGCTATAAGGTTTTCAAGCTGAGCCAACTGATTGTCATACATGGCTTTTATAGCTGACTCATCAAAGGTATTATCTTTCATGTTATCCGAATCTCGTTGAAGTGCCATAAAGGGATCTCCCAGTCCAAATCTACCATACTTAGCTTGATACAACAACTGCTTTGCCTTCTCAGCCTTATAAAATGAAAAGAAACATAAATGAAAAATAAAATTATTAACTCTAAATTTCAATTTGATAATAATACATTAAATGATAGCTTTATATGTTATATATTAAATCTTTTATACTGTACAGGTACATCCATCTGTTTTCTGATTTCAATCTTGAGAGAAAAGAAAACCAAGAGCAATGTAGATGTTGTACATTGGCTAATTGCACCTAAAGTAGGTGAAGCTCTGAGTGCAGTATACTGGGCTCTGGGCCATGAGGTCTTGGATTCAAGCCCCATTAACAACTCATTGGTGTCCAGTCCTATGATGAGAATTGAGACAGTAATAACCAAGGTTGCATATCACAATAGGAATTGACATGTTTAATTCACTTCGAGACATAAGTCTAAACAATGCAATACATGCAAATACAGTATAATACATATATGTAAATGTACAAAATACGAAGACTAAGCTTGACCCTATTTCAAAGACATTAGATGCCTCAAGCAGACATTTGTACAAGTTGATATTTGCATTAAAAAAATGAAAGGACTGATATGGATGGTCCTGAGGGTCAAAACTGCATGTACATACATGTACATGTGTAAAGGTATAACTGAACTGAATAATATTTAGCATCAAACAATAAGAAAATACAGATCAGGCAATGGCATTTGCCAGAGACTTGCATGGCAAAACTTCTATTTCAATATTCCTTGATCATTGTTCACACTACTAAACTGCTTTGTATTATCATGGGCTAAGCTTAAAAGATGCGATAACAAATTTAGCTAAAAACAGCGAAATATATTTTCAAACAAGGAGGTTGCATCAAAGATGCAATATACCAAGTTGCGAAAGGTAATCATACCGTAGATTTTTTACCTTTTTTCACTATGACCTTCACCTTTGGACCCCAAAATCAACAAGGTACATCCTTAGCTGATGGGAAGTACATGGGTAAAGTTTCATAACTATAGGTGGAATGTAAATACTGTCATAGTCCGGAAATCTTATTCACTTACTAAGGCCTTATACTCTAACTTTTGACCTTTTGATCCCAAAATCAATAGGGCACAACTTCAGCTCATGGGAAGTATGTGTGTGAAGTTTCATTACTACATGTATACCAAAATAGCTGTAGGAGTTAAGAGTCTAGAAGCCAAATGTTGAATCCCCCCGTCTGCCCCTTATAAAAGTAAGAGCCATGTTTTGCAACTCGACTTAATATATTAGTAATTACTACTCATTAGGAATCATTATGTGATCAGTTTTTTACCCTCCCTATGTATTTATTCAATCGTTTTTAAGTACTTTAGTTTCCTCTTACGTTCATGAAAAACCTGATATAATATGCTAGAAAATGAATGTAAAATACATGGAAGAAAATAAAGATGCACTCCTTTTCTCTAATTCAATATTCCATGATTGTTCTCAATCTCGTATTACAAATTGTCTTTGATTGTTATACCCGCTTAATTCTTTGCTAGATTTTAGAACTAAAGATCCAGAAGATAAATTCAAATTATATAAATTGAATAATTGGGTGTTTATACAATTTAAAATGTAACCTTTATAAGTATCTTTTTCTTATCTAAACAAATTTAATCTGAATCAACCAAGTTAAATATAATGAACAGAATCATGTGCTGTTTTTACTGACAATTATGCACTTTTCCTGAGTAATTTCAAAAATTTTTCCTGCCTTATGGTGCCTATAAGTCTAGAATTCCTTATGCAATTGCGACCCAAAAATCACAAGTGTGTTCGTAATTTATAATAACTTTATTGCTTTATCAGTATCATATCATCTACTTTCTTAGTCTCTACTTGCTGCCACCAAGTACATGTTTCAAAAGAACCAGCCATCAAAAACCAGCCATCAAGAACAATGTATAAGAAGAAACAGCCACTAAGTATAATGTATCAGAAGAAATGGCAACTATATGTAAGTGCAAGTATCAGAAAAAATGACCATCACATACAAGAATCAAAAGAATTGACCACAAAATACAATGTATCAGAAGTAGTAACTACCAATGTAAAATACAAAAGTAATCGGTGTCATATGACTATAGCACTAACAAGTACAATATATAGTGATTCACTATAAAAGGTTCTGGCCACTAAGCACAATGTGTCTGAAGTAATGGCCATAAACTACCATGAGTACAATGTATCAAAATAAATTGCTGTCAAGTACAATGTATCAGTACTATCACTATCAGAGGAAATGGCGGCCAAGTACAATGTATCACTATCACAGGAAGTGGCCACCAAGTACAATGTATCACTATCACAGGAAGTGGCCGCCAAGTACAATGTATCAGAAATAATGGCAACCAAGTACAACGTATCAGAAGAAATTGCCTTCAAGTACAATGTAATAATGTATTGGAAAAATTGGCGAACAAGTAAAATTGTATTAAAAGAAATGGCCACTAAGTAAAATGCATCAGTAGAAATTACTAGAATTGGCCACCAAGGACCCCACATATCACCAGATATGCATTGTACCACACAGAAACTTTAGATGAGGTAATGACACATATACAATATTAAAGGAGACAGGTTTCCAGTACAAAGTAGGTATGATACACTTCTGTATGACATGTACATGTACATGTGTATCTCATTATAGTTTGATTACACATGTTCATAAAAAGACATTTATACACAGTCATGTATCACATGGTCTTCTGAACTTCAGATGAGTAAATGACACAAACACAGTATCAACTTCAGGACACATGTATCCAGCACACAGTAGATATGATACATCTCAATATGTCTGATATGTCTCTCTTTATACAGGTTCATGAAAAGACATTTACGGTATAAACAGTCAAATTTCAATATTTTGACCATGCATATCTCAAATATTCATGATTTCTCATAGAAAAATCTTAATTTTGTTCCATTATAACAATGATCATGATTATTGGTATTTAAACTCACTGTGGATGTGTCAAGTAGTGATATATCTAATATAATGCATATCTCATATACATGTAAGTGTAAATGTATTGTCAGTAATTTAATTCAGATTTAAAGAAATTGTACTGTAAACCTACATAACAAACAATATACACGGTATAGAAGTGTCACTTACCTTCAATGTTGCTATAACAACATCTCTAGCTTGTAATTCTCCTTCAAGATAACTCAGTAATCGAAGCAGGTCAGCCTTGTTTAAATCCATTTTAGGGTGACGCTGTAATGGAAAAAATTAAACAACTTAAAAAATCAGTTAAGCTTGCAAGCATATCCGGTACATGTACACTATCAAAGCCACTGTTATATCATCAAGAATTATCTCTTCATCATAAGTTCAAACATCAAACAACCATGGTGACTGTTTATATAACCTACTGTACATGAACTGAAGTTCAAGTCGAAAAGACCTTCCCAGAATTTCCACACACAAACCTCACAGAAGCAAAATATCAAAGTAACAAACAGTTTGGTGCATTTTAAAGACAGATCAGGGATATCTGATGTACCTACTGACCCATTTTTTGGGCCATGTACATGTATTGACCAGAAACATGCTTTTTATTTTTGGCCTTATCATGATGTGAGCCACTTTCTGCCAATATTGAGAGCAGTTTACAGGGGCTTCTTTTCTTTCTTTTTTTTAACCTTTTTCATGCTTCTGTAACCAGGAACACAAGTTGTTCAAACTGGGAATTTCATGTATTTCATCAAATTGGGAAAAAATTTCTTATACATGTACATGTATAATTGTAATATTTTCTTCCTTTTAGTGTTTAGCAGGACTTTAAGTTTTAATACCACCGTTTTTTGTTGGGGTTTCTGTTGTCAGATCAAACTTCCTGATTCTGAAGTTGAAGTTCACACACTGAGATGGGTATCACTTTTATGAATTTCAGTTTCATTTTTCAACATTAATTCAGTAGTTTCTATCATACACCCAGACATAAGCAAGATAGAAACTATCTGATCAGTTGTTATCTAAATTTTAACTTTAGATTGAGTTTTTGATTTGTAATATCTTTATGAATTTCGATTTTTGTTAATAAATAAATAATTCGTGTAATTTCTTTGAGCTGAGGTAGGGAATAATCCATTGGGAATTTTCTGGTCTGGAGTTGGGAAAAAGTATCACATTTTGGCATTAGGAACAGGGCCAAATTTCTGCCCTTTACAGACCTTTATTTGGGCTTTAATAAATACATGTACAAAAATCTGTAATTCTACATGAAAATATGTATGAAAATTCTTACACTGGTTAAGGCCCCTGTCAACATGTCTTATTTTTATCAGGATAACATACAGTACATGTATGTATGAAAAAAAAAATTATTATCAAGTTTAAACACAATATGAATAATATAAACATACATGTAACATCAGATCACAGAGCTCAGGTTCTTAAGTTACAAAGCACACATGCAAAGTATACATTTATTGTTCAATTTGGTGCATTTTTAATATTTCAATAAGACATCCAATCATTTTTTAAATAATTCAAAACATTATTTCATTTTGGTTGGTTGGTTGGTGTTTTACGTTGCTTTCAACAAATTTTCAGTTATATCGCGACATGGAAGCAGGACGTTACCAACCTCTTAAACATAGTGATGCAACCCGGGAATTGAACCCTGATTGTCAGTGCTGCAAGCCAAGCACTTAATCACTACACCACGCCTGCCCCTCATTTCATTTCGCTACAACTACAGTACATTATGTTGTTGGTAACATGGAACTGAAACAAGGGGCTTACATAGTTGTATATCACTCACTTGAGCACCTTGATTTCCTTGGATTGCAAAGATAATGACATTGGAAAGTATCAAAAATTTTCCAAGTACATTACACCATGGCCTTCAAAATTTTTATAATACATTTAATTTTTCTGAGATTCTTAAATTTCTCTTAAAAAAAAGAGGGTGCTCTCTTGGGTCTACTTTACTCCAACCTGAATCTACCCGGCACATGTACATTGTAATTTGTACGTCTTATCAGATCTTACAAGAATACAACAGCACATGTATGGGACAGGAACACTGATTTTTGTCTGATTTCATCAGATGATAATACGGTCATGTAATAGATATATGACAATAATTTCAAATCACTTGATTAAACTGTAAGTGAATTATGCATGATTTAAATATTCAGCGGTTCTATAAATTACCAAAAACAGATATTTACCAAAAACAAAGACAAAGTACTAAAAACATGCATACATGTGCATGTATATAATGTATCGAAAACATGTTTTGGTTGGTGCTACAGTACATGCATATTCAAATGATGATATTCCTTTAGATCCCCAAATCAAAAAGTGCCAAAAGCTGAGTTTTCAGAGTACAATCCTGCCTTAAACATGATTATTTTGAATGGAGACAGTGCACAGCACCATTCTGCCCAGAACATTTGCATATATTTATTTCCACCAAGGCAGATATTACATGCATCTACATGTACATGTATGATACATGTATAATCTACACGTAACATATAATGTTAACTTTCATTTCTTTTTCTTACACTGAACTTTTATATACTAGTAGTAGTAATACAATTCTTTACATGTAAAGCTGACACGAGATCATCTGAGCTGGAGCTCATGTATAAACAGCAATGCAGTAATGGCACACAGTTGATGCCCCAGGTGTTAATTATTATTGCCATATATGGCAAATAGGGAATAAATACAAGTTAAACACTGGTTTGAAAAAGTTTCTATATGTCAATACCATATCATGATGCATTTTTTCTGTACATATATATGTGTGTTTTCGGTACTCTGTCCTGTGTTTTCAGTAATTTGTAGTACCTATTTTCAGTACTAAAAAGATTAACTATAAAAACAGATAAATAATGATGAATGATTAATAGAATCTACTGCTGTGGTGACAGAGAAATCAACTAACCCTCGTGTCAAATTAGCTAAGTCCATGCCAAGGCTTGCCGAGACATGGACTAAGCTAATTTGACACGAGGGTTAGTTGATTTCTCTGTCACCACCAGACAATAGCGGTAGATTATTTTTCTCCTATTTAATAATTTGCCCCTAAATTTGTCATTTTCCCTTCCGTTTTTTTGGAAAATGAACAAAAATTAGGTTGCTTGACGTTGACGTATGTTGTGTTTTCTTATGATGTCAATGATAACATTGAGCGCGAAATAGGTCATGTACATGTAGCTTATCCTCCACCCCCTGTGGGAGACAGGCTGATAATTTTGCAGTAAATATGAGAATAACTGTGAGTATGGGAGATAAATCATTCATTATCATGTTTGCTCTGCACTGCACAGCTGAGGAATTAATTCATTATGTGAATAGATAAATTTTGTAGTCCCCATCCCTGTCAAAACAGTAAGGAGTCAGAAGAAGAATACATTTTTAGGGTGCTCCTAAATACCAAACACTACCAAACTTTTACTTTTTTTTTCGCTTTAAAATGCAATTAGGGTCACTGTCCATTCATCTTACCTGAAAATTTTACACTTTGAAGTCCCATTCATGAATGAAGATGAATAAAGGAATTATTTACGACAGCACGCCACCCTACTGTATCAGGTTCGATAATGACTTACTTACCGGAATGCTTTGAAACACCTAGAAACTGCATTTAAAAGTGAAAAAACGTAAAAGTTTGGTAATGTTTGGTATTTAGGCGCACCATACATTTTTATATTTAAATTGTTCTGTATAACAATTAACATGTATGACACAGTATGTACGACCAGTTTTTAAATTGTAAATACTGACGTGGACTCCCCCTTCACACACACGTTTTTATCATAGTGAGATGATGCTGCATAAGCGGTTCTTCACTTTCATGGAAGAAGTAGAAGAAAAGATAAAAGTATCCAATAATGCAATAATACAAATGACAATCTTCAGAAGTCAGTGGTGTTTTCCCTGAATTTTCTCCAAGTATATCAATCTGTTAATTGGATTCACACATTAAATATGACAGGTCGTAAACATAGCATACCTTCAAAGTATTCGACTGTAACTTCTCTGGAGTGTCATACATTCCACCTCCCTGTTGCTTTGCATTTCTTGACGCCATCTTTGAATGCAAAACCTGCGAAACTGGGGACAATGTATCTCAAATTGAAGCGGTTTTCCCGCAAAAACAACTCTGCAAAACTATTCACATGATTCTCTAGTGTTCAATTTAAATCTTTTACATACATTAGCTTTTATCAATTACTCGTCATGCTACTAGATTCATAACAATAAGCGACATTTCCCATAGTACTTCGAAATCTGATCTTTCAGTGTAAAAAAACATTACAATCACGTGACTCAATACACAAAATATTAATAATTAGTTTCGTATCTAAAAGATAAATATTTTTGATGATTTTTTTCCTGTTTCATATAAAAGAGTAAAATCAATTATTTGTGTTTTCTATTTATAGATTTCACCTGCTGCATGCTAAACTGTGTCTACAAAAATTAGGCTTTCTACTGTACAGCTGTTTCTAAAATGAAAGTAGACATTTAGCAGCAGCGGAGAAATGTGAAATCGGAATTGTGACACTGTTAATGTTATTAATGACAATCGTTAACACATACAGAACCTGCAATATGCAGAACCAATCATACTTTGAGATTTATCACGAACCGTAAGATAAAAAGATAAATCATGGATCACAGATCATTCAAAATTCAAAGACGTTTGTCTCAATTGATTCATTATAAAAACATTTCGGCTGCTAAAGTATCCATAATATTCCAAAGGCAGTTTTCAAAAGGCCTCAAATTTCACAATAATAGTAATGTTGCAGCAAATGCATATGACTTGGAGTCATCATTAGGTAGAGCATCCCCGAAGACTTTTCGACCTTTTGATGAGATTCCAGGTCCCAAGGGAATCCCATATCTTGGAACATTGTTGGAATACATGAATGGTTAGTTCAGATTCAAGCATTATTGGTTTTTAATGCAAATTCAAATTAACATTTTCAAATACTTGTATTAAACCTTATTTACTGTCTTAATTGATCACAATCTCTCGGTGTAGAGTTGATATAGTCTCACAATCACATGCAGTCACAATGTTCTGAGAGATAAATTTGAGGGGTTTTCAGATACTGAAAGTTTTATATTTAAAAGTTTGTTTTGAACTAACCTGTGTACTTTTCAGTGTATATGAAATTGTAAATATTAACACATGTGACACACAGGTGAAAAGAATATTTGCAATACTAGAAAAATTGGTTCACCTGCAAAACAGAGTGAAAATATTATGTTTTCAAATATATATAGCACAGATCCTGTATAAAATCTAATATGCTACATATGAGGTAATATTTAGGAATGCAAATTATTTTTCCTTTTAAGGGCCATTGCAGAAGTATGATCCTAACAGATACCAAGATGCTTTGTTAGACCGTTATAAGATATATGGTAAAATTATGAAGGAGACAATAGCTGGAGTGACAGCTGTACGTTTGTTTGACCCAGACTATGTTAGAGTTATTTACCAAAATGAGGGGAAAATTCCACATGTAGCCCCTCTCTTAGACACTACTAAGCAATACAGAGAACAACGAAACCTCTCACCTGGACTTGGCAATACGTAAGTATTTATAGAAAAACAGAGATAAGTTACAAATATTATTATGTAAACATTTGTATCAATGTATCTAAAACCATTTGTCATTGTGTATTGATTGTTTATTTCTCATACATATACATGTATTAAGAATTGACATAATTTTTATCAGAAATGGTGAAGAGTGGTACAGACTTCGGAGTGCAGTACAACAAATGATGATGCGACCAAAAGCTGTAACTGTTTATCTTCCCTTTGTTGAAGAAGTTGCTGATGATTTCATATCCAGGATAAAAGATATCAAAAATTCCAAAGGAGAAGTGCCAAATTTTAAAAATGAACTTGCGAAATGGAATTTGGAAAGTTAGTTTATGCAGAAATAATAAGTCTTCTTCCATTTCACTATCTCTTTTATACACATAACCTATTGTTTTTGTTTATCTCTACTGGCAAAGCTATTTAAGCTTATGTCGTGTGCTTTCATTCATCTGTCAGTGTATGCATCAAGGGCTGTAGGAAGCTTTCAGAAGTGGGGAGTGGAACCAAATCTTAGATTCCACTGAGTTTCATAATTAGTTCATGATCAGCCTTGTTCTTACGACCCTTTTCATCTGCCATCTATCCATTTTTTCCTAGGATATGGAATTGGTTTTGATATAGTTTCCTTAGTAGGCTGGTAAAATGATCATGATGAAATGAATCGTGAGGGATAGAGACTTCATATTTGACATGCATACTCAACTAATGAAGCCTTTTCAAATGACACCAAGGTCAATGACCTTTTCTCCTATCTTTTTGTCTGTCTGTTTGTTTGTATGTTGTCAACTTTAACCATGGCCATAACTTTTGAACCATAAGGGATGGAGACTTCATATTTGACTTGCATTCTCAACAAATGAAGCCCTTTCAAATGACACCAAGTTCAATGACTTTTTGACCTTGACAATGACTTTCGTGCTAAAAATAACTTTTTGGATTTTGTTGCTGCCGGGAGCATCAGTGTTTCACAAACACAACTTGTTATGACATGAACATTAATGAACTTTATTTTAGATTATTCCCTGTTTTATCAACCTTTCATTCATAAGTGACTGAAGAATTATGAATATCATTGTTGTCTTCCACATGTTAGTTGAAATCAGCCTCTGGCCCAGAATATACACATGTACAAATTTTACCAATGCATTTCTCTTTTGTTGTGAGTGATCTGTAAGGAGTATCACCATCTAACTTGAAAATTGAGAAGTTTTCTATTTTAATTGCAGCATCTGGAATGACATGTTTTGAGAAGCGCTTTGGATGTCTGGATGCTACATCAGACTCCCATATCCAGAGATTGATTGACAGCAATAACGAGATCTTTGTCTTGTCCACTCAACTCATGTTCTCTGTTCCATTCCATAAGATGTTCACCACTCCGAAGTGGAAAAGATTACTGGAGGCAGAAGACTACTTTTTTGGGTGATTAATTGAAAATTAACTTCAGATAGCACATGTGATTTTGTAATAGTGATTTCTTTAGAATTTTCTACCTTTCTATTGATATTGTGTCTTTGGTGGAGCAAACAGATTCTTAGAAATCACTTTACCATTTATATGATTGTCTAACCTCTGTTTTAACTATCTGTGTAGGTGACACAGGTTCTTTATTGTGCTCCTGTACTGCGTGTCGCTTTATGTGACACGCAATACAGGAACACAATAAAGATAAAAGTTTACTTAGATTGCCTGAAACTCAGTGTGTCCAAATCCCACCAGAGTCTGTCTAGATTCCTTGAGGTTTTCTTTGTATGTTGAAAGCCAAGGTTACATTACACAGTAGATGTTAGCATGTGTAAGGTCCTTTCCAGCTTAGATTCAATCCTTGCACTTGTCAAAATTGATTGTGATACAGTAAGGTGTTGCTACAACTACATTGCAGGAATATTCCTGGTATGGCATTAATACTCAATCATTTTAATTGTTTTCAGAAATGGACAGAAACTGGTAGATGAAACTGTTGCAGAGATTGATTCCATACAGTGCAGGGGTCAACTTAAAGATGACCAGTACAACTTCTTGTGTTATCTGTTATCCAGGAAAGAACTTAGCTTTAAGGATGTCAGTATTATAACTTTGTCCTTGTTTGGAGATGGTCTGAACACAGTGAGTAGAAAATTCAAAGAAATGTTATACAGAACATTCCCCTAAAATCGTTACAAATATGTATGAATGAAATAGTTTTGAATGTTTATTGTAGTAGATGTACTCTCTCTCTCTCTCTCATCTGACTATCTTTTCTTTGGTCACACCCATGTTTGTGTGATACCTTACTATAGATGCACCATTTTCAGATTTCTAGATGCTTAATACAATGATTGCTATCTATTGTGGCACTGTTCAATAGGGATGTTGGCCTGAGAGTATCCAACTGCAAACCTGTGCAGAGATATAGTACATAAAATACGCTTCAAAATCAAATCAAAAATTTGTTGTAAACGCTGCATGAATACAGAAATTGGAAATACACATACATGTAGTAAATGTTCATTTACGAACTCCTGTATGTTTATGTATATTTCTTTGTAATGAGATATCTACACACATACTGCTTGTACATTTGATAAGGTGTTTATTCATGTGATTTACAGGGGGGAAATCCCATTGCAAGGGCTAAATATAGGTCACTCGCTTTCATTAGATTTTCTTAAGGGAAAACAACATTTAAGGTAAAAGTATCTTATATCTCAGGCTTTAGATTATCATGTTATAATTGAATACATAAATTATGATTGTCTCTTGCTTCCTATTTTGTATTACCATACATACATAGGGTTAGAAATCTGGAACTTTTTTTCGCTTCAGTGGCGGATTTAGAGGGGTGCGTGTGTCCATTAAAGTATCTAAAGCCGTCAATCAAACCCATGAGGCTTGAGATATATCTATTGTCTGTATACTGTCCGCTTCCCATAGTAAATGCCCAAGGCGATAACAGGAGTAATGTCTACAGTGTGGCATTTAATGAACACGATAGAATACTTGCGCTGTGTTATTTAGCAATGGTTTCTGATTAGCAGATTGTACGGGTGATATAATGATTTATCCTTAATTGGTTAATCGCTAGTTACGCAACAGGTGAAACTACTTGACCGTAATGGCAAGAGCATCGACAGTTTGGATAACACTCATTCATTCATTCTTTATATATATTTTGTCTTCACAAACATCTGCAATCTCCGTGTAAAGTTCACGTAGTATAGTAGACACGCCAGTTCATTCTAACGAGAGAGAAAAAAATAAAGTGATCGTTTGGGACGAGGGTACTAGTTAAGACATTTGAAGTATACCTGAGTTTAATTGAAAATGAAATGAAAGAGAGAAAAGCGTTGATATCACACGATGAATAAAGGCTGGTTGTTCTGTGCGGCTTTTGATAATAATACACGTTACGCGATTACACTGTAACAGGTATACGGCAAAGCAAATTCAGCTGGCGGTCTTGTAGTTTCAACAGGAAATTGACATCTTGTTTTGCATTTTCCCCCTGCGTATTATACACGGAGTTAGACATTTTTTCATGATTTTCGAGCTCATTGTTGGGGGTGCGTATTATACTCGGGTGCGTATTATATTCGAGTAAATACGGTATGTAGGTTTTATTACCAAAATGTAATTGTAAACTAGTAGATTTGGTTAGCTATAAATAACGGAATTCCTCTAGTAGGTGTATGCTCATTTCAATACTGGATTGGGTCTGAGGTACATTTTTGTCTGACAATGTGGTAAACAAATCATTCAGGAAGCATGATAATTTACCATAAAATATGATGATATGTACAGTAAAATTATAAAAATGGCAGCAACTTTATTTTCTCATGAATGATCAAACAACCAATAAGGGTAAATGGCCCCATCTTTCTCTGCTATCAGTACTTTGATTGATATTATCTTTGTTGCAGTAGTTTAATGTATGTACCAATCAGAGGCGCATGGTCATTATAAAGACAATTCACAGTTTAATCAAGTGTTAATAATCAGTTATATTTTAACAATATTTATTGTGAAAAATATTATATTTTTATGAATAATTAACAATTTATATTGTTGGAATAGATAAGACAAGATAAATATTTTACTCTAAGCTCTCTTGTAGTTAATACTTGCATATAAATTACGAGGATGATAAATCCATAGTATGACTAACAATGGAAATATTCGCAGTTCATACCATATTTGAATGTAAGAATACTCATTATAATCAAATAACCATAAAACATCACACCTTTCATATCTGCAGTCAAATCCTCTTAGGGAGGATATTGCATGTCATCACTCCTCTGGCCAGGTATTGAAAGGGAAGGAGACTAGCGCATTAGACCCCCATATCCTAATATTTTGGGGTAGTTTTTTTTTTTGTTTTACTGGTAGTTATTATGTTTTTGTTTTTTTATTTCTGATCTGGTAACTTTGTTTAATAAAAAGGATGTTTCATTTTAGACGGTTCCCTCCTTTTTGTTTGCTCTGTATTGTCTTGCTAAGAATCCAGAGACTCAAGAGAGAGCATATCATGAAGTATGCAAGCATGTACCTGATGGCTGTTCTATAACAGGAGAAGTCATGAATAAACTGACATACCTCAAAGCCTGTGTTAAAGAGTCACAAAGGTGAGACAACTCATCAGTGTAAAGATACAAGATCAGTTCAGTAACAAGAAATGGAATAAAGATGTGAATACACAGATCTATTGTCCTCTAATGTCAAACTATTTAGTGTAAAACGTTGACATCATTTAAGGTCAGACAAGTCAGACATTTGATTATAATGTCATAAACAAAACAATAAAAATTGATCCACTAAATGTCACTTTTTATATTGAAATTTGTGTATGTGTATTCAAACTGCTCTCAAAAGCTTGAAAAATGACTCTTTCCTACTTTTGTGAAAGCAGAACATTGAAAGGTATGCCCTACTATAGGAATTGCTTATCTTTACACCATTTTATGCCCCTAGCCACCATTCCATTATTCTGTCATGGATATATTTTGTTTTCGCAACTCTTCTTAAACCCTTGGAAGGAAGTTATTGAGACTTGGTACAAACAAAGATCACAGTATGTAGATGTGTATATTGTAAGGGGAATGCTGTTCAAAAAGTTTTGCATGAGTTATAGCCCTTGGACTTAGATTTCTATACATACATTGTAATTTCACCTTGTCTTCACAACTCCGTAACCTACAGGAGGATTTCATTAATATTAGGTACAAAGATCACAATATGTAGATGTGTACATTGTATGGGGAATCCTGTCCAAAAATCTCTACAAGAGTGATGGCCCTTGAACTTATATTTCACCTAGTTTCAAAATGATATCCTTATCAAAATGCACGCTTGAAAAGCTTTGCTTGTGGCATTCATGCCACACGGACACATCTAGTTGTACCCTTATGTATTATTATACATGAATACTTTTACACACTTAGATTATTTCACCTGTATGATACTATAGCTAGAAGTCAGTGATTAATGATGGAGGACACCATAGTGCCCACAAAAAATCACTGACTACTGGCAGGTGTGCTGACATCTTTTTTCCAAAAACCACTGACCAGTGACAGGTACACTGACAATTGACAACTTTCTCAGAAAAACCACTGACGGGTGCACTGACAATTCTCAGAAAATCACTGACTACTGACAGACACACTGAAATCCTCTAAAAAATCACTGACTACTGGCAGGTACACTGACATCTAAAAACACCTGTGTGATGATGGGTACACTGACAATCTTCTCAGAAAAACAAACTACTGACAGGTATATTAACAACCTCAAAAAACCACTGAATACTGACAGGTACATTGACAACATTTTAGTAATCCACTGACAGGTTCCCCCTTGGCTCATCCAAGATAATGTGATTTGTGCAGGTAAATGAGGATATATTGCCATGGTATTACAGAGACAAATTGCTTTAAAACAACATACTTCATGTCTCAGGCATTCTATAAATGAAACTAGGAAAATAAAGGGATGGTGTAGTAATTCAAAAGGAAAATGTTAAGTATATCCAATACAGAAAGTAGGATGAGTTTGTTAATACACATGTATTTTTTGTATTTCATTTTTTCTTGAATGTGCAAATCATTGTGATATAAATAAGATAATAAGATGTTTACATCAAGTTTAGCAGAATACCGTAATTCCTGTTATTGAAGTTATATATATAAACATTGGTTTTTGTATATTAAATGTAGGTTTTACCCGATTGGGCAAGAGATAAAGAGAATTCCCCAAAAGGATATGGTTATAGGAGGATATCACATACCAGCAGGGGTAAATATAACATTCAGATGTCTGTTATTTCTCTTTACAATTCTGAATACTGTAAGTCTTTCAGTCTTTTTCTGTCTGTTTTATAGAATTATTTTAATTAATGCAATACAAGGTAAATTAGGCACCATATGATCACAAACAGTGGAATATTATTTTTTATTTGCAGACTATTGTAGAACTGTGTACATCAGTGTTGTTCAGATCTCCAGACCATTTTATTGAACCAGAGAAATTTCTCCCAGATAGATGGTTAAGGGATGGGTCTGCTCATAATATACATCCATATCTACTAACTCCATTTGGTCATGGACCAAGAATGTGTGCAGGTCAGTCTCTTTGCTAACACTGTAGACATTTATAATCAAAGAACCATATGCGATATATTTAGTATGCTGTAATTGCATTGCTTATATTTTTTCTTTTATCTTTAAAACTAAGCAGTATCTCCCTCATAAATAGCTGTGTCCTTAGATTGATTCTTTGGCTCATTATTTTGGCCACTTAAGTTTCAACTCTGCTCTTCATAATTTATATATTATCAAAATTCCAATCATTCAGCGAATTGAGGGATCGCCAGATCCAACTTTAACCACGCCCATTACGGTACGTAGTTCCACTATGACGTTTGACGGGCCATTTATTTGTGACGTCATATTGAAAAAGTCTGCCAAAATGTGTGATGTCGGGCATTTGGCGATCACTCAATGGCATCACTGAAGAGACATAAGTTGTCAAAATATGTATCTGATGCACAAAATTATAACGTATATATGTTGTAATAATTATCTGTCTGATTCAAAAGGATAGCTTGCCATCTGCTGTCCATTATCCCTCATAGACAATCTACTCTGTGGTCTGTTGATTACATATATAATTACTGTAAGGACTATAGAGAAATGAAATTTGAGCCCATTCTCATTTCCAAAAAGAGTAAATGACTTACTTAACCCCCACCCCCACCCCATTTCATACCAGAATTTTTGTAATCACCATGTCTGAAATACTAAAGATAATAAATACATACATAACCATACTTAAAATATGAGTCTCTTGATAATAATGATGAATATGTTGCTTTCATGAATTAATAGATCTTATACATGTATTCACATCTTGAGGAAAACACTGCCAAACCCAAGTTGTGAAAGCCCAAGCCCGTGATTATTGAGGATAGAAAGCATTCTATTAACTTCTTATCAATAATTGTAGTTACACTGGAACTTTTTGTGGAATATCAATGCTATTGTTGTTATTTTTAACACAAATATAAGTATAATCAGAGTTTTATTTGTTTTACAGGAAGACGTTTTGCAGAGCAGGATATGTATGTGTTGTTATCCAAACTTCTGAAGAACTTCAGAATAGACTATAACCATGGTAACTTGGATCAAAAGTTTCAGATCTTGATGGTGCCAGATCAACCTGCAACCTTCACCTTTATTGACAGACCTTGACATTGTGTGATAAAAATGTGTGACTGAATGATTTAGAAATAGAAAATAAGATTATATTTATAATCAAAAGCAAATCATTATTATCAAGTGGCCTAGCTACTTTCATTATGTGTACGTAAAACAATGCACATTTTCTTTACTGTACCATGATAAAGATGCATTACTATGCCATAATTCCAAATTTTATAAAGCATTATGGAGGATTTGCTCCATCTTCCATAGCAGTTTAGACCCTGGATATCCTTCCCTTTCAGAATGCTATCATTTGTAAAAAGCCTATATATAAATGTATTGTAACTGCACAATAAGATGGAGATATGAAGTGAATTTTAATACATGTTTAACTTCGATTAAATATTTTATAATAATAACTAACATAGTTATGATAAAGTATGATCTTATTCTAGATTTTCTCTTGATTTGAGAATTCCATTAAATATCAACAAGCAAAACGTAAAATAACAGCATGTCCAAACTGAAATTTCTAAATTAGGTAGAAGGAGGTTACATATGGATGATCTTTAATTGTGAAATGTATGATGTATTTAACTGATGAGTCACCTGTTTCTCTGATCTGCCTGTGCACAAGGCAACAATAAGCTGTTCTGATTCCAATACATACTCATCATGCATCCTGTGATATGTATTGGATAACAAGGTATTGACCCTGGTCAGTAAAAAGTTCTTACTTGTATGACATGGAATAATAAGTCACATATTTACTAGGTATGTATGTTCCTCTTTTAGTCATAGAAAAATTATCAACACATATTTATGTGACAATTCCCTCCAGCATGAAGATACCAAAACCAGTTTCTTTGTCATTGGGCTGGGCAGTAGATTAACTGAGCTCATTATGTTTTAAATAAATTGATTATTAAATAAAGATAGACTCAGACGGACAAAAAAACCTCTAGTTTATTTTTTGAAACCTGCTACTTTACAGATTTGGTTGTTACATTCTTTATGGTTGTTTTACTTCAACTTGGAACACAAAACAGTTTCTAAGTATATATATTTTCAGGGATTTCCCATAAATTTCCCATTAAAAAGATAAAACTTAAACACCTCTCTATTTTCCTAATTTTTTCCAACAGCATTATTGTATATTTTTTAATTGCATTTTTCTTAAAACCAGATGTTTACTTTACTATTCTGTTAAAATACCGGTGGGAAAAATAGAGAAGTGTAAAAAACTGGTTTTAACCAGATGGTTTATCTCTCTGCATTATTTTGCCTAATGTGTCATATTGTTGAATAAGAAGTAAACATTTGATGAACTAGAGAATAACTTTAGTTTTATATCTTGGTTTTAATGAATAAAGATCGATGCATTGACATAAAGAACAAGACTTATTATCAAGATAGTTATTCAACATCAAGCCTTAACTTGTTTGCCTTTTGGTCATATATCCGTAACTCTTCCACGAGCAGTATTTATTGCCTTGAAATACAAGATAGAAAAGGAAGCAACGAAAACTTTCGAGATGGAGGGGAAATACATATTTACTGCAGCAGTTGTGTCTGTATGTCGATCCTTCTGTCTGAGCTCCTTTTAATGAATTTAAATAATACCTCAGCTTGTACAAATGTTACTCATACACATGGATGCCGTTTGGACCTTGGTCCGTCTTCGTAAATACTGATTGAAATTATTCTTTAAAATTCATAAATACTCACTAAAGGGCCCAAAGGATATAAAATGTTTTGAGAGTGTTGTCCGTGCTCAAACTCTGATCCCAATCTCAAGTATGAGATCACACGAAATTGAGGTTATAAAACTTATAGTTTGAGCGTGTGCTCAATATTTTAAGAATGGTAAATACCTTGCTCGAACTCATGCTCAAAACATCTATAACCTCTACCAATCTCAAACTCTAGTGGCGATTTTTACTAAGCACGTTCTCACAGTTTGAGCACGGAGTTTGAGTTGAGCACGCTAAAAATTTTATAACTTTGGGACCAGGGTCTGGCGCCATAAAATGAGAATATACTTAAGTCAAAAATTCATATTCTTCTGTTCATCAATGAATTAATAACTGGGATTTGGATTTTATTTAGTTTTATTCTACTGATAAATAGAATTAAACCATTCTGCATTAAAATTTATTTGAATGTTTGATAATGGAATAAATCAAAATGAAATTTTTGACTTAAGTATATTCTCAGTTTATGGCGTCGGACCCAGGCCGTTTCACAAAGAATCATACGTACGATATTTTACGTACGTACAAAAAAATCCCATAAGACTTAACGAATTTTTGAACGTACGTAAAATATCGTACTTATGATTCATTGTGAAACGGTCCACAGGAATGTATACATACTTGGACTTGCATTTTGCATGTTTCATAATCTTTTATTCTGTGGTCATGTAAAGTAATAACTTGTAAGTCAAGAGAATTATAGCTAAAATATCGCTAAGAAGCCATAGCAGCTGATTTTAAACTAGTGACCTGTAACGATACTTTGTACAATTTTTGCAGAAAACCCACATTTTGAGATAAAGGTAGTTCAATGTCATTTTACCGTCAATGTCACTAAGAAACTGTTTTAAAATAAAAAGTATAGTAACTTCACACCAAGTCGATGGATTTTTATCATACATGGCTCAGATGTTCTTCATAATCCAAACTCTTTGTTTATGGTCACTCAAGGTCAAGGTCTCCAGGTCAAGATCAGCAGGAAATAAACGTGGAATAATTTTTGTAAAAAATTTGACATACATTGTAAGTATGTTTTTAAGAAAACTTGTTGAAATGCAGATCACTCTTCTTCCATAGTAATCCAAGGTCATAAATCTATCATAAATCATACCCAAAGGTAAAAGGCGTATGAAAGGTAGTTTCGGAAATTTTCTTAAATAAAACCCAAAATTTCCTTTTGCTTCTTTGGAATTCATCAGAACAATTTTTTTTCAGGGAGCATTTCTCGATGATTCACTTGACTTACTCTCTTCTTAAAATCTTGAAACTTGAAGTAACTTAATGTGATCAACTTATTAACTTGTCAGTGACTTATGCCATAACTGAAAGATCAGGGTAAGAATCTGACTGAATCCATAATCTTCTCAACCTTTGATATCTGGAATGTAAGACAAGTTACCTTTTCATAGCCAGAATGCTTGGCAACAGGTCATAATCTGAAACAAAAGCAATGTGTTTGGCAACAAGCGACAATCTGAACCATAGCGAGTATGTTCAGCAAGAAGCCAAAATCTTGCCCTTAGCCAGGATGCTCTGCAACTAATCATAATCTGAACATAGCAAGGATGTTCTGCAATAGGCCACAATTCGAGCAACAGCGAAGATGCCGTGCAACATGGTAATTTGGAAGACAGGGTGATTGGCCAAATTCTGCACAAGGATGTTGTGCAACAGGTCATAATCTGATCCGTTGCCAGGGTGCTCTGCAACAGGCCTTAATCTAACCCATTGCCAGGGTGCTCTACAACAGGCCATAATCTGAACCATAGCCAGGTGCTCTACTATAGGCCATAATCTGAACCATAGCCAGGGTGCTCTACAACAGGCCATAATCTGAACCATAGCCAGGGTGCTCTACTACAGGCCATAATCTGAACCATAGCCAGGGTGCTCTACAACAGGCCATAATCTGAACCATAGCCAGGGTGCTCTACAACAGGCCATAATCTGAACCATAGCCAGGGTGCTCTACTACAGGCCATAATCTGAACCATAGCCAGGGTGCTCTACAACAGGCCATACTCTGAACCATAGCCAGGGTGCTCTACAACAGGCCATAATCTGAACCATAGCCAGGTGCTCTACTATAGGCCATAATCTGAACCATAGCCAGTATGCTCTGCAACAGGCCATAATCTGAACCATAGCCAGGGTGCTCTACTATAGGCCATAATCTGAACCTCAGGCAGAGTGCTCTACAAAAGGCCATAATCTGACCCATAGCCAGGGTGCACTACAACAGGCCATAATCTGAACCATACCCATTGTGCTCTACATAGACAATAAACTGACCCATAACCAGGGTGCCCTACAACAGGCAACAATCTGAATCTCAGACAGAGAGCTCTACAACAGGCCATAACCTGAACCATATCCAGAGTGCTCTACAACAGGCTATAATCTGAACCATAGTCAGGGTGCTCTACTACAGGCCATACTCTGAACCATAACCAGAGTACTGTGCAACAGGCCATAATCTGAACAAAAGCCTAGGTGATCTACAACAGGCCATACTCTTATCCATAACCAAGGTGCTCTACAACAGGCCATAATCTGACCCATTGCCAGGGTGCCTTGCAACAGGCAACAATCTGAACCTCAGACAGGGAGCTCTACAACAGGCCATAATCTGAACCTCAGACAGAGAGCTCTACAACAGGCCATAATCTGAACCTCAGGCAGGGTGCTCTACAACAGGCCATAATCTGAATCATTGCCAGGGTGCTCTACTACAGGCCATAATCTGAATCATTGCCAGGGTGCTCTACTACAGGCCATAATCTGAATCATTGTCAGAGTGCTCTACAACAGGCCATAATCTGAACCATAGCCAGGGTGCTCTACTACAGGCCATAATCTGAGTCATGACCAGGGTGCTCTACTACAGGCCATAATCTAAGTCATTGCCAGGGTGCTCTACAAAAGGCCATAATCTGAACCATAGCCAGGGTGCTCTACTACAGGCCATAATCTGAATCATTGCCAGGGTGCTCTACTACAGGCCATAATCTGGATCATTGCCAGGGTGCTCTACTACAGGCCATAATCTGAGTCATGGCCAGGGTGCTCTACTACAGGCCATAATCTGAGTCATTGCCAGGGTGCTCTACAAAAGGCCATAATCTGAACAATAGCCAGGGTGCTCTACTACAGGCCATAATCTGAATCATTGCCAGGGTGCTCTACAGCAGGCCATAATCTGAACCATAGCCAGGGTGCTCTACTACAGGCCATAATCTGAATCATTGCCAGGGTGCTCTACTACAGGCCATAATCTGAATCATTGCCAGGGTGCTCTACTACAGTCCATAATCTGAACCATAGCCAGGGTGCTCTACTACAGGCCATAATCTGAGTCATGGCCAGGGTGCTCTACTACAGGCCATAATCTGAGTCATTGCCAGGGTGCTCTACAAAAGGCCATAATCTGAACCATAGCCAGGGTGCTCTACTACAGGCCATAATCTGAATCATTGCCAGGGTGCTCTACAGCAGGCCATAATTTGAACCATAGCCAGGGTGCTCTACTACAGGCCATAATCTGAATCATTGCCAGGGTGCTCTACTACAGGCCATAATCTGAATCATTGCCATGGTACTCTGAAACTTACACTAGTCGTGCTGCCACATTATAAATGAACATTCTAAAAATAGTTGGTTTGTTGATTGGTGTTTTACGTCACTTTCAATAATATTTCAGTTATATCGCGACATGGAGGCAGGAGGTTACCAACCTCTTAAAATGGCATAAAACAATAAGTATATCACAGGCCTGGAGAGCATACATCCTTAGACACGTTGATCAATCAGCGATGGCATTGACGTAGTAATGTATGCATGTAACGTGAAAGCTTAAATGTGGTGACATTATTTAATACATGTATATGAAATTTTCATTTGGCGGTTTCAAGACATATTTTCAATACAAGGGCAATGTAAAATATATTGGTTATCAAAACAGTCACATTTAGAATAAAATGGATGAAAATAAAATAAATATTAGATGCTAGATTAGTATGTTCTTGTTTATTTCACCAGCGACCAAGTCTTAAGTGAGCTTTTATCATATCAATTTGTCCGTTGTCCGAATGTCCGTCTTCGTAAACTTTTCACATTTTCGACTTCTCCTAAAAAGACCTACAAAATTTGTATACTTATAGTATTAGCGGGTCTCTTCAAAGTGTTTGTGTTTTACTCACAAATGTCAACAGGTGGCGCCGCCATACACAAACGTAAACCCAAGAGTGTATCCTCCTTTGAAATTATTCTTCAGAAAGGATGCGTGGATTAAAAAACTAATGGCATCTTAGTGTTCTATGAGGATGTATGATTCAAGTTTGCTCTTTGCAATCAAATCAGAAAAAGAATTCTTGACATCTTTTTGGATTTTGTCATTTCTGCTTATTTTAGGGAATTTATGATTTTTCTCTTGTAGGTTGCTTATAATGCATTTATTATGTGTAATTTAACTGATTTTATAATAATAAATATACTTGAAGCTAAATGGAATACAAAAACATTTCCTTAGATCTTCTGCAATTGTTTTAAGATATTCTCTACAAGATATATTACTTAAATTTTTAATGTAAACTTTGAAAGGTATCATAAATCTCGTGTGACAAATTACTGTATGAATATCTTAACAAGTAACAAAAAAGAACTAGACGGTCTACAAATACTTGAGTGTAGAACACAAAATACATAAAATATAATTTCAAAACATTGCGACATCATTCATCTTCCACATAACAATGCGAAATAATGTAATGATTATGAATATTTCAGTCAATTTCGTTGCTCTTCAATCCATCTGTGCAAACGACATCATTATAATGTCATTCAAACTAATTTGTTTTTATTCAAGTACTCTGTATTACATTTACATGTTAGAATTTAAAAATAACTTTCTGATATACGTTTTGGCGCTCGATAATTATGATCTCAAGCTAGACGCCTGTTCGGATGTCATCCCATATGACGTCAGTGAAGCTCCATCATTCATAATCTCTTGTAGTTCCTCGTCATCATCGTCGTCATCGTCGGTATTATTGGAGCGCACGATACACATAGCGACACCTGTCATCACGGCCATGATCATCATTAAAGCAAGAACTCCGAAGATAATGTTGAATTTATCCGTGTCGGGTACATCTCCAGGAGTGGTTATGTTAACTATCGAATCTACATAAATAATACAAAAAATGTTATCACCAGACATCAAATCTTTGATATTTACAATATGTAAATTTAGTTTTAATATCGCATCCAACTGTTTCTCTTTTGCGCACACGTATAAGGGATATGTATTCTATGGCATTGTATATAACCATGTTCTGATATGATGTGGTTGTGAAATGGTCTGAAGAGTATTAGACCCTCTTTCAAGTGCACAGTGTTGAATCATTTTTGTGTCTATTTTTTTCACATTCATGTCATATGTATCATACCAAACAATAGACATTCACACCTCTTTCATGTACATTGTATAACAATTGTAAGTTATTGTTTGTATTGCACTAACGAAGGCATCGGTGTTTCAAAAACACACAGTAGAAATTTGTGACGCATTTTGATATTCAGTTTGTCCCTGTTCAACTTTATTTTGCATAATGTGGTAAAGAAGTCGGCATCACAATACTTGGTATTTATGTGCTCATAAGCTATGATTGAAAAGGCGAATAATAAAATTGTTGATCATGATCATAATCTGTCATTACCATGTACCTATTGTCATGTAAATATTTCGAGTATAAATCATACTAAGATATTCTTACCTGTCATAGCCTGTGTATGTTTTATATATTGAACTTTCCATCAATAGAAATAACGTGGTAAGCTAGTTCTAATGTACAGAGGACAGCTTTACTATTGGTATCGTATACTTTATGCGCTCTCTAAACTGAAAAATACATTAATATTTCCCCATTATGGTCTGTTACTTACAATTTGCATTCTCAGTGACGCAACAAAAGAGTAATATTCACTATTTTATTGAAGCAACAGAGTAATACTTACTATTTTTCTGATGTCAAAAAATGGTATTTGATAAAATGTCATTGTGGAACTCGTTACCCACGATAGACATTCATAGAAATCATAGGTGTGGCCCGGAGGAGTAAGCGTCTCCTGTTTGGCTAGCCACACCGTCATGAATTCCAAAAATTAAAGACGACATACAATAACCTCACACGGAATACCAGACTGTGTCTAGAAAGTGTATCAGTCACAACAATCGTCAACGGATGACTTTTTTATGAAGCTTCCAAGGGAATAAATATGAAAATTATGTAAATCACGACAGTAGCAATGGCACTATAACAAATTGTGACATTTGCAGCATGCAATGCAATACAGATGCAATGGGGTGTATCATTTGCGATGTTACTGAAGTAATAGAGTAGAGTATACTATCCACAATTTACTGATGTAACAGAATGTAGAATTCACTGACAAAATCAGTTGGACAGGAAGTTTCTGGAGAGATGTATTATTTTTTGCCTTCTTACATGCCATCCGAACGCGACGATAAAAACCGAAACTCTGGTCTAAGCATACACCGATTCGGATGAGTTCATTGCAAAGGTAAACAATTCCGAGTCACGCAACACGGACTTGCCGCCACTATGTAGGGGAAATAATACTGACACGACGTTAAACAACACACACAATCACCACAAATATTGTTACAATTATATTTGATAGAATAAAATAATATGTAGTTATATATACTAGGCCTTTTACATTTATCCACAGACCTTGACCAGATCCGAATATACATACTATTAAATTCGTTTCTCAGAGAGAGTATTGACAAACGATGAATTGATAAGCTATATATGTAAGACATACCTGTAAGACTTTGGTGGCCATATCTGTACTTTGGGAACAGTAACTGCACTGACGAACGTTGTCTACTCAATTAACTCGTTATCATTGTGGGAAGGTGACCATCTGTTGCCGAGGAGAAGATGTCATGGTGATGAAAAATCATTGACTTGTTGTTGTCGTATATTGATTCCAATTAAATGTTCAAGAATTTCGTAAAGGAGGATTCTGTATCGTTAATTCTGTTACATTTGAATTACATATACGGTTGCAACAAGAACGAAAAATATGCTTTTAAAAGAATTTTTTCTCTGTCTTGTTCAAAATGTGAAAAATCTAGGGTTTATAAAATATTATGCATGATAAAAGTTCGATAAAGACCTGTGTATTTAACTTGAAGAAATTTTAGAAAACAGCGACCTATAAAATTTACAATATTTATCATACATAATTGTTTCGGTTAAAACACGCTCATCAGCGATCATACTGCAAGACACTGTCACTAACCAATGACAGTGGATAATAAATCATCGACAGTATGGGAAGATAAATGTAATGCTACACACCGACACAGCTATACACTGTCAACAGCCACTGACGGTGGATAATAAATCATCGACAGTATGGGGAGATAAATGTGACGCTATACATCGACACAGCTAGATACTGTCACCAGCCACTGACGGTGGATAATAAATCATCGACAGTATGGAGAGATAAATGTGATGCCACACACGGACACAGCTAGACACTCACCAACCAATGACAGTGGATAATAAATCATCTACAGTATGGGAAGATAAATGTGATGTATACACCGACACAGCTAGACACTGTCATCAGCCACTGACAGTGGATAATAAATCATCGACAGTATGGGGAGATAAATGTGATGTATACATCGAAACAGCTAGACCCTGTCACCAACCAGTGACAGTAGATAATAAATCATCGACAGTATTGGAAAATAAATGTGATGCTACACACCGACATAGCTAGTCACTGTCACCAACCACTGACGGTGGATAATAAATCATCGACAGTATTGGAAAATAAATGTGATGCTACACACGGACATACCTAGTCACTGTCACCAACCACTGACGGTGGATAATAAATCATCGACAGTATTGGAAGATAAATGTGATGCTACACACCGACACAGCTAGACCGTGTCACCAACCACTGACGGTGGATAATAAATCATCGACAGTATGGAAGATAAATGTGATGCTACACACCGACACAGCTAGACACTGTGACCATCCAATGGCAGTGCATAAAAAATCATCGACAGTATGGGGAGATAAATGTGATGCTACACATCGACACAGCTAGACACTGTCACCAGCCACTGACGGTGGATAATAAATCATCCAAAGTATGGGGAGATAAATGTGATGCTACACATCGACATAGCTAGACACTGTCACCAACCACTGACGGTGGATAATAAATCTTCGACAGTATGGGGAGATAAATGTGATGCTACACACCGACACAGCTAGACCCTGTCACCAACCACTGACGGTGGATAATAAATCTTCGACAGTATGGGGAGATAAATGTGATGCTACACACTGACACAGCTAGACCCTGTCACCAACCACTGACGGTGGATAATAAATCTTCGACGGTATGGGGAGATAAATGTGATGCTACACACTGACACAGCTAGACAGCGTCACCAACCAATGACAGTGGATAATAAATCATCGACAGTATGGGGAGATAAATGTGATGCTACACACTGACACAGCTAGACACTGTCACCAGCCACTGACGGTTGAGAATAACTCATCGACAGTATGCAGAAATAAATGTGACGCTACACACCGACACAGTTAGACACTGTCACCATCCAATGACGGTGGATAATAAATCATCGACAGTATGGGAAGATAAATGTAATGCTACACACCGACATAGCTAGACACTGTCACCAAACAATGACAGTGGATAATAAATCATCGACAGCATGGGGAGATAAATGTGATGCTACACATCGACACAGCTAGACACTGTCAACAGCCACTGACGGTGGATAATAAATCATCCAAAGTATGGGGAGATAAATGTGATGCTACACATTGAAACAGCTAGACCCTGTCACCAGCCACTGACGGTGGATAATAAATCATCCAAAGTATGGGGAGATAAATGTGATGCTACACACTGAAACAGCTAGACCCTGTCACCAGCCACTGACGGTAGATAATAAATCATCGACAGTATGGGGAGATAAATGTGATGCTACACACCGACACAGCTATACACTGTCACCAGCCACTGACGGTGGATAATAAATCCTCGACAGCATGGGGAAATAAATGTGACGCTACACACCGACACAGCTAATAAATCATCGACAGTATGGGGAAATAAATGTGATGCCACACACCGACACAGCTAGACACTGTCACCAACAATTGACGGTGGATAATAAATCATCGACAGTATGGGGAAATAAATGTGATGCTACACACCGACACAGCTAGACCCTGTCACCAGCCACTGACGGTGGATAATAAATCATCGACAGTATGGGAAGATAAATGTGATGCTACATACTGACACAGCTAGACACTGTCACCAGCCACTGACGGTGGATAATAAATCATCCAAAGTATGGGGAGATAAATATGATGCTACACACTGACACAGCTATACACTGTCAACAGCCACTGACGGTGGATAATAAATCATCGACAGTATGGGGAGATAAATGTGACGCTATACATCGACACAGCTAGACCCTGTCACCAGCCACTGACGGTGGATAATAAATCATCGACAGTATGGGGAAATAAATGTGATGCCACACACCGACACAGCTAGACATTCACCAACCAATGACGGTGGATAATAAATCATCGACAGTATGGGAAGATAAATGTAATGCTACACACCGACATAGCTAGACACTGTCACCAACAATTGACGGTGGATAATAAATCATCGACAGTATGGGGAAATAAATGTGATGCTACACACCGACACAGCTAGACCCTGTCACCAGCCACTGACGGTGGATAATAAATCATCGACAGTATGGGAAGATAAATGTGATGCTACATACTGACACAGCTAGACACTGTCACCAGCCACTGACGGTGGATAATAAATCATCGACAGTATCGGGAGATAAATGTGATGTTACACGCCGACACAGTTAGACACTGTCATCAGCCATTGACGGTGGATAATAAATCATCGACAGTATGGGGAGATAAATGTGATGCTACATACTGACACAGCTAGACACTGTCAACAGCCACTGACGGTGGATAATAAATCATCGACAGTATGGAGAGATAAATGTGATGCTACGCACCGACACAGCTAGACACTGTCTCCAACCAATGACGGTGGATAATAAATCATCGACAGTATGGGGAAATAAATGTGATGCTATACACCGACATACTTAGTCACTGTCACCAACCACTGACGGTGGATAATAAATCATCGACAGTATGGAAGATAAATGTGATGCTACACACTGACACAGAATTCAACAAAGAAATGCATGAAATATTAACATTGAACGTACATGAAGCATATGAGTGTTGATAAATGCAAGCTGATGAGAAGAAATCTGCTATAACTTACAAGTATTCAAATATCGAAGAAATTAGCAACGAGCATGAGATACTACGAAATTCTTCGCAACAGTCTAATGACACTTCGATACAAACCAGCACACAAATCTGACCAAATGACCACTGATATTGTAGATAAATTAACAGGGACGAGTAAGTAATTGAAAAACAAAAAATGTTTATACCATAATGTAGACATAGGAATGTATAGAATTCCACAAGAAATAATTAATATCAGATATTAAAAATCATTTGAATTAAAAACCTATAAGCAACAGTTACTATGAAACAGCGATTAATGGCTGCGACTCAGAAAACGACTGTTTGAATCCAACATTTGTCATGTACAAAATAATAATTATTTTTTATAATTTATAGTAAACAAAATACCCATATTTACAATAACAACAAATACTCTGTTAAATTCATTGTTACAATATCAGACTTCAAATATTACTAAATGCCCGGTAGTAAGTCATTGAAAATTCTGGGGTGTTTTTTTTTTTTTTTTGGTTTTTTTTTTGGGGGGGGGGGGGGGTGTAATATATTTCGCCGCCATTAACTGCTGTCCTAATGTAAAGGGAGGAAATAAAACGTATTCCCACAAAAATGACTTAAAGAACAATGACAATTTCCAAAGCAGAGTTGTCGTTCTTTTGCAATACACACACACATTAAAGGGAGTGCAAGGACCGTAACTCTGCTTTGGAGATTGGAACAATGAATCGTTCTTATGACGTTATAAGGTTGCTAACTCCAAACGATGTTACTAACTGATAGTACACAAGCGCCGCCTAACGGACGGTACCTCCCATTGTTAGTTTGTTGTTTTACATCATTTTCAGGAATCCTTCGTTAACATTGCACTAGGAGTGTGAAAATAAGGATCTGAAACAGATTCTCGCTGTGGGCAATCATCAGGGTTACGGCCATAGGACGTTTCCCGGACATGATCAGTGATCCAGTAAGAATCCTAACATACCGATAACAAAATTAAGCTCGCTATTTACGTCTCATAAAGCAGTGCGTTTTTCAAGGAATGAACGACTGTGGATGTCCTACATGAATATACATTTTTGTACATGTATATTGTGGTTTCGCTGATGACGTATACTCGTTTTTCAGTTCTTTCGGCGCTGTTTTCTTCAACCTACAGAGGTGTGATCACTGGAATGATCATACCCAGTCAGAAACAACTTCGCCTTTTACATTGATAGTTCTGCAACACTAGCTTGCCTTTAGACATTAATATTCACACAGTCAGGGTTTCTGTGCTGCTCCCTCTCTGAACTGACCTTTTCTTTAGCAGCCACATGGATGCTGTCCGTGTCTCTCCCCTGGTCAGTTTTCGTCTCTCTGTCCAGGTTACACTGATGGTAATTGGTGGGATTCGTCACATAGACTGTCCGACAAAGACTCGGCATTCTGCTGCCACTAAAAGGTACCTCTACAGCCTCGCTACCGACACTCTACCACTAGAGCCTGAATATTACCTAGCTTCCGCTAGGGGTCTCTTCATTTCTTTCCTCCCATGACATCATAAGTTCCAGTTAAACTTTATGTCTTTTGTGAAAATTTCATTCATGAATATATTTTTTGCAGTCTTTGTCATTTTGATTACATTGTTTTATGACCATAGTTAATCACACTCACTGAGTTTGTCAATGTACCGTTCTAAGTCGGCCTTGTGCATGTAATGTAATCGGAGCCGACGTGGCGCAATCCGTTAAGTGCTTGGCCTAAAGACCGAGAGGTCCGGTGTCCGAGTCCCGCCGATGGGTCGTCAATGTACTTTTTTCTCATGAAACAGTTAAAACCGAGGTCAGGTGTCACGGTAGACTTGCCACGTAAAAAGATCTATCGCTTTTTTTTCAATCATGTATGTTTCAAAGGTATAAATTTCTGTGTAATGCATCAGGCAGATGCTGACGCCATATAAGTGCAAATACCTTGGTGTGACGTAAAAGAACACTAAAAAGAAACAAAAGCAATATTATCGAATATTGTTGTAACGGCCTCTATATATTTGTTCTTGTTTTAACCTTGGAATGACGTAAAACAAAAATCTAAAGAAACAAAAGCAATGCAATCGTTTATTTTGTATAGACCTCTATACATTTGTTCCTCTTGTTTTTTTTTTTTTTTTTCTTTTTTCCTGAGGTTGGATTTTCTCATACAATGGAGTCACATCCTGTTTTGTAAATGCTCGAGATCCACTTTCTGATACCCTAATCATGAATGGTATCGAGATACTATGCGCTACTAGGCACGTTAACGAGTTACTATTCACTACTAGACAAGTTAACGAGATACGATGCACTATTTGCACATTAACAAGATAGAATGCACTACTAGGCACGTTAACAAGATACTATGCACTACCAGACACATTAGTGAGATACTATACACTATTTGGCACGTCAACGAGATTCTATGCATTTGTAGGCAAGTTAACGAGTTACAATGCACTACCAAGCACGTTAACGAGATACTATGCACTACCAGGTACGTTAACGAGATATTATGCACTACCAGGTACGTTAACGAGATATTATGCATCACCAGGCACATTAACGAGATACTATACACTGCTTGGCACGTTAACGAGATTCTATACACTACTAGGTATGTTAACTATACACTATTAGTCACGTTAACGAGACACTATGCACTACTTGGCATTTTTACAAGATACTAATCACTACTTTGCACGTTTACAAGATACTATGTACTACTTGGCACGTTAACGAGATTCTATGCACTACTTGGCACGCTAATGAGATACTATGCATTGCTTAGCACGATAATGAGATACTATGCACTACCAGGCATGTTTACGAGATACTATGTACCACTAGGCACGGGGCAGGCTTGGTATAGTGGTTAAGCGCTTGGCTTGCGGCGCCGACGATCCAGGTTCGATTCCCGGGTTGCGTCACTATGTTTAAGAGGTTGGTAACCTCCTGCTTCCATGTCGCGATATAACCGAAATATTGTTGAAAGCGACGTAAAACACCAATCAACCAACCAACCAACCACTAGGCACGTTAATATGATACTATGTAGGAAGGATAATGTAATACGTCATATAGTAATACAATTAATAAATGTGCGAACCTTAAGTGGCACAGTGTATACAGTGTATAAAGATTTAAAATTCTGTAATAATAATACTTGTAATTCAGTGGCGGATCCAGGATTTCCGAAAAGGGGGGGGGCGCATGGGTATTAGCCAAACTTCTCAGCCATTTTTTGGTGCAAAATCTGGATTTTTACTAGTAAATAGTTGACCAAAAGGGGGGGGGGGGGGCAGCGCCCCTCTAAATCCGCCACTGTAACTGAGACCATCAATCGTCTGTGTACTTTCATTTCATACAGCAAAAACATCTATGTCAACTTGCAGTCCGAGATTCTCTGCCTTTCTCCCACAAACCGCCGATATCAAAAGCGGGAGAAGGGCAGAGAATCTCGGATTAAGTTTAGTCAACTTGAAGGGAAGAATAGACGTAATATGGGACGAAGTGACTTTATACAAGCCTTCACCTGAAAGGTCAAGGTACTTACTGTTGGACGGCCGTCACATAGGTCAGATCTATCAGTTTCTTTGTTCCTCTAAAATAATATATGCTTTACACGTTTAATATCATATGCATTACACCAGGAGGTCATTACACCACTATACGCCTATAACTGTTGACATAGTGTAACACGAGCAGTAAGTCTAAACCATGAGATGCAATTTATGCCACTTCTACCGTGCAAAATTTAATGGGAAACGTCACATTTATGGTGATGATGGTGCAATCTAACATTAAAGCTTCTTTTACAAACCTAAAACATTTTACATGGTTAATCTTTGTACAGAATATTTACATGGAAGATAAATATTCTGAATGAAATGTGAATGCGGAATTTCTTTGATTATAAAATCATCTGCGCTATCTTTACTTAAAAAGAAATCTAAACTAAAGTCACGGAAGATGAGATCTGTATCGCTCACCTGAAAAATTAACTGTTACACGCATCGGTTATACTGCCTTCTTAGAGGCCTTGTAGGTTCACAAAGGTTTTTAAAAGAATTTATTCAGATAAAGCCTTAGGCAACCATACACTTCAACTGATTGGAATCTGTCATTGACTAATTTCTCTAAAAAACATCTCACTCGAATTTTTGCATTCTGAATTTTAAGGCAGAGCACAGAGCAAGGCGTTGTGGTGATGCTTTAGGGTTTAGAATTCACTATCACCATATCAGCGAAAAAAGGAAAAGAAAAAAAAAGGAAAGTGAAGAAAAGAAAAAAAAAAATAAAAAAGAAAAATCAGACAAGAGAGATAACTCTTATTGATATGTCCTAAAATTTGAAAGTTAGTAAATGACAATATAAATCAGAAAAATCGGTACACCATTCCTTATTGGGTGATTCTATACTTATCTTTATCATATTGTACTTATCGTCGAGCGAAGATTAAGAATTTTGGAAGTGGTCGTGTTCAACTCCAGACAGAATAAACGTTCTAGGAGTTTAATCATGCCTCAGAATGAAGAGTTTCTATTTGCTATTTTGAAACAAAGTACCCGGAAAAATATTTAACTCCAAATTCAGGTGGAAGGGAGCCGATTTTCGGAGTACTTCTCCGGAAAAGTTTGACAGACAGTTATCAAGTGAAAATAGATATGGACCTCTACTTGTCTTCTCGTCACTGTGTGGACTAATTGAATACTTTTTTGTAAAGCAGCTGATATGACACCCCCCCCCAACCGAACACAGTGTATTAGCTTTATTCCGCATAAAGACACATACTACAGCGAGGCTGTTATTTCATGAATCTTCTCCATAATTTATATAATGACGGTATCGCTGTAAATGGAGTTTTTGATTTTACTTACACAACTAATACATGTATGCTTCATGACGTCAAAAATTCTGAAATATGATCTCGCAGGCGCAGATGCGGCAAGTTCTGAAAGGGGGAGAGTCCCATCCTTTTGCTAAAATTTGTTTCAAAGAAAGGGTATGTTACCATCCCAAATGACTGAAAATAATTTGAGTAAAATGATCCAACAAAAATATGGGGTGGGGATGGGTTTACAGTCTTATCTCTAGGAAGAAATCATAGGCACTCTGACGGCCACAAGTTCAGATGTCCCATCCTACTCGTACTTTTAAGTGTTCATGTATAAAACGCTTTTGTAAGTACCCAAAATGCAACAATGAATAGAAACAAAGCCCTGTGAAAAGTATAGGTGTTTATTCTATTTCATACAATATTTGAATTTTTTCTCCTAAATGCATCATACAATACACATCTATACATTATTACAATAACATGGTTACCTAAAATAATTACATGGGAGGGGAGGGGCTGAACAAGATGTTTCGACGGAAATATATCACTAATTTGTTTTATATTATAAGAACAATTACACCTATATGGTGGTGGCCAGTGTTAAGTGGTGGAGGCTAATACCACGCCAGGATTATATCACCTTTATGGTGTTGGTCAATATCTTGTGATGGAGGATAACACCACACCAGGATTATATGATCCATGTGGTAGGGGATCAGTGTTTAGTGGTGGAGGATAGTATTACACCAGGATTATTTCACCAATATAGTGGTGACCATTGCTTGGTGGTGAAAGATAACACCACACCAGGATTATATCACCTACGTGGTGGTGACCAGTGTTTAGTGATAACACCACCAAGAATCATATTATCTGTGTGGTGGTGACCAGCGTTTATTGGCGGAGGATAGTGCCACACCAGGATTATATCACCTATGTGGTGGTGACAGTGTTTAGTGGTGTAAGAACAGTGTTTAGTGGCGGATGATAGTGCCACACCAGGATTATATCACCTATGTGGTGGTGACCAGTGTTTAGTGGTGTAAGATAACACCACTCAAGGATCATATTATCTGTGTGGTGGTGACCAGTATTTAGTGGCGGAGGATAGTGCTACACCAGGATTATATCACCTATGTGGTGGTGACCAGTGTTTAGTGGTGTAAGATAACACCACCCAAGGATCATATTATCTGTGTGGTGGTGACCAGTGTTTAGTGGTGTAAGATAACACTACTCCAGGATTATATCACTTTTATGGTGATATCCAGTGTTTAGTGGTTGAGGATAGTGCCAAGAGTACCTAGAAAAATAAAACTGATCGTCCGAAGATACATTGGCATGTTCTTCCCACTTGTACTGACATAGAATCGAACCCTGTCATTAACCTCGTAGAATTCAATTCATTCATTCATCGTGTCTCAAACACATCGTAAAAATCGTAAAATGTTATTGTTGGGTATCAAAGTACACTCGCTGAAATATATACATAATACCCTGATGTATTTGGATAAATCATAAATATGCACATACACAATACACTAAATACACTACATGTTGTACAATAATACAATAACGAATTATAAACATTAATGTGCATCATGTACATTTAAATAATAATATTAGTACACCATGATATAAGTTAGCATAAAGTACGAGACATGGTTTCTTTCTGATAATAGAGAAACGAAACAATGAATGACACCGAACTAGAGTCAATTTTTCTATTATTGCATTGTTTCTTAGTTAATTTTGCATAGAACTGGGAAATATTCGGTAATTAAAATATATTTATATACACGTAAAGATGTGGCAACATTTCAATGTATAAATCCATATGAAATAAGTTAAACAGGTTAATGCAATACATCCAACCAATGTAATAAAATAATATGTTTCGCCGTAGTCATTTCACTAAGACAGATCTAGGTTTTATGCACATCTGTATACAAATATGTACAAACATAGCTTAGCATTCAAAAGTAACGAAGTCGAAATATGCATAGGAGATTTTTTACCAAAAGTTTCTAAATCGATATGTAATTCATTTAATGACAAAATTATGCAGTGTGCCAGTAGATTATTTTCTGTGGCTTGTTACTTATTCAATTAAACCTCTGCATGAACCCAGCCGACAAAACACCCAAATAATTACAAGGTTGACATCTCCCATCATTTTCATATTGAATAAGATGGGAGCTGACATGTGACCGAGATATAGATCTACTAGATGACATGTGACCGAGATATACTAGGTGGCATTTGACCTAGATATATTAGATGGCATGTAATCGAGATATTCAAGATGACAATTGACTGATATATACTAAATGACATGTGAGCCAGATACATTAGGTGACATGTAACCAAGTTTTACTAGCTGGCATTTGACCGAGATATACTAGATGACATGTGACCGAGATATACTAGTTGACATGTGACCGAGATATACTAGTTGGCATGTGACCGAGATATACTAGGTGACAATTGACCCAGATATACTAGCTGACACGTAACCAAGATATACTAGCTGACATTTGACCGAGATAAACTAGTTGACATGTGACCGAGATATACTAATTGACATGTGACCGAGATATACTAGATGACATGTGACCTAGATATACTAGATGACGTGACCGAGATATACTAGCTTAGTTTCGCTGAGGTATATCTAAAAAACTTGATTGTACTTTAATAATGTATAGTGAAATAATTCGTTTGCTGATAGAACTTTGTCGTCGTGGTAACTCTTCATTCCATTTCCTTCTGGCACGCTTCGCTGACAGTCGCTATAACCCCGAGTAAGGATGCCCATGATGTTTTCATCAGTTCAGTGCAGTCATCCCCTAATACCTTTACCAACAATTCCTCTATCACAGGAACCAATTTCTGAAATTTAGTAAAGTATTAAGTAAAATAATCTATTTCATTAATATAATTTTATAAGTACATGCATTCTATAATATAAATGATCGTTTCGGTTAACCATATGAAAATATTGGGTACAGGTGGGAAATACTTTAGAAAAGAACTACACCGTTTTCTTCCAAAATTTTACGACAAATGTGATTTACCTAATTTTAAAACGAGATTAACCCAAAGATCATCCAAAACATTTATAGTAAGAAAACTTTCTTCAACCTTAGCTTGTGAAACTGTCTCTCTTAGTCTCTTGTGTATATAAAAATCTATCAATGTAGTTATGGCTCTAATCAAAACAGTCATCAACGTCATTTCATTCTCTAAGACAGAGTTTTTCTGAGGAGAACAGCTATCCTCATCTATCCTAGGTTTGAGACAATATTAACCGAGGCCCCGTGTCATGGTAAACAATGAAATGTAAATAATGCCTAGAACACTGCTAGGGTGAATCCGTTGCACAGATTCAAATGTTGCGCTTTCATGCACGTTCCCCTATTACAGAACACCATATTCGTGGGCCAAGTGTTCCAATCCGCTACGTTCCTTGTAGTTTTGCAGTCCGTTATGCTCCTGGTAGTTTTCCGATATGCTACATACCTAGAGAGGACCGTATCGGAACATTTGGCTCGTTAACATATAGAAATACATACCTTCATCTGGTTAGGACCTATATTGCGTTTGAGATGATTTTTCGCTAATTTTGTCACTAATTCAACAAGGGTGTCTGTATCATCCAAGCTGTCTACGAGAGACGCAATCGAATAGAATGCCGTGGTCGCGTGGCTGGCCATTTTCTTATGGGAACGCAGTTTTTCCACTGGGATATCTTTGAAAGCGTCGAAAAAGTCTTTCGCTTCCGTATATTGAGTGAAAAGACTGGAAATAAAATTAATGATACAAATATCAATCGCAATTAAAATCATATCCCACTTCTTACACCACGCTTTCAGTTTTTGCATATTTTGATTTTTGTCGTTGTTTAAATGAGGCAAACTCTTTATCTGACGTATAAAGATAAACTTAACATGATTTTCCTATCGATATAGTTGATATATATACACACTATCTGTTTCCCTGATTATGTTTTATGCACCTTTATTTCTTGTTGTTTGTGTTAACTTATAGTACTGAGAGGGCATTGAAATAAATTCTTATATCTAAAACTCCATTATGAATCAAATCTATATATCACTAGATCTGTCATTGCTCTCTTTTGGTAAATAATTTTATATCTTAAAGCGGGAATGATAAAAGTGATTTTATGAAGTTGTGGTCACAATTAAGGATTTACTGAGATTTAAAAACTGAAGTGGTGCTGCTCAGGAGGTATTCCTGCCATACTTTTTATATCTATCGCAGTAAATAACTAAAACTGAATCATACTCTCTAGAAACTTAAATCGAATGCCATCATTTTTATTTTAAAAATGTTTACACTTTTTATTTGTTTATACAAAATCACTTTAAACTTTACGACGTTGTGTAGAACTGTTGACGTCATTGGGCGTGATGTAAAGAAACGACGCTACTGTTAATGTTCGCATGAAATAAATATAACTTTTCAATTCTTCACTTAAGAGACGAAGTGTAAATACGTGTGCCCTTTAATTATTAGAATTGATATCACTAAATCAATAACTAATATTTATAAATGAAATACAACTTGGTGTATCATAAGCTATCTAAAATAACGTCAAGATTTATTTTACCAGACACAAGATAAATATTAGTGTTTAAGTCGCTTCAAAAATATTTCATTGACTTTACAAATAATACTATTAAAAGATACTAAGTGTGTCCTTCACACAGAAGTATTCCGTGTTTAAACTGAATATTTTGTATGTTATGAAAGTACCATTGGTAATTCTAGATGGCAGATACAGAAATATGGTGAACAATTCGACCATATTCAGCTCAACAGAACTTATATTTTGAGAAATAATGTAAATTAACACACAAAAGGTAAAAATCAGCCTCACTAAAGAAACACATAGAGCTGTCGAAATGTGCATATGGTGCACTAAAATCTACACACTTATATGTAGTAATACTAGTATTTATCCTATTACAAGTCATGCAACACATAGGTTATATATACATACAGATATAAAAACATATATACGTGTGGTAATTTGGTGTACCATATGTACATTTCAACAGCTTATCTCTCTCTAACGATGCCCAAGGCTTAAACTGTGGAAATCGACAGTATAAATATGAGCCGTTCCATGTTAAAACCTACAACTTGGTCAAAATTTTCGATTTTCTGTTTTGGCGAAAATTTTATCCCCATGCCTTAAATAACCCCTGTATGAAATATTAAGGTAGTGTGTAACTTACTTACGGAGATATGACGTCATAAATGTAGCGTTGACGTTAGATTAATAGTCAAAAATGTGTAATTTAGCGTAACGCAAATAATGAAATTGAAAATAGTTTTAGTTTCGTTTAACATATATACACTGACAAAAATCATAATTATAAACGTGATTTTCTCTAGCGATTTTGTGACGTCGTTTTCGCAAATTATGACGTCAGTTTAAGTTGTAGGTTTTCGTATGGAACGGCGCAATTATATATTTGAAGAGCAAACTGACTACTATATTGACCTAAAATTAAGAAACTATCTATGGACAGAACAATGCATGTGGGAGATACACTTTAGTTTCAGAATAATTTACAAATTTTTTCCATAGTAAATTGGAAGTATAATATTTCGGGTCAGTACAGAGGTACTGAAAATTGGACTGAGGACAGCCTCGGATACTAACAGTCTATCAGCAGCGATATCGACACAGCGGTAATAATAAATATTAGAGGATGTATACGTGTCGTTATTTGATGCACCATATTCGTATTTTGACGATTTATGTCTCTTCAGTGATGGTCAAGACCTAAACCGCGGAAAACGAAAGTATAAATATTTGAAGAGTAAACCCATTACCAAATTTTCACTTAAAATAATCACTTGATAAACGCTATGTGAATTTGTGAAAAGAGTTTCGTTTACTTATTTTAAAACGACTTCCCTGCGGAAAATTTTGACTCGATTTGTATAAAATAAGAGTTGTGAAAAAATTATTCACCTGTAATTATATTAAAACTTGGAATAAGAATAAACTGTTATATCTAAATGTGTATAACATAACTTGCAATATATCATAGTTGAATACTGTATTATTAATGGCGCATTATAGATGTACACAAAATAATGCAAGAATATGATAAATTGATAAATAATAATGATAAAAAGTCTAAACTTACATCATGAAAAATTCAATAGCATTTTCTTTCCGATGTTCCTTCCTGAACAGGAGGCTCCAACTCTCTCTAATAGAATCCTCTGCTTCCTCAGTTAGTCCTGTAACTGGGTTCACTTTACTTCCATTCTCTGCCATCTTCGGTTAATTCTGAAACAAAAAATAATCCTTCACGTACTCCTGTTATAGTAAGTTGATTATTAGGAAATAAGAACTTGTCTCGGATTTACATCACTTTAGTTTTAGTTTAACACATGGCGTGAGGAAGTGTCATACTGGCGATTCAGTTGCATGTTATATGTATAATCATGTTGATTTACAAACACTGTAGGATTCCTTTAAATGCACGCGGTTGAATACGTTTCACACACTCTCTTTAACATTGAAGCATTTTCAACATTTTAAGCCATTCCATTCCGGTATAGAATATTTATAAAAGATCTTAGTAGATTACGGTCTACTAAAGATTTCGCTCAGGGCTGCACATCGATAAGGTGATCTGCATATACAACTGTCATACGACGTGCAGTTATGGTATATACAGGAAAGGGCGACCGAGGGATAGCTTATACATATATCTATGATTACACTCTACCTAGGGTATACAGTGTCATTACATACGTACAGGAAAACACTTTCAGAATATCAAGGGTCTTATATCATATACAAAAAAGGATGACCGAGAGCCAGATCACAAATTTCATATGCCATACACATTGATCATGAAAGATTTACCGTGGGATGGCAAGTACCTGCAGCTAATAACACACGAGAGACAGTAATTACCAAACATAGGCATAGGAACTGGGGGAGGGGCATTACCATGTGACAAGCACATGGAAGTATTACAATGAAAGAAATGTCGTATGTCATGTTAGGGAAAACACCCAGAAATAAAACAGTTACGAATTCAGAGGGGCGGTGGGGTCATTCCCCTCCTTAAAAACAAAGAGAGAGAGATTATCATTTGTAAATGTACACGCAACGGACTAGTAGGAATTCAATTATCGTACTCGACATCTCCGTGTCATTTTGGCTACATTGACTACACGCAAGTTTAGGGATACAATCGCAACCTCTGTCCATTCCTGACTGAAAAGCATTCATGGCAGGTCGCAATCCCTTTTTCAAAAACATCTGAACTGTCCATTATAAGTAATGCATGCAAGAAAGGGAAAAAGATGATGAGGGATTTTGCGATTCAGCTGAGATAGATTGATGAGGAAATCTCCTCCACCGGTATAATCAGAATATCAAGGTGTGGAAAATTTGATTACACGGCAGCTGCAGTACTGAATTAGGACAGCCCTTACACCGTCAAACAGCTGGAGCTTCCGGGGGACTTAGTCTTATGGTCCTCCACCACCTCTCCGCCCCGGACTTGCTGGGAACCTAAGCGGTCCCCGTACCCCTCGTCTTATCCCTCCCACCCCAAAACCTCAATCCGTCCCTGTAAGAGGTGTTCCCATGTCCCGCTCAGGGAATAGGAAGTTTCCAGTGTAAAACAGAAGAGATCAACAGACAGACAAATGATGTAAGAATCAGATACTAGTGAAAGTACATCAGGCACGCGTTAAAGACACTGAGCTATCATAGGGAGCTACCGTGTTTGTCGTTAATCATACCTTGAAGATAGTGCAATTAGCATGGCAATTACATATAGGTAAAATAAGTTTTTAAAACAGGGTCAAAATAAATAGTTTCCCCATGTAATATGAATAACGTTCCCATAAAGATATGTACAAACAACACTTACTGAATCAAGTAGCTCTGTATTCTACCCACTTATACTCAGTGGTGGTAGAGAAAGATAAATTGATACCTTTTATGTAAGAAAATATTTTAATTGCATCAGTTAAATAAACATTGCGCAAGAATTTACACCTTATGTTCTAGATTTCGCTGTTAATATGCCTTCTTCCTAAAAGAGGATGAAATGTGCATGGAATTATAAAATCAACTGTTGATTGGCCAAAAGAAGATTGTTCATACAATCTAGCGATAAATGTGATGTAATTTTTGTTTTAATGATGGAGTTTAAAGAATGTTCTCTCCCCTTCTTCAAACACTGTCCTCAGGATAGGTTTTTCTGATTACAGGTTGACGTGCCATTGCTGTTTCTCCTCCCTAGACACGTGTTTCAAGGGTATATTTTACATTAAAAGGGAATATTTTTGGATCGACCATTTTTGGGAGGATGGCTTTTTTTTATATATATATTCTGTCTTAAAAAAATCAAACCGAAACAAAAACTGAAAATAGATAGTCTAACCTCTTCTGGCAAGGAAATATTTTGGTCACAATGTACATGATAAATCTGCACATCTTAAGAAAGGTTTGCTCGCGTCGGTGGCAGTCTGATGAGTATAAAAACTTTCTGGCTCGTTTCCTTCGCAAATCCTGATTTTGCAGGTATTTTAAGTATCAAAAACCAGCATTGGTTACTTAGAATATTTTTAAAATATTATAAACACCATAATGACCCCGATCCGATCCCTCCCCCAAGAAAATAAAGGGACAACGAGTAGATCAATGCATCCATTTTGATAAGAATTATATCACCTTTTTTGGTTTTTGTTTTATTTTATTTATTTATTCTATTTTTTTTTTTATTTTATTTATTTATTTTTTTGTTTGTTTGTTTGTTTGTTTTATGAAGAAAAGTAGTACTATGAAAGATCTAAAAATTAAAAAGAAAACTGGTTCACATTGCTCACCAGATGTCCACAGCATTCTGTCTCTCTGATATAAACCTTGGTTACCAACAATACTTTATCAATATATCTTATTTCTCTTTTAAAACACAATGTAATTGTTATATTGTATATCCTTATAACATATTCATGCTATAATAGATTGTCAATTTATGTGGTACACCTGTCGAGTGAGTTTTACTAAAGATCGTAGAGCCCAAATGCAGACGTAGACGTGAACATTGCTAGAAAAGAAAATAGATATCTATTTGTCTCCTCCCTAAAGAGTTCCAAACATAACGTACACCTTTTACAACGTTGACGAATGTAATTACGTATGAACATAGATTTCAAGAAGAATTCAGTTGACGTACACGTAAATTAAGTCTGAAAGTTAACGTCTACGTTTGGTCTTACAACATTTAGTAAAACTCACTCCTGGTACAGACGATGGCATGCTTTTTATATGCCAGATAATGTACCTGATAATGTACCTGTTTTGTAGGAAAGGACTCCCCGACCCTACAGTCAATAGAAATAGACATTGTAGCCGCGTTCTTTTTAAAATAAAAATTCCGGTCTGTTGTCAGCCCCCCCCCCCTTTCCTCCGCATCTAATGGTCATCCGCATACAAGATATCCACATACTTTAGGAATTTGGGGTAAAGTTTTTGTGAATAACGTGCGAGTATGAGAATGACATTTGAGCATACAGTGATACAATAGTCTGTGTGAACGGTATGTTCGTTAAATCTCTCCTCTCAGCCATGAATGACAAAGCTAATAAAGAAAACTAGATACCATCTAAAGCTAAAGAGAAGTAGGTGAAATGTTCAGAGCTTAATTTGTACATTGGAGCATAACCTGACTCCACAGTTTACATAAAAACTAGAGTATCGACTGAAAATTGGAGTATAGCCCGAAACTGAATTATCGGAGTAAATATGTAAAGTCCCCCCCCCCCCCCAAAAAAAAAATAATAATCCAAGTCGAAAGGCCGGCCAAAAAAAAAAATAATAATAATAACAATAAATAAATAAAATAGTAATCCGGCTCTGAAATTGGGCAAAAAATATTCAGGCCGGTGAGTCTTCCTGCCCCCCCCCCCCCCCCCCCCCCCCAATAAAACTCAAATGGCTGCTCCCTAAGTATGATAAATGCTAGACAGAACATAACCACGGCATACCAATGCTCGTTATAAACTCAGTTATATCAAAGTGGAAGATACTATATATGTGGATGTTGTAGATTTAAACGTTTGATAAAACCGTATTCTGCTGGAAAAAAAATTAGTAAGTGAATATCGAAAAGTAACAAATGTTCAACACTGAAGTACGGTGTTCAAAGAAATAAGTGTGTCGTCTTTGATGACAGGGATAAACAGATATGGCAGAAGACGGACGAACAAAATTATCGTTAACTGTCGTTTTGTAAGCAGTACAATTAAAAATGTCATTTGTTATAACAGTCATTGACTTTAATCACAGTACTAAAATTCACAAACTTTTTCTCAAAGAGAGTTAAATTATAATTTGAAATCTAATATAAAGTATCCCATAATTATATAATGTGAAATCTGGTAAAGTATCCCGGGAATAGTGTGAAATCTGGTGTAAATTATTCCGCAGGTGGTGTGAAATCTAGCAAAGTATCCCGGGTATAGTGTGAAATCTAATAATTTTTCCCGGGTATAGTGTGAAATCTAGTAAAGTATCCCGGGTATAGTGAAATCTGGTGTAAATTATTCCGCAGGTGGTGAGAAATCTAGCAAAGTATCCCGGGTATAGTGTGAAATCTAGTAAATTTTCCCGGGTATAGTGTGAAATCTAGTAAAGTATCCCGGGTATAGTGTGAAATCTGGTGTAAATTATTCCGCAGGTGGTGTGAAATCTAGTAAAGTATCCCGGGTATAGTGTGAAATCTAGTAAATTTTCCCGGGTATAGTGTGAAATCTGGCATAAAGGACGTCGCATATAGAGTGAAATGTGGTAATGAATCGATATAGTGTAAAATTGGATGAATCATAAAAACGGTAAATTATTCCAAATACAGTGCGAAATTTTGTAAAGTATACCGGATATAGTGTAAATATCACTAAGATTTTAAAAAGGCATTGATTTTTGAACGCTTTCTTTTCCCCATTGAAACCGTTCTTGACAAGCGATAAATGCAACAGATAATTTGTTCAAATTTAAGATAAACTACTGCCCCCTACAAAGGATTGAAGGCAATAGTTCATTGGGGAGTTCAACAGGTAAGTGTCTGATATCCCAGTTTACGACTTGACTTTGTTGTTTATGACGTAAGTAAAATGTTTAAAAGGAAGATAATATGCTTTTTTATCTTAGTTCCAGAATATCATTTTTCTTCATCAGAATTGATCACATTTAAGCTATCGTTCTCGCCATTTTATATTACAAGCTAGAAACCTGGCGAACCTTGTCTTCTAGTATAGTATTTATAACAAGCTAAAAAGAAATATTCAGGGATATAGGGATTTGAACACACTACTCTAGCTGTGCAATAATATAATGATCAGTTCAAACATTGTGCCCACATAATAGGCCCGTCAATGATGGAATAACAATCCTTAATGACAGAATGGTCACGTGAGAGAAGCCATGATGTGTAATGCTTTGAATTGTTTCACTACCCTGATGACTGACCAATAAAAGAAATTGTTTTCACTAGCGAAATCACTATATGGTTGAAAACTACCTCTGTGATGTTATTGTCGTTTCACTCGTTTGAAAGCGATTTGACTGGTGAGGGGAAAATTCTGTGAAACTTCCGAAAAGCCCTACTGTGTATGAAAATAAGATGGTTAAAAAGTTAGTCTTTCCCCTTTGTGTGATCCTATGGGCATGCGCATGTAGATGAATACTTCCTGGTTCAGACAATGGAGAAGGTGTGTATTAACAGCAGCAAGTCCTGGAAGTTTTTACTATCACACTCGACTCCTTATATTTACTCCGTGTATGTATATACCTTCAAAGTACACTATTGGTTTCTCTCCTCTAATGCAACCGCATTTCCATCGTGACAGTATCTAAATTAATGTCTGTGGTCAGAAAAATCTGTCCATCTGTCTGTCTGTTCTGTTTTGAGGAATTTTGCGTTCCTTATGTGAAAAGTTACTGTCGGTGCTTTTGTGTTTCGCTAACATATTTTGGTAGATTTTTGGTCTATAGATTAGACGAGGTTGAAGCTATTTATCTTTTGTATGTAAAGAATAGTTGGTATGCTAATGTTCAAAAGATGACCTAAATGAATTTACCACCGCTTCCCACCCGCAATAAGGTACACGATTCTCAAATTACTCGACTTTATGTATCGTATTTCCAGTGATATATTGCAGATATGTTTCTTACAAGGTTGACAAGTTAATGTAATTCCTGTGTATACGCTCAGGGTAACGTCCTATTAATCGCCAGGTTTTGAGAATTATCCAGTTTGAGGGACCAAATGATCATTGATCCTAATGTCAGCTCCGGGTAACCTTTCAAAGCTATCACAACTGTTTTATCAGGAACTTGAAAAAGGCAACTAAGAGTGATTTATATTGTATCTCTTGACATTTATTATCATCTTTTCTAGTTAACGCAAAGGAGAATGGGGCAGGATTTATCAGAAAGGCTACAGAGTTCTTTGTATATGAATGAAGAAGTAAATACTGTGCCGATCACACACCTGGCGTACTTTATTTACGTTCTATGTCTATTTATACTACAAATAGGCAACGGCCCCTAATCCCTCTCTCTTCCTCTCTGTGATATCATCAATGGAGCGGATATAGACAGAACATTCACTTTCAAATGAACTGTCGATTTTAATGACTGTGGTGAAGATTTATGAATTGACAAGTTTAATACCCCACACAGTGATCTTTAGATCTATCGGGTTAGGCAATAAATATGGACAATTGCTACCTGACCAGTGTCCGTAACTCGTGCGCTTATAGGACGATTTTGGTCATAACGAGTGGACAATAAACATTGTTAGTTACAGCATAGGCAGATCCAAGGGGATTACAAGGATGAGACCCCTGATAGTTGGGAAAACTTCTACCCCAAAAGGTCATCTAATGTCATATTTGCAAAATTTCACCACAAGGATAGGAATCCTGCCTACTTTTCTCCTTGACCAAATTTTACCGCCAAAAGGTAGATAGGACACTACTTTCTTATACTGCTGGCTCCTCTCCTGTCTATGCAAAATATCTTATTATTTTATAGGTATACAAGTAGATTAAACAAATTTATTTTTAACTTTATTTATTATAATTTCTTTCCTTATATGCACATACCGCGATTTATCGTAGGAAACATAAACAAAAAATATAAAAAGAAAAACGATACAACGTGGGGGTTTCTCAGTTTTCAGTTGAGAATCATTGTAATTTTCTTTGCTTTTTACTTGATTTGAACTGAGAATTGTAATTTGTACCATTCCCATTTTTCAGAGTCTGCCACAAGACTACACTTTTGTAAGTCAAACATTACAGAGTTCTTATGCCAGATGTAAACATGTATGACGTCTGCAAAACAAATAAGATCATTAATGTAAAATTTTGTATTGCATTATATAAAAAAACCTCGGTGGCATGCCTCCCTGGCATCATACAAAATATTCACAAACACATAGCTTTACGTATACTTCTGTTAATCAGCGCAGTTAATAGCAAATCATGGTTAGCCAATTTGAAAATCTTAAAGAAGTGCATTCTTTATTATCTAGTTTAAACGAAGGGAAAAGTTTGTATCAAATTGCTCATTACAGTACCTGTAGATTTGTATTTCTTAAATCTTTCCTTTGAAATCAGTCCAAACAGAAATTAACGTGTGACTCGAGACAGGATTTTGCTTTTATATTGTTATTAGAACAATATAGCATGAGTGTGAATATTTGGTTCGAATCCAAGCAAGGTGTTAACTGTATGTTACACTAATTGTCTTGGCCAAATCAACCAATTAGCGGCCATCCTGACTCGTAAAGAGGTGAAGGAAAGTGCTTCAGTGTACTTGGTGTCAAGCATCATGATACATAGCAGAGGCAAACCAAGGAGTTTTGAGAGAAGAAGCCCAAATGAGTCTATATCTCCTATATCAAAACTTCTAAAAGAACATAACATAATGTAGTCTTGTATTATTGTAAATTTAAAAAAAACACGTGAATTTACTTTTCGCAATTCTACACAATACTATTTACTAGTATTTCCCTAAAATCAAAATTAAATGAATATCAAGCGATCTAAAGTTCGGACAAAGGCACCTGACAAAGTGCAAAAATGACAAAGTCAAATTAGCGACAAAATTTGATTTCGGAGTGAAATATAAAACAAGCAGCACTCCTTAAGAGGCCCGTCAATATAACTCTGATGTATTGGATTTGCTGATGAAAGGAAAGTACCCTCTACAGTTTTTGGCGACCACCCTGGATCTGCCCCTTATATGATCTCTTGTAGAAAACAACTGCATCCCTACGACGGCGGAGACATCGCTATGACTTAGGCTCACTTATTTCAAAAGGGAATAAGGTAACATACAAAATTACATGAGGTTAAGTTCTCGCATTCAAATAACGGTAAGCCGCAATGCAAATTACAGTTCAACGCATGACGAAACATCACCACCACCACCCCCGAAATTTGGATCCATATATGCAGGGGTTTAAAGATATCAAAGACGTGACTTTATTTTCATATATCAATATATAATTTGCAAGCGCATCGAGCCGATAATATCTATTATCGTTGATAATTATGCCAGTTCTGGAAGTCGGATTCAATCAAACCAAAATTATTTATTTGCATCTTTTTGGGGTTCAGAATATTTATTTCCATAATCTGCCAACTTTTCTGAATCAAATGGCCATCCCCTTCTTATCGTAGTACTTAACACAACAAGACATGAAATATCATTGAGCAGAGGTCTCGCTCTGAATAAGTTGTTTTATACCTCTTTGAAATATATCTATGGGAGTTCATGTCTACGTGACGTTCATTCCATTACACCCATTGCACGAACTCAGTCTTCTGTTTCGATCAGGAGGTATCCATTTACCCACTTATTCGTGCTTGTAGTAGAGTGCTAGGAAACACGGAAGCCAGATTTGATTAATACTAATTAATATTAATTAATAACCATTTTACGAGTATTTTATTTTACTTCTATCGTGGTCGTACTACAATAGGACTAATAGTGCACACAATCTTAAAATGACAATTTCAGTTACCGAAACCGGAAGAGGAATGATTTCACATACAAAAATACTAGAAGTATCGGCCTAATGGCTCGACTGCAGATCAACAGTATAGATGTAGAGAAACGCAATAGGGACATTTCAAAAACAGGAGAGGAAAAATGTGAAGATCAAATGCAAGAAAGATAGCGGAAATGTTAGAGAATGCAGATAAATTAAATATTTAGAATAAAAGAAAGAGATTAGAGAAAACGAAATATACAAGAAAGGTGATAGGGAAAATGAAATGCAAATGTCTGCAAGAGAGGGAATTGGGAAAATGAAATATACAAGAAAGCGAAAAGGGAGAATTACGTATACAGTGGCAGATTTAGAGGGAGGGCAGCCCCCTTTTTCCCTTTTCGCCATATATTTACAAGTAAAAACCCAGATTTGGCACAAAAAAATTGCTGAGTAGTTTGACTAATACACATGTATCCCCCTCCTGGATCCGCCACTGGTATAGGGAAAGGGATAGAAAGAATTACATGTATATATTTACTGAATAGAATATATGGAGAATAGCATGTAAATATACCAAAAACAAAATACAAGAGAATTACAAATTCCCAACATACGAAATAGTATTACAAATACAAGAAAGGAAACAGGGAGAATCACATATACCTTAACTTGAATAGGGGAAAGTATATACATATATACATGCACAAGAAAGAGATGGATAATTTCAGATACAAACGGGATTAGGGAGAATTACGGAAATGCGTAACACTGCATTGATCGCTAATTCTTATACCGTCATACCGCAACGCCTATTACAGTAGCGTCATCAGCATACCGAAGTATCGGCTGGAATGGGTCATGGATATAATCATTGTCGGGTGCTTTGTACATTGAGTATCATTGTGCTGGACTAGGTCGTGAAAATGATTGTTACCGTGTGCGTCTTTTGTACCTTGATTGTTCATTGTACTGGAAAAGGTCGTGGGTACACTGCACTTTGTATAGTGATTGTGCATAGTGCTGGAATGGGTCGTGGGTACATTGCACTTTGTACAGTGATTGTTCATTGTATTGGAATAGGTCGTAGGTACACTGCATTTTGTGTAGTAATTGTGCTCAAATGGGCCGTGGGTACATTGTATTTTGTACAGCGATTGTGCTGGAATGGGCCGTAGGCACATTGCATTTTGTACAGTAACTGTACATTGTGCTGGAATAAGTTATAGATATATTGCATATTGTACACTGATTGTGCATTGTGCTGGAATGGGTCATGGATACATTTCATTTTGTAAAGTAATTGCACATAGTTCTGTAATGGGTCGTAGGTACATTGCATTTTGTACAGTGATTGTACATTGTGCTTGAATGGGTCGTTGGTACTTTGCACTTTGTACAGTGATTGTTTATTGTGCTGGAATAGGTCATGGGTACAATGTATTTTGTACACTGATTGTGCATTGTGCTGGAATATGTACTGAGTAAATTGCATTTTTACAGTGATTGTACATTGTGTTTGAATGGGTCGTGGGTACATTGTGCTGGAATAGGTACATTGTACTTTGTTCAGTAGTCATGCATTGTGCTGGAATGTGCTACAGTGATTGTACATTGTGCTTGAATGGGTCGTTGGTACTTTGCACTTTGTACAGTGATTGTTTATTGTGCTGGAATAGGTCATGGGTTCAATGCATTTTGTACAGTGATTGTACATTTTGCTGGAATATGTATTGAGTAAATTGCATTTTGTACAGTGATAGAACATCGTGCTGGAATGGGTCGTGAGTACATTGTACAGTGATTGTTCTGGAATGAGTCGTTAGTACATTGTACAGTGATTATATATTGTGGTGGAATGGGTTGTTAGTACATTGTACAGTGATTGTATATTGTGGTGGAATGAGTCGTTAGTACACTGTACAGTGATTGTATATTGTGATGGAATGGGTTGTTAGTACATTGTACAGTGATTGTATATTGTGGTGGAATGGTTCGTTAGTACATTGTACAGTGATTGTATATTGTGGTGGAATGGGTTGTTAGTATATTGTACAGTGATTGTATATTGTGGTGGAATGGGTCGTTAGTACATTGTACAGTGATTGTATATTGTGGTGGAATGAGTCGTTAGTACATTGTACAGTGATTGTATATTGTGGTGGAATGAGTCGTTAGTACACTGTACAGTGATTGTATAATGTGCTGGAATGAGTCGTTAGTACACTGTACAGTGATTGTATATTGTGGTGGAATGAGTCGTGAGTACACTGTACAGTGATTGTATATTAGGATGAAATGAGTCGTTAGTACATTGTACAGTGATTGTATATTGTGGTGGAATGAGTCGTTAGTACATTGTACAGTGATTGGAGCATTGTGCTGGAATGGGTCGTTAGTACATTATACAATGATTGAGCATTGTGTTGGAATGAGTCGTGAGTACACTGTACAGTGATTGTATATTGTGGTGGAATGAGTCGTTAGTACATTGTACAGTGATTGTATATTGTGATGGAATGAGTCGTTAGTACACTGTACAGTGATTGTATATTGTGATGGAATGAGTCGTTAGTACACTGTACAGTGATTGTATATTGTGGTGGAATGAGTCGTTAGTACACTGTACAGTGATTGTATATTGTGGTGGAATGAGTCGTTAGTACATTGTACAGTGATTGGAGCATTGTGCTGGAATGGGTCGTTAGTACATTATACAATGATTGAGCATTGTGTTGGAATGAGTCGTGAGTACACTGTACAAGGATTGGAGCATTGTGTTAGAGTGAGTCGTGAGTACATTGTACAGTGATTGGAGTATTGTGCTGGAATGGGTTGAGTTTACATTGTACAGTGATTGTGCATTGTACTGGGATGGGTCGTGAGTACATTGTACAGTGTGCATTGTGTTGGAATGGGTCGTGAGTATATTGTACAGGATATTTTGTGTTGGAATGGGTCGTGAGTACATTGTACAGTGATTGTGCATTGTGCTGAAATGGGACGTGAGTACATGTACAGTGTGCATTGTGCTGGAATGGGTCGAGTTTACATTGTACAGTGATTGTTAATTGTGCTGGAATGGGTGGTGTGTACATTGTACTGGAATGGGTCGTGAGTACATTGTACAGTGTACATTGTGTTGAAATGGGTCGTGAGTACATTGTACAGTGATTGTACATTGTGCTGGAATTGGTCGTGAGTACATTGTACAGTGATTGGAGCATTGTACTGGGATGGGTCGTGAGTACATTGTACAGTGTGCATTGTGTTGGAATTTGTCGTGAGTACATTGCACAGGATATTTTGTGTTGGAATGGGTCGTGAGTACATTGTACAGTGATTGTGCATTGTGCTGAAATGGGAAGTGAGTACATTTACAGTGTGGATTGTGCTGGAATGGGTCGTGAGTACATTATACAGTGATTGTGCATATTGTAAAAGTTGATAACTGTGTCACACTCGGTATACTGTATACCTTTTCACAAAGGATAATCATGCTTTACATTGCACATAACCTCTGAGTAAGCTCCACGTAACAAGGTCAGTCTTTATCATTGACTTTACTGGAAGTGATTGATTAACATTAGCGATTTCTGTTAATCTGATGCATACGTACACATACAGAGTACTAAGCGAGGTAGACTTTTCGTGAAGGATGTTCCTGGTGTAAGTCACTATCATGGTCTGCATTCCATACATTGTTTTACATCTCTATTCCGATCTCTATCTAACATTCAGGTGCGCCCATACCTGACTAATGTATGTGAAGAGTAGTACGTGACCAAAGTCGATTTACACCCCGCTGTCCAAAAATAACAACAGTTCAATGTCAACGTTTCGAATGATCACTTTTCATAAGGGTGTATCGAAAGAAAACATCCATTATATTAAATTACTGAAATATGAAAATCCATCTACACATCATTTTGATGCTAATAAATCCCGTCTTTACAAATTTTATATGTATACAGTTAGGAATGAAGTATAACGCTCAACTTTTGAGTACACTTCGTATTGGAAGAAGAAGAAGAGGAAGAATTCATAATTTGCTCATAAAGGAAAAAGAAAACTTAAATGTTCATCATTTCTGTATAAATGAAATCGACTGACACATGTAGCGATGGAATGAGAAACATAGTCAAAATAGAGTATAGAATTAGTTGAAGTTTTTTGTTCTTCAAGTCTGAGCTGATCGTGTTTATATTGCAATGTAAATTCTATACAGAATAGAACAGTCACTTGTGGTATTTCGTTGACTGATCGCCAAGTGTCCGATATCGCATCTGTTGGCGCACTTTTTTCATTATGACGCCGAAAAGAAACGGTACATTAAACATTAATTAAGATCATAATGAAACTATGTACAGAACGTGGATAAATTTCGATAAGTGGTCAGGTACACGAGAGAAAGAAGCGTACTCTACTTGGCCAGCTGCAACCGCAATAAATACCCAGATATACAGTTGACATGAACCATCACAACAATATATACAACATACAATCGACACAAACCATCACAACAATATATACAACATACAGTCGACACAAAGAATCACATTAATATATACAAACATACAGTCGACACAAACTGACACAATAATATAGATAAAGCTACAGTCGATACAAACCCTCAAAACAGTATATACAAACATACAGTCGACACAAAGAATCACATTAATATATACAAACATACAGTCGACACAAACTGACACAACAATATAGATAAAGCTACAGTCGATACAAACCCTCAAAACAGTATATACAAACATACAGTCGACACAAAGAATCACATTAATATATACAAACATACAGTCGACACAAACTGACACAACAATATAGATAAAGCTATACAGTCGACACAAATCATCACAACAATACAAATAAACATACAGTCGATAGAAACTGTCACAACAATATATACAAACACACAGTCGATACAAACTGTCACAACAATATATACAAACATACAGTCGATACAAACTGTTACAACAATATATACAAACATACATTCGACACAAACAATCACAACATACAAACATACAGTCTACACACACCATAACAAAATATATACAAACATACAGTCGACACAATCTTTTACAACAATACACCCATACATTCGATACAAAAAAACTTACAACAATGTACATACTGCCGCTTCAAAACTATTACAACCATGTACACATACATTCGACATAAATCATTACAATTATGTACACATAAATTCGACACAAAATAATGATAACAATGTACACATACAGTCGACACTACAACTATGTACATATATAGTCGATAAAATACCATTACAAAAATGTTTACATACAATCGACCCAAAACCATTACAACGATGTACACAAACAATCGACACAAACCATTGCTTCAATATACAAATACAGTGGGCACAAACCATTAAAACAAACTTAACATACAATCTGATTAAAACCATATCTTTATTTAGCTTCTCTATATGTCCCAAGCTTTTTCCGCAATCATAAAGGGCCAAAGAAAGAAACGGATTAAAGATATGATTTTAATCAGATTGGACAATGTACACAGGAAGTCGACAAAAATCATTACAACAATGTACACATACAGTCGACACAAAACCATTACAACAATGTACACATACAATCGACACAAAACCATTACAACAATGATATAGTTAATACCCTCTACGGCGAACTTACTTAGCTTTCTATCGCCCCATGCTGCATACAGCAAACATAAGTATGACAATATTAAAGAGTACGAGGTAAAGTTAGGACACATTCAACAGGTATGACAATATCAAAGAGTACGAACTAAATTAGGACACATTCAACAGGTATGACAATATCAAAGAGTACGAAATAAAGTTAGGACACATTCAACAGGTATGACAATATCAAAGAGTACGAACTAAAGTTAGGACACATTCAACAGGTATGACAATATCAAAGAATACGAACTAAAGTTAGGACACATTCAACAGGTATGACAATATCAAAGAGTACGAACTAAAGTTAGGACACATTCAACAGGTATGACAATATCAAAGAGTACCAACTAACGTTAGGCCACATTCAACAGGTATGACAATATCAAAGAATACGAAATAAAGTTAGGACACATTCAACAGGTATGACAATATTAAAGAGTGCGAACTAAAGTTAGGACACATTCAACAGGTATGACAATATCAAAGAGTACGAACTAAAGTTAGGACACATTCAACAGGTATGACAATATTAAAGAATACGAAGTAAAGTTAGGACACATTCAACAGGTATGACAATATAAAAGAGTACGAAGTAAAGTTAGGACACATTCAACAGGTATGACAATATCAAAGAATACGAAGTAAAGTTAGGACACATTCAACAGGTATGACAATATCAAAGAGTACGAACTAAAGTTAGGACACATTCAACAGGTATGACATATCAATGAGTACGAACTAAAGTTAGGACACATTCAACAGGTATGACAATATCAAAGAATACGAAATAAAGTTAGGACACATTCAACAGGTATGACAATATTAAAGAGTGCGAACTAAAGTTAGGACACATTCAACAGGTATGACAATATTAAAGAGTACGAACTAAAGTTAGGACACATTCAACAGGTATGACAATATTAAAGAATACGAACTAAAGTTAGGACACATTCAACAGGTATGACAATATCAAAGAGTACGAACTAAAGTTAGGACACATTCAACAGGTATGACAATATCAAAGAGTACGAACTAAAGTTAGGACATATTCAACAGGTATGAAAATATCAAAGAGTACGAAATAAAGTTAGGACACATTCAACAGATATGACAATATCAAAGAGTACGAACTAAAGTTAGGACACATTCAACAGGTATGACAATATTAAAGAATACGAGGTAAAGTTAGGACACATTCAACAGGTATGACAATATCAAAGAGAACGAGGTAAAGTTAGGACACATTCAACAGGTATGACAATATCAAAGAGTACGAACTAAAGTTAGGACACATTCAATAGGTATGACAATATTAAAGAGTACGAAGTTAAATTACGACACATTCAAGATATCACTCTTTGAGTGTAATAATATATTTTTAATCATCTTATGCAGTCAGACCTCGTATTTATCGGCCAGCTTGACAGGGCATATATGTATTTATAAATTTCAAGCAATTATTTCAGGTTTCATCTTGTTTTAATATCGGATCAAATTTTAAATAAAGCTACATTTTAAAAGTTTGAGTGGCTTTTACTGCATTCCTATCAAATATCGAGTTTCACAAGTTACGAAATCGAACCTCTCCGAATTTTAGCCATGTTTAGTGTAGGTCTGATAGCTAAGAGAAACGAAGGTGCAGATCAGAATCTAGGTCTAGAACTGGTCTCGGCATGCAGTAGACAAAATAAAAAAGACTCTTGAAAGAGACTAAAGGCAAATAAGATGCAAACTGCTCAGAAATGTTTTCAACAAATAGCAATGCAAGGTATTCTGGTATAAATCATGTTAATAACGGAGATACAGTAACGATGTTTTGTGTATACCAGATGTTTAGATCCATTGATAGCAATGAGGAATGTGGAATACTGACTATAAGTAATCCTGTCAATGAGTTGACAATATCGCATCGAAAAATTCCGAAATATCTCGACTTCAAATACGCCATTGTTCAATTCACCAGTATCTTAATTACCTGTTATTTTCAGATCCAGATAAATCAGCCTTGGCTGAGATATTTCACTTATCAAAAAACTTGATACTTGTGAGTAATATGCAAAAAGTACACGTACTGAAGGGGATAATTGCTTATCTAGTGATACATGTATTTTTGAACATTTGATTTTATCGTTTAATTAATCCCTTTAAATATGTATTTCATATTTGTGTAACTAGTGCGTGAATCATGTTTTATGCAAAACTTCATAAATCTTTGATATTTTGATTTGTAATACATGCATTTGCTTTAGCATTAAGTGAATAAGGACATTTGAATTGGGGTTTGTAATAATTGATTTTGGGTTTGTTGGTTTGTATTTGATTTCATTTGTTTTGCGTCACACCAAGATTATTGCACTTATATGGTGACGGGACCTGCCTGATGCACAGATATTTAGACCTATCTGAATTAGTAAGGGATCTTTTACATACCACAACTATCGTGGCAAGGGACCTCACTTTTAACTCTCTTGTCCTAAAGACAGAAAACCGAAGAGCCAGCGGCGGGACTCGAATCCTGGACCTATCGGTCACGAGCCAAACAACTAACCCATTGAGTACATGTATTTGTCTTATACAAGGTACGATCAAAAAGTTCTCAGCCCGATATACTTTGATATAATGAGTAAGTGTAGAACTCCAATCAATCCATTATTTAATCATATTGAAAGTTTTGGTGAAGGGAGTGGTATTTCAAAGCTTTTGGTTATAGACGGAATTTGCTGTTAACAGTTAAAAGGTTAGTCAAAACGCCAAATGAAGAGAAAACTGAAGTTAGAGAAGCGATGAGTGTTTATGAAAAAAGGGGATGACTCCGAAGGAAATTCATGAGGACTCTTCGGATGGAGTCACCTCTTTATAGCATTGTTGAAAAGGGCTGTTAAATTTAGAAGGGGGAGGGAGAGCATTGAAGATGATGAACGGTCTGGACATCCCAATAAGTACCAAACGAAATCGTTGATATTGTACACATTTTGTCATGTGTGACAGAAAGCGAAACCTTCGAGATATACCAGAGAAGTTGGCATACGTTATGGGGCTATTCATTCAATTTTAACCTACATCATAGGCATGTCTAAGGTTTCGACTAGATGGATCCCTAGAATGTTGACCGAAAAAAAAATGAAAGAGAAACAGATATCATGGGGGTTTTTTGCATAACTAAGAGGGTGATCCCGGGATTTTATAGGTCGAATTGTCACTCAGTATAAAACTTGGGTTCACCATGTTGGTCCTGAATCTTAAAAACAAAGCATGCAATAGATTTACCATAGCTCAACCCTCCTTAAATTTCCAGAGAGTTTCCTCAGCTGGAAAAGCCGTCGCCTGTTTCTTCTGGGACAATCATATGGGTGCAATGATGACTACGTCGGAATGTAGCTTCAAGGTTTTTCTTGATAACCATTATTCTCCATATTTAGTTCCATCTGACTTCTTTATGTTCCAGAATATAAAATCTTACTTACGTGGCAAGAATTTTGGAACCAATGAAAGCATCATGGACGTTGTGTTTGAGTACTTAAGGGGCCAGAAAGAAGCATTTTCTTTCGAAGGGATTCGGCAATTGGAACAGAGATGGAGAAAATGAATCCAGATGAAGGGAGATTATACTGGAAAACAATGACATTCTTTCAATCCCGGGTATTCCTCAGTACATGGGGTTGAGAACTTTTTGAAAATACCTCGTAGTTGTAAAATATATGCAGTGTTATGTAAGGCAAAAATGGGAGATGACCAATAATACATATGCTTAAAAAGGTCTTTATACTGATTACGTACATTTCATTTCTAGTTTACGGCAAAATTATTCATTCTTAATTCAATAATTGGCACCCATGTATTTACAAAAGACTGCACTACATGTATTTATTGATGCACCTTAAATACTTTTAGCAATCTGGTTGAGAATTGACCACAATATAAACTGAACACAATGAGAATCCTCGTACACAGCACTAACGTCACATTCAGTCTTGAATATAATCTGCAAATGGCCATAGACGCAAGCATTGTTATGACGTCGAGGTGACATTATCAGGTCAGTAAACACTTGCCTTCTATTGCTTGTCGAGACGCGGAGTAATCCATATATACATAGACGAAGATTCATCCCAAACCACTTTGATATCTTTATACAAACATGCTGTAGTCACTGAGATCATTCTGTCTTTAAGTAGCCATATATATCTTGAAATTAATGCATTCTCGATGTTGTGTGAATGCATACTTTCAAATAATTTATCCATAACTATCATTCATTTACGGGAGTTGGTTTTCATTTCTCAAATACATGTACTTAATTTTACCGGTAAGGAATGCAATGAGCATGCTTATAGTCTCCAACATCGGCACTACTGATAAGGGTTGCACACGTGTACGATGAATTATGCTGAAACTCAACCCTGCCTCTCTTCATGTAATACAATACATTCAGTAGACATTTTCGTATCATTAACTATGTAAAAATGTTAATAAGGACTTATTAAGGTGGGATCCGATGGCAAGGTCAGAGACTCGAAAAATTGTTCTTTATAAAATTCAAAAAATTTGGAGCAACAGAATTACATTCTCAGATGACATGAATTAATTTATCGTCTCTCCTAAAACTTCTGATTCACCTATGCATTTTAATACTTGCCAAGTCATGCCTTATTTCAAAAACAAGTCGAGGAGAGAATACCCCGAAATTAGGTCGTATAATAAGAGGCGTGTGTCATGACATATCAGTACCTGAAATGCATATTGATCTGCTTATCGATTAATTGGTCTGTCTGCCAGTGTAATAGAACTGAGGTAGCCGCAATCGGGGTTAATATTTGATATCGCAAGTTGCACTGTAATGATTGCACGATCAAGTTGGGTATTTTAGTCCTTTAACAGGTGTCAGGGTCAGCTCCTTAGCACAAGTGAACGTTAGCGACTTTGATTTGTTCAGTTTCAGAAGAATCGCGATTTTTAAACATCAGTTTCTCCAGTTACCAGAACTTTCAACAACAACAACAACAAAAAGACCTCTAACTACAAATGTGGTATAATGTACTCACAAGTATGCTTTTAAGTTAGTATAAACTTTCTGACACCAGAACATGTTCATTTGATATCAATTGTGACCTTATGAATACTTAAGTACAAAGTCATCATGTTTTATACCTATTAATAACACAAGCCGGTTTGATTTTATAGAGTGTTTTGTTTTATTAGCGCGATCAAGTTTGATATCATATCTAGCCCTTTATTTAGACTTAGTCTGAAATCCTTGCATTAAAGCATTTGGTTTTAGAGCAAACGAATAAAATGTCGATTTTGACAGCAGTAGTATCAGCTTGTAGTAAGAGTTTAATAGTTTTAGTACGTAGCAACTTTGGAACTATTTTTTAAATGCGAGTATTAAAGAAATTGACATTATGAAAACTAAGAGTCTTTGTGTTAGATTGCACGTATTGGACCCCCGCCCAGTCCCCTTTTCATATTTTCATTTTCACATTATGCAGCACTAGATAATTCTAAGTAAATAAATGCGAGTATGTATTATTATAATAAATGTGATAAGTACACGTATATATCGATAGTTGAATCCCGACGAGTTGAACAATATAGAATAAATTAAAAATCATTAAAATGGATTAGAATATAGACGTATGTACTTACAAACACAACTTGTACCTACCTGGAGATGCTTCTGTTTCCACGCTTCCTATTGACAAGATATCCGAGGTTTATAGGACAAGTAGATAACGACTGTAATTTATCTTGTCACTGTGGTCCTTGCATCTTCATAAATATCGGCTCCATTCACTACAGCATAAATTAACGCACTCAAGCGTACAATGTGCGCTTCAGTGGTCCCTAAATAGCCATGGACCACAATAGACCAATACGAAATACACTACCACAATCACCATCAACTTCTATCACGCTGAGAGGGGTTAGCAAATCCTAATTCGATGTAGAAATGACAATCGAAGTCTTTTCAGATGCATTATATAATGTGTAAATATTTCCTTTATCCTTTTTATTCTCTTTAAAAGGTTGGGATAGGAATTTCGCAACTATCAAATACTAGTAATCTTACCGATAGAGTTAATGTATGTACATATGCACTACATACACCGTGATACATTGATTTCTTTTCAACAACTTCAAGTATATCGCACGACCTACCTATATCTAAGACATAGCTGTATGTAAATAAGATATGTTCATTTTCATGTTCAGATAGAATATTGTAGATTTCTCTTTCTTACACAACTTATCATGTTTTCTCGTGTGTTTATATCGTAAAATACCGCGCAATATGGCATTCTGTGTGTGACGGAGGAATGTTCACACGTAAAATTAACTTTCTGTTTATAGATTATAGCTGATTTGCCTTTTTATTTCCTGTGGTGAGCTCCACCTGGACGAATTTAACATAAACAGTGTAAATATTTATCTTTCTTGTTCCGATCATATACTATGTCACAGGAATGCATAAATTGTATCCGACATCATTTTGTGTACATAGAACATATATGCCCTTGTTGCGATCTCAGATATTAAGTACACATCATGACTGTTCTTTCTTATCCAGAATTTCATCAATACGTGCTCAAAAGATACAAAAACACTACAATAATGTTTCTGGCAAAATGTTTTATATTGATGTATTAGAAATCATCTTCTTTTAGACAAGTCAAAGCATACTATGCACAAAATATCAAAAGTGAGCAAAAGTTACGAGAAATATCTTGGTAGATCCATTTCAGCAGCATGGGTAACATGATAAATTTCAAAGCATAAAAATATTTCTCAAGTTTCCAATTTAGAATCAATAAAACTGTATCGGTTCATTCTCTATTACAGTGATGCTTTTAGTTTTCCATTACATGTATCTTATTGGTAGATGCCCTCCTCGATCCACCCCTAAGCAGATCTAAAAAAAAAAAAGGGGGGGGGGCAAACAAACAAAGAAAAGAGATTTCTTCAAGTTCATCAACATTTTCCTATTTGGTATGGTTAGGTATGAATAAGAAATCCATCGAACTAAATATAAACTGCCATAAGGCATCCGGATTCCTTTTTGAACTAAATAAATAAATCCAAATGTCTCAATTTATTGCATGATAGGCTTTCTACAATGAGAAAATCAATGAAATTAACAGAAAATGTGCAAAACAGACAATACGCTTCAAACATCTGATTTTGGAATGGAACGAAAAAAGAAACAATCACAAAGCCTTCACGTTGTGAAGATGTATTCTAGATCAATCTGATGTATCCGGTTTGCCTATCTATATACGGCTGGTCAGAAGAAGTTAGTCAAAAGATGGTACCCTTTACCTCTATGTCAACTCACTCTGGATCCACCACTAGACGAACTTGGACGAAAATATCAACAACATTGAGATCTTCATTCATACAAAGTCCATCAAAATCCTTGTAGTGGTTCTGAAGAAGTTAGAAATATGAAAAATTTCAGAGAGCGGGACGTCCCACTACGGCTATAGCTCGCCGACGCCTTCAGCTACAAATGTATGCTTACTATTCATGTTTGTGTGTGTGTGTGTGTGTGTGTGTGTGTGTGTGTGTGCGCGTGTGTGTGTTTGTGTACCGATATTACATAAGCTGAAATTGTTATTACACTGTTGAAGTTATTCAAATATTATGGCCCACTACGGCTGTAATAAACAGGTTTACTTGACATAAATTACCTAATTATCAAATATAAGTAAAAGAACGTGCATGCTGAAAATTGTTTATGATGTTGTAAACAAATACGTCAGTCATCGGAGGTTTATCAGACTTCATATGACGTCATTACTATGAAAAATAATGAAGAAAAACGGAACAAGGAACCAGTTCTCATGTTTTGTGGAACGGTAAGTTCGAATAGACCCTTTTCCGATCTAAATTATATTAGGGGCCTAATATCGGACAAACCATTCATTTGTCTGATATTGCCTCTTACACCATGTTAAATAAAAAGAAAAAGAAATATATTACTTCAAATCGAACTCATCATGTGCGCGTTCCATAGTTATGCGCACACGTTTCATTGCCGCCTCATTAAATATAGTGACGTCATCTGTCCAATACAATGTACACAGATTATGACCTATGCAATGGAATCAAAATCCTGCTCAAAATTAGAGACTTCCCGTCTCAGAGGAGTAGAAATCACAAACTATTGTATACAATCGAGCAGAAAACGGGACAATCAATGCATTTATTCGATTAGTCCTAGACCAATAGAGCTGGCTGCTAAAACTAAAAGACACATAGGTTATTAACCAACAGAAATAAAGGGCATTCCTCGTACCGCAGTGCTAAGTGTACTACCAAAAAAAAAATAATGATAATAAAATAAATATATAACAAAACAAAAACAAAATAGCAAAACAAAAATTTAAATAAAAAACCAAACACAAGAAAAAAAAATAATAATGAATGAAAAAAATAATAATAATCGGCACTTTCTATTAGACACACTTTTTATTGAAACATTTGATTGGTACTAAAAAAATTTCACTTAATTTCCCCATGACATTGATCATGGGATTTGAAGGGGTGGGAGTTGTTAAGGGGTATCATACATATAAGGCAATCCAATATATGAATAAGTATTTTATAAGTATTTTATTTCGCTTAAAACATAAATCAATATGGGTATAAATGGAGTAATTTATCATATACAAATCAACTGAGTAAATCGCGCAATTTACGAGGAGTAAATAAGAAGATTTGACAGCATACATAACATATATGTAAAAATACAACAAAATATCAACAAATTGGTGGCACTGACAGCATGCATACAGAAAAGAGTCTATAGATTTGAATGAAGTATACATATATGAATGGATATGCTTTTCACTACATTCAGTATATGAATGGGTATGATTTCACACTTCCAAATATTAGCCTGGTACCCGAGGCCTTCCGATGTGCCAAAGCACGAAGCTTTGGCACATTGGAAGACCTCGAGTACCAGACTATGTCAAATATATGAATGGGTAGTAAGCTAACAACTCCAGCCGCCCGTCCGGACCCAAAACCATTGCTGGTTAAACTCATCCCCCTCTCCAATCTTCTCGTCCAGTGGACATCAGCGTTTTCAATATCGCGAAAATCTCATTCCTATCACTTCAGATAAGGAGATACGTTGGCGAGGATATAGCAACCGTTCTTTTTTTGTGAGGTTTCTTATCGCCTTGACCTAACAGTTCCTGATTTTGCATATCAGACATTCATTCCTGTCGCATTAGAAATGTAGCCCAGGGCGGGGATTTTACGTCTTGTGGATATATATCTATTTCATGATAAGATACGTCGGTTGCGTCAAGCACGATACTCTTTTCAATCACTCCGCTGCATACTATACTGGTAACGACAGATGTCGTGACACATGTGACGTAAGCCTTGTGGATTCGATCTCAGACCGGAACACCGAATATTGTAACACATTGTTTCCATGCCATAATGGCCTAATGGTTTTAAATTAACATTAATTAAGCAACCTTAGATACAGGGGATCCATCTCCGATCGAGACACGAATTTTCGAGAAAGGCCGACAACTCTATGCATTCATGCTTCTACATGATACTAAAAAGAAACCCTAACAGAGACACAAAACCCTTGCGAATCCTGGCCATATTGAAACTTTAGAAGTTGATTTGTATTTACAGAAAGAAGAGCGAGAAGAGTAAATGTTCGTCACTGTCATAATTTTCCCAATATACACGCACAGAGACGAAATTATCAGTACAGGATTCGAGTTGTAACCTAGTGTAAAAAAACAAACAAACGAAAAGGGGGGAAAAACGCCAGTCAGTGAGAGATGGCCAACTTAAATATGTCAGACGTAACTTTGTCATGACTTTATGAAGGTCCGAGTGTCGGATAGTTCGATGGTCAAATAGTTCGAAATTCCTGCAGTTCAACAGTGCAAAGGCAAAAGTCCCAAGATCCGAAGACCCAATATTCCAAAAGTCTTATAGTCCGAATGTCCGATACTCTGAAGGCCAGATAGCTCAAAGACTCAATAGTCCGAAGGTCCAACAGTCTGAAGCACCTCCTCCTCCCCCGCCCACTCAGAATCAAATGGTCGTCCCTTTCGTACAAATCACGCAGCCACGGTCTAGCAAAAAGTGAATATAACATCCGAACCTGAGAATTGGGTCAGAAATTACAAATTTCGCATTCACTTACTAAACTCGGTTATTTCAGTTTAACTAGGCCTTTAGGTTATACTGAATATTCGGACTATTGGCCCTCGATTCCATTGGGCCTTCGGACTATAGGACTTTCGACCTATTAGGCCATCGGTATATAGTGTTCTTGGCCGTTCGGATTATCGGGTCTTCGGACTATTGAACTTTCGGACTATTGGACCTCGGAATATCGGATTGCCACCATCATACTAGGGTTTTTATATGATACTGACATATTGAAGCTGTAACCGTTTTATCGTGTGCTGTACGAATCGTTATTTATGTACGTCATTTTTTTTTTTTTGGTGGATAAAGAAATGGGTCGTAGTGTAATATATACTTAAGGTTTTATTAACCTGTCTGATCAGTAGTCCTTTTAGCGAGGGTGTTGGACACAGATAAAATCTGAAACTTTCCCATCGAGTGTCAACACTTAATAGCTGGGAAATTGCCTCAGATGACGTTAAACGGTGTCAAAACCCATCAACAAATACCAAACATTTCCCACATACTAGAGCATCTATGTAAATGTGCTAAAACGTGAGAGACAATAACTTCTTGACCTAATATAAACTGAAACTAGAATGATGTCAGCGACGCAGATGTTACTACGAATCTGACGATACATACATCAACATGTACAATGGCAAACATATAAAATCCGCGATAAGTAAAGACACCGTGAACGGGACTGACCATGTCTCCACTCAAGGCGGATGTCCGGATGATTTCGTGAACGTATTACGTATTGTTGGGTAACTAGGGACACTAACCTTGTCAGGGTTGTGGTAAAATTCCTAAATAATGCTTACACCGCAATCTCTGGATTCGTCTGTGTTATAATTACTTACAAGAGGCCTAATGGCCCTATATCGCTCACCAAAGTACTTTCAACACATGGAAATACGAAAAAGTATAAACTAAAACAGTCATACATTTAGAATTTTCAATCGTTCTTTGCACCACGCCAGACGATCATCTTACTGTTCAGTCAAGGAAACCTACAATACCCTGCAGCGGACCCACCCCTTCCTGGTCAGGTCAAGCCAAATATCAACACGTGTAGTAAACACTGAAATATTTTAATCCTGTCGAGTTTCATCATCATCATCATCATCATCATCATCATCATCATCATCCCCTCAGTTCAATGAAATCGAAGAGATCAACAGAAAAAGTTGGAAAGAAGTTCAGAACGGAACCAAAAACAGCATCTCTCAGAAGTATGACCGATCATTAACCAGTTTTTATCGCGTTTTGAAAGCCGGCGTGGCCTAGTGGTATCGCGCTGGACTCCTGATTGGGAGGCCGGGGTTCGAGTCCCGCTCTGGCCATGCCGGTGTCCTGTCTTTCGGATGAGACTGTAAAAACCAAGGCCCCGTATCGTGGTATGCATGGCACGTTAAAGATCCCTCACTGCTTCGGGTGGGTCCGTTGCAAAGGTCAAAATTTATATGACCCGCATCAGGCAGATGCCGTCACCATATACGAGAAAAATTCGTGGTGTGACGTTAAACAAAAATCAATCAATCAATATCACGTTTTGAAACGTAACGAAATTCAAGTCCACCCACCCCCTTTTTATTTTTAATGCTTCCTACGGCATTGTTCAGAGCATCCCTCATATCACTTCGATGCAATCGATCTGTTAATCTTTATACCCGGTCTTAAGTGGGGCTTCTTTAAAATACATGCAAGATACCCGGGACCAGCGCCATAAACTGAGAAAATACTTTAGTCATACTTCTGTTCAACAATGAATTGATAACTAGGATTTGGATTTTATTGAGTTATAATTTATCCATAAATAGAATTAAATCACTCTGAACGACAATTTATTTGAACGTTTGATAATGGAATAAATTAAGATGAAATAATTGACTTAAGTATTTTCTCAGTTTATGGCGCCGGACCCCGGTCTCGCTCCAACCTGGAACTACTCCTTGACGAACCTGGCTGAATGACGATAACACTTGTAGGGGACCTTGAGTTTGTTTTTATTTCACGTCAAGATTATTTCACCTGTAATGACACCTGCCGGATGCATTGCACAAGAATTCAGACCTAAGCAACGGACCCATCCGAAACATAACTAATTGTTATCACGTTTTGAAATAAAACGAAATTCAAGTCCAACCCCCCCCCCCCCACACACACACACACACCTTTTTTTTAATTTATTTTTAATGCTTCCTACGACCTCTGATCACATCGATGCAATCGATTTGTTAATCTATATACCCGGTTTAAATTGAGGTTTTTTCAAAATAAGAACCTGGCTGAATGACGATTACACTATTCAGGACCTTGAGTTTTTATTTCACGTCAAGATCATTTCGCCTGTAATGACACCAGCCGGATGCATTCCACAAAATTCAGACCTCAGCAACGGACCCACCCAAAGCAGTGCGTGAACATTTACGTGTCGACACGGGATCTCCGATTTTACTGTATCATCCGTAACAAAGGGCAAATAAATCACATGCACAGCACGCTACCAACTGCACTAACTTAAAACAACTGCCTCAATCCTACAACTGAATCCACTTTTGAAATACACATGTACATGATTAACATTATGTTTATCTTCAAATTATCAGAGGCACTTCTTGTGTACGTTCATGTTTATTCTCTGACAGCTAGAGGCACTTCTTGTGCACATTCATGTTTATTCTCTTTGTACATTCATATTTATCCTCTGTGTACATTTATGTTTATCCTCTGACTGTGTACATTTATGTTTATCCTCTGACTGTGTACGTTTATCTGATTTATGTTTATCCTCTGACAGCTAGAGGCACTTCTTATGTACATTCATGTTTACCCTCTGACTGTGAATATTTATGTTTATCCTCTGACAGCTAGAGGCACTTCTTGTGTACATTCATGTTTATCCTCTGTGTATATTTATGTTTATCCTCTGACAGCTAGAGGCACTTCTTGTGTACATTCATGTTTATCCTCTGTGTATATTTATGTTTATCCTCTGACAGCTAGAGGCACTTCTTATGTACATTCATGTTTATCCTCTGACTGTGAATATTTATATTTATCCTCTGACAGCTAGAGGCACTTCTTGTGTACATTCATGTTTATCCTCTGTGTATAATTATGTTTATCCTCTGACAGTTAGAGGCACTTCTTATGTACATTCATGTTTATCCTCTGACTGTGAATATTTATATTTATCCTCTGACAGCTAGAGGCACTTCTTGTGTACATTCATGTTTATCCTCTGTGTATAATTATGTTTATCCTCTGACAGTTAGAGGTACTTCTTATGTACATTCATGTTTACCCTCTGACTGTGAATATTTATGTTTACCCTCTGACAGCTATAGAGGCACTTCTTGTGTACATTCATGTTTACCCTCTGACTGCCAGAGGCACTTCTTGTGTGTTCATGTTTATCCACTGATTACCTGAGGCACTTCTTGTGTACATTCACATAAATTTTATCCACTGATTGCCATGGGCACTTCTTGTGTACATTCATGTTTATCCTGACTGATTACCAGAGACACTTCTTCATCTTTCTCCTCCAATTTCCAGAGGCACTTCCTCTATACCCCTACATCTATGTTTATCCTTTGATTGCCATGGGCAGTTCCTTCAAATGCCAGAGGCACTTCTTTTATAAAGTCAAATTGATCCTCAGACTGATAATTAAACTGAATAAAACACACAAGTAAAATTTTCAGAGATAAAAATTTGCTTATTTTTAGTGAAAATGAATGCAGTTTAGATTTTTAAGAAAATTCCCCAAAAGCCTTTTGTCTGTTGTATTAAATCTTTACAAAGAAAATGCTGACAGCAACTTTGCTTTGACTCAGCCAGCAATGCAAAGCAGGAAATTGAAATCCAAATATTATTCCATTGCATTGGAACATCATGTCATATGAACAGTGGTTTACTGATGATTTTGACGAAGTCCGAAGAAAAACACACAGACGGATAAGACCATACCATGAGATTACCATGAGGTAATCCAAGTGGGCATGAAAACAACACAAGTATTGTGGTGAGGCAATATGTATAATTAAATAATAACAAACAAAACAAAATTTACTGGCATAACATTGGAGGGGCAAGTCAATTTAAATAGAATTTAACTATAAAAGGAAAACATTATAAAAACAAATCCTATAGGTATTAAAACATCATTCCTGTCCTCTTTTACGTTATACCGTATATCAAGGAAGTTCTTGATTTTGGATTCTAAAAGACAGAATAAAAACTGATTTCTCGACACTCCTGTCACTCTGTATTTTCCTTCTGCACCACAGCATACACATGTACCACCTCTGTGCCATCACTTCTTTCTTCTTGGTAGATAATTTTGTCTGTGCCATACAGAGCTGCCAGATTAGCTGCTGTCATTTCGGTGATACCGCCTCCTTGATCAAAATCAATCTGTGAAATAGCCGATTCTAATTCGGTATCTTGCATGTCTCCCGTTGCCTCGGGTACAACCTGAGTCTCTATCACTTCCTCCTACAATACAGTAATACATTTATTACCAAGCTTCTACATGGTTTGATTCTTCAACAGTAAGAATTATCTTAATGACCATCTGCATCTGCTTAATTAACTGCCTCTTACTGCTACCTTTTCAGATTAACAAAGTAGTATATATACATGTATCATGTATATTTAATGATGCAGTTATTTTGTATTTAGAGTCAACCTGTTTCAGCGCCCAATTTTTCCTATCTCTTTGGTTGTCTTTTGGACAGGTGTGCTGCAAAAATACTTTTGTTACTGTAAATAACAAATAACTGATCGATCACTTGTTTTGATTCCATGTAAAATAATTAGTAGGTCCATCATGATTTTATTGCACAATACTGCTAAATGACCTGTAATTTACTTTTATTCTAATCATGATGCCAGTGCTGTTCATTCTTCAGATAGTCAATGCAGCAGCAGTGTCAGTCAGATATGGGTAAGCAAAGAGGATAGAAACAGATTTTTGTCATTAAACTTTCTTTGTCTCCATCATATGTATAAAGACTTTTAAATACATCAATTACTTTGATTTCATATTTATAACTAAATTATATTTTCATGGTATCTATGTTAAATGAAATTTAAAATTGGGTCTACAGACACACAAGTACATTTTGTAAACTGAATTTCTACAGGAGTGCTTTGAATATGCTTATTTCAAAACTAACAGACCAACCAAGTACATTGTATGCCCATAGCCTCAAGCTTTTTGTGACATTATTTCTGTGCATAATACAGAGAACAAAACTTGAAAATGGCTTTTAAATCTTCAGCTAAATGAAAATATATATGCATAATAGGTAAATTTCATATTGTTTAAGGGCATGCAGTTGCTCACAAAATACTTCTGTAACTTGCAAACACATATTCAACTAACTAAGCTGTCTAAAGCAGCACTTTACCTGTACATATTGCATAGCGTCTTCCATGCGGTAATTCATTATACTTTTGATAGCTGCATCTTCCTGACTTGACTCTGGAACAAAGTCACCATGTGCTACTTCCTCTTGCCCTGCTGACACAATAATAGTCTGGATTTCCTCTGTTGATACCTCAGATCCTGTCACTAAAACCTCAGGTGCATCTTCACTATAAATAACAGTATCCATAGCATCACCGTTATCCTCTGTCACAATGCCATGAGGCAGGGACATGTAGGAGGTATTATCAGAAGCTTCAGTTGTCGTCACACTGAATGTATCTACATGGTTACCATGGTGAACATCTGGTGGTGACACAATATGTAAAATGGTACCATCCTTTTCCACAATATTGAAGGACTTTCTTTGATTTGAACTGGAGGGAGCAATACGGAAGGTGTTGGCTTGTGTTGGAACAAGTGTTTGTGCTGTAGACCCCTGAGAAAGACTGTGTGGAGAGCCTTGAATAAAATTTTGTGCTGTTGACCCCTGAATAAGATTTTGTGCTGTCGACCCTTGAATAAGATTTTGTGCTGTTGAGCCTTGAATAAGGTTTTGTGATGTTGACTCTTGAATGAGATTTGGAGTTACAGATCCTGGAATAATGTTCTGTGCTGCTGACACAGCTGTTACTTCTGTTGTGGATGGTACCCTGACTAAAGGATTGGGAGCAATGGCTACAGGAAATGATGTAGCCTTTGGTGCTAACTGAGCGGTAGTTTTGTTCAAATACTTTGTAGGGCTTTCAAGTGCAACATAAACAGTTTTGATATCTCCTTCTTCAAACTGCATCTGAACTTTAGACTCCATCTGCTTACGGACCACATCACCATTTGTCAGCTTCACAAATCCATGTTTACCCATCAAATGTTGATGTAACTTAGCAACAGAATCAAAAGTTTCTAAACAGACTTGACATTCAAATGCACTTTGATCTGCATGCATGATCTTATGCTTTGCCACAGTTTCTTTATCAGGAAACTTCAGGAAACAGATATCGCAAGTAAGTTCACTTTCCTCCTCCTGTAATTCCTCCTCCTCCGAGTAGTTACTGTCGTATTCTGAGTCGTCATCATGTACTACTTCTTCCCTCATTTTGCCGTCAGCATCCTTCACATTCTTTATAATAAGTACAATGGGTTCCTCATAATTAGGTATCATCTGTAAATCATCCTCTGAATGCTCCTTCATGATGTGGAGACGAAGCTTTTGTCTTCCAGAGTAGTCTTTCTTACATTTCGGACATTCATGTCTAGGATACTGACCTGGGAAATGAGATCGCAGATGCAGTTTACACAGTTGTTTACTGATAAAACACTTTCCACACTCAGAACATTTGAATGGCCTTTCTCCAGTGTGGCGTCTGCGATGAATCAACATTGAATTTTTCTGAGTGAACCTTTGCTTACATATGTCACATTGAAAAGGTTTCTCCCCTAAATGACAACGTAAGTGAGTTTTGAGACTGGATAGGTGATGGAATGCTTTGGAGCAATATTGACATTTGTGTGGTCGAATGTTACTATGAAACACCATGTGCTTTTTCAAATCTTCCTGAGCAAAAAAGCCTCGGCCACAAAGCTGGCAGATAAAGTTGCGTACCTGCGTGTGGAGGTACATATGCCGACGGAGATGAGACTGCTGTGTGAAGGCTCGGTCACACTCAGTACACACATACGGCTTTTCCCCTGTGTGGGTTCTGATATGAGACAATAATGTTGCTTTTTCAGTAAAGCATCTACCACACTCCTCACATTTGTGGGGTTTAATTCCTTTGTGAATGAACATGTGACGTTTAAGGTGGCCCATACTTAGGAAGCTCCTGCCTTCACATTCTGGTTCCGGGCATGTATACACTTGTCGAGTCTCTATTCTCATATTATGCATGGCAATCTGGTGTTTCTTGAGTGTATCAGGATCTTTATACGTCTTATTGCACTGATCACAATGATGATCTCTTTCCTCTTTGTGAACAAACACATGACGCTTTAAGTGACCAATTGTGAAGAATCTTTTTTCGCAAACTTCACACTGATACTTTCTTTCTTCTTCAGAGGTGTGGGTACGCATATGGATTTGGAAGTTACCAAGGCCTTCCACCATTTGGGAACAGTAACGACATGTATACATTTTGTTATCTAACCCTATCACATCTGATTTAATAGTGCCATGGTGTCGAAGCTCATGTTTCTTGAGGTATGTCATTTTGGAGAAACTCTTTCCACAGCTGCCACACAAAAACCCACCTTCCTCTGCATGAGTTTCTTCATGGTCTCTCAAGTGGAAACGGAAAGCGAACACTTTATCACAGAACCGACACTTATGCTTTTTCTCCTTGTGGTTCAGATACCAATGCATTTTCATTTTACGTTTTGTCTTAAACACTTTATCACATTGTGAGCAAGGAAAAGGATTTTCATCTGCATGACACTGCTCAAGGTGAAGGTCAAAGTTAATGCGAGAGAAAGCAACAGCATCACAATACTGACATTTGTGTATGGTACGCTTCCTTCCCTGAGTATGGGTATTCATGCCTAGGGGAATAATGAGGTCATCCACTTCTTGGTCTGTTGTCTTTTCTGGCTTTACAACCATCCCTTTTTTCAGTTTTTGATATCCATGAACATTGACTTGATGGTTCTGCATATCATACTTTCTAAGGAAGCACTTAGAACAAACTTCACAGATAAAGTCCTTTTTGCCTACGTGTATAATAAAGTGGCGTTTCAAGACTACATTACTTTTGAATTTCGCATCACACACTGGGCACTGGGTACCTAGTAATCTTTCTATAGGATCATTCTCATCATCACTGAATTCTATCTCTTCCGGTTTCTTCCCTCGACGAAGTTTCTTCCTCTTCAGTTTTTTCAGCTGTTCTTTGTAGTCATCAGGTAGCTGATCTTTGGGTACTACATTTCCTGGTCCAAGTTTCATGTAGCCATGTACAGCTACGAGATGATATTCCATGTCATACTTTCTTTTGAAGCGTTTATGACAGCCTTCTACCAGGCAGTCCACTACTTTCCTAGCCAAATGGTTCTCTACATGCTTTTGTAACATAAGTGCATTCTTCAATTTCTTCCCACACTGAGAACATGCAAATTGGTCAGTATTTGTTAATGCGAGTTCTTCCCCTGTTTCCTCTGATGGATTTTGCTCGATATCCCAGTTGATCGAGAGGTCAACATCAGGAATTCCAGGTCCCTTAATCTCCTCCAAAGCTATCTGGGTAATATCGACAGGAGCTGAATTTGTTTCCCCTTCCTCTGATTCAATGGCTACTGAAGCATCACCTGATGCATCTATAGCAACTTCCTTGGAGTCACCTTGACCTTGAGTATCACTTTGGTCTGCTTCAGATACTGTTTCACTGACTAGGTCTACACTACTACCTTGTCCGCTACCTCCTACTTTAGTGACATTTTCATTTTGAAGGTCTATTATATCACTGATCCTACGAGTAAACAGATTCTTTGCATCAGCGAGATCACGACGTATTACCTCCCCTTTGTTGGCACACACATACTCATGCTTACGGATCATGTGCTGTTGACAATCCCATTTTCTCATAAAAGCTTTATTACAAACTTCACACACAAATGTCTTTTTCCCAGAATGAAGATAATAATGTTTTCTTAAAGTTTTGACAGATTTGAATTCTCTTGAACAAACAGGACAAGTGGGATTTTCTTCATCAAACTCCATAGCTGTAAAGTCAACATCTGGTGCTTCTTCCCCAACAAATAGAGCAGATGCTTCTTTTTTCATATTGCGAATTTGATCGTAATCTAGATTTTTGGGAAATTCTATTTTCTTTGTCTCTTCAATTTCTTCTCCAGTAAAGAATTTATACCATCTTCCAAAGACAGACTTCTCAGCATGCTCTGCATCAATGGTGCCTGAAAGAAACATCAAAAATATCAATGAAAACAAACAAAAGATATGTCCCTCATAGGATTTTATAAAATAAGAAGTAGTTTAGTTTAATACAGTACACTCATATGCAGGTAAATGTAGGGTTCCAATCCCATCAGTACCTTGTGAGTGTCATGTTTTTCAGGTGAGACCGTAAAAAGCAAGGTCCTGTGTAAAAGGAGATACAGCCCATTTAAGATCTCTCAATGCTTTGAGTAGGTCTGTTGTACAAGTATATATATATATAACTACATGATGCATCATACAGTTGCTGTCACCATGAGTGAAATCTTCTTGTTTCAGTAAAGATTCAAAACAGAAGCTGTAGAGAATGCTGAGTATGAAGTAACAAGTAACATTCTTACCTGAACAATAGTTCACAAAGAGTTCTGCCAAGCCACTGATCTCCGTGATAAACTCTAAACCTTTGGTGGAACCTACACATCCAAAGCCTTGACTGTCCATCACACTGGTCAACATCAGACTGTCCACTCCAACATCTGAGAGAAGTTTTACCTACAAAGAATATCATACCTGTATAATGAGTATGTTATGTTTCAGAACATCACATAATGAGCATGCTGTGTTTCAGATACAACAAGCATTCTAAGAGGGTTGTTAAAGCAATACATGTATATGTTCCCTACCATCCCCAACAAATTTTGCAATGCACACGGCTGAAACTGTAAATACATTTCTTGGAATATATCTTACATGCAAGTGAGTCATAATATAACTGATGGATAACATTTTCCCCACTACGTATCAGTACTACTTCTTAAGGGTTCTCAATCCTTGGGTGACATCATATATGTTCCATCAGAAGGAGGGGTGGGGGAAATAAAACTTTGTTGATTTGTCTTCATAAAAATATAGCGTATATATTATAGTAGTAACAAAATAATGTAAAACTATAGGTCTTAAACATATTTCTGATTTATCATAACTTACCAAATCATGTAAGTTATTTGCATCAATTTTTTGTCAAAATGAAAGGGATGTGTTCTTTTATTTTTCTTATTTTTAAATTTAGTATGGTTATATATTAAATATTTATGTTAAAAGAAACATGTGATATTGTAGAAAGAGTGCAGTGTAAAATTATGAACCACACATTATAATTCATCTCTGTAAGAACTGCTCTCTCATTGTTTTTACAATGATTTGGGGACAAAATAGGGGCTAAGATAATAAAATCTTATTTTGCACAAAATCTAACCTGGATACATATATATTTCTTTTGTTTATTAAGTACATATGGTATTGTAAAATGAAAATAAATCAAGAAAATGAGATTTGCACATATTTTTTACAATATCAGCACTCTAAATATCACATTCTGATGGATATGTACGGGGGATAATTTTAGCAACCAGTGACGCATGACAGCTTTTTCTCTCATTACATATATAAAGGATTCTAAAATTGATACTGAACCATGAAGGAAAGATATTACACAACAAATAAGAAGTGTTTATGATCTGCTGATTTACACAAAAATTGGCAGTGCAATGCAAACTAATAGATGATATGTTTGATTCAGAAGCTACCAGAATATGAATTAAGCATGTTCAGACTCCATAATTTTGATTTCTTGCTCAAACTAAAACAAATATGGGAAGGTAATGTTTTCACGCCACCAATTTATTTGGGTCTAAAATGTTCCTCAAATAAAAAAAGAATTTTTGAAAAAGCATATATTTTTCACTAGAATTTTCTTAGGGATAGATAACCAAAAACTAAGTACCTGCATTAATTTTCTAAGTCCAAGGGTCATAACCGAGCAAAAACAATTATCGAACCACAACAAAATTCAAACTTGATCTGTAACTTGTTATGGTAAAGCAATGTAACTAATATCAAATGTACATCTGCAAGCATGAGAAAAACAAAATCTGCGGAAAACTGAGTTTTTGCATTAATTTTCTAAGTCCAAGGGCCATAACTCAGCAAAAAATTAAAAACTGCAAAAAATTCAAACATGTCATGGTAATGTAATGTACAAAATATCAAATGATAATCTGCAAGCATGATGAAAAAAAGTCTGGAAAACTGATTTGCCCGATTGAGAGATGGACCAATGGATGGACGGACTGACTGACAGATGGAGTGCAGACCTAAAATCCCCTTCAGCGAAAGTTTGGCCATAGGGCACTAATACGTGGAAGGTCTTTGACAAAAATAAAGCAAAACACAATCACATGTTTGTGAAATACTGAGGTTATGCATAAAAAAAGTTTGAAAAGTGAAATGCCAAAGTGAAATTTGCAATTTTTGGTACAAATGGAATGATGAGGTCACAGAAATACTAGTCACATCATATCTGAAATATCGCAGGAGAAGTTTGAGAACAGTAAACAGACCATAATATGCCCATCAGCTGTTATTGGAAGAGGAGCATTGTTAAATGGGCTGTACATTTTACAGGATGTAGGAAATACATTTCCAAGCTGATAATACATTTAAAGATTAATACTACTATAGAAACAAAAGCAATGGCCATTTCTAGTGCAAACACAAAGAGAAATCTCCATTACAACTAGGTAGCCACAATAAGTTTAATGAAGATAACTCAAGCACAATGAAAGTCCTTCATTTCAAATTTTATTGAGAAATCAATGAAGTCGATATCTTGAACTTGAATGGCTGGTGAAAAACATGTTAGCATTAAGCTGAAATTAGGAATGTGTATTTATACAATGAAATAACAATTATCAGTGTGCGAGTAATGTTTTGCTCATTGCAGAGAAGATAGCTCCTATACAATATAATTACTTGTTTTATTAGGAAGGTAACAAAATTCTCCAAAAATACAAATGAATTTTAAATCACAGTCTTTACTCCAAAAGTATGAATTTATAGGATCTGACTTCCTTAGTGGTTAATACCTATGCAACTTTTGTGTCTGTCTTCCATTCTAAAAGTGCAAATATCCTTCATGGGGTTTTTTTCCACAATGAGATAGAAACTTACCACATTCCTTGCTTGTTTCTCCACAATCTTCCATACAAAGTTTGTTTGTCTGTTTACTTCAGTTCTGCCAGGGTCTGAAGTTTGATGTTCTTCTTCTGTACTGACTGAGCCCAATGCTTCTCCATCTGCATCAGTGCTGGCTGAATTGGATTGTATTCATTCACATATATTATTAATATACATGTACAAAATCCTTATTTTGAAATATAACTTTATGATTCCAGATCAGGTTTCAACAACACATTTGAAGTCTTATCCAACAGATATAAGTTTAAACTTCTATAAAATTTTCTGTTTTTCATTTGCTGCAAGAAGCAGATGATACATGTAACTAAAAACTTCAGTGGATAACGGACTGTAAGTCTAGTTTCTTTTATTTTTCATTGTGATAGAATGTTATAGTATTTCCAGGTGTATCATAACTCTGCTGACACATGTAAACGAATTTGTAGTATCTCAGAATTCTCTTCTTATCTCCATGATAATACATCATTTCCATACAAATAATAATTTTACTAATACTTCAACAAACTATAGTCATAAACCTAGATGTAGCAATTTATCAGTATTCCAGATGTATGCATAACTTCTCTTTATTTGGTATTACATGGCAGCAATGTCCAGAATTTCAAATTCTCATGAATTCTCTAGGGTTAAATGGAGACCCTCTGCAGCACAGTTAAGGTGTTTTAGAGAAAATGTACAAAACACAATTGGAAAATCACACAAAACACTTTGAGATCATGGATGCGTTCGGAATCGTAGCTGCTACATGTAGGCTAGCCACTAGGTTAAAATGGTGGAAGTTATAAACCCTCCTTCATAGTTTGAAAAAAGTTATCCACTTTAGTCGATTTTCTCAATATTAGGTGAAATTTAAACACTGTCTTGTATCACTTATCAACACACGATCATTTCGGATTTAATTTTTACTTTGGATTGGGTTATCAAGGTGTTTTCCAGCAAAAACGGATAAGAAAAAGCAAAAACAAAAAAATAATGTCCTCTATTATGAATTTGAAAGCTAACATCCGAATTTAAGGCTTGGTTTTCCTACGTAACAGCTAGGCAAGCAGAGCATTCAGTTACTGGATAGAGCTAGCTGCTACGTAGCCGCTATGATTCTGAACACATCCCAGGAGTCAATTTACCTATGGTAGTCTAAACCTTTGCATAAACAACAGTGTTTTATGTAATCTCTAAATATATCACTGAATTAGGCTCAGCATATTCTGGGTAAAAATTCCAAAACATCTGGACTGTACTGTATACATATACCAAATAGAAGGAAACCAAAATATGAAATACCAAGTTCTACTGCTGCTTACATGTACATATCTCTGTTGCCACAAGATGTGTCCCTATTTTAATAATAAGGCCACAGTTCCTTATCAGCTTATGTTGTGTAAGATTGCAACAGTGATTAACAGGTTAACTGTGTGTTTAAAAGAGTCCAATTCATCCACATATTCGATTTGGCCCTAGACTTGCAATTACAAACATGTGGATGATTCAGACTACATATACACATTGTGGCAAGTCTGACAATCTGTAGAAAAGTTTGTGCATTGCCTTCTAGTGACAGATATGACGCACAGTAATATTGCCAGCCATTTGCTTAATGTTTACATATGTATGATATTTGTTCCTTTGCATGCTGGATGCACTGAATCTTGTCAGCTGATCTGTTTATCACAATTGAATGGGTTTATTTTGCAGCTGATATCTATAATGTTTAAAATACATATCTAAAAGATATACCGTGAGTACTAATCTGTTCTTCAACCAATGCTCCATTTTCCAAATGCAAGTTCTCTTTTTGGGATCCTTCCTGATTGTCGACTTTATCTTTAATTCCTACCCGATTCTCCAAAAAGAACTTCCCTCTCTCTGATCCTTCAAATTCAAACTGCTTCTTTCTTATAAGACTGGTTAATATCACATTTTCTATGCCGGCTTCTGATAAAATATTACTCTGAAGTAAATGCAACAAACAAACAAGGTTAATATTTATTGTCATATTTTAAATCTTAATCCATAGCAATTAAACTGAATTATATGGTTAATGTTATGAATGAGCTATAAAGTTCTTAACATTAGTTCATTGTAGAGCTCAATGCAGAAAGATGTGTTTGTATATATTTCCAAAAAACAGAATAAACAGAGGAGTCAAATGCTATATATGAAGATCTTTCTTACAATATCAAAACTATTATGATGAATGTTTGGTTACTGTTTTATGTCACTCCACAGTTATTTCATGTATTTGGTGACGGTATCTGCCTGATGAATTGCATACAAATTTAGACCTTTACAATGAACTTACCATGAAGCAGTGAGGGATTTATTATATGCCATGCCTATGATGACACAGGACCTCGGTTATTACAGTCTCGTTACAAAGACAAGACACTGGTGTGTAGAGATGCAACGATATACCGCGATATGATATATTGTGATACATGGGTCACAATACGATAGGGAACTCAAACGATACACAACCATACGCCAATGTTACTCATTATAAAATTATGTTGCAATTTCCAAAATAAATAGAGATGTTTCATATTTAAAAAATTGTAAGAAAAAGACCAAATGGATATGTTTTCAGTATATTCTTTATATTGTTGTATTGTATCAATTTGTACCTCATTTCTAGTATGAATTGTAATGTGTATTTCTTTTTCTCCAAAAGCTCTTTTATACTTGTAGGATCTTTACGAAATCAAACAGGTACATTTTAACCCTGATTTCATGATAAGAAAATGTATCACGATACATATCGTATCGCTGTTCAAGTATCGTGATACGTATCATATCGCAAGGAGCTGCGACTACTGGTGTGCCCACACTGGGATCAAACCCAAGACCTATCTATGAGCCGAGCACCTCATCCATTGAGCCACACCAGTTTCACATCTACTATGTAAAATTCTAACCAGAAAATAATATATATGCAACATTATATTCAAATTTATTACACATATATAACCTATCTACATAACGGAGGATTTATTTCTATGGTTTTTGTACGACGCTAGTTTTCAAAGGATCACTAGTTTTAATCTCACCATGACTAATAAGTGCTTATATTATATATTATATATATATACAAGTTACTACATATGCATTGTGTTACACTACCAAGTTATTATTGAGCATCATAGATTGGTATCCAAGAACAAAGCAGTCGGACTCTCGTCTACATGACAACAGTAGCTGTTAATGTAAGCTCTTTTCTTATCAGCCTTTACCTGAATGTCTAAGAGAAACATGCACTGATATATCTGTATATAAGCAGTATGTGGCTTATAAAATGAAGTCTGTCTTTGATAGATGTCCCTAATATGCATGGACCATACAGTCCTTGAGGTATTTACAAAACCAAATTTAGGGGAAAGTGCATATAAATTTTAGTAAACACTTGTTAGAACATTGAGTTTCAATGGCAGAAACATTAACCTGGACTTGTGCAATGTATCAGTGATGTAGACTGAATGTCCAATGGTGGAGATGATACTTTATGTAAGTAACATCAACTTGATGTAGAGTTGATAATATGGACCTGTGTCAGTAATAGTGACTTGATGTGCGATGGTGGAGATGATAATATGGACCTGTGTCAGTAATACTGACTTGATGTGCAATGGTGGAGATGATAATATGGACCTGTGTCAGTAATATTGATTTGATGTGCGATGGTAGAGATGATTATTTGGACCTGTATCAGTAATATTGACTTGATGTGCAATGGTAGAGATGATAATATGGACCTGTATCAGTAATATTAACTTGATGTGCGATGGTAGAGATGATAATTTGGGCTTGTGTCAGTAATATTGACTTGATGTGCAATGGTAGAGATGATAATTTAGACCTGTGTCAGTAATATTGACTTGATGTGCAATGGTAGAGATGATAATTTGGACCTGTGTCAGTAATATTGACTTGATGTGCGATGGTAGAGATGATAATTCAGACCTGTGTCAGTAATATTGACTTGATGTGCGATGGTAGAGATGATAATATGGACCTGTGTCAGTAATATTGACTTGATGTGCAATGGTAGAGATGATAATTTGGACCTGTATCAGTAATATTGACTTGATGTGCAATGGTAGAGATGATAATTTTTGACCTGTGTCAGTAATATTGACTTGATGTGCAATGGCAGAGATGATAATTTGGACCTGTGTCAGTAATATTCGCTTGATGTGCGATGGTAGAGATGGTAATTTAGACCTGTGTCAGTAATACTGACTTGATGTGCGATGGTGGAGATATTAATATGGGCTTGTGTCAATTATAATGACTTGATATCTAATGATAATGATTGGGACATTAATCTTGGCCTGTGCCAGTAACATTGATCTAAATTTTTATGGTAGATGTTAGTTTCTGCCTGTGTCAAGGAATTGCTTTGTAATCAGGTGGATATTCAGTTTTATGATAAGAAGTGAAAAATACAAACTGATAAAAGAATTTTACCAGTGTCTCAAACTGTGTTTTGACAAAGGACCATGTTTCCTTTGCGCTATCAATTACATCATCATCTTTCTCATCTGTCACATCTTTGGTCTTTTTTCTCTTGGGACTTCTTCCTTTCACACTGTCATCAGTATCTTTTGCACTTTCTTCTTTCTTACGTTTCTTTACTTTAGGTTTAATGGTGGCAGCAGTACCTGATTTTGATTTCATAATTTTTTTTGTTTTCACCGATTTCTTCTGCCTTTTTAATGATACGTCTTCCTCGGTTTCTTTTTCAGACTCATCTTCATTTATTTCACTGCTATCGCTATCATGAACTTCATTATAATCTTCATCTTCATCATCTTCGATTTCTTCTTCTGACTGATCATCTTGAATATTTTCTTTTTTAATGCTATTAGGTGTGATGAAATCATCATCTATTACCTTCCTTTTCCCTTTATTTGACCTTGCACTTCGGCGTATGTCAGATGAGGAATCATTACCCTCTGTTATGACTTTCATATCTTTTTCTGTAACACTTTTTTCTTTGCCTTTAGAATCCCTTTTTCTTTTCTCATCTTCTTTTTCTAGGGATGAGTGTTTTGATTTTACAGATTTGCCTCTTGGGGAATCTTTAGAAGTTTGTTTACTCTGTGAAGTTATGCTCTCCTTTTTAGATTGGTTAATTACGACTGATGTAGCTTTCAACTCCTTTGGTGCAGAAGTTCGATTTCCTTTTGAAACTGATTTTTCAGTCTTGTTTTGATGATTTTTTGCCTTTGAATTTTGCTTGAGCTTTTTTGGAGAGGGTCTTTCTTCATGATTAGACTGACCACCTTCAGCAACAACATCTCCTTCACTATGCTCATCTTTGTTGTGTTCTGAAAGAGTAAATATTGAAATAGTTTTAACATTAAAAGGTGATATTTAAATAAATCATGACTTCATACAACCCCCACATTCAAAACTTGAATAACAAGCATATTGAGCATTGCTGAACCAACACATGTCCCCAACCGGTTTCCATAAGCGCAACGGCTGTAACTCCTACAAAAATATCAGTAGGTCAATTATAACCAAACACAAACAGGATCTTCAACTCTTTGATACAAAGCTACATGCCAAATTTCAAGTCAATAACCTCAATGATTGGCAAAAAAAGTCCCGAAAACCAAAGTGTCTAAGACAGACAGACATAGTGGGAACCTCTGTTACCCTCCGATTTTACCACTGGGGGACTAATAAAGAAGTAAATAAGCTCATTGTTTGTGCAAAGAAACCTAACCAACCTATACCCAGTACCAACTACAAGTCACCTCTCTAAAAGACAATTTCACAATACCTTAAGCCAATAACATGCTGTATTGACTTGGAACTCCCACCTACACAATCATCTAAAATTATGGGAAACTGAGTCTGCAGGGAAGGTAATCATAGTGAATTGTAAAGCGTTGTGGACTGACGGTAGTAACTCGTGATGAGAAGGAAGGACAGGTCAGGACAAGAAATAGGAGCATTGTAACTAACCATGATACTTCTGTCTTAGTCTACATATAGCTTAGCCATAATTCTGATAACACTATGATATAGTGAGTACGTACCTGGTACCTAGGTTAGTAAGTGACAATGTAGTTTAGAGTCTAAGTTGGCACAGTATGACAAGTGTAATAAAAGATTCTTACAAAGAACTTGATATCAGAACTTTTGCCTTACAGTACTACAAAACTTTCAAGTAAATGTGACTAATAACAACTTTTGAAAATTAGGTCAAAGTTCAAGGTCACTGGGTGAAATATTTAGGTACTAGTGAGGTCTTGTCACAATGAGTAAATAAAGAAAGATCAAAACTTTTTCTACATCCGCCCACAAATTTCTATTCAATGTTGAAGTATTGAAGACCATGAAACTAAAATCATATACACAAATATCTTTAAATCAAAGGGCATAAAAATGTGGACATATATAGCTTCAAATCTACAATGTTAAGAAAATATTTACAATTAGATCTTAAGCTGGATATTCAAAATGCACCAAATTTTCCTATTATTATCATTTTTATATACATCATATACTTTCATCAAAAATGTACAGATCAATCTGTGACGGACTAAGTACCTTATAGATTTAAAATAGCATGCAGTCGTCATAGGACAATTCCATATTTTTACCTGGTTTTTTAACATCGCCATATGAGTAATCAATCTTTTCAATTTTGACTTCAAATCCCTCAAACCTCTTAGGTTTTCTGGCACGCCCACTCCTCCTTCGGCTATTTTCATCTGCTCCAGACATTTTAAAACCTGAAAATATTTACATAATGTTTCATGGCTGATTATGTTTGTTTCTTGTTTATTATTTTACATTGTATCAAGATTATTTCACTTATAGCGGTATGGTGGCCGCATCTACCTGATGCATACCACACAAATACCGTTTTATACAACAGACTCATCCAAAGCAGTAATTGATTGATAGATTATTGTTTTATGTCACTCCATGATTATTTCACTTATATGGTAACTGCATCAGCCTGACAGGAATTTATTCTTTTGAAACTGACACACCTGAAGCAGTGAGGAATCTTTTACGTGACATGCTTAGTTGCTATGACAATTGAACTCAGTTTTTACTGTCTCATCCAAAAGACAGTATACAAAACCCATAACATACCATGACATATAACCCACATGTAGTTTTCATTATTTCATCCAAAAGGCAGTACACATGTAAATCTCTAAAATATAGTATTTTTCTATCTCCAGCCAATTAAACTCTATACATGTAGTACCACAAACTGAACAATGTCAGCTCTTGAGATATAAATTCCGCATTACTCATTAGGATTATTATCCTATATAGTGAAGGCCAATGCTTTGTCTTGGAATGAACAGCATATCCAAAGGAAACCTTCCATGATTACCCGGTATACACTAACATACTTTCAGTATAAATACACATATATACCAATATTTCATGAATGTATACATTTACAATCTACGGTACTTGTAATATATGTATATGTATATAAATAATTTACCAGTAATATTTACAATATATATACAGTACAGTCCATGTGTTTTGTAAACTCTACACAAACCATAGCAAGTCTAATCGTTAATCCAGGTGTAAATTTAGAAACTATGTACACAAAACACTGTGATTTTATGCAATGGATTGTGACAGCTTCTACACGTATCTGTGGTAAGACAAAACTACAAGTACATAACGGTACATGTACTAAATAAACCCTACTGAAACTAAATGGCCCTACTGACAATTGTCTAGTTCAACAGTAACATATCTCGTCGCAAAATCATAGTAGCATACTCTGTAGGACAGTTTCTGGACTAAGCTACCTGAGTACTACGGCACAAGTACATTTGATGATTAGTTGTATAGTTTAAAAGACTTAATTACAATATTACCATAAAAGTGTTTCTTGTTAATTTACTACAATATGTGTACTCCTATTACAGTTTCCTGTATAATGAAATGTTTCTGTTGAAATGGTAGAGTACCTGAGTCATATATTACAGTTTTAAATTTCTTTCAACAATTCAACTTGATAACATGAAAGTAGCTCATTCCTTTGATCTGAATTATCTCAGTCAGGTTATCCAATACTCCAACTTGACCTGCTCATCCTAGTATCTGGAGATTGAAAAAAGATTTCATTATATACATGAGAGACTTAACAAGATGCCTAAATCAGCATATATCACTCACCTGAATACCGCGAGCACAAGTGAGAATTACCCGTACAAGTACAAAGTACATGTATTAAAATGTTCTCTATGAAAAGTATCTTTTCAGATATTTTATTTAAAACTGAAACAAAATCTGAACCAAAACCAACATCATATTATTCTAAAATATTCATACATTATGAAAATCAAAGAAAACTCTTACATGTACATATAATGCGCAAAAACCACAGAATTAAAAAAGATGTAAACAAAAAAAGTGTCAAAACTTGATTTCAAAACCAAAAACAACAACGCTATGTAAGATGTAAGCCAAATTTCAGCCCCATTCCCCCTTGAAAAGATACATTTTTTCCCGTTAAACAACCCAAAATTCCTCTTTGTGAGTCCGTAAAATTTTTCACTTTTCTTAAAAAAAATGTATGATAAAACAAGAAAAAAAAATGTATGATAAAACTATCTTTTCACTTTATTTTCATGTACAAAAAGTTTTTTCTCTTACTATATTTGGTGTACAAGTGTTTATGTGATCATGGAAACGTGCTTCTGGTTTCAGTTCATAAGCTTAGTTTGTTCTTTCATTTTCTAAATCATGTTACATAATAGCCACAGTTACCGAAAAAAAAACCTAAAAGATTTAGTTCTAACTGTAAAAAGATTCAACATTCTATTTAAACAACAAAAACTTGATATCGCAGAGGTACATGGCCATGCCCAGATGTTTCAAAAAAAGGGGAAAACTACAAGTCTGAATCTTTTTTTCTGAGTCTCAGTTAGATAAAGCTGAGACAGTGAGGATGGGGGCTCTAAATCTGATACACAGAAATAGAAAAATAAAATTATGAAATGAAATTTTGAATATATTGGATTGGTTAATAAAAGAAAATTTGTTAAATCAGATACATGTATCATTTGTTATTTATTGTATTTTCTAAGAACACCGTAAATTAATAAAAATTCCTCATCAACCGGAAAACGCTGTCTAAATTCCCCCTTCAAAGGGTACTTGTTACCAGTCCCCCAAAAGTGTGTGGGTTTCCTGAGATAACAGGTCAGTCTTGGCTCATTGTAAGAATCCTGAATGAATTTCAGCAGTACATTTTGACTCATTTACAAATTATAGCTCTTGTGTTCAAAATATAAATAATTATAATTCAGCAAGTTCCATTATGGTCTATAATGAACAAAGAGTTTATCCCCTAGCTAATTTTCGGATTGTTTCAAGGATTACCTTTGTTCAGATTTTAGTATGATGTCACAATCAGCCGAAATAAAGAATCCATGAAGAAGAGAAGACTGTGCTTCAGCTGCTCAAATTATTATAAGTTGTCTAATAAAATAATAATGCACCATGAACAATTTGTATCCTATCCAATATTTTGATACTATATTATTTTATTTGTAAATAATCAGGAACACTGGCGGATATAGGGGGTTGCCCCTCCCCCATTTGGGTCAGAAAATTTAACCCCCCCAAATGGCATTTTCGACCATTTTAGGGCTGCAAACTCCCCTCCCCCCTTTCCAAAACTAATAGTGCATAACATTAGATGTGGGAGACTGCAACCCCCTTTTCAAAAATTTCGAGATCCGCCTATGAAGAAACTAGAAAGCAGATTTATAATTACGGACATTTTTTTCCAGTCCAAGTCATAGTTTTATGTAACCCATTTATGTCCCACTTCCGCAATAATGATCAGAACAGAAGGATACGAACTTTTCATTTAAACATCTTAGTGTAGACATAAAGAAAACATGCATAGTGCAATAACAACATTATACACATGTTGTCAATTTAATCAATTAATGACCTTAAAAGATAACACAATACACGCGTGAGACTAAAATATTGCGTACAAAACTTTTTGGAGAACTCGGTTTCGACGAGACTAAAACGGAAATGTCTAATTCATACGCTTTCCCCTTTCCAAGATACATGTCTTTCATTCTCTTACAAAGAGTATTTACAGATAAATGTATCAAATATGCACAATACTCACACACTTCCAAAACTCTGCGCAAGACAGTGCTTTCGGAGAAGGATCAAGCGTCCCTTTAATATTCAAGACCCGGATGAAACCGCGTCGTACAATCTAGTCTACAGATCTGAATCCGAACGGAACCGAATTATTTTCCGGATGTTAATGAACACTAAATGATTTTGAATGATGCAATACATATACAATATTAATGGTAATAATTGAATCTAATAAATTCTATTAAAACAATTCTACATTTTCACGAAAAATATCTCAAGTATTGGAGAACACACCGTTTAAAACATCATCTGGACCAGTGTCCATATCTGTCCATGATCTACACTTTAGTAAATTCCGTTTCCCGAACTTGCATTCAAAAGTTGAGTTTCTGGAATGTCACAGGTGGTCGGGGAGGGATCTTTTTCCTTTATGTTAAGAAATTTTGTACATTACAAATAGCATCATGAATGAATTTCATTACTCTCCTATGAATAAATGCACTACTAGTCACATTTTAATCGATTACGCGAAAGATGCTTTAAAAATTTAAAAGGCTAACTGTTTCAAAATGCAATGAGTGGATCTACCGATAGCCGACGGGATACTCTCAAGACAGCTTTGACATCCATGAAATTTGAGGGAGGAGGGAGGGTGTATTTTTCTGGGGTCCATGACGATTATCTGATGATTATCAGACAAACCACCGACCACCACACAAACCCGAATGTGACGTGTGACCGAATGGAGCCCGACAGGTGATTTAAGCCCGGGCGGATATCGGAATTTTACCCTTCGAGATACATAAAGCGCTCGAATTTAGCTACATGTATCTCGAGTGTTTCGGCAAAGTTTCTGCAGCTTCAGATTTTCTCAAGAAAAGTCACTTTTAAGACATGAAACATGAATACACTCCGAAAGATAGTATAGGCTAATAATATACATGTACCAATAAACCTTCAACAAAATATACAAGTAATAGCATGGAGTGCAACGGATTTCTGACGGAGACACGGATGCTTCGAGTCGGTTTGGGACCCGTACGATTTTTTTTATATCGCATGGTGTACTGGCAGCTGTCGGCCAGTGATCATAGAAGCAATCAGATGACATCTACCAGTGTCTGACCCATGGTCTTCCAGCAAAAGGTCGAAAAAGTTTGGCAGAATATCGCCCGATCGCCGTTTGGGTCACCGGTACCACTACAAAAATTTGACACCAATCTGATTCAAATGCGCACCAATGATATCAAGAAGCATTGTGTGCTTCGATAGAGCATTTACACTCATTTGACACCTGTCCTTGTTCGATGAACTTGAAGACGTATAGTACGTCTGTGTTTGACTTCGAGTCGACTTTGCACCGATTTAAAATGTACTATTATAAATATATTAAATGATGTTTATTGAACAATGTTTTTATTTGAAATTAAAGTACACACGTTCTTACAAAAGCCAAATGAATGCCCTTGGCCCTTAATAGAGCCATTTTCGTTTTGTAACACAGATAATCCAAGTGAACAACAGCCAGTGGGTTTTTTTTTGGGGGGGGGGGGTGTTTTGTTTTGTTTGTTTTGTTGGGGTTTTTTTGTTTGTTTTGTTTTGTTTGTTTTGTTGTTGTTGTTGTTTTGTTTTGTTTTTGTTGTTGTTTTTTTTTCTTTTTTTTTTTTTGGGGGGGGGGGGGTTGTCTCATCCTTCTTGTTTCTTTACACCTGTCTCCTCTTTCTCCTTTTGATTTTCATTTATGTGTCATCACGCTAAGCAAGACCTGTCTCAAAAGCTAGATGCAACATTTTGAATCGCTTTTCGCCTGAAATACTTTGACATTAGTATAAGCTTTTCTCTTAGAATGTTTTTCATTGTGGGTGTTCAAAAGAATTCAAAATTGTATAAGCGAACGAGGAATACCACTCTGAAAAACTTTACAAATTTAGTATACAACGCGGAATTAAATGTAAACATCCCAACTTATGATAGAATATAAACAAAGCTTTTGGTGGACGTCTCATAGCCATGAGTATTTCATGCCTACAAAGTTTCATCAAAATCCTTTCAGTGATTCTGAAGAAGTCGAAAATGTGAAAAGATGACGATGACGGACGGACGCCGGACGACACGCTATGACAATAACTCACTTAAACCTTTTGCTCAGGTGAGCTAAAAACTCCAAACTTACTTAGATGAAGTCAGTGTATATTATTATTATTGAAATAGGCCTTGTCCTTAGATGAGGTTTGACTTTTGCTACGTGGTTAATTTGGTATTTAGTGTTCTACAATTGTTATAGATTTCCACAATTACTGCCCGTGGTATCACAAGAGTAAGGTTTATATCATAAAATAAATTAATACTGCTATGCATAGTCTTAAGTAATTATGCATGATATTCCTTGTGGCAAAACTTCCTTAGGGCACGCTTTTTCTTTCTATCTTCTTTTTTCTTTTTCTTTTTTTTGGGGGGGGGGGCTGTCTTTCCTTCGACTTTGCAAAATATTAATATAATATAATATAATATAGTATAATATAATGTAATATAATATAATATAATATTTGGTCTTAATAGATCTTGTTTTTCTATGCATTTCTTACGTATGTAAAGGAAATTTGAAACAGTAATGCTAGAATTTAAATAGTCGTAATAAATCGTACCACCTTTCCCGCTTTGTTGAAAGGTGAGAGCTCTGTTTTAAACTGGGTGGATGAAATTGTCATTATTTCGAATTAAAGTTTCAATACTTTATATATGGTAGCCTTAGCGATTACATAAATTACACTTTAGATTAAGTTATAGGATTTGTTGTTGGATATTGGCGTTACAGAACCAGGGTTGGAAAATAGGGAAGAAAACAAGCCACTTTCCTTCCCCAGCTTTTAAATCTTTGAATCGTATTATTTAGGACAAGCCATGTTTGGAGTCTGTATTTCTATCACTACACTAAATCAAAGTCCTTACCTTCGGGCCTGGACTAAGACTGACAATAAACCTTATAACCAGTATGATTAAGCCCCTTTGTATCCCCCACCTCTTCCCTAATTTCATCGCCAATACATAAAAGTTAATGCAGCTCTCTTTTTTCGTCAAACGTACATGTAAACAATTCTATCGCCTATCATGGCACAATTTATTTGTTATAGGGTTAACACAGTAATTTCTTTCTGTAATACACGGCCAAGATTTACTCTGTAACCACTAACAAGTAATTCCGGATTTATATTTGACATGACAAATGTATTGAGCAAGGATATATCATAAGGAACCGGGTGTTTCACATCTTAAAATGAGAATATTGCCACCCTTGAAAAATAGGTCTCTGACACGTAACAGGTGTGGAGGATTTTATGAGATAGCTGATCCGTCGATTGGCATAAAAGCAAAATCAACATCTACTATGTATATTGAAAATGTATGTGTATTTCTACATGCATCTTCTGTATATGATACATTTACCGAGGTCACTGTTACTATGATAAAATGCATGAAATTATATACCCAGATCACATATACATTGCGGTATATAGAAACCTATAAAACGACAGTACGAAATGCATCTAAAGATAACGACAACAAGTGCGCATGATGTAAAGTTCCCCGAGGAAATAATATTTTACTTTGATTCATGTCGTTCGATTGCTAGACCATTGGGTACCTGTGGTCCATCAAGAGTAGTATTGGTATGGTGATAAAAGCTCTACACTTACTTACCATTACCATATAATATAGACCACTATATAGAGATGTGTACACATAAAAATGTTTAGACATCTATATTTAAATATATACATATAGAAATGCATCTTTGTCAAACATATTACGAGCATAAATATTTCTGACTTATTGAAATATCCGATATGACTTGGAGTTTTAAACATAAATTATGTTGGCTTTTTAATTAATCTTATACAATGCATCAAAGAATAAACCTTACATTTATTGTATTTTGTTATAATTAATGGATTGTTATCTACAGTAACAGTCTTTCTTCAAATGTGATATACAACCTTTGAGTTTTTGTGTCATCCTCACTTCCATTACCACTAGGAAATTTTTCTCGTCAAATATTATTGTCATTTTCTGCATTGTAGTGTTATATACATGTAATTAAAAATAAACTTTGTGCTCCTACTAAAGCATGTGCTACCTTGCAATCAAGCGCTCACATAGGATAAAATACAATTGTACATGTATTTAAAATTAAGAATTAGAACACTATATCCTTTTCTATACTGTATATTTGTAAATTCCTTGTTGTTTTTGCAGGTAGTATATAAAACATATTGGAAAGGGGTTATATGATAATCACGATAGTATATTACATTCCACTAAATGCCACCTTGGACATGATGTTCAAATATACCTTTTGAATACGTATTGCTGTAGTCGACAGATTTTTATGTTTAAATAACCTTGACGATGCTCAATCATTGAATCAACAGGACATGCTTACTCCTGTATTGAAACTCATCCTGAGTTGGATTCAAGAGGTCAATGACTTACCTATATTTACATTTTATAAACGTAGAATGTGTTTTCAGCAGGAGGCCCTATGTATGAAGTTTTCCTGGGTTTTTCAAAATTTAATTTTATTTTTATTCTTTTAATTCATTAATTTATATTTGTTTTGCTTTGTTTTGTTTTATTTTCTTCTCTTGTCTTTGGGGGGGGGTCTGTATAGGTTTTTGGTTTTTAAGTTAGTTTGTACATACATGTACTTTATTTATAATTTTCAAATTGCGTGATATACAAAAGTAATATCAACGATAAAATAAAAGATCTGTGTTGTCAAAACTCGATCATGTATCACGTCATTCAGTATAATGTAATGGAAATCATGGTCCATGATCCATGATTGTGGATCATATGTGTTATCTACAATATAGATCAATACAATGCATCATAGGTATATCATAGTTCTTTCAGTTTGGTTTTTATTCTATGTTTTTGATTCTGAGGGGTTTCTTTTCTTATTTTAATTTTCTTTGGGGGGGGGGGGTTTGAAGTTCGAATTTTATCACATTTGAACGCATTTTGCGAGTGTTTTACTTTCATGAAAACTTGAATTTCATGAAGTTTTTAGCTGTGCTTTGAGATATCCAAGTGAGCTTTGGTATGTTGAATATGAGGTCCTACTCACTGACCCCCAGCTACAACAGTTATATTACCCTCTTATGAAAATCAGTCTCTCAGAGTTTATTTGTGTCTGTAAATGGCTTGAAATGTTCAATCTAAAGTATCTGTGTATTTTTATTTTAAGGTGTTAGAAATTCAGTTAAACTTTTGTTACAATTCACCATTTCTTACAAGTGATATTGACCTTTAGTAAGTGCTATTTTTGCCATTTGCATATAGGTGTTATCTTGGATATCAACAACGGACTATTTTACCACATAGGCGATGGTGCTTTGTGTTGTACAGTGATCACGATATCGCTCTTCACAACTGATCTTCAGAAACGTAACAATACCAGTGTTTGTCAAATGTTTCGTAAACTATAAAGATCGTATCAAATACAAGAAGATAAAGACATATTAAAGGAAATATTGAAGTAAACAGTAAGTCATAAGTATTACACAAATGACAACATCTGGATATATATTATCTCAAAACATTCAATAAAGTAGAAATCTGTAAATTGAGAACAAATCAAGATTTGTACATTGTTACTGAATAACTTCCTTATATACCGTGATTTCCATTACATTTTACTGAAAGACGTTATCCATTATATACTATCATTTCCATTACATTTTACTGAATGACGTCATCCATTATATATCATGATTTCCATTACATTTTACTGAATGACGTTATCCATTATATACCGTGATTTCCATTACATTTTACTGAATGACGTCATCCACTATATACCGTGTTTTCCATTACATTTTACTGAATGACGTCATCCATTATATACCATGATTTCCATTACATTTTACTGAATGACGTCATCCATTATATACTATCATTTCCATTACATTTTACTGAATGACGTCATCCATTATATATCATGATTTCCATTACATTTTACTGAATGACGTCATCCATTATATACCATGATTTCCATTACATTTTACTGAATGACGTTATCCATTATATACCATGATTTCCATTACATTTTACTGAATGACGTCATCCATTATATACCGTGATTTCCATTAAATTTTACTGAATGACGTCATCCATAATATACCATGATTTCCATTACATTTTACTGAATGACGTCATCCATTATATACCGTGATTTCCATTACATTTTACTGAATGGCGTCATCCATTATATACTCTCATTTCCATTACATTTTACTGAATGACGTTATCCATTATATACCATGATTTCCATTACATTTTACTAAATGACGTCATCCATTATATACCGTGATTTCCATTACATTTTACTGAATGTCGTCATCCATTGTATACCGTTTTTCCATTACATTTCACTGAATGACGTCATCCATTATATACTATGATTTCCATTACATTTTACTGAATGACGTCATCCATTATATACTATCATTTCCATTACATTTTACTGAATGACGTCATCCATTATATACCATGATTTCCATTACATTTTACTGAATGACGACATCCATTATATACTATCATTTCCATTACATTTTACTGAATGACGTTATCCATTATATACCGTGATTTCCATTACATTTTACTGAATGACGCCATCCATTATATACCATGATTTCCATTACATTTTCCTCAATGACGACATCCATTATATACTATCATTTCCATTACATTTTACTGAATGACGTCATCCATTATATACCATGATTTCCATCACATTTTACTGAATGACGTCATTCATTATATACCATGATTTCCATTACATTTTACTGAATGACGTTATCCATTATATATCATGATTTCCATTACATTTTACTGAATGACGTCATCCATTATATACTATCATTTCCATTACATTTTACTGAATGACGTCATCCATTATATACCATGATTTCAATCACATTTTACTGAATGACGTCATTCATTATATATCATGATTTCCATTACATTTTACTGAATGACGTTTTCCATTATATACCGTGATTTCCATTACATTTTACTGAATGACGCCATCCGTTATATACCATGATTTCCATTACATTTTCCTGAATGACGACATCCATTATATACTATCATTTCCATGACATTTTACTGAATGACGTCATCCATTATATACCGTGATTTCCATTACATTTTACTGAATGACGTCATCCATTATATACCGTGATTTCCATTACATTTTCCTGAATGACGACATCCATTATATACTATCATTTCCATCACATTTTACTGAATGACGCTATCCATTATATACCGTGATTTCCATTACATTTTACTGAATGACGTCATCCATTATATACCGTGATTCCCATTACATTTTACTGAATGACGTCATCCTTTATATACCATGATTTAAATCACATTTTACTGCATGACGTCATTCATTATATATCATGATTTCCATTACATTTTACTGAATGACGTTTTCCATTATATACCGTGATTTCCATTACATTTTACTGAATGACGACATCCATTATATACCATGATTTCCATTACATTTTCCTGAATGACGACATCCATTATATACTATCATTTCCATCACATTTTACTGAAAGACGTCATCCATTATATACCGTGATTTCCATTACATTTTACTGAATGACGTCATCCATTATATACCATGATTTCTATTACATTTTATTGAATGACGACATCCATTATATACTATCATTTCCATTACATTTTACTGAATGACGTCATCCATTATATACCATGATTTCCATCACATTTTACTGAATGACGTCATTCATTATATACCATGATTTCCATTACATTTTACTGAATGACGTTATCCATTATATATCATGATTTCCATTACATTTTACTGAATGACGTCATCCATTATATACTATCATTTCCATTACATTTTACTGAATGACGTCATCCATTATATACCATGATTTCAATCACATTTTACTGAATGACGTCATTCATTATATATCATGATTTCCATTACATTTTACTGAATGACGTTTTCCATTATATACCGTGATTTCCATTACATTTTACTGAATGACGCCATCCGTTATATACCATGATTTCCATTACATTTTCCTGAATGACGACATCCATTATATACTATCATTTCCATCACATTTTACTGAATGACGTCATCCATTATATACCGTGATTTCCATTACATTTTACTGAATGACGTCATCCATTATATACCGTGATTTCCATTACATTTTCCTGAATGAAGACATCCATTATATACTATCATTTCCATCACATTTTACTGAATGACGCTATCCATTATATACCGTGATTTCCATTACATTTTACTGAATGACGTCATCCATTATATACCGTGATTCCCATTACATTTTACTGAATGACGTCATCCATTATATACCATGATTTCAATCACATTTTACTGCATGACGTCATTCATTATATATCATGATTTCCATTACATTTTACTGAATGACGTTTTCCATTATATACCGTGATTTCCATTACATTTTACTGAATGACGACATCCATTATATACCATGATTTCCATTACATTTTCCTGAATGACGACATCCATTATATACTATCATTTCCATCACATTTTACTGAATGACGTCATCCATTATATACCGTGATTTCCATTACATTTTACTGAATGACGTCATCCATTATATACCATGATTTCTATTACATTTTATTCAATGACGACATCCATTATATACTATCATTTCCATTACATTTTACTGAATGACGTCATCCATTATATACCATGATTTCCATCACATTTTACTGAATGACGTCATCCATTATATACCATGATTTCCATCACATTTTACTGAATGACGCCATCCATTATATACCATGATTTCCATCACATTTTACTGAATGACGTCATCCATTATATACCATGATTTCCATTACATTTACTGAATGACGTCATCCATTATATACCATGATTTCCATTACATTTACTGAATGACGTCATCCATTATATACCATGATTTCCATCACATTTTACTGAATGACGTCATCCATTATATACCATGATTTCCATTACATTTTACTGAATGACGTTATCCATTATATACCATGATTTCCATTACATTTTACTGAATGACGTCATCCATTATATACCGTGATTTCCATTACATTTTACTGAATGACGTCATCCATAATATACCATGGTTTCCATTACATTTTACTGAATGACGTCATCCATTATATACCGTGATTTCCATTACATTTTACTGAATGGCGTAATCCATTATATACTCTCATTTCCATTACATTTTACTGAATGACGTTATCCATTATATACCATGATTTCCATTCCATTTTACTAAATGACGTCATCCATTATATACCGTGATTTCCATCACATTTTACTGAATGACGTCATTCATTATATATCATGATTTCCATTACATTTTACTGAATGACATTTTCCATTATATACCGTGTTTTCCATTACATTTTACTGAATGACGCCATCCGTTATATACCATGATTTCCATTACATTTTCCTGAATGACGACATCCATTATATACTATCATTTCCATCACATTTTACTGAATGACGTCATCCATTATATACTATCATTTCCATCACATTTTACTGAATGACGCTATCCATTATATACCGTGATTTCCATTACATTTTACTGAATGACGTCATCCATTATATACTGTGATTCCCATTACAGTTTACTGAATGACGTCATCCATTATATACCATGATTTCAATCACATTTTACTGCATGACGTCATTCATTATATACTATCATTTCCATTACATTTTACTGAATGACGTCATCCATTATATACCATGATTTCCATCACATTTTACTGAAAGACGTCATCCATTATATACCGTGATTTCCATTACATTTTACTGAATGATGTCATCCATTATATACCATGATTTCTATCACATTTTATTGAATGACGACATCCATTATATACTATCATTTCCATTACATTTTACTGAATGACGTAATCCATTATATACCGTGATTTCCATTACATTTTCCTGAATGACGACATCCATTATATACTATCATTTCCATTACATTTTACTGAATGACGTCATCCATTATATACCGTGATTTCCATTACATTTTACTGAATGACGTCATCCATTATATACCATGATTTCCATTACATTTTACTGAATGACGTCATCCATTATATACGATCACATTTTACTGAATGACGCTATCCATTATATACCGTGATTTCCATTACATTTTACTGAATGACGTCATCCATTATATACCATGATTTCCATTACATTTACTGAATGACGTCATCCATTATATACCATGATTTCAATCACATTTTACTGCATGACGTCATCCATTATATACCATGATTTCCATCACATTTTACTGAATGACGTTTTCCATTATATACCGTGATTTCCATTACATTTTACTGAATGACGCCATCCGTTATATACCATGATTTCCATTACATTTTCCTGAATGACGACATCCATTATATACTATCATTTCCATCACATTTTACTGAATGACGTCATTCATTATATACCGTGATTTCCATTACATTTTACTGAATGACGTCATCCATTATATACCATGATTTCCATTACATTTTACTGAATGACGTTATCCATTATATACCATGATTTCCATTACATTTTACTGAATGACGTCATCCATTATATACCATGATTTCCATTACATTTTACTGAATGACGACATCCATTATATACTATCATTTCCATTACATTTTACTGAATGACGTCATCCATTATATACCATGATTTCCATCACATTTTACTGAATGACGTCATCCATTATATACCATGATTTCCATCACATTTTACTGAATGACGCCATCCATTATATACCATGATTTCCATCACATTTTACTGAATGACGTCATCCATTATATACCATGATTTCCATTACATTTTACTGAATGACGTCATCCATTATATACCATGATTTCCATTACATTTTACTGAATGACGTCATCCATTATATACCATGATTTCCATCACATTTTACTGCATGACGTCATCCATTATATACCATTATTTCCATTACATTTTACTGAATGACGACATCCATTATATACTATCATTTCCATTACATTTTACTGAATGACATCATCCATTATATACCATGATTTCCATTACATTTTACTGAATGACGTTATCCATTATATATCATGATTTCCATCACATTTTACTGAATGACGTTATCCATTATATACCATGATTTCCATTACATTTTACTGAATGACGTCATCCATTATATACCATGATTTCCATTACATTTTCCTGAATGACCGCATCCATTATATACTATCATTTGCATTGCATTTTACTGAATGACGCCATCCATTATATACCGTGATTTCCATTACATTTTACTGAATGACGTCATCCATTATATACCATGATTTCCATTACATTTTCCTGAATGACGACATCCATTATATACTATCATTTCCATGACATTTTACTGAATGACGTCATCCATTATATACCATGATTTCCATTACATTTTACTGAATGACCTCATCCATTATATACCGTGTTTTCCATTACATTTTACTGAATCACGTCATCCATTATATACCGTGTTTTCCATTACATTTTACTGAATGACGTCATCCATTATATATGACGTTATCCATTATATACCGTGATTTCCATTACATTTTACTGAATGACGACATCCATTATATACCGTGATTTCCATTACATTTTACTGAATGACGTCATCCATTATATACCGTGATTTCCATTACATTTTACTGAATGACGTCATCCATTATATACCGTGATTTCCATTACATTTTACTGAATGACGTCATCACTTATATACCGTGATTTCCATTACATTTTACTGAATGACGTCATCCATTATATACCATGATTTCCATTACATTTTACTAAATGACGTCATCCATTATATACCATGATTTCCATTACATTTTACTGAATGACGTCATTCATTATATACCATGATTTCCATTACATTTTACTGAATGACGTTATCCATTATATATCATGATTTCCATTACATTTTACTGAATGACGTTATCCATTATATACTATCATTTCCATTACATTTTACTGAATGAGGTCATCCATTATATACCATGATTTCAATCACATTTTACTGAATGACGTCATTCATTATATAACATGATTTCCATTACATTTTACTGAATGACGTTATCCATTATATACCGTGATTTCCATTACATTTTACTGAATGACGCCATCCATTATATACCGTGATTTCCATTACATTTTACTGAATGACGCCATCCATTATATACCATGATTTCCATTACATTTTACTGAATGACGTTATTAATTATATATCATGATTTCCATTACATTTTACTGAATCACGTTATCCATTATATACCGTGATTTCCATTACATTTTACTGAATGACGTTATCACTTATATACCGTGATTTCCATTACATTTTACTGAATGACGACATCCATTATATACCATGATTTCCATAACATTTTCCTGAATGACGACATCCATTATATACTATCATTTCCATCACATTTTACTGAATGACGTCATCCATTATATACCGTGATTTCCATTACATTTTACTGAATGACGTCATCCATTATATACCGTGATTTCCATTACATTTTACTAAATGACGTCATCCATTATATACCATGATTTCCATTACATTTTACTAAATGACGTCATCCATTATATACCATGATTTCCATTACATTTTACTGAATGACGTCATTCATTATATACCATGATTTCCATTACATTTTACTGAATGACGTTATCCATTATATATCATGATTTCCATTACATTTTACTGAATGACGTTATCCATTATATACTATCATTTCCATTACATTTTACTGAATGAGGTCATCCATTATATACCATGATTTTCAATCACATTTTACTGAATGACGTCATTCATTATATAACATGATTTCCATTACATTTTACTGAATGACGTTATCCATTATATACCGTGATTTCCATTACATTTTACTGAATGACGCCATCCATTATATACCGTGATTTCCATTACATTTTACTGAATGACGCGATCCATTATATACCATGATTTCCATTACATTTTACTGAATGACGACATCCATTATATACTATCATTTCCATCACATTTTACTGAATGACGTCATCCATTATATACCGTGATTTCCATTACATTTTACTGAATGACGTCATCCATTATATACCATGATTTCCATTACATTTTACTGAATGACGTTATCCATTATATACCATGATTTCCATTACATTTTACTGAATGACGTCATCCATTATATACCATGATTTCCATTACATTTTACTGAATGACGACATCCATTATATACTATCATTTCCATTACATTTTACTGAATGACGTCATCCATTATATACCATGATTTCCATCACATTTTACTGAATGACGTCATCCATTATATACTATCATTTCCATCACATTTTACTGAATGACGCCATCCATTATATACCATGATTTCCATCACATTTTACTGAATGACGTCATCCATTATATACCATGATTTCCATTACATTTTACTGCATGACGTCATCCATTATATACCATTATTTCCATTACATTTTACTGAATGACGACATCCATTATATACTATCATTTCCATTACATTTTACTGAATGACATCATCCATTATATACCATGATTTCCATTACATTTTACTGAATGACGTTATCCATTATATATCATGATTTCCATCACATTTTACTGAATGACGTTATCCATTATATACCATGATTTCCATTACATTTTACTGAATGACGTCATCGATTATATACCATGATTTCCATTACATTTTCCTGAATGACGACATCCATTATATACTATCATTTCCATTACATTTTACTGAATGACGCCATCCATTATATACCGTGATTTCCATTACATTTTACTGAATGACGTCATCCATTATATACTATCATTTCCATTACATTTTACTGAATGAGGTCATCCATTATATACCATGATTTCAATCACATTTTACTGAATGACGTCATTCATTATATAACATGATTTCCATTACATTTTACTGAATGACGTTATCCATTATATACCGTGATTTCCATTACATTTTACTGAATGACGCCATCCATTATATACCGTGATTTCCATTACATTTTACTGAATGACGCGATCCATTATATACCATGATTTCCATTACATTTTACTGAATGACGACATCCATTATATACTATCATTTCCATCACATTTTACTGAATGACGTCATCCATTATATACCGTGATTTCCATTACATTTTACTGAATGACGTCATCCATTATATACCATGATTTCCATTACATTTTACTGAATGACGTTATCCATTATATACCATGATTTCCATTACATTTTACTGAATGACGTCATCCATTATATACCATGATTTCCATTACATTTTACTGAATGACGACATCCATTATATACTATCATTTCCATTACATTTTACTGAATGACGTCATCCATTATATACCATGATTTCCATCACATTTTACTGAATGACGTCATCCATTATATACTATCATTTCCATCACATTTTACTGAATGACGCCATCCATTATATACCATGATTTCCATCACATTTTACTGAATGACGTCATCCATTATATACCATGATTTCCATTACATTTTACTGCATGACGTCATCCATTATATACCATTATTTCCATTACATTTTACTGAATGACGACATCCATTATATACTATCATTTCCATTACATTTTACTGAATGACATCATCCATTATATACCATGATTTCCATTACATTTTACTGAATGACGTTATCCATTATATATCATGATTTCCATCACATTTTACTGAATGACGTTATCCATTATATACCATGATTTCCATTACATTTTACTGAATGACGTCATCGATTATATACCATGATTTCCATTACATTTTCCTGAATGACGACATCCATTATATACTATCATTTCCATTACATTTTACTGAATGACGCCATCCATTATATACCGTGATTTCCATTACATTTTACTGAATGACGTCATCCATTATATACCATGATTTCCATTACATTTTCCTGAATGACGACATCCATTATATACTATCATTTCCATGACATTTTACTGAATGACGTCATCCATTATATACCATGATTTCCATTACATTTTACTGAATGACGTCATCCATTATATACCGTGTTTTCCATTACATTTTACTGAATCACGTCATCCATTATATACCGTGTTTTCCATTACATTTTACTGAATGACGTCATCCATTATATATGACGTTATCCATTATATACCGTGATTTCCATTACATTTTACTGAATGACGACATCCATTATATACCGTGATTTCCATTACATTTTACTGAATGACGTCATCCATTATATACCGTGATTTCCATTACATTTTACTGAATGACGTCATCCATTATATACCGTGATTTCCATTACATTTTACTGAATGACGTCATCCATTATATACCGTGATTTCCATTACATTTTACTAAATGACGTCATCCATTATATACCATGATTTCCATTACATTTTACTAAATGACGTCATCCATTATATACCATGATTTCCATTACATTTTACTGAATGACGTCATTCATTATATACCATGATTTCCATTACATTTTACTGAATGACGTTATCCATTTTATATCATGATTTCCATTACATTTTACTGAATGACGTTATCCATTATATACTATCATTTCCATTACATTTTACTGAATGAGGTCATCCATTATATACCATGATTTCAATCACATTTTACTGAATGACGTCATTCATTATATAACATGATTTCCATTACATTTTACTGAATGACGTTATCCATTATATACCGTGATTTCCATTACATTTTACTGAATGACGCCATCCATTATATACCGTGATTTCCATTACATTTTACTGAATGACGCCATCCATTATATACCATGATTTCCATTACATTTTACTGAATGACGTTATTAATTATATATCATGATTTCCATTACATTTTACTGAATGACGTTATCCATTATATACCGTGATTTCCATTACATTTTACTGAATGACGTCATTCATTATATACCATGATTTCCATTACATTTTACTGAATGACGTTATCACTTATATACCGTGATTTCCATTACATTTTACTGAATGACGCCATCCATTATATACTATCATTTCCATTACATTTTACTGAATGACGTCATCCATTATATATCATGATTTCAATCACATTTTACTAAATGACGTCATTCATTATATATCATGATTTCCATTACATTTTACTGAATGACGTTATCCATTATGTACCGTGATTTCCATTACATTTTACTGAATGACGCCATCCGTTATATACAATGATTTCCATTACATTTTCCTGAATGACGACATCCATTATATACTATCATTTCCATCACATTCTACTGAATGTTATCATCCATTATATACTGTGATTTCCATTACATTTTACTGAATGACGTCATCCATTATATACCGTGATTTGCATTACATTTTCCTGAATGACGACATCCATTATATACTATCATTTCCATCACATTTTACTGAATGACGTCATCCATTATATACCGTGTTTTCCATTACATTTTACTGAATGACGTCATCCATTATATATCATGATTTCCATCACATTTTACTGAATGACGTCATCCATTATATACCGTGATTTCCATTACATTTTACTGAATGACGTCATCCATTATATACCATGATTTCCATTACATTTTACTGAATGACGTTATCCATTATATATCGTGATTTCCATCACATTTTACTGAATGACGTTATCCATTATATACCATGATTTCCATTACATTTTCCTGAATGACGACATCCATTATATACTATCATTTCCATTACATTTTACTGAATGACGCCATCCATTATATACCGTGATTTCCATTACATTTTACTGAATGACGTCATCCATTATATACCATGATTTCCATTACATTTTCCTGAATGACGACATCCATTATATACTATCATTTCCATGACATTTTACTGAATGATGTCATCCATTATATACCATGATTTCCATTACATTTTACTGAATGTCGTCATCCATTATATACCGTGTTTTCCATTACATTTTACTGAATGACGTCATCCATTATATACCGAGTTTTCCATTACATTTTACTGAATGACGTCATCCATTATATATGACGTTATCCATTATATACCGTGATTTCCATTACATTTTACTGAATGACGACATCCATTATATACCGTGATTTCCATTACATTTTACTGAATGACGTCATCCATTATATACCGTGATTTCCATTACATTTTACTGAATGACGTCATCCATTATATACCGTGATTCCATTACATTTTACTGAATGACGTCATCCATTATATACCGTGATTTCCATTACATTTTACTGAATGACGTCATCCATTATATACCGTGATTTCCATTACATTTTACTAAATGACGTCATCCATTATATACCATGATTTCCATTACATTTTACTAAATGACGTCATCCATTATATACCATGATTTCCATTACATTTTACTGAATGACGTCATTCATTATATACCATGATTTCCATTACATTTTACTGAAAGACGTTATCCATTATATATCATGATTTCCATTACATTTTACTGAATGACGTTATCCATTATATACTATCATTTCCATTACATTTTACTGAATGAGGTCATCCATTATATACCATGATTTCAATCACATTTTACTGAATGACGTCATTCATTATATACCATGATTTCCATTACATTTTACTGAATGACGTTATCCATTATATACCGTGATTTCCATTACATTTTACTGAATGACGCCATCCATTATATACCGTGATTTCCATTACATTTTACTGAATGACGCCATCCATTATATACCATGATTTCCATTACATTTTACTGAATGACGTTATCCATTATATATCATGATTTCCATTACATTTTACTGAATGACGTTATCCATTATATACCGTGATTTCCATTACATTTTACTGAATGACGTCATTCATTATATACCATGATTTCCATTACATTTTACTGAATGACGTTATCCCTTATATACCGTGATTTCCATTACATTTTACTGAATGACGCCATCCATTATATACCATGATTTCCATTACATTTTCCTGAATGACGACATCCATTATATACTATCATTTCCATCACATTTTACTGAATGACGTCATCCATTATATACCGTGATTTCCATCACATTTTACTGAATGACGTCATCCATTATATACCGTGATTTCCATTACATTTTACTGAATGACGTCATCCATTATATACCGTGATTTCCATCACATTTTACTGAATGACGCTATCCATTATATATCATGATTTCCATCACATTTTACTGAATGACGTCATCCATTATATACTATCATTTCCATTACATTTTAGTGAATGACGTCATCCATTATATACCATGATTTCAATCACATTTTACTAAATGACGTCATTCATTATATATCATGATTTCCATTACATTTTACTGAATGACGTTATCCATTATGTACCGTGATTTCCATTACATTTTACTGAATGACGCCATCCATTATATACAATGATTTCCATTACATTTTCCTGAAGGACGACATCCATTATATACTATCATTTCCATCACATTCTACTGAATGACATCATCCATTATATACTGTGATTTCCATTACATTTTACTGAATGACGTCATCCATTATATACCGTGATTTGCATTACATTTTCCTGAATGACGACATCCATTATATACTATCATTTCCATCACATTTTACTGAATGACGTCATCCATTATATACCGTGTTTTCCATTACATTTTAATGAATGACGTCATCCATTATATATCATGATTTCCATCACATTTTACTGAATGACGTCATCCATTATATACCGTGATTTCCATTACATTTTACTGAATGACGTCATCCATTATATACCATGATTTCCATTACATTTTACTGAATGACGACATCCATTATATACTATCATTTCCATTACATTTTACTGAATGACGTCATCCATTATATACCATGATTTCCATCACATTTTACTGAATGACGTCATCCATTATATATCATGATTTCCATCACATTTTACTGAATGACGTCATCCATTATATACCGTGTTTTCCATTACATTTTACTGAATGACGTCATCCATTATATATCATGATTTCCATCACATTTTACTGAATGACGTCATCCATTATATACCATGATTTCCATTACATTTTACTGAATGACGTCATCCATTATATACCGTGATTTCCATCACATTTTACTGAATGACGTTATCCATTATATACCGTTATTTCCATTACATTTTACTGAATGACGTCATCCATTATATATCATGATTTCCATCACATTTTACTGAATGACGACATCCCTTATATACTATCATTTCCATTACATTTTACTGAATGACGTTATCCATTATATACCGTGATTTCCATTACATTTTACTGAATGACGCCATCCATTATATACCATGATTTCCATTACATTTTCCTGAATGACGACATCCATTATATACTATCATTTCCATCACATTTTACTGAATGACGTCATCCATTATATACTATCATTTCCATTACATTTTACTGAATGACGTCATCCATTATATACCGTGATTTCCATTACATTTTACTGAATGACGTCATCCATTATATATCATGATTTCCATTACATTTTACTGAATGACGCCATCCAATATATACCATGATTTCCATTACATTTTACTGAATGACGACATCCATTATATACCATGATTTCCATTACATTTTACTGAATGACGTTATCCATTATATATCATGATTTCCATCACATTTTACTGAATGACGTCATCCATTATATACCATGATTTCCATCACATTTTACTGAATGACGTCATCCATTATATACCATGATTTCCATTACATTCTTACCAGAGGGTGTTACCATTATGTACCATAAATTCATTACATCCACGTGTACCTATTTGACTATTATCACGTTTTACTTGCATGTCCTTGTTGATTTGTCTCATACCATTGCCTCACTTTTTTGGCCGATCATAATTGTTTTATAGGTACAGGTTGTTATCTAGTTTACTAAATTATTTTCATTAAATTATTCTAAACATGCAATGGAGAGAATCTTATAAGTTGTACTGCAGCAGTATGTATAAATTTGTTCTTTTCTTTCAACTACAAGTTATTTTCATCACGAAAAGATAGAAAGTGTTAGGGCTCTGTAAAACATTTACTCATGCAAAATTAGAGGCGCAGTTTTCCTTTCCTCTTAAGCCGCATCCCACTTTCAAATATTTCTACATCCGCCTTTGGTCAGTGTCTAGCTTTATGCGATTCATGCAAGACTCCTTGGCACAAAAAGTGGCTTAAAACAGTGGTATCATATTGTAAATTTTGTTTTGAGTTTGTCCCTCCCCAACTTTTGAATTGCTTTCTACGGGCCTGTATACAGCTTTTTCAGATGTCTTCTGTCTTCTCTTTCTTACATAGGACGGTATTACTGTCAATCTTATTAAAACGCGACTTGTACTCCGTTCCTCTACGATACTCTCCGTATACGGAGAGTATCGTAGAGGAACGGAGTACAAGTCGCGTTGCGTTTTAATAAGATTGGTATTACTGTTAAAATACGTTTACCTTGCAACATCCGCTTAACTTTACATCTACACACGTTTGGTTGGAAAGATGTAGTGACGTCGTAGACTACACTTTGTAAATACATTATCAATTAAAAAGAATTAAATAGAGCCCCCCCCCCCCCCCCCCCCCCGAAAAAAAAATTCGCAGATTTTTGTAACTATGTGATATATGTTCTAGTATATTATTTATATTCATGTATTGTATAGCTCTATGGTGACTTCTGCCACATAACTGAGCCGGTAACTCCTCTTTTTTCTCTCAAACCATGTTTCCGGATAAAGGTGGAGAGCTGTCGAGTACGTCTACCACCTACATATCCCTGGTGGAGCAGTTTGAAAGTTGCTTTGCCTTCAGATACTTAACAGTAATATTTCACATACTGGTGCGTGGCTATCCAACTGAAGCATCTTATCTATGATGGGACAGATGGAGGGAAGGTGAGATAAAAAGCTATTATACTAAAACCACTGTCACTACGCTAGCAACACGAATCAAAATTCGATATCTCAGCTCTTTTTCTTATACGTGTATATTTAGAAGATAAGCTTTATCGAAAATGACTATCTTTCTGTGTGTTTACGGTTTTTGAAACGAAGTTTGAGGGTGTTTTATTGGGTCGTTCTTGTTTTCGCCGCGGATTGGCTGAACCTTTCGCTGAGTGAAATATCTGGGTGGATAATCAACTCATAAGTTATGGAGGGTGATAAGATATCATACAATACTATTGAGTCTACATATCCGGAGTGCATAAAACAAAATAAACACCATCGAAAACCGCTTGTCTGTTTTTATTCGAGAAATCCTTTGAACTTGAAAGATTTTGTAATCGGTTCTTGGTCACATATTGTGACCACTTAGAAAGAATATAAAATCTGAAATGGCGATGAAGTTAGCTGCTCCTCTGGTTTTGGGATTTTTGTCTTTTGTGAAAACTGATAGGATATGGAATACAACGGAGCGGCAGAACTCATCTCTTCTGTGTAAAGAATATTGCTTTACGCCAGTTGCCGAGAGCGTAGAATCATGCTGCATTTGCAATTCATCCGCACTGTGGGAAAAACCTGGAGTTGGTAACGCACCGGAAATATTACAGTTGGAGTATACTTCCGTAAAAGACGTCATTATAATTAGCATGGATGAGAAACATACTCACAATGTGTCTGTAATAAAACATAGAAATGGATGGTTAAAGAGCATGCCCAGTAATATGTGCGATTTTATTAGTATAGTAAGCATTGACTTTTCTTCAAATATGATTGAAAGAATTGAAAACATTCGCTGCTTGAAAAATGTAGAGAAAATTCTTCTCTTTAGAAACATGATTCAAAAAGTTAGACATGATGATTTTACAGGACTTACAAAACTAAGAGTACTTGATTTATCATTCAATAAAATTACCACCATAGATCCATGGGCATTTGGTGCTGAAAATATGCATTTTTCTAATGTGAATCTCGAACACAACGAGATAAAGAATTTAGATATTTCTAACGTTGTAATGGATAAACTCTATTGTAAGATTAATTACGAATACAATCACTTTACCGACATAACGAATAACGGTAATTGGAGCGTGGATTTTGATTCCACTTCCTTCCAGTATGGAATGGTATCATTTGCAAACAATCCTCCGATGGCATTCCCATCGTACGACACATTCGGATTCAGCGTCGATAAATTTCCTTTGTTGTTCAAGATATTTCCGAAATCGGATACTGGAATTAACTTTTATTTTGGTGAAAACAAGTACATATGTGATTGTAGGATGGAACCCATATTTAGAGCAGGTGAAATATTTATTCATCAAGTAAACAACTTGTTTGTGGATTTTCCAAACTTTACTTGCCCTGCGCCTCGCGCTATGGTTGGAGTTTCCGGTCTTACACTGATGACGTCAGAGGGGAGAGATAAGTTAGTTTGTGATATAACTAGGTCACAAGGATGTCCATTACACTGTACATGTACGGATCAACCAAGCCAAGATAAGATAATAGTTGATTGTTTTGGTATCAAGGATCTTCCAGAATATATTCCAACGGGAATCGGCAACAATATAGAACTGAACTTAGCCAATAATAGTATTTCCTCCATCTATCCTAAAATCTATTTTGGACGCATCCAGTCAATCAATCTGTCATACAACATGTTGACGGAAATTCCAGAAAATATTTCAATGCAATTTGATAAGAAGAAATTGAAATTTTTGGATTTATCGAGCAATGAATTACGCAAGCTTCCAAATGACTTTCAAATTTTACCACCACGACTGATTTTACTAGATAATACGAAACTGGACTGCGAATGCGTTAACAAATGGATAAGGAAGTGGAGAAGATCAGATTTTCCAAACAATACGCTATACTGTAAGATTGCTAATGATTTCTTTTCAATAGATGAGTTTGATTTTGATACTTTGGATTGTCATTCTGTTGTTACAGAAAATTGGTCTTTGATTTCGATATCGTCTGCTCTGGGGTTTGTGGTCTTAGCATTAGTTACGTTGTTGCTGACAAAATATTTCAGCACAGAGTTAAGATTTCTGCTGAGACCTTTCAGTCGTCAGAAAAACCCGATTAATCCGGCCGCCACATTCGATGTCTTTTTGTCCTATAGTGTCGACAACGTGGAACTTGTCGTTTGGATTAAAACACAGTTAAGGAGATACCTTCAACAGTCTGGCTTTGCAATATTCGATCCTAATCTGGATATCCTTCCCGGAAGTGTAAGAGAAGTATCAATCGCGCATGCGCTGAATGAATCAAGAAACGTAATTGTATTAGTATCAGCCGAGTACGTGTCGTGCGAGGAAAACAACTCGTCTCAGCTCGAATTTTCGCAGATTATAAAAGCAATTTTACACGACAAAATGAAGAAGATTGTTGTTTTGGATTTTGATGGAAGTACAGATAATTGCAAAAACAGATTTATCATCGCATTTCGTAGGATTGGCAAAATTGCGTACTTTTGTAATCGACATGAACATATTCTTAAAGGTATCACAAAACGCCTTGGGCATCCTCACAAATAATAAAAAACGCATGAATACATGATAATCATGGTCGAACGTTGAATAAAGAAAGTTGTCATGTTATTTCATTGTGTTAGATGAAACAGTTGATTTTATAAAAGTCATAAAGTATCTGTATATCAAGCTGATGTTGTATGAGAATCTCAGATAAGGTATTAAAGCAAAGGGGGAAAACAAAATCAAGAAATTTAATTTCAATGTCAGAAGGATTCTATTACTATGCAATGTATGTGGGTATGAAGTTGTATGAAAGAAACCCTAAAGACATTCAAAGTACAACTGTAAATTCAGAAAATATGAGGTCGAGGTCAAAGGGAAGGTCAATGTTAAACAAATTCGGTGTGCTCTCACCTAGATTAATCTGTGTATGAAGCTGTGTAAAGGAAACAAAATGTGAGGTCAAGATCAAAGAGAATCTGAAGGTCGAATATTTTGGTAAGGTTGAAATGCCCTCTTAAGAATGTTTATGTATGAATTGACATGAACATGTCATTGCAGTTTCGTATAAAAGAAGTAAAATAAAAATGGGACGGACAGAAGACGAGTATGAAAAGCACTATATACCCTGATGCTATACACGGGCATAACATTTTTCTTACTTGTTCCTTTATGTAGACTTTGTATTTTTTTTTTTAATTTGTAAACGAAATTTTAGTAGCAGTAATACACACTCTCGTATTATTGTGACAAAGATGACTTTGTTCCATATATTTCTTTATTATAAAAAGTTATCACGATTTCTTTAGGACTTCATTAAGGTGTCCAATTTATTGCTAGATATAAATATTCTTTTGTTGTAGTTGTATGTACTCAGGAAGGTTATTCTTCCTAGTTAATCATAAACTGCATATTCTTTTATTGTTAATATAAATGAATAAATAATGTAATTATCTGTTTATGTATTTTTAAATTATGCATAAATATAGAAGTACATGTATAGATATTTGTATATATTTAGTCTACGTTGTAAAACCTTCAAAATACTAGTAATTTGTGGTTTAAAGGAATAAAAATGGAATACTTTTTAAATCCAGATAGAGACATAGTCTATGTCTCTGATTGAAGTTATTGAAATGATATAATTATCATTCATGTCGTTGCTTATAAAGAAGAGATAAAGTGTGAAGGACCGATGAAATGCCTTTAAGTAACACTAAAATTAGCATTTTAAGAAACTAGTAACACTAGAATTAACACATTTCATAAGATACTAGTAACACTAGAATTAACACACTTTATCAGACACTAGTAACACTAGAAGAAAAAAGAGGAGTTACTGGCTCAGTTATGTGGCAGAAGTCACCATGGAGCTATCCAATACATGAATATAAATAATATACTAGAACATATAACACATTACAAAAATATTTGATTGCAGTGCAATTACGATACCGACTTAGGACGGTCATTTAATTTGATAAAAGCCAAACAAATGGTGTGGTTAACCGATTTACGGGCCCATCGGTTTAACCGGGTTAACCGGTTTAGGACACTAGTGACACTAGAATTAATAGTTTTTATATGACGCTAATAACACTAGCAACATTACAGTGTATCATATAAGTAAAGCAACTCATTATAATTCTTATATTACCATTTTACTTCTTTGAAGGAAGGGAGGTAATTCCCATGAACACATTATATATATATAGACGTATACATAAAGTATCTTATTAATTGGAACACAAAAGAAAAGCAATGTAGTCAATATATTTGTGAATAATAAAATGCCATACATGTATATACATCACATATATTTACAGTTGAGCAAATCTTAAATCTCATTATAAAAATGCAACCTGGTTTCGATGATATCATATTTTTACACTTACAATAACCAGGATTTATCGATCACCATCGTCCTAAAACCGCAATCCGAAATTGCTGTGCCCTTACCTACTCGTGATTATGTGCCAGAAATCCTTCGTATCTAATGAATATTTATTAGGTGAGTCCAATTTATCCAATCACAATATTTGTTATCGGCAAGAGAATTCTTGGTTTAAAATCCTTGATTTGATTGGTTGTGTGTTTGGATTCACTAAGACCTCATGAATAATTAAGATATGCACGAAGGATGCGATTCCGGACCGAGGTTTTACGACGATGACCAAGCACATTTACATGACTCGGATAATACGGAAGTTCTTATTGGTTAGTTAACTCGGGTTTCTTAAAAGGTCACAGCTTGGAGCCCGTCTGTACGATGCTTTCTAGCTTAAACATAGCTAGTTCATCATATGACAGTGCATGCGCGGATACAGAGGGGGGGGGGGGTTAGGGGGGTCTGGACCCCCCTGGAATCCGAAAATTTTACCAAAAAAAGGTAATTTTTGGGAATTTTTGGGGTTGGACCCCCCCCCCCCTCGTCTAAGAGAAAAATTTACCTTTTTTGGTTGGACCCCCTCTGACAAAAATTTCTGGATCCGCGCATGCAGTGATGGTTTGATGATTATGGAGAAATGGACCCCAAATTATAAGGAAAAATATTATAAGATGATTAATGACATTTTATGAGGTACAAAAATCGATGGAAAATCGGCAGGAATCATATCCACCCCGACTCAGTATAATAATGTAGAATAACTCAATCTGGACAATAGCAAGACTATGTCACTCTGCAATAATTTTCTGTCACTGCACTTCACGTCCGTACGATAAGATCCGAACTCTTAGAATGTGAACTACAGTAATGTATCTCTCCCCGATTCCTTGCTCTATTGACGTTCTCAACTCCCTGACTGCTGAAAATGCCAAAATAACAATGAGTCGGGAATGGGTGCATTATTGTAGCTATTAGAAAGACAGCTCCTTAGTGGTTCAATGACGTCAGTCTTCGTAGGTATAATTAATATTGAGCCGTGTCCCCTCAGGAAAATCTCCACCCTGAGTCTCTGCATATAAAGAGTTTTCAAAAGAAATAGGAGTGAAGGAGTCGTCAAAGTAGGATCCCTTCGAACGTTGTCTGGAGTTAAGGGCTGAGGACATATTCCTGGATCAAATACAAAATTCCATATAAAACAACATGATATTCTGATGTACAGGAAATAGCGTGCATTTCATGCATGTAAATGACAAGAATAATATAGACATCATTACATGTTGAACATTTTACAAGATCTGGAATATTTGATAAGATCTTATTCAATAGATGACAATGGGCATTATCTTTCAACGGGATTCATACTAGACTGAACAATTCCGTCTCTGATTCCTCCCGTTTGTGTTATGTCGCTGAAACTGAGATGGAATCCGTTTAGGCTCATTCCGTGTCGATAGAAGTCAATTTGAACGCGGTGAATTTACAGTCGATTTTCAAGCAATTTTTACAATAATTCAACTTACACAACTGTATTTCATACATATCTACCTATTTCCAGTCATATTAACACCAAAAATGTTAATTTCATCCTTTATCTCTGCTACAAATATCAAAATCAAAAGTGACGCATGCAAGTAAGACAATCAATCAGATTGCAGGAAACAAAATACTACATATCTGCAGGAGTAAAGGAGAGTTTTTGAACATTGTGCTATTCAGTAGATTTGGTCCTGCCCCTAATGCCCTCAAGGAGAAACCACGAAACTCGGTATTTATGTTCCTATTATCCTCGTTGGTGACAATATGTTTGGCCGAGTGATTTTCAAGAAGTTACAAAAACAATCGCAATAGGTCAGCTGAGTAAATAAGATTATTTAACATGATAATTTATTTACAATATCAGAATGTTTTCAAGAGATACTGATGCCCAATGTTTAGTTTTAACAATGTAAACCTGTATTGTAGTCTGTGAGTAAATCTCGTTACTGGAATATTTACCTCTTGCGTCTGACAAATAGAATAGCAATCACGCCACCTAGTAGTAAACATGCCACTGCGATGGCTAACACCACATACCAATGGGAAGCAACCCAGCCCTGTCAGAAAATAGAAGAAAATCGATCATTACTGGACAAAAATATATACATGTATTCAGACATTGTGTTATACTAACACCTTTACGTTTATCTCTAATATGTGATAGAGAAAATAAGTATGATTCTATACAATTTGATTAAAACACTGCTTACTGTTCGCAAATTCTGACAAAGAAATCTTGGAAAGGGTCGAATAAGGGTCACGTTTTGAGAACTTTCTAACTGACCAATAAGGAGGTGACTGACATAGTCCTCAAGTAAATTTAAATATTTGTAAACACCTCCGTCGTCTTCTATATCTAATACTGATGTAATGTAAATTCTCGAAGCCAAAACATTTCGTCGTGTTTGGTGATATATATATATATATTTTTTTTTTTGGGGGGGGGGGGGTTCAAGTGAAAACGCAAATGAGAAAGTTCATTTATTATTCTTAATCGATCGTTGCCAAACAATACATGTTCATATAGGCAAATAAAGAGGATGCTTTACTGAGTTTGGGTTCGATGATGACATCTTTGAACGTCTAGCTATATAGTGTGTTATTTGGACGGTGGGACGGTTTGGACGGTCTGGCTATCTAAGAGTTATCTGAGTTCGAATGTTGGAACATTTCTGAATGTTTGGCCGTATATTTACATGTTATTTGGTTCAATGGCGGAGACATTTTTGAGGGTTTTGGTTACATAGTTACGTGTAATCAGTGTTCGATGGCAGGGACAATTTGGAAGGTCTGATAGTGTACTTTCATGTTATCTAGGGTCAATGGTGGGGACATTTTGAAAAGGTGGCTACATACGTGTTTTCTGGTTCGATGGCGCGGACATTTTAGAAGGTCTGACAGTGTACCGGTACTTTCATGCTATATGGATTCGACGGTGGAGATACTGGAAGGTCTGGTAGTAGTGCATTTAATGTTATCAGGGTTCGAAAGCGAGGACATTTTGGAAGGTCTGGCTATGTACCTTTTTTCTATTTTCGATAGAGGGGACAGATTGGAAGGTCTGGCTATCTACGTGTCAGCATGGTTCGATGGCAGGGATATTTTGGAAGGTCAAGCTGTGTATTTTTATGTTATCTGGGTTCAATGGTTTGGACATTTTTTAAGGTATTGCAGTGAATTTACGTCTTCAATTGGTTCGAAGGCGGGAACATATTGGAAGGTCTGACTATCTACGTGTTATCTGGGATCGATGGCCGGGGTATATTAGAAGGTCTAATAGTGTATTTACATCTTATCGTGGTTCCATAGTCGGAACAATTTGAAAGGGAGACTAACTACATGTTATCTGTGTTCGGTGGTGGGATACATTGATTGGAAGGTCTGTCTATCCACGTGTTATTTAGTTTCGAGGGACATTTCATAAGATCTGGCAGTGTATTTAAATAACATGTGGGTTTGCTGGTGGGAAAATTTTTGAAGGTTTTGTTGTATATCTACGAGTAATCTGGTTCGATAGCGGGAATATGGTTCGATAGCGGGAATACTTTGGAAAGTCTGACTATCTACGAGTTATTGGGGTTCGACGTCGGAAACATTTTCGAGGGTCTTGCGGTGTGTTTCCACGTTATCGAGGTTCGATGGTGGGGACATTCTGGGAAATCAAAATATTTACGTTTTATCTGGGTACAATAACAGGAACATTTTGTAAGGTCTTATTGTACATTTACGTGTAACCTGGGCTCGATGACGGGCATTTTGGAAGGTGTGGCAGTGTACGTTTTTGTTATCTAGGTTCGATGGTGGGGAAATATTGGAAGGTCTGGCTATCTACCTGTCATCTGGTTTCGATAGTGGGAACATTTTGGAAGGTGTGGCTGTACACGTGTTATCTCGGTTTGATGCCTGGGACATATTGGAAGTTCTAGCTATTTGCCTATCATCTGGATTCCAAGGCGGGATCTTTCTAGATGGTCTGGTCGTGTATTTTATATCATCTGGGTTCGATGGCAGGGACATATTGGAAGGTGTGGTGGTGTATTTACGCGTTATCTAAGTTCGATTGCAAGAACATTTCGGGAGGATTGGCTATTATCGGTGTTCACTGACAACAACATTTTGGTAGGTTTAATTATCTATGCGTTATCTGGGTTCGATGACAGGAACATTTTGGAAGATCTGACTAACTACTTGTTACCTGGGATCGATGGTAGGAATATATAGGATGGTCTGGCTATCTACGAGTAATCTGGTTTCGATGGCGGGGATGTACTAGCAATCTACGTAATAAATGGGTTCGGTGACTGGGACATATAGGAAAGTCCAGCTATCTACATGTTATCGGGATTCGATGACGGAGACATTCTGGAAGGTCTGACTACGGGTTATTTGGGGAATGGCATGGATATATAGGAAGGTCGGACTATCTACGTGTTACCGGGATTCGATGACAGGGACATTTGGGAAGGTCAGACTTTCTATATGTTACCTAGTTTATTCCAGACCCCAGAATCGGCATTGCAGCACTTACCAAACTCAAGTATATCAAGAAAGAAGCATACCTTTTGAGAATTTGCAGCAACAGGACTGGAATTTCCCGAAGTTCCATGGAGGGCTTCAGTCTCTACCTTCTGGTCGCAAAGATCACCTGTAACATTATTACATGAAAATCTAACTTAGAACAAAAAAGTTTCAACATAAAATTACAACAACGTAATTCATATTCCTTTTGTTTAATGAATTATTTTACTTTTAAACTTTTGAAATAATACTTCTTTAAAGACTTAATTGAAATTTATATTATTATGAAACGTCTAAAATAGGATAGTTTAAAAAATAATAACAACATGTCTACTTATAATGTAATATAATATAACATATAAATATATATATATATATATATATATATATATATATATATATATATATATATATATATATATATATATATATATATATATATATATATATATGATAAAAGATTATACGTAAGAAATGGATATAGATAACAGTCGCGGAAGACAAGGTGGAAGCGAGGTTTGTGCCCTAAGTCGGAGTGTGGTACCTTCTCCATTGTTTGAAGTTCGAAGTATGGTTTAATCGGTTATCAGTATAAATACATACATATATATATATATATATATATATATATATGTGTGTGTGTGTGTGTGTGTGTGTGTGTATTATATGTGTGTGTGTGTGTGTGTGTGACAATTCAGCAGATCTGATTGATTATTGTTTTACGTCACTCACAATTAGTATACGGTGACGGGATCTGCCTGATGCATTACTAAGAAATTTATACCTCTGGCATTGCAACTGACTCTCCAAGAACAGTGAACTATCCCTCATGTGACACGCCTTCCATGACATGGGAACTCGGTTTTCACTCTCTCATCCGAAAGAATGGTCGTCGGCCTGTCCGAGGCGGGAATCGAACTCGGGACCTCTCGGTCACGAGCCGAGCACTCATCCACTGTGCTACACCGGTTCCAATACATAGAACCACTCTCCTAGACCTACTTTGCCTCGTCAATGTTTCACCCCAAAATTTCGACAAGTACTAATTTCCAGAAAGAATGTTTGTTAAAGGGCACGTCACACCTACACCTTCTCCCATGGCAATAGTACCACGACGCTGAAATGTAGATAAAACGTGCTAGGAACGCCGAAATTGTTGTGAAGACACAGGAACACATCTGAAGTTACCTAAGACCATGTTGCCACATTTGTTGTGGACTGTTCAAAACAAATGTGGCACCTCCGCTTAAGGACAAAAAAGGAAATCAGAGCTAGATATAAAGTCCATATGAAAGTTATCCGGCCATGACGTATGCGGGCGTGGATCGAGACATTTTGTCGAGAGGGAGTCCACTTTCAATGAAATTTTCCAGGAGGGACTCCACCTATATTTTTGTGTGTAATATACTTATTTTACATTGAAATATAAGAAAAGTAATTTTCGTCAAATTTCAAGGTGGGTCCAGACCCCCGTTCCACCCCTCTGGATCCGCGCATGGTGTGAAACAACACGACAAACGGGAGCAACATAGTTACCACTGCACAAACTTAACATAGACGTCAAGTGTTCGCTGATGAACTTGTCTTTCTACAGGATTGGAAGCATCTCTGTATGGACTTACAGATTGTCGTAAATCCAACGGTTCTGTCACCTGTAATTTACTTCTAAAGTGGAACGTCATGCGGGAATGTGTAGGTGTGTCTGGGCTTGGGGTAAATGGATTTGGAATACAATACTTCTGTCTACTAGAAAATAATTTAGCTGCACTCATGTGTATTCCATGTGTCATTTACAATCTTAGTAAACGTGCTTCTTCTATATAATCCAGTATAAATGTAGAGGTACACTTTCCAGTAAGGTGATTAAGTACAGATTATAGTACGGCATTGGTATACTATTGTGTAAATAGTGAAGATGCAGCATGTGTCGTAACATTCATGACTGTACATAGAGAGATATGAAAGAAAAGTGAGTACATGCCGTATAGAGTGTTCGAGTGGTAAAAGTCATTCGAGGTCAGTGTTAGTAGATCAGTTCATTACAGTGGATGGCACACAACAGTTCATACACATACATAATAACTTCATTTGTGTTAATATGTACGGATGGTGAATACATTTTGTTTTTATCTTCCATGTATGTCTTACCCTGGGTACCCTTTGCACATTCACAATGGAATCCTCCATCAAGGTTCACACATATAGCATCCTTACTACAGGGATTATTTAGACATTCATTTATGTCAGTTTCACAATTACTACCAGTTCTACTTTCGGGGCATACACAGCTATAAGAATTGATGTTATCAACACACGTGGAATTTATACAAGGATATGAAGCACATTCATTAATATCAATGTCACAATATATTCCGGTCAAACCAGGCAAACAAACACAGGTAAATTCATTCAAACCATCTATACATGTTGATCCATTCGAACACTGAGCGTGTTCGCACTCGTTTATGTTGTATTCGCAGTGTATTCCGGTAAAACCTGGTGCACATTGACAGCGATAGCCTGTATTACTCTCTATGCACCTAGAACCCTGGAGACAAGGGTTCGAATGGCACTCATCTATGTTAACCTCGCATAATATTCCTGTAAAGCCCGAGACACACTGGCATGAAAATCCACCAATCAGGTCATTACACGTGGAATTGCCGTAACAAGGAGACGATAGACATTCATCGATTTCATCCTCACATTTCTCCCCAGTATACCCCGCTTGACAAATACAACTAAATTTATTTATATGGTCTACACAGGAGGAGTTATGCAGACATGGGACAGAAAGACATTCGTCAATATCTATTTCACAATACTTGCCATCAAACCCATCCGGGCATAAACAAAGGAACGATCCTATATCATCTTTGCACGTTGAGACACCCTGGCAAGGACTGGATGCGCACTCGTCAATGTCTATTTCACAGTGTCGTCCGACAAGTCCATCTTGGCACACACACGTATAATTGCCGACAGAGTCAACACACATTGAATTACCTAGACAATTAGCAGAAGCACACTCATCTATATCAATTTGGCAAAAATCACCAGATAAGCCAATCGAACACGCACATGAAAAACCATTATGTCTGTCGATGCAAGTAGAGTTACCTTGACATGGATTCGAAGAACATTCGTCAACTTCAATGTCACATAGGTGACCTTGCCACCCTGGAGGACATACACATACAAATGAGGCTATAGCATCGATACATGTGGCATCATTTTGACATTTGGCATCTGCACATTCATTGATGTCCACATCGCAATGCGTCCCAGTCCATCCTTCTTCACATATACAAGAATAACTACCTTCGGTGTCTACGCAAGTTGAATTTCCAAAACATGGATTATTTGAACACTCGTCTATGTTGACATCGCACAGGGTGCCGTTCCATCCAGCAGGACAATGACAAGCGAAAGAACCTGGTTTATTTTTGCACGAGCTGTTGCCATAACACGGTAGAGAAGTGCACTCATCTACGTCTACTTCACAATGTTCTCCAGTCCAGCTAGATATGCATACACATGAATATGACCCATGATTATTCAAGCAAGTGGCATTATTTTCACATAAAATATATTTGCATTCATCAATATCGATTTCACAATACTGACCACATAGACCATTGGGACACAGGCATTCAAAATTACCTGGAGTGTCTATACAAGTGGAATTTCCTTTGCAGGGGCTTGTCAAACATTCATCAACATTGTCGCTGCATGTAGGCCCAGTCCAACCCGTGGGACAGCTACATTGGAATCTTCCTATGTCATCAACACATGTACCATTATTGCTACAGGGATTACTATGGCAGTCGTCTATGTTTGTTGTACAGGTATTTCCGCTATACCCTTTTGGACACTTGCACTGAAAACCATTCACCATGTCTACACAAGTACCATTGTTTTCACATGGATTAGGCACGCATTCGTTTACGTCTACTTGGCATCGTTCACCTGCAAGTAAAGTACACTATGTACAGTGGAAAAAGAAATTACACTATGTACAGTTAAAAAAGAAATTACACTATGTACAGTTAAAAAAGAAAGTACAAAACATCAGAATACATGTTCATGTACGTATAACATGTAATTCATTAAGTTACGTCAAACAATCAAATGAACTAAGCAATTAATACGACTATATACATATATGTATTTCTCTACCATTTGTTCGTTAATCTACATATAATTCGATTTTCAATAATATCAAATACTATATATATTACCAACAAATCCGTCCGCGCAGTCACACCGGAAGTTGTCATGATTACTATGACAAATGGCGCCATGCATACACGGCGAACTGAGACAGTTGTCTACTTTGGACATACAATTCATGCCTTGCCAACCTATTAAATTAAAATCAATATCAGCTAACAATTAAAACTAGTGTATACATTTTATGTATGTCTATAGAAGAACCCTCTCTCTTTCTGCTAATGCTAAATACTGAAGTATCTACGTTACAATAAAGTTTTAAACATTTATTACGTTTAAGCATGATAAATGTTTTAAACATTTTAAAACTTTAGTGTAACATTCAGTAGGAAAATGCTTAACATATAGACAACAATCTGAATATCAGCATGTCCAGTATTCGTTCGATGGAATGTATAGCTTATGTTGTTCTCATCTATTTAGCCGAGTCTAGTTTCCAGACAATTGTTCTTTTCGACTGTGTTTCTAGAACTACTGTTCAATGTAGTCGTCAAAGTAGATTATAATCTATCTATATAAACCCCATCATTATTGCAATCGAAAAAAAGGTGGCTATAAAGGGAAATAGCATGACTTTAAGATGGATATGGAAATTTCCGAGATGTGTTAATTTTTCGTTCTTAAAATACTTTGGCGAAGTTTCTTTGTAAGAGAGATATGAAACATACCTAGGCTTGGCTTGTTTTTAATGTTAGTAATCACAAACACACAGACACACACAGAGAGAGAGAGAGAGAGAGAGAGAGAGAGAGAGGAAACGAAATCTTTGAGATATTTTGAAACGATGTCAACGTTTTGAAACGTTGTCCTATTTGACGCATAATATACAAATAATAAAGTGCTTTCTAAAATGTACATCAATTGTATACATGTATAAATATATATATAGATATATATATATATATAGATATATATATATATATCGTACCTTTCAAGCAAGTTTTACGTCCAGTTCGCCAGTCACATATATAATGACCAAATGCGTCATCTCGAGGTGCGCAGAATGTTGCGCAGTCCCGTCCATAGTAGTTTGGATTACAATACACCTTTATTCGCAGCCTCAATCTAAAATTGAAATGAAACATTTCCAAACATTGATTATCAAAATTCAAAAATGTCTGCTATCACTCACATCAAAATTTCATTCTTTTATTTGAAGTGGTTTTTACTTATGTGGACTTCTATTAGTCACTTAAAATTTGGGCTTTTTTTCATTCCTCCAATCACAGAAACCCAGTTAAGTAACATGGCGCTTTTGCAGCACACTTTCGTAAAGATGGCTACCTAATTACAATGTAAAGTGAATCAGCCAAGGAGGTCGATGTGCCTCCAGATACAAAAGTATTCTCCATACTTTGCTCTGACATCAGTCAGTAATGTTCCCTAAACAGAAAGCATATACTTAATAAAACATTAGCACCATAAGTCACCGATGATATCATTTCGCAGGCAGGTGTTGTTTGTGCGGAGAAACCATTAAGTTCACCATTATAGGAATTTGCCAATTTTCAAATTCAATCATTTATATTTTGTTATCACGAGAAGGTTTTAAAAAACGCATTATCAATAAGTTACAATCAAATGGAAGTAAGTGATTATTCAATTTATTCTGTTATGATTTAGTAAAACAATTCGAAATTTTTCGTCACAAGAAGCGAGACGAGATTAATGCACAGTAGATAGCATACTATGACATTTTGAGTTAGTGAACATAATTTACATTTGACTATGCCGTCATAAAGGGCCAAACTAAACTGGAATCTGCCACCATACGTCCTCTACTCCGCCAACATACTCAAAGGTCTATACTACTTTATCAGAATAAAGAATATTATGTGTCTAATGCCATGATCATTGAATCCACTATCTTACAATTTTTCATTCTTTTATTTTTCTTTGTGTGTGTATGTGTGTGTGAAGGTTTGTTTTTGTTTGTTTTTACCTTGTCCTATGAGTAAGAAGCCGTAAAGGTGGCGTGGAGGCGCTTGTGACGTTGTAACTCGGAGTGGAGCTGTGTACGACTTGTAAGAAATCTACAAAGTCATCGTTGTTATCGTCGTGATCCCACACATCTATCTTAATCCTCACAGATCCCTACAGAGTGTAAACAGACTACAAACATAGGCATGTATACTAATAAGCAATCAGCAAATTGTCCTGCTCATATATATGTAACATACGTGTAATATTTGATGGTTTCAATTTCAATCGCGATTTTAATTAGGGTTGCCATTATAAGACCAGTATCATCTACAGGCAACCATTAGAGAGGACAAGTATTTGAGAGTGAACATTTCCCCTGTAGCAGCATCTTCGCAAGCCAAGTTTGTAGTTCCGATAAGCCTGGCTACACTCGTAGAGCAGCGTAGCCAAGCTTAGCGGATCAACAGACTTGGCTTTAATACGAAGATGCAGTAGCAGGGGCTGTACTGAACAAAAAGTAAGGGTTCTATATCTCTACCTTCAAGCTAAATGACACGTTTAATTGAACGTTAGGTAATGTTGTTCCCGATAATCGATCGATTATCATCTATTATCGCTCGATTACTGAATTTTATTGACAATCAAGTATATCCTCAAATAATCGTGTATCAGCCTTAAGATACGTACAACAGAAAGTTCGGCAAAATGTGTTTTCTGTTTCGAGTTGGTTTTAGCCAGATATTATTGTTTAGAATTTGATAAAGCTATAAAAAGCAAAGGAGGAACAGAGACATGAAGTTTATGTTATTTCTTTTATATCGCAGATTAACATTTTTAAAACATATTAAATCAGTTTACTACATTTTTCTCATAGTTTTAAAGCCAATTTGTTATCAGATATGACCTTAAAGATATGGTAACTTAATTTCTGCTATAGTCGATAATCAATTCAGACAGACTATGAGATCACGTCTACCCTATTATATTTTATTTTGAGATTTTGTGCTGTAATATGTACATATAACCAGGTGGATTTACTCTCTCACGTAAATGAGACCCGTCAACTCCGTCTGATTGATCTGATCACAGGAAAAGCCCAAATGTCTCAATGGAAAAGGCGATACCATGGAATTCCACGCTTGATGAAAACTCACTACCTTATCCGGTGGATCCAATTACGAACGCAAAGAAGCCGGCGTGGCCTAGTGGTATCGCGTCGGACTCCTGATCTGGTCATGCCGGTGTCATGTCTTTCGGATGAGACAGTAAAAACCGTGGCCCCGTGTCGTGGTAAGCATGGCACGTTAAAGATCCCTCACTGAATCGGGTGGGTCCGTTGCAGAGGTCAAAATTTGTATGCCCCGCATCAGGAAGATGCCGTCACCATATACGTGAAATATTCGTGGTGTGGCGTAAAACAAAAATCAATCAATCGAACGAACGTAAAGAACGACAGTGAAAGCTACCTTACCAAACACAAAATGAACATACATTCCTTGCAAGGAATCGGATTTTGTTTCGATATATTCAGAAACAATGGCTGATTTACTGGGCAAGGGCCGCAGTGGAAAGTTATGCTTACTTAAAATAAGGTATGTTTCCTTTTGTCAATAAAGAAGTAAAATAATAACACAGAATGAAAGTAAACAAAAGAGAACAGCGTCGAGAAAGCCTCCACTTAATTGTGGACTAAATGATAGAAGAAGGAAAAGAAATTTGAATGTATGATGTTACATACAAACATGATGTCTTCAGCTACAACATTCTCAAAACAATGGATGCACACTGGATTTATTCTTTAAAAATTAAACTTTTTTCTACTAAGATTTTTATTTTCAATTTTGAAACAAAAAACTGCAGGGCTCTGCTATGGGCCCGCTGACGGCATGAGGCGGTTCCAGGCCCCTCGCTTCTGTGGACTTGCAGTTTCAAACATTTCTATCTTTGTGTGTGATATCTGTGTCATGATGGTAACACTTGCCGTCACTGATGGTAACACATACTGGTCACTGATGGTAACACTTACCGACCACTGATGGTAACACTTACCGGTCACTGATGGTAACACTTACCAACCACTGATGGTAAAACTTACCGGTCACTGATGGTAACACCGGCCACTGATGGTAACACCAGCCACTGATGATAACACATACTGGTCACTCATGACTGACAGTAACACTTACCGGCCACTGATGGTAACACTTTCCGGTCACTGACGGTAACATTTACCAATTACTGATGGTAACACTTACCGGTCACTGATGGTAACACCGGCCACTGATGGTAACACTTACCAGCCACTGATGGTAACACTTACTGGTCACTGATAGTAACACTTACCGGCCACTGATGGTAACACTTTCCCGTCACTGATGGTAACATTTACCAATTACGGTAACACTTATCGGCCACTGATGGTAACACTTTCCGGTCACTGATGGTAACATTTACCAATTACTGATGGTAACACTTACCGGTCACTGATGGTAACACTTACCAGCCACTGATGGTAACACTTACAGGTGACTTATAGTAACACTTACCGGCCACTGATGGTAACACTTTCCCGTCACTGATGGCAACATTTACAAATTACGGTAACACTTAACAACCACTGATGGTAACACTTTCCCGTCACTGATGGTAACATTTACCAATTACTGATGGTAACACTTACCAACCACTGATGGTAACACTTACCGGTCACTGATGGTAACACTTACCGGCCACTGATTTACCGTGAACAACATCGGGTTTGCAGTTCCTCCAATGGATCTACCAAATGACATATGGTTACTGTTACGTATATAGCCAGTGTTCCTCCTCCCATATGGACAATGCCAAACAGAACGCGATCTGTAAATACCAAACAACGTATTCAAAATTCTGCGCGGTATTTTATGCCCCTGGATCGGGGACATATTATTTTTGTCCTGTCTGTTTGTCTGTCTGTTTGTTTGTTTGTCTGTTGTCAACATTAACCTTGGCCATAGCTTTTGAACCGTGCGGGATAGAGACTTCACATTTCACATGCGTACTCAACCAATGAAGTCCTTTTAAATGACACACAGGTCGATGATCTTTTGACCTTGACAATGACCTTCACACTAAAAATAACTTTTTGGACTGTTTGGGTTTTTGTTTTTGTTTTTGTTTTTGTTTTTTTTTTTTGTGACATAGGCGTGTTTTGTTTCAGTGGCGTAAGAAGCAAATTAAAAGTTTTATTTCATAAAAACATGTTTTCAGGATTTTATCTGTGTACCGATAAATGGGAGGGTTTGGCACCAGCTATCCAGATGACCACAACATTTGCTCCATTCCGTGGAGTGGATGACCGTCAAAGTTAGTGTCGGTCACACTGTTGGCCTCTGATTTATTTAATTTTTCTGAGTAACTATGAATCTACATGCCTTGTCTAACTCTTACTTTCATGGTGCTAGTATTTCCCCTATTTTATGATAAATACAATAAGTTGCTATACAAATACAATATACACTAGATATGACGATATCTAAACTTAATGATGATAGATAGGCATCTGGATCATTGAGTTATTAACAGTATTGTTTTAAAATCATAGTAAAATTTATTTATTTCAAACAAATCTTTTTTACTACAACATTATTGCGATAAAAGATGGGAGAGGTGCGAAAATCCTGAAAATGATGGAAACCTTATTAACAAATACTAATTAATCCTGGAAATCGAACCCTGAATATGGTAGCCTAGGCCCGTACCTAAAAATATCTTTTTATATATGTTACATATACATATAAAATCCAATTGTCCTTCTTATAATCTTGATTCTAAGATTTAAGTATTGAAAGTGGATTTTTAATGGTTTAAGACACAAATCGCTGAACATAAAACAAAGTATAAATTAACTCTAAATATGTATAGATAAATATATTGTACTAGTAAACTGCTCATTCTGAGGACGTAAGGCAAGAGACCTGAATCAACAGAGAATACGGAATGTTCGATATCATGTGTTTGATATACTGCTATATACAAAATTATCTTACCCATACTGCTGATCTAGACACACGATAAATCTGTGGTCACAATCAGAACCTCGCACGAAAAATTTCCCGTCACAGTAATGGCCGTTGGCTCCCTTTCCATTCGGGTTGCGATAATCGAAGAACTGCACGGATATGGTTGCTGTGGCATCCACCCTCTAGATAAAAGAAAGATAACTCTCAGCATGTCCTGGACGATGTTGTTAACTTTTACATGTCTCTTCGATATTCCTTACTTATTATTGTTCATTTCCATTGTCCAATACAAAGTAAAACACTAATGGTAGGTCCACACTATATTATAACTGGGTATCCGACGGCTAAAAATTAACCACAATAAGCCACAAACAAATACTATATTAACAAAACATTCTTTTCCCCACAATTTTCGGCCACCTGGCCTTTACCTGGCGGTTAACAACAAATTACAATATTTTATGTATTGATAATTGTCATTTCATGTATTGATGGATTTGGTGTATTGATCTATTTGTGATATACATGTATTAATAAACAAATAGTTCAACAAACATGACATCCTTTTACAGAAGCAGATTTCACCATGTAATCCATTCAGTAAAATGACCAAAGGATGTAAGTTAAATACCAACCCCACTTTCAGTATTTCGCTTTCCCATAAACCATGTAAGTCACTTTTTCGGAAGGGGGAGGGGGTCATTTTGTTTAACATCACTCTATGGTCATTACATCTACACTGTGGTTCGAGGATTCTCGACACTAGCAAACTTTTACACTTGATTTTATCAAAGTTCAGTCTAGCCGTGACACAGACAAGGGCTTCTGTTAGCTCTGCCATGGGGCTTTAGACCAATACCACCATACAAGGGGACCAGGTAGTGCAGTTGGTAGCGCGCTCGCTTCTCACCAATGCGACCCGGGTTTCGATTCCCAGTGTGGTACGTGAGATAGTGGGGCTGTCACCAACCTGGCTTCGTGGGTTTTCTCCGAGTACTCCGGTTTCCTCCCACACAAACGACACCCTTACGCCAAGATCCGTGCCAACGAGCAAGATTTATTTAAGTTGTTTACTTGTTCTTAATCGTTGTATAATAAATAAAGTTTAATTTAATACAAGGTCTAGACAAGTACAGTGGTTATCACTCGCGTAAATAAACAAACTAAAATTCACAATTACTTCGGTGTCCATACCAGTCCTCTCATATGAGTTCTCTGTATCAACGCTTACCGGATGTGTCTCTTCACCCACGTTTCCGTAGAGGAAAGATAGGTCAGTCCTTTCTAACGGACACTTGACCATGATCTCAACACCACAAGTGGTCAATCAGTAAGTGGCTTATCACTGATGTTGTGTAACGGTATATGGATAGACAGATATGAATTAACTACGACGGGTATCTGAATTATTCTACGTAATGCTAGGTGTTAAAGAAGGAAATACTGTACTTTCCGGCACGGATACTGGTTATACCAGTATTCTTAAGAATACTAGATTTAAATTCGTTCCAGTATTCCTGTAAGGATACTAGTTTTTCCAGTATTCTTACAAGGATACTGGTTTTATACAATTATGTTAATTAAATGAAATTAAGCTGCTGCATATTAATTATGCGCTATATTTCATCGTTAACCATCCATATATTGTAATTAAAATTATTTGTAATTATCTGTCACAACATTCTCATCATTAATTGTCGGTGTGATGAAAGATAAGTATGTTTGGCATATACTCATAATTATATTACAAGTTATCTTAAATAACGATAGATGACAAGTCTTATCACACTTCAACCATGTCATTCTTCTACAACACCTTAGCTCTTATCATCTTCAATGAAGACACTTCCGTACTCCACGGATATCTGCGTCAACAAGGCCTCCTTACTGATGAAATAAAATGCCGTCACTGTCTCCTTCCAATGCAGCTTGCCAAGGTTGTTGCCAAGAAAACCAGCGACTGTTACTCGTGGCGATGCATAAACAACCGTTGCACGAAACGCTTGACCCATACCATGATACGGAGCTACTTAAAGAGATATCATTAGATATGGAAACCTGAATACATTCATTTAGTAACATATGCCCATCAACAGCGAAGTCAAGTCATCCACATTCCATTTTTCATCCACGATGAAATTCCTTGCCATACTGTGCGCGTCACACTGGCATAAGACAAAGGACACGTCGAAAAGGTGGTTCAATATGAACAATAAATATTGGAATTAAATGAAATGATTCATAAATTTTTTTTTTTAATACAAAAACCGTATGATATTTTTATTTTGAAGCAATTATATAGGCGGATCTAGAAATTTTTGAAAGGGGGTGGGTGTTGCAGTCTCCCATGACTAATGTCTTGCACTACTCGGTCTGGAAAGGGGTTTGCAGCACTTGAAACCCCTCTAAATCCGCCAATGAATTATCTTTTCCCATAGGTTACAGTGTTCTTACGCTCCTTCTTCTGATGATGTGTGGTGTGTGGTTGTGGCACTTTCTGCCCAGTGTTGGTCCACGTACAGTAACTTTTTTCTCGTCAAAATGTTCTGGAACCTTCTTAAGCCGGTGTGGCTCAGTGGATAAGGTGCTCAAATCGTGATCGGGTTCGACTCCCGCTTTGGGCGCATCGGTGCTCTGTCATTCGGAACAGACAGCTAAAACCGAGGTCCCGTGTCATGGTAGACGTGGAACGTAAAAGATCTCTCACTGCTTAGGGTGGGTCCGTTGCAAAAGTCTAAATTTGTATGCAATGCATCAGGCAGATGCCGTCACCATATACGTGAAATAATCGTGGAGTGACGTAAAACAATAATCAATCAATCAGGAACCTTCTTTGAAAGTGCACCTAAACAAACAGGAGGCACTTACTCCTTTCGAGGACCTGAACTCACATGTTATTCCAATGAGGTACATCGCTGTCCAACGTAGTATGCTCTTGATAATGTGAGAGTCACACGATACATCGCTGTCCACCGTGGTATACTCTTGATAATGTGCGAGTCACACGATACATCGCTGTCCACCGTAGTATGCTCTTGATAATGTGCGAGTCACACGATACATCGCTGTCCACCGTGGTATGCTCTTGATAATGTGAGAGTTACACGATACATCGCTTTCCACCGTAGTATGCTCTTGATAATGTGAGAGTCACACGATACATCGCTGTCCACCGTGGTATGCTCTTGATAATGTGAGAGTCACACGATACATCGCTGTCCACCGTGGTATGCTCTTGATAATGTGAGAGTCACACGATACATCGCTGTCCACCATAGTTGCTCTTGATAATGTGAGAATCATACGATACATCGCTGTCCACCGTGGTATGCTCTTGATAATGTGAGAGTCACACGATACATCCCTGTCCACCGTGGTATGCTCTTGATAATGTGCGAGTCACACGATACATCGCTGTCCACCGTAGTATGCTCTTGATAATGTGCGAGTCACACGATACATCGCTGTCCACCGTGGTATGCTCTTGATAATGTGCGAGTCACACGATACATCGCTGTCCACCGTAGTATGCTCTTGATAATGTGAGAGTCACACGATACATCGCTGTCCACCGTGGTATGCTCTTGATAATGTGAGAGTCACGCGATACATCGCTGTCCACCGTGGTATGCTCTTGATAATGTGAGAGTCACACGATACATCGCTGTCCACCATAGTTGCTCTTGATAATGTGAGAATCATACGATACATCGCTGTCCACCGTGGTGTGCTCTTGATAATGTGCGAGTCACACGATACATCGCTGTCCACCGTAGTATGCTCTTGATAATGTGAGAGTCACACGATACATCGCTGTCCACCGTGGTATGCTCTTGATAATGTGAGAATCATTCGATACATCGCTGTCCACCGTGGTATGCTCTTGATAATGTGAGAGTCACACGATACATCGCTGTCCACCGTAGTATGCTCTTGATAATGTGAGAATCATACGATACATCGCTGTCCACCGTGGTATGCTCTAGAAAATGTGAGAGTCACACGATACCATAATCGTTCTTACTTATTTTACATCGCACTATGTCTATACAGATCATATAATCAATTTACACAATTACGATGTATATGTTACCAAAGTAAAACAGCACCATTCTGTTTACTAATGTTCCCGGAAAGGGGAGGAGGAGCAGACTTGGTGTAGAGGTTAACCGAATTACTTAAGTTGTAGACCATCCAAGTTTTCAATTCTCAGATTACGCCTTTTTGTCTACGAGGCAGATAACTTACTGCCTCCATGTCGCCGTATAACGAATGAATATTTGCAAAATGCTATGCAAACCCCAAATCATCCAACGAATCAAGAATTCAACATGAGACACGGGATACTTTAAGTTTACGTCAACAACGTTGTGCCGAGACTTTTAAATACATGTACAACACATCAGTAAAACTCAGAATTCAGGGACCATAACATCCATGTTTTATGTCAGAAACCCTTATCAGTCATTATTGTTGAAGCCAGTACTCAATTCATCGAAAATCTGGAATGATAAATGGCCTGAGCCACAATTTTAGAATTATGAAAAAAAGCATGTTTGTTTCTAGACAAAGTGAAGTGACAAATCATTTTCGTATGTTGTATCGTTTCATTTTGTTTATCCAGTTTGTCACTTTGTAACCTAGTTTTTATTCAATAAAATGATACACATTCAATTGATCTACATGCAATGTATATATACGTCTGATACATACATTTATATAGGTATTATTCGATTCCGACAGAATTCTGTCATCAACACTTCATTATGTAAACCCAGGGACACATATAATTGGATCATTATACTAGTAAATCATCGGTCCACGTAACAAAGTGCACAAATACAAAGTACGAGTTAAGTATGCAGTTTTCAGAAATGAATCGCTACGCAATACTAAGAACTACTTTTGCACAGTGACACAAGGAAGTTTAATACATTGTATTAATTCAAATATCTTTTTTTTTTAATTTTCAAGACTAACTGATGTTACCATTCAGTTGCATATACGTTCGATAACTCCTACTTAACTTGCGTATACAAAGTTCATACTGTCATTTGATAACTTTTGATCAAGAGTATCAAAGGCTATTGAATGACAATATTAATTCTGTGCACCATGTGCGGAAAGAAATATAGTTGTTATCTGTTCTTTATCTTAGAAATCAGGCGCGGAACCGGAGGAATGAGTTTTGGTGAAAATTTCTTCTCTTCACTTAATAAGATGTTTTCTACCAACCCAGTCTTATGTTATGAATAACGATTCGATCTTGCATTTAAGTTCAGTAAGCACACGGATCATAAATGGCTCTCAAGGCCCATTAAACAAAAAGGGATATCCGACGAAATTCAATTTAATTTATGAAACTGTTTTATTTTGGCTATAATCTGTTATTTTGTACGGCTTTGATGGTTTTCTGGCTCCGTCCTTTTCAAAGCATTTTCGAAATCCAATTCGGATTGCATTGTAGCTTTCTACTTTTTTCTGGATATTAGAAGAAATAAATGATACTACGTAAAAATGAAATTTACTGTGTCCTGTAAGTCGCTAAATGTCTCATTCCGTAGAGTTGTTTTAACTTGTACAGATATGCTAAAACATTCAGTCAAACGATGGGGTAGAGAACTTGTACAGTAATATATTTAACGAAAGAATAAAAGCATGCTAACTTGAAAATAACAAGAAATTGTAAGAATATTTATTTATCTATCTATTCATATACTTGATTAATTATTTGTTTGAGAAGGGGGCTACAGTCCATGTAATTGTTATTGGGTCCCCGCAACCGTTTAACCACATCAAATGAGTGACGTTTGTTACTTCAATTGACCAGAGACCTGTATTATAGGTCTCTGAATTGACCATTTTGATTTTTTTTATTTAATTGTCTATTATTATTATTATTTTGTGTATGTGAGAATACATACATATATATATATATATATATATATATATATATATATATATATATATAGTATATATAAGCCGGTGTGGCCTAGTGGATAAGGTGCTCGGCTCGTGATCGAGAGGTCGCGGGTTCGACTCCCGCCCGGGGCACACCGGTGTTCTGTCTTTCGGATGAGACAGTAAAAACCGAGGTCCCGTGTCACGGTAGGCGTGGCACGTAAAAGATCCCTCACTGCTTCGGGTGGGTCCGTTGCAAAGGTCTAAATTTGTATGCAATGCATCAGGCAGATGCCGTCACCATATACGTGAAATAATCGTGGAGTGACGTAAAACAATAATCAAACAAAACAAAAATATATATATATATATATATATATATATATATATATATACATATATGATATGCGTACACGGGTTTGATGATTTAAAGAACTGAAAAACTCATACATGCATACCGTTGGCATCAATACAATGCATTTGCGACTAAAGCATATCATTAAAAAAAACACGGAAAAACACTACAAAAATATTCGATTAAATAAAATTATATTAAAACAGGTTAACTAACTATATTCCTCGACAATTACGAATAAAGATGTTCTTTTGAGGGTATTCGAAGGTAAAAATTGTCTTCAACGTTCTACAAGTGTTGTATTGTTTAAAACAGAAGGGTCCGGAGCCGTAGAAGAAGTGAGGTACATGTACGTACACATTAATTTAAATGATGGGGCTTTGTAGTGAGAAAAGACGGGGAAAATATTAATCTACGTAAAGGTCTATCTCAGAGACCCAGGGTCTAACGCGCTTCTCTTACATTCTAGTGCAAAAGACCTTAAGATTCTGACGATGCGAAACGGCAGAAACACCCCCTATTGATTTGATTACTCAATAACATGGAAAGAACTTAATTGAAAAGGTTTTTTGTATCATCTTGTATCACACACGAAACAATAAATAAACTTACCAAGAAGGGAAACAGCAATGTAGCTGCAAATATCCAACACTTCATATTCTGACGATCACAGGCACTGAAAACAAATATACATTTATAAAATATCCTCCACTGGCCGCTGAACGATGTGAAATAGCGATAAAAATTTTCTACAGAGATATGATCGAGTGCTAAAATAACACCGCATGAGTTTATGGTCTGCTTACGCTTTGTGTTGTGTAAGACAGTCACATAGTCTATTTCTACATGTACAACTGTTTGCTGACCGTCAATGGGTTCTTTCCGCGCGCATCATGTGAACCATCATACTCCAAATGAGACAAGCGATTGGTGGCTTTTGGAGGACGATAATCTGACGAGAGAGAAAACGGATATAGATCTATGATGCGTCACCCTATTCAGGAGTTAAGAGTTGAAAACAACTGTAATGTAAACATGAATGTGTAGAACTGTTCACCGTCTAGACCTTCACTTGGGTTTTCTACTCAGTCGACGGTGAAAACTGTCATGTATACGAAGAGAGCGTGTGTTATATTGTTTAAAAAGGTTAGAAATTAACACTGAAAGCAGATTACCGGATTCATTATAAAAAAAACCAAAACAAAACGAAAATTCCATATTGATGCGATTTTGCGTATGTTCTCAAAATGGATGAAATTTGACCCTCGTGACACCATTTCACTCCCTGTTGACTGGCCCTCTTCATATGTAAAACCAAAATTTGGGGTGAGGCAAGACATATTTTTCCAAACATCGAGCGCTTTGTTCAGTTTTTAACACTGTGAGTGTATTCGAAGTCGCGTCTATATATTCTGCCACTGACTAAACACTGAAAAAGACACAAGTATATGCGTGATGTACAGCTTCTTCTGTCAGTATACATGTATCATTGAACTTAAGGCAATGCACTTTATGGCAATTTGAAGTACTAATACTAGAGTCAAATATTAGTAGGTCAAGAGAAAATCACTAGTCTGCATTTTGCAAGGGCTGATATAACTCGTACTAGTATAACAAAATTATTTTACAACGAAAATTCGAATCGTCATTTTGAAAACTGCAGGCTGCCAACCCCCCCCCCCCTTTCCCAACTTGTTTGGCCGATCACGGACCAGTTTTTATCATATTACGAAATGAAACTAAATTTAAGGTGTCGCACCCCCTTTCCAAACTTTTGAAATGTATCCCGCGGCACTCTGAAGTACATGTTTACATATGCAGCAAGATCCATTGTGATAGAACTGACGTGTAAGTGAGTTCATCCGATTTTTACATGTAGTTGTGGTCTTCAGTAGTAAATCAGATATCTGACATTAGAAACATGTAGATACACTGTATATACGTGTAATTAGGTTGTTCGCCACTGATCCTTTTTCCTTTTAAACTATTTTAGCATAAAATGTGATTGTACTGCCATCATATGATTCCGATGTTACAAGCAGTTCAATCCAAAGTCTGCTAAATGTCGCTTTTTTGATTGAAATATGGATCTGTGTATTCTACTCTCTCATTAGTGGGCTACATGACAGTAGGAACTCGAGTTAAACGTACCTATAGGCACCACCCATTGATGGGACCCAAATCACATACACCGCATACCAAGCGCTGATAACGGGTATCTCCGACCGAAGCAGTCGATCGATACTGTAGAGAACAAAGTCCAATTCGTTTCCATATCGAATGAAACTTTTTTATTTACTTTTTTTTAAATTAGTATCTCATTTTTGGTTTTACAGATGGAAAGACGTAGGGGTATAACTTGCAATGATTTTGGGTACGAACGCGCGGCTTGAGTTGTTCGCACCCTACATGTACCACTTTATAAAATGGGCAAAGTGGGAAAACATATCTATTGTAAACTGGACATAATGAAAAGCATACCAATTCTCATGTATCCTGTCTTCACCCTTGCGTTAGTTTTATTAGAAATATATCCATTTATATATTTTAAGTGGAAACGAAACTCTTTCATATAGTTTGATTGTTTTAAGTCTAACCTATTCCACACGTCTACATGTAACTTTAAGATCCATCCCCCTTCCCCCACCACACACACACCATGATAATTCTATTTTTATATTGTGAAAGCATGTGCCTGATGCTTCGTCCATAGATTTAGACCTTTGTACCTTTGCAACGCAATGTGCCACTTCAGTTTTATATTGTCTAATAAAAAACAAGAGCAATGTCTAGCGTGACATAATACACCCGTCACTTAGTCTGAAGGGATAAAATTTAAAAGTATGGAAACATTCCCCCTTTGCCTATTATTCAGAACCTCAAGATGACACATGCTTTTTCCCTGGGCAACAACCCTATTATGGAAATCCATGAAAGTAGAAAGAAGTTGTGGCAAAGAGAAGAATTTAACTCCCTCCTCCTTGTTTTTCCCTTCTATTTAAAAATAGCCAAAGATTTACCCATCATATACATTGCAGATATGAGTTTGGTTCAACATCATGCCACACCCTTTGGTCCTGAGCAACAATTTTGTGAATATTATTCATATCCATGAACAGATTTACCCATCATATGCATTGTGACTTTGACCTTGCAGATATGACTTTGCATATAGGTCATGACACATCCTTGGCTTCTGACAAAAATTCTGTGCAGCATTATTAAAATCCATGCAGTGGCTAAAATAGTTATGGACCAGACCAAGATTTACCCATCATATGCAGTGACCTTGAATGTCCTTGCAGATATGACCTAGGTTCAAATTCATGACACACCATTGGGTCCTGGGCAACAATTCTGTTAAGTATTACTCAAATCCATGCAAGGGGTAAAATGATATGGCACAAAGATTTATACATCATATGCAGTGTGACCTTGACCTTGCATATTTACCTTGGTTCAAGGTCAAGACATACCTTTGAGTCTGGTCCTGGGCAACAATTCTGTGAAATATTATTCAAACCCATGCAAAGTGTAACAAGTTATGGCCTGGACAAGAATCTGACAAAAGCACTATGACCTTGAACTTGCAGATATGACCATGACAATGAATAGGGGTCATCCTCCAGTCATAAGAAATTAGTGTGCAATGTTTAAAAGTTCTAGTGTATAGTTTGATCTGTGCCTTCTTCATAAGGTGCATTCTCAAAAGTTTGCTATTTTTGCCCCCAAAATGACCTTGACTTTTGACCTTGATATTGAAAATCCATAGGGTCTGTCCTCATGCCATAAAAAATTAGTGTAGCAAGTCTGAAAGTTCTAGCCTAAACAATATGGTATGTATTATGTTAACAAGGTGTGGACAGATCCATGGACCCACAATGCCATACCATAATATCTCAGTCTACAACAGGCGTATAAAAATAAGAGGCCCCAAACATGCCACTGTTGGGACTCGGACCAGGAACCTTTTTCCAAGCATCTCACTGACTGAGCTACACCCCCTTATTTCATCTGCATTACCTTTAGTTTTCTTACATAAAAGGAATACATTACCGATACCTTTTCGTTTTCTCGCATCACAGCAAATGAAGCACTAATTACCAGGTATGTATTTTCAACCTAATAGTAATTAGTAGTTACTTTTTGCCAAACATTTTGACATATTCTCAAAGATTACTCTGAAAAAATGGATCCACCAGAATTGACTGTATCACTAAAGAGACACTGCATTATATTTTCTCTCTCTCTCTCTTTCTCTTCATGTGCATACACATGTATATATACTTACATATAATACATAAAGTCTATATCAAAAAGAGAATATGCTTTTTGTAATAAATGTTTATTATCAGCTCTCAGCAGACATACATGATAACATCATCTGTACAATGTTACTGGCAGTATACTATATAGTGGAAGGATCACATTGAGCAACAAGCAGAAAGTAGGCCGTGAAACAACTCCTTAATGACATAAGAGATCGATTCTTCGGTATGGAAAACTTTCATCAAATTGCATGTCTTTACTCTCCAAACAATCCTCTTAAATTTTCATTATGAAGTATCCTTTTACAGTACATTTCCTGTTATTACAAAAATACATAGACACAAGTGTGTCTGTGACACACTAATACCGAAAATAGTTCTCTCTTATGACATGGGTCATAACCACTTTCGAAAATAAATTCTATTCTATTAAATTACAACACATACATGCTTAATGTAAGTTCCAGATGGAGACATGAATAGACCATGATAAGTGCATACGCTATATGCAATATATGTGTCCACTGAAATTGACAATAATAAAGAAACAAAATTTTATCTATAAATATGGAATAATGAAATAGTTATATCTCTTTAAAAAAGGTCACTCGTGAAACAGAACAGATGACTTCAAACTTCAACATTCCAACATCCGAGATACACATTAATAAAACAAATATATGTACATATATAAACCATGTATATATCAACAAAGCAACTTTGTTCATATCACTAGAATTTTTTATTCCTAAGTACATTGTTTAAACTCTATGTGTATAATATGCAATATATTTTTGATATAAACATAAAAAATTCAGATTAATGTAAAAACCGTAACAAACTTTTTGGAGTTAAGTATATACGGAAGCAATGAATTCTATCAGTGCAGTGTCTTACACAGAGTGAGATATGTATTTACAAGTGCCTGTAGGTTATTCATGAAAGGCAAGAGTTCATAGCAAGGAGGAATACCCCAATACAAGCAATGGTTATTAAATAACAGATTTGGAAACTAGTTAAGTATGAAAATAAATTGCACTATTTATTTGTCTATACAAGATTTTGACATACATGTATACTGTCTATACAAGATTTTGACATACATGTATATTGTCTATACAAGATTTTGACATACATGTATATTTCTATTAATACAACTCCAGAAAAATAAAATAAAGTTCAACTTGGCAAGCTTATCTCATATATATGACAAAACTATTTATAGCACCATTATGAGTAGGCATCTGTCATACTTTTTGTGAGTGTTACCATGACATTAATACTGTCATGATACTATTGCTTTTTCATGAACCTCCATCAACAAAGTATTGCTTTTCTGACATCTCTATCAATATTTTTTTCAGACAGATGTATTTTCACTTGGTTAGCATTATAACCTTTGACCTTATAATGACATGCAATTTAATACCGTGTCAACAACAATTCATCAGATCTGATTCCATGGAGATCAAATCCAAGTTGACTTTGACCTCTGTAATTTATATTATGCATAGCTAATTAAATGATTTGTTAATTGCAGTAGTTTCTCCTCCAATTTGTTATAACTATATCTAGCACTGTTTTAATCAACATGAACACAGAAGGGACTGCCTGGTATGTGTTCATCTCCCCATTTGACAATGAGCATGTAGTCACCACGCTCCTTGACGATATAATTCATTTTGTAGACATAGCCGCCAGAGTTTTTCACACAAAGTTCTTCACACGGTCCTTTGGGACCCAACATTCCTACAAACATCATGTTGTTACCTGGAACAGAAGACCAAGCATTTGAAAATAATTGAAAAAACTAAGGAACTTGAATCCTCAGATAAAAGTTGTGCACTGTTTTCTTTTTTTTTTCAAACTTTAATAAAAAGCTCAGCTTACTAATCTTAGTGACTTACCTGCTTGTGATGTGTCAACAGTAAACGTAGCCTGTTTGCCACGGAAAGCCTTCTTCAATCCCATTCCCTCAGATGTACATTTGCTGGCATCAGAGTGGAACTTCTGGATTCCACTGAATTTACTCATGATGCTAGTCTTGGTAACAGTTTCCACAACAACAGAAGCTTGTTCATGGTAACCACTTGGTTTACCTTGTCCTATAACAAACAACAGATTTAAAATTTATTGAAATATTGATTTCTGAGAAGAATTGTTTGAAGTGCAATTGTAAGTTTTAGAAAAAGAGGTCAAAGAAATGCAACTACATGTTTTATAATCAAATGCTAGGAATGTTTCACACTATTTCATCAATTGCATGTTTGATTTTATACCCCAAGAACTCAGTACCTTCTATCTTAGCCTTGAAAGGACTTCCAGCAATGTTGACACCAGCATATCTGATGGTAATCATATAGTCACCAGGGGCAGTTGGGCTATAACTAAATTCATAACCTTCATCCACTTCCTTGCACTCGAGTTTGACCTTGGAGGGTCCCTCCACAGTGACAGCTAAAGCTCCTGCTCCAGCATTACAGGTGTTCACCATGAACTTACAAGTCTCACCTGAAAAATTAACGAACTTTATGGTATTGATGCCCTTCATATCACAGTGTTACTGATCTATAAATCATGGAGAAACTTTATATTACAAAACTATGACTTTTTACACAGTATCAAATAATCATACTATGTGTGAACTACATAAAATATTCAGCTTAACATCCAAAACAGGTGATATAATAACAAAGCTTCCACTGAAAATACTGTACCTGTCCTTCCTTGTTTGAGTCCATCACCAGTTGCTGTGACCATGCCAGGGTCGGCATCTACTTTACCGACCAAGATACGGAAGGGACTCTCTGGGATCTCACATCCATCAAATGTTACATATACATTATGTACGCCATTCTCACGGGGAATAAATCTAACAGCATATTCTCCTGTTTTTCATAAAGAAAAGTTTGTAAGAAAATCATGAATTTTTCAGTATACATGTACCAGATACACAGTTATTTAACTCTCTAAGAATCTTGTTTCTTTTAAACCTTATATTTGGATTCTATTCACCCTTCACACCTTGAAATGATACTTTTAACTGTCACATGATTATGCACGTGTCTGTCAAGAATAAGTTTTTCTTCCTGTTCAGAATTATTTATAAGTTACAATCCCTCAGTAAAAGCTATTCAGTAATTCACAATTTCATGTTTATATTGTGTGACAATAAAAGGATTAGTTATAGAAATGATAAGAAGTCCTCCATAGGAAAGCATGAATTAAATAAGTGACAAGAAACACTCAATGTCCACAAATTTTCAGTGAAATCCACATCTGCTAGTTAAATCAGTCCAGTGCAAAGTAAACAAGGTATGACATCAGCAGATATGGATTTCACTTAAGAGATTTTGTTAATTTTTTTTCCACCTGATAACGGCCCAGAGACCAAAAACTTGTAGACATTGAGTGTTTCTTGTAACTTATTTGAATAGTGTTACAGTTTTAGGCCACATGACATTTGTAACAATTGCAATTACTGTTGTTGTTTGAATTAAATGTAGTTTTTATGCTTTGTAAATTGGCAAAGTTCCTCACCTTCATCTATTTCCTGGATAAGAGCTTCCTCTTCTGTTCCACTAGGGGACAAAACTCTGGCCTTCAGTTTACCCTTAGCTGCTCCATTAAAGTTGACAACAAATGCTGCTGGCTTACCAACCTGAGGATGAAGAATAAAGGACATAATTCTACACTGATTCATTAGCTCATGATTCTGGACAGCATACGACTACACATAGACATAACTTGTTTTTTATCTTAGCCAATTAAGTTTATTTCAATAAGTAATAGTCAAGATATTTCTGAGTAATGCAATAAATATGTTTAAGTATATAAATGAAAAACTAGAGTGTTCAAAAGAAAGTAGCAAACTGTTTTTCAAAAATACAACTCTTAACAAACAAAGGGACAGACAGATAGGTCCTAAATCATCAACAACTTCGCTAACTGAGTGTAAAAAGTTATACCTGAAGTCCCTTCTGTTGTAATGCAGACACAGAGACTTTTCTTGCATCTCCAATGCTAGGTGTGACATACACTTTGAATGGGGACTCTGGGATATGCTCATCGTTGAATTTGACAGAGACCATGTACTCTCCTGGCTCAGAGACTACATATGATACACCACATGATCCATCTTTCCTATCATCGAAGTCAAGTTCGGCCTTAGATGGACCTTCTACGGCAATAGACAGTCCACCTGCTCCAGCCTCACGTGTGTAAATGTTAAAATCACCTGGAAATAAATATGCAAACAGTAAGCTATTAACTATCAAATCACAAGAAAAAATTCACATGTCCCAAGACTATTGAACAATCATAAAGAAATACTTCCCATATGAAAATTAATTTCTTTATGTCACTTAGATAGATAAAATCATAACACTTAAATAAATTCAAGGCAATGCCAATTGGAAAAAAACCCTTGAAATTCAAGATACTTTCAAATACAAATTACCCTAGTTTACTACAAATTGGAAACCATGCCTCCCTCCCCCGTCCTTATAAGGACAAGTTTGCAAACAGTATTGACAATGAATATCCGATCAAGTATTGTGACACTCACATGGTTGGTTGACTTCTCCCTTTTCAAGACCTGGTCCTGCTGCATGGACTTTGTGGGATCCTCCACCAGCAATAGGTCCTACTGTAAACTCAAATGGACTACCTGGAAACCAAAAGTCAGGAGATTGTTCATTTCTCTCTGAGATTTAAATGGTCATCTGCATTTGAATAGAGGCTGCATGAAACTAAATTTTTTTTTCATATGCTGTGGGACCTAACCAAAAGTTCCTTAGTGTGTCAATATCTACCATAGTTAGGGACATCAGTATAAATAATTTCATAGGAAAGACCAAACTTTATGGATCATTCAACAACATATAAGAATATTCTTACTATTTGTAACATATCTAATGCAATTATTTTTTCTCTTGTTTTTGGGGGGTTGTGTTTGCAATGTTACAGTAAATGTACACAATATCATAGAAAGAAAAAAAAGTGGCTGGAAATATCCCAGTTTTTATTTTCAAAATTAGGATTATCTATGAATAAGATAATGATATTAAAGGTAGTGACTTTTCTACCTAAAATATAATGTATGTATATCTATTTATTTGCAAATTTAAACCTGTACTATAACTGTATCTTGAGAACGATTTCAATCAGGGCCTTTTGTATAATGAATGATTTGGTGCGGTATACCCTTCCTACCTGGGATATGCATATCCTTGTGTTTGACACTAACTGTGTGAATTCCCATTTCCTTGGGTACAAATTTAATGCTATAATGATTATCATCCAGGCTCATGATGTCACAAAGTTCCGTAACTCCAGATGGTGAAGTGACAGAGGCAGTCATGTCAAATGGACTGGTACCTAAAATTAGATTATATTTCATTTAGACTACGATCAGAACACTATTTAATACATATTACTATTGTAAATACAATGGAATAATTATGGAATAAACAGAATATGAAATGATTAAAATGATCATAAGGTCAAACATCTGACTCTGTAGATAAACAAAATTATTTATCTTCAGACTTTTGCTGTTAATATTGTAAAATCCACTACAATTACAAAGTTTCATGCAAATGAACTTTTTACTTAAATTTTTAACAGTAAAATGATTTTGTTGTAAGTAAAACATGTACTGTAATTTTCAATTATCTTGAATCATTGGATTTGAAAACTGAGAAGGTGGAATCTAGAGCAAGAGGTACATGCTTGGTCTAAAGAGAAGATCTGGCATCATTCGTAAACGTAAAATCTTGATGTATACTAGGACTAACAGCCACACAATTAACTGAAGAATTATTTGTTGATTTTCACTCAGGAGGTTTACTGCTTTGTTGCCTCTATATACAGTTCTGGTATTTTGTACTACTCCAGCAAAACATGACACTAAGATACTGTTTATTACACAAAATGACATACACACTCTTGTACAGAAAAATATGATTTCATTGGGATGGGCAAGTTCTCACTCAGGATGTGTTCTGGTGGTTTTGGATACCAATACTTGACATTTTCAGGTAAAGTTGTGCACAGAATATTTACAAAAAAAGGAACTAAAATAGACTAATGTGAGACAACAGACAATTGAAAAACACTCTTAAAAATAAAGTATGATCTGAAGAGGGCAAGTTGTCACTCAGGATGGTTTCTCTTGCTATGGTAACCATTACCTGATACAGTTTGGGTAATTTGTACACTGGCTGACTTAGCAAAGAATGAAACTAAAAGAGAAATTGATTTTCAAAGATTTTAGAATAAACTTCAGAACTGAATGAATGTACATGTATTTACAAAGAAGTGCACCACTTTTAGCTCCAGCCCTTTCATGGTGGGGCATAAAAATAATCAGACATGCACACATTTACATGTAAATATAGATATACAGACCCATGAATACATTTACATGTATATTTATACAGATCCATGAATGCCTTTTTCTATTTTTAAAAGCAATACATTGTACCATGTGGAAAACAATATACCAAACAATATATCTACAACTTACAGCATCCTCTCTTGTATAGTGAGACTATACACAAAACCAAAATGGTTATCTGTTATTCATATTATCCACAAGTATTGCAATAATTGACAAAACATTGTTATATTCAACGTGGAAAAACTCACGAATATGGTATAATAACATTTTTATTGATTATATGTAATAAAATTTTACTAAATAATAAAGTGAGTATTCGACACTTGTGATATCAAACAGATAAAGTTTGATGGAGACAATTTCACTTATATGAAAGAGAAAAATGTTCCATAAATGTCACATAAAGATCAAGGATGCCAAATGATGTCCCTGTCTACGAATACTCACCAATGTCTACTTAGCCCTGACAAATCTAATACAAATATAGAATAAAATTTCCTACATTTACTGCCATTCTGCATAAAGTACAGATAATGTGCTGTACTATAAAGCCTTCGTTACCTGGAATCTTAAGGCTGAGTTCACACTGGCTTCCGATGTGTGTGATATCAGCAGCTTCTCTGTGACGGGTGATCCTTTCAGTGACCCTGGAGGAAGGTTCACCACCCACCTTAACGTTAAATGGACTGCCTAAATAAGAAAAAAAAGTTTGTATCATGACAAACATAAACAAATCATAATGTTTGGAGTTTTGTTTGCTTGATTTTTTGTTATTAAGCAGGAAATTTTTATCTAAAGGCAGCAAAACTTTACCTGTTTACAATATCAGCAACACAATCATTTCAACCCAAGTAAACAACTCTATCCCAGTAATAGATGTAAAAGAAGACTGTACTATGAACAATACATTTGTTATATATCTTTGCAAATGCAAGATCTGCCAATACTGGCAATACCTATACATTTACATTCTTATTTTCCTTTAAAGCTACATATCTTACTTTTTTTAATACAAGAAGTACATAAGTCAACTATGTAAGTTATAAAACATTTTACCACTGTTATGAATGGTATACCTGGAACATGCTCATCGGCAAATTTGATATTGATGATGTAATTTCCGGGTTCTGTAGGCTTGTATGTCACTCCGCAGGAACCATCTTCATTGTCTATGCACTCAATATCTGCCTTGCTGGGACCCTCGATAGACAGACTCAAACCACCATAACCTGCACCAAATCATACAGAGTAAAAATGTCTGTTTTCGTAGGAGATTATTTTATTGAGGAATACATGTTTAAGATATTAACATCAATTACATAAATTTAAGATTACTTTGTAGGGAAACACTATACCTCAGTATAGATTTCTTTTTAATTTTCAACAGAAATTCCTAAGATGAGTTAAAATAGCTTTTCTGATTGAATTCTATTTCCAATGAAAACAATACAATAATCATTTCTTGTTCTCTTCTTCAGACTTCTATGATTTTTCACCACAAAAAAAAAATTAAAAATTCTTACCAGCCTCCTGGGTATCAACTTTAAACTCGTTCACTTCATTAGCCATTCCTTCCTGCAGACCAGGTCCAGAAACCTTGACCTTGTTTGCATTACCGAGTTCAGTCTCCCCAACAATAATTTTGAATGGACTTCCATTGATGTGCTGACCATTTCTGTAGACATTGACTAAATGCTCCCCAACTTCATGTGGAGTGAAAGAGATTCCTAAAAATAACATCATCTAACAATGTAATACATTGAACAATGATTAACTTGAGTTCATAATACTGGATAAACTAAATACACACAGATGAATAACTAACTGATCCTAAAGCACTGCTATGTTTTGCAAGTGACATGTTACAGTTCACAAAGACTTCTTGAAATAATGTTTATTCTGTATAACCGGACTATTTACCTAGATGACCATTAGCCAGTCTTTTCAGAAGACAAGGTTCTTCTCGACCAGACGGTGTCTGAATAGTGGCCGTGAGACTGGACACATCCTGTTCCATGACCTTCAAAGACACTTCACTGCTGCGACCAATCTGGGCCTTTCTGTGTGGACCACTGGTAGGTGCTGTAATAAAAATGTAAATTTCTCAAAATCAAAGAACGCTCTCAAACAATGCTCTCAATATCGAAAAGCTTGTTCTGCTAATGCTCTAATGTGATTTCTAGTCAGCCATACTATTTCTGGACTATTCTGTATAATCTATATGATCTCTTTAATCATACAATAAAACTTTACTATTCTGAAAGTACCATTATTGTAACAGTAAGATTTTATACATGTAAAAGAATCATATACATGTATCATTATGGTAAGCTCTATACATGGCAGATTTTATCCACAGAACTGTCAGAGTACAAGTAACAGAATAAGCAATACTTACGTGTGATCTTGGCAGTGAAAGGCGAGCCAGAGATATGCTGATCAGCAAATTTGACGGTGATGTTATACTCGCCAGGGGCTGTAGGAAGGTAACTCACAGTGCAGGTACCATCTCCATTATCCACACACTTGATCTCTGTCTTAGAGGGACCCTCAATAGCCAAAGACAAACCACCTGCAATGTAAGTTTATGTATGTAGAAAGAGAGAAATAAGTATTACAGAAAAATATACGTATGTTTTTCTTCTACTGATTCTTTGAAGCAAATTATACATGACATAATTCTATATACAATTCCCTCAAATATGAGTGAAACATTTTCTCAGAGCCTATGATTTTATTACATTTCTACATGTAAACATATAAGGAACATTAAGCTCTCAGCTGCTATTTCAATGTGTGTAAGAAGTTGTCTCGCTGTTAATGTCTACGTTCATACTCCTGCTCTATACATAAGCTCTGATACAGTTCCTATATTGTGTAGACTCTAGGTGCAACCGTTTCGATCCACTTCATGTGGTATTTAATTAACATACTAAGGCTTATATTAGGAATATGAGAGAAAACTAATTACAGCAAAATATCCAGGTAAAAATTCAAGTACAGTAATAACATCAAATTCACTACCTTAATAATTATATACATATATATATATATATGTATCCTATAAGCTGTGGGAAACAAAAATCACTTATTATTGGGAGACATTTATCATATCTTTCTCCTCAGAATAATAAAAATCAGTACTCACAGACTGAATACAGAGTGTATACATAACATGAAGATAATGTAAACATCTGTGGACGGGAATGTGACTTTGAAAATAGGTTTCTTCCTTGCATCGTAAGCAAGAGAATATAAAGGATGATGAGTTCCCTTGCAAAATTTTTCTAACAGTGTCCACAAGTCAAGCAAGACTGATGCATGATTGAACTAACAAAAAGACATACAATGGAATACTATAACTTTCTGGAACTAGCTGTGTCTGTGAAACACTTATGCTCCCAACAAAGTCCAAAAAGTTATTTTTAGCATGAAAGTCACTGACTTGAGTCATTGACCATGGTGTCAATTGAAAGGGCTTTATTAGTTGAGGATGCATATCAAATATGAAGTCTCTATCCCTCACAGTTCAAAAGTTATGGCCAAGATTAACGTTGACAACAGTTTTGTGCAGGTATGACAATGGGAGTATTATAAACTAACTCCGTGTTTGTGACAATATGTCCAACAATTATCAGACCTACTTCACATATATATAGTACATCTATATAATGTGATATTATTACCAATACCATTACCACTTTTTTGCAATTGAAAATTAGCTAGACTTTCCCTCGGTAAAATACACCTTTATACAAGAATTCTCAAACCACTGATGACACGACTGCATGCCTAATGGAATGTTAGAATGAAGTTCCTGGCTTGTTAATGAAAGGTCAATAAGATAAAGGGTGAATAGATCACACATACGCCTGATACAGAATGTTACATTTCTGTGTAAGAGAGTGTTTACATGATAAGAGGCAGGCTGATCTCATGTGCAGCTAATGCTACATGCACCTCAAGGAGAAAACTATTCAAAGGAAAACCTGAGCAGAAAACATTACATGTATATCACAGACTACAGGTACATTATCACGATTTCTCTATTTTAGATGTTTTGCCACTCTAAGGGGAATACCTTAATGATACCATAAAATTTAACATGTATATCACAGACTACAGGTACATTATCACGATTTCTCTATTTTAGATGTTTTGCCACTCTAAGGGGAATACCTTAATGATACCATAAAATTTAACATGTATATCACAGACTACAGGTACATTATCACGATTTCTCTATTTTAGATGTTTTGCCACTCTAAGGGGAATACCTTAATGATACCATAAAATTTAACTTTTGAGAATCTCTACTTCAATAATTTCTAATTCTATCTGTTGTTTCTACCTTTATCAATTATCAAGCACTCTCCATAACAAAGTAGTATTCATTACAATCATGGTGAGGCCTTTAGATTCTTCAAAGAACACATGTGTCCCCTTCTAAATGTGAAACAAAGGAACAAATATATCCCCTTTTAAAGGTGAATCAAACAAACATGTATGCCCCCTTCTGTAACACACAAACAAGCGATCTATGTATGGCATTGTTTCGCAAGCAACAAAATAAAGGGCATTCCCAATCTTCAACAATAAAGATGATTATCCCAGTGATTAAATGTACATTTTTCAATCATGCTAACATATGCCTTTGTTTTAAATGAAGAATGTCGTTTTATATCACTGTGTAGAAATGATAATAGACGACATCAACAGGTGACATAACTGACATACCTGCACCAGCATCCTTGGTGACGATGGTGAATTCTGCTGGTTCGTTGACAACACCATTACACAATCCAGGACCATATGCTGTCACATGACCACTGTTGACTGCATCCACATGGAACTTGAATGGACTTCCTGAAATTACATCCATACTTTTATTCAAGAAAAATGATAACATGAAAGGCACTGATCAAGAATAAAAATCCTTCTGTATCACTTCAACTGCTTTAATATTTGTTTATATCTCAAGAACACCAGAGCTATTACAAAACTTTCTTCTACCTCCTTCCATTTTATTTTAAACACAACCACAAAACGTAACATCAAAATCACACTAAGCTGTCCCTAAATTCCTAAGACCAACTTCTACCTGTATTCATACTAGCACCTCTATCTCTTATCCCTAATATAAGAGTGAGAGTGTTGCTGACTCAATATCCAAGTATCCAGATTATTTTCAAAAATCAGCGTATTAGAAGATCAATACAGCCAGAGGGAGCTTTTCTGATAGACAATCACAGATAAAAGATTCCACATTATTTGGAGATTCACCAAGCCTGTGTTCATTGTAACAGTGGTTCCTGTGTCAGGACATTTATATAGGCATAAACTTCAATTCAAAACTTGAATCTTTTACATTAAAGATTTAATGAGTAGATTTCAGTGTCTTTGAAATTCATACATGTATTATTGAAACAATCACACAATAAATATCACAAGTTATTCTGAAATCTCTTATCAAGAAGATCACTCATTCCATACTTGTTTGATCTAAAAACATTCTCTTCACGAAATTCCCATTCATGCTGTCTGCTTTGAATACTTTTTTTTTGTGATTACGGTAAGATTTTTATTTTGATGAACCAGCATATAATAACAAGTGTTTCAGTGCAAGACCCAGATCCTGACTGCTACATCAACAAAATGAGAAGAATTCTGAGACACACTTCATGTTACAAACTGGAGTCATCAAATTACTTCACTGGTGGAATCAAAATATTAAAGACAGAGGGAAATTTTTCATCTGGTAATAGATGCCAAGTACATTTATGTTTCGATTATAAATGGATAGCAGAAACAATGATGCCAGCAATAAGTGCTGAATCAGTCACTAGTGCCAGATAGTGGTTAACAAGTATCACTAGTGAGAATGTTTTGGACTAGTCAATATTTCAGTTTATAAGCTAATCTGGTAGCTGATGCCAGAGAAATGCGCTGAATCAGTCACTGGTGCTAATGAGCTGAACCAGTTGCCATGTGAGCTAAATCTTATGAACTGGTCACTGATACTAGAATAATGACCTGAATCAGTCACTGCTGCTAATGAACTGAACCAGTTGCCATGTGAGCTAAATGTTCTGAACTGGTCACTGGTACCAGAATAATGAACTGAATCAGTAACTGGTGCTAATGAACTGAACCAGTTGCCATGTGAGCTAAATCTTATGAACTGGTTACTGGTACCAGAATAATGACCTGAATCAGTCACTGGTGCTAATGAACTGAACCAGTTGCCATGTGAGCTAAATGTTCTGAACTGGTCACTGGTACCAGAATAATGAACTGAATCAGTAACTGTTGCTAATGTACTGAACCAGTTGCCATGTGAGCTAAATCTTATGAACTGGTTACTGGTACCAGAATAATGAGCTGAATCAGTCACTGGTGCATATGTACTCTGCAGAACTAGTCATCAAGCCAATTAAATGAGATGAACAGGTCAGTGATACCAAGTTGATGAGCCAGTCAATTATGCCAGCTTAATGTCCTGAACCAATTCAATACCAACAGACAACAAACCTAGCATGATTAAGCCCTTAGCAACTTCAGAACTCTCAAATCATTACAAGCTAAACTATGGCATCTATATGTATAATAGTACATGGTACCTGGATCATTTTTCTTAATGTTTCCTATACTGATCAAATCATAAGAATGGACACCTCACCTTCAATATCATCATTGTTATATTTGACATAAAGTTCATGAAGTCCAGTCTCTGTTGGCTGATAGCGAATAGTAACCGTGCCATCTTTGTTGTCCTGGATCTTGGGGTAGGCTTTCTTGCCGGACGGCATGACAACATATGCTACAATACAGTTAAATTAAATTCATGATTAAATCATATTTAGTAAATATGGGGCCACCTTGCTAGTGCAGTGACTACTGGAATAGCCGTTAACATGTTAAACTTTGCTGTATTACTTTTGGTATACACGTTTCCTTCCTGAGATACATGCATTGCATACTCAACTCAGAGACTGAAAATTATTAACAAAACTATATAATGTATATGTTGGACATAAATAAACATCCCTTCTATTTTCAACTGAGTTATCTCCTTTCATGCAAATTGCAAGCCAACATGGTTCCAAGCTTAAAAAAGGCAAATTTTATTCCTGTCTTTAGAAAGGTGGAGTGAGGATGTGCAACAGACTGAAGGAGTTGTACCAATGTATGCAAAAATCTACAACATTTGGATACTTGGACAGAAAGGGGAAATTTTCAGAGCTAGATTTATAAAATTGTGAAAGCATATCTCATTTATTTTGAATATGATCAAATACTGTTGTATCATTCATCTAAGGTAGCAAGGTAGCTCTGATTTCATTAAATATTTTCATCCAAACAACAAAGGTTACATTGTTTAAAACATGATCATCTATGATAGTGAACTGTTGACCTACCTGAAACAAAGTTGAAGATGGGACCTACAGGTATACGGATATCTACTGGCTGGTAAAGTCCAGCACCTGGGGCACCTGCCTGTACTGAATCTATAGTGTCAGGACTGATCAAGTCCTCAGTCGCTCCAACCTGATAAAAAATATCACTTATATAAACAGCGCAGAGAAAATGTCAGGATATAAAGTGTAAAACTAGAAAGAAGAAACAACAATAATAGGATGCAGAAAATCCATGCTTAACCAAATAATGGAATAGTCAATCATTAATACTTTCTTTCTATTTTATTCATGACAACAAAATTCAAACAACTCCTTAATTATTTCAGGATGCAGCATGCAGAAGTGATTAATCATTTTAATAGGCAATATTTATTCTGTGTGGGATAACACTGTTATAATCAAGGTACCTGCAACATCAAGGACACACCTTACGTACACAGAATATATTTAAAGCTTGGTACCAATATTTCATTTCCCCGAATATTTCTTCAATTCTATCTTTATGGACAAAATTGTGACTCAGAAAATATTACAAGTATTTACAATCAAGTATGTCTTAGGTCATGATCACCCTAGTACTGTCTCCCCTTAACATACCCTTCGTTATCTCTTCTTAATGCTGCTAGGTAGAAATAGCTATTTCAAGTAATTAGGAAAAGCCTCCCGTTAAACTTCAATGCTGTCAGTCTGACATACTTCTCCTCTACTCTTAGGCTCCATAATGTAGCGGTTACAACCTTGCTTTGATTCTTATGATTGATAAATTTATTGCAGTAGTTTAGGAAGCATTCCCTCTGATACATCATTCTGCCAAAATGATTCATGTGCACGTGTGCATGGTTGATCGGCCCTTATCATAGGGACTGACATGGCTAAAAAGTTTTTGTTTCTGTAACTTGTTGATAAGGTTGAACTCGTGATAGTTTATATAATTCATATAGTCAGGCCATTATAGCTGAGTAATGTAGCCAAACTATAAAGTATAGCTTGACCAAACAATTACATTCATTGATTATATACTGAGGTGGTATTGGGTTGTATGTATGCTGGGACAGAAAACTTACCTGTTGTTCCAAGTACCTCTTATAGTCTTCTGGATCGACAGCCTAAACAAAACACACATATTGTTAATGGTAAGCAAAGTCACATGCAACATCATGCCGAGTGAGTGAGAAAGATGAAGAAAGTATGGTTACTTTTTACAATTCCTGGTGCATAAAGTATAAACAAGATAGCTACAAACAATACAACATTCACATTGGCTTAGGAAACTCATGTCTCATCCATCAACTATAAATAAGAACTTCGAATGTATACCCAAGGTCATTTCATAACTATGACAAGATGTGTTTGTGAAGTGCTATGAACCAGTCAACAGTTTAGATGTAAAAGTCACTGACCTTGACCTAATTTAAGAGGACCTCACGAATAAAATAAATAAAGTTTCTATCATTTATATTTCAAACAGTAAAACTTATATTAACTTTGGTAACATACTGACAAATAAACAAAACAATGTCTGTCTGAAGACATAAAATAATTTTGTATGCATCATCAATTTGTTAATCAGACTTTTTAATCAGGGTTTTAGTTATGCCTCCAAGAAACGTTTCCGGCGAAGACGATAAAAAGATCAACCTATTGTATCTTGTAAAACAGTTCATACCAATCCCATAACATGTCTTCAAACCAATAAAATATAATTAAACATGAAAATAGCAACATTCCTAAAATAGCACGTTTCTTGACGAAAATAGAAACAGCCTTCAGAGTGCCAGATCTGTATTCCCTGACAATCAAACGAGATGTTAATCATGATATATTCCTTTAACAGGAAGAGAAGGTCGAGTCTTCTAATATTCATCTTCCCTAGATCTCTAATGCAACATTTTTCGGATGCACGTCTAAGACGAACGTACCAGACATATTTCCCATGTATGCCAATTACATAACCAACTCATTAGATAGGATCTTGGAGAGTGTTCGAATTTCAGTCTCCGAAACAAGAGGCACTGTTTGAAATCAAGTCGTTACAGCCTCAAACACACACTAATTGAAGAAGAAAGCAAATAATCAGTACAAAGTTCGTTTGATGCCAGTTTCAATCTATCAATAGGTCGTCTTTTTAGATTCATTGTTGAAACTTTTGACAATTTCCGTTGCTTAACCTTTTCCACATCAAGGTCTCTGATAGGAGAAAAATTTACCTGAAGTGTAATATTTAAAAGCGCAAATTAGTTATTGAAAATCTTTCATCCTATAGTTTTGATGTCACAAGCCCAAAAAGGTTATAGGGTATGAATCATTCCTTAGATGTGTAAGCATATCTAACTTTGGTTAATGCAAATTAAAACTAATGCCAACTGCAAAATCTTGAATCTGAAAACTTAAAAGATTAGCCTTGATCTTTCACACCTCAAACTCACTTTATCCACAGTAATAGTTTTATCACATATGAGCAAGCACATAACGTTTGGTTGACCTAACTAAGTTTATTAGCTTTATTATTTGCAAAACGTTCAGAGGATTAAAAGTGGTGCCCGTGGACAACGACGACGATGCCAGGAACACATGCCAATACATCATTTGTCCCGGTGAACTAAAACCATTCCGTGGAATTTATCAACTTTTCGATGGCGATGTACAGCATACTAAATAGCCTATCATACCAGGGTAGATGTTCTGAAGTTCAATAGATAATGTCTGGAAAAGAGAGTTCTGAATGATTTCCAATTGCAATAGATACTTCCCCTCAAAATTATAAGATATTAACTGAAGATCTGAAGTTCTAAAAGCGAATTAACTATGCCCAGAAATTGAACTTAGTTTCAATTATGTAGATCGGGTTTTGTTTTCTTGTCAACTGTAACAAAGGCCTCATTTGTGGCATTTTGATGAATCAAATGATAAAAAACCCTACTTTATTGGTAAATGTGTTGATTTCAAACTGAATTGAAATTATGTATGTATTACTTAAAGTTGTCTTAAAATAAAATATATGTTCTATCGATTTTCAACATTGGCCAGGAGGCCAGGTACCGCACTCGCTTATCATCAATGCGACCCGGGTTCGATTCCCGATTAGGTACGTGAGATGGTGAGGCTGTTTCATCCAGGCTTCGTGTGTTTTCTCCAGGTACTCTGGTTTCCTCCCACACAAACGACACCCTTAGGCAAAGATCCATGCCAACAAGCAAGATTTATATAAGTTGTTAACTTGTTTCTTAATCGTTGTAAAATAAAGTTTAAATTAACATTAGCCAGAAACTGTTCGGACGGGAAGTGTTCGAAGTTCAATAACTTTCTCGAAGATATAATCAGATATGAAGATGCGTGCATTTCATTAGAATTTAATGTACTTAGAAGGAGAACCGAACACGTCCATTCTGAAGAACATGAGTTGGTGACAACTGGCAGTAGAATGTTTAAATAGAATGCCTCAGTGTGACTTATTTCCGAAGCATTTCAAAGCAGTATGTATCTGCAGACATATAACGCCCTGTTGCTACCTGCTGCTTTCAGATCTCGGTTATGATTATGTTTATCGGTCAAATCTCATGTATCATACAATATAAGTGTAAGAAACAGGTTTGCTTTCAGGAAAAGTAAGTTCGCATCTGATCAATATTTTGTTGAAAGCAGGTTTGTTTTGTTGAAAACGTCAGCATTAAATGTTATGGAAATTTTACAAGGGACAACCATGCTATATTGTTCTCATTCCCTTATGTATAACCAGGAACACCAAAATCTGATTTCTCTATGAAATTTGATAAATTTGTTTTTTTTTTCTAAAATGTAGACAAAAGTATGACAAAGAAATATCATGAGTATCAACAATTCCCCTAAATAATGCAAATTTCCAGCTGAGAGCAGGACACCGAACCAAATGTTAAATGTCAATTGAGCTTTCTGACCGTGCATAAAAACATTTATGCCCTTTAGTTTACAGATGTTTGTTTAGTTGGCATTACTTGCAATGATTCATTAACTTTATTTTTTATCCAAACTCTTCATAATTACAGATCAAAAATTAGCTATTCAAAAGTATTTTCCTATTACCGTACTGTAAGCCTTGAGGCGGACAACAGCACCGAATATAAATAGAACGATTAAGTATAACTTTTTTCGGACAGTTAATCAGAAATTTCAATGTCTACAGATGATAAAGTGCAGCAGGTGCGCTAAGTAGATCTAGATTATCACATGAAATCAGTTAATCACGATTTCGTCCAATTCAGAGTTAAATGCATACTACTCAACTTTCTTTGAATCTTAGTTTTAGTACACTTTTATCGAAATGTGTAGTTTAAAAACACAGTACAGCGATAAGAGCGTTTACTCGATACGAAAATCCAAACGTAACGAATTCAAACACAATGAAGAACAATTTTTCTATATTCTATAATACTGATAAATTGTGTATATTTCTAAAACCTTACCTTTGTGCCCTCTCACTCCTTTTTATATTATTCAGGCCAAAATACTCGAAATAAAATACTGATAAAATACAGTAAATCCCAAAATATAAACACGATTTTGTTTCGACAGTGAAAATGAACAATAAAAATACCCCTGGCAGAAAGATTCACTTCCTTAGTACTAGATAAAACAATGTTTGACGACTGTGCATATTTCGTTGTGCTTCATCACAAATTAAGTCTGTATTGTTGGCAAGACGTCTTGGTATACCTTGGCCCTAAACTTCCGCGTCTGAATATGGTATCCCGTTATTTGATTCGAATCAAAAACTTTAAAATTCATCAAAATGTTCCAAATCTCAAAGCAATGTTAAAAATAAGAGATAGTGGTGCGATAATGGTTTGTAACATCCAACACTGCTAAGCAGAGAAACATTTTACTATACGACTTTCAACAACAATTGAAATTCATAGATGTATAAAGCTAAAAGCTGAAATATGATTGGACGTTGGACACAGAGGCGGTTCTAAATCACGGAGATGAGATACCGTATGCCTAATGCCAGTGGAGTGTGATTCTAATGATAAGTGATTTTCTCTTGATATGTTTAGAGATAGAGTTGCACACTTTTTTCTCCTTTCCTTATCTGTGTCTGCTACTCGTAGACAAAGGTACTTACTGCACAATATACATGTACTTTCAACCATTCTGACTACATCGGGAAATCGAAATAAGTAAACATACAATCGAAACCTGCGATCTAATATTCATAGAGATTTTGCAATGTTTCATTGGTATAATATAACTCACTGTATTTCAATCAGTCAAAGAATGCACTTTCTTGTTGTTCTAAAGAAACTAAATTAACTTGAACTAGATTTTTCAACATTGCTATAAAAACCGAACACTCTTTTAATCAGATCAATACTGTAAATGAATCTCTGACCTACATATTGCAGTAAAAACTCAATGGTAACGAACAAACATTGGTATAATATCCTCCCCTGGCCAGTAGTTAGCAGCCGACCTACTGGGATAATTGATTTTCCATCTACACAGTTCACCGATATGATAACAACTTCAAGGTGAAACTCATTCCAAATCTTCACTATTATCGAATGGAAGTTCGCTAAGTTACTTTCAAACATGTAACTGGACCACCTAAACTCAGAGCTCTCTACAAATACCAATTCGAACACTTCTTTAAACTACGATACTTTTAAAGCATAAGTATATCAAATAAAAATGGGAAAACATAAAAAGATGATAGAAAATATACGTTAAAATCATGCAGCTTTCGCTCAGTAAGTTTACGAAGCAGTTATAGTAATTACAAGCCGTGATTTATGTACGTTACGTTTTGTTTTTAATCTATCGCAAGCTATTGTCGCAGTTACGTTGCGTGAACATGTTTCACGTCATTATGGACATTCCCAAATACTATGCTATGAGTCGAGGCTTATCATTTCATGCAAATAGCATTTTAAAGATATATCAATCTATAGAATACAGTGTTGTACATATGTCTTATCTCTTACCGAATCCATCCAGTCACAACTAGTAATAACCTAATGAAAAACGAAAGTAGAAACATTTAAAATCATGATAGCAACTAAAAACAGTAAAAATAAAGATGTCAGTACATAGTTTTGTCCGAAAGCCGTTCCAATAATACAATAACCAAATGTGAAATAGCATGCTAGAAATTCATATATTTCTGGATGCAACCCTCTTGTTATACAATTGACTCGTGCACGAGCATGTATACCCGTTCATCATAACGACAGCTCGCGAGATAACACCATTTAGTTTCTGGTAAATCGTGCACATATTTTAATTGTTGGTTGTTGTGGCTCACTTAAGAACCAATATAGACATACGAATTCTGATTAAATGATAAAATGTCCCAGCGTGTTTCAATATGTTTCTTCTTAAAACACCTTTTTACCCACGATACATGTAACATTTCATTTTTCGTCATTTCAGTTGCTCATAGTGAACCTCTCTCTTATGTTTCTTGACAGTCGAAAGTGGTCTTGAAAAAGGAAGATTTATCAGATAAAAAGAACATTTCGAATGAATTGGGGGGGGGGGGGGGTGTTAATGCAGATCAGATAATACGGGGTCAACAGTAACGTTCAACGCGCACAAAATTTAACCTTCCGTTGTTTTGTGCTAAGAACTATAGTGAAAGCACGCGATCCAAGCGACAAAGCAGGAAAGGTCGTAGAAAGGAAAAAAGGAGGTCGCTAATAAAGAATTTCCTTCCCTTTGGATTTGGGGGGGGGGGTGATTCAGAATTAATGTAGAAACCAAGAGAAAACAGAACTCCCTCACTTTCAGTATTTCCTCTCTAACCCTCTAAGTATTTTCTAACGGCTAATATGTTTTAGTATTGCACAAACCGTCATATAGATAACGGCAAGACGTATTAGCAGAACAGAGGGAAATAACCAGCTGCCGACCTTCTATCAACAAACATTTCTACAGTAAATCAAACTCTAATTCTTCTGTTCAGGCATTTTGGCGGTTCATTATATTTAACACATTAAATGCACACGGTGCTAGAAAAAGGGCTAACTCAATATATCATTTAGATGCCATAGTTTTGGGTATGAGTAAGGTTGGGGTGTTATTTTATTTTTATTATTATTATTTTGTTATTATTTATTCATTATATATATATATATATATATATATATATATATATATATATATATATATATATATATATATATATATATATATATTGACCTCTTTTGCAACTTCTCCACGAATATAGAAAACGTCGTCTGTGTACTTAATAATAAATTACACTCGCCGCACGTTATGCATTTCTCATTGATTTCATGTGCATCAAACAATCTCGAGTACTATGGATGATGAATCGTGAAAGAACTTTTCCTAAAGTGTCTCCGTCTGTCTGTCTGGGCAATGCTATCTATCTACACGTTCGATTTCCGGAGAATGTAAGAAATGAGTTTGCAACACTTCCCAACCTGCACATGTCACTAAGTGCACAAAACACTGGAATTCGAATCTTTACCTCAAAAATATTTCAGGATGTGAATTTCATGACTGCAAGTCATCTGCATTAGATGCTTACCGTAGTCATTTGACAGCAATAATGTGCACCAGATGGCTCAGCCTACTGGAATTTCATGAATCATGAACATTTCTTTCGGAAATACATCATGCCTTATTACTTGTTAGAAATCACCTATTATGTTTCAAGTGGCATGCGTCCCTCAGCCACAAAATCTGTTGGATGTTTTAAAGAACCTAGTTGACATTTACAAAAACTTTGAATGATTTTGACCTCCTTCATAATACGAACACTACGGACGCTGTTAGTAAGTGAAAAGTTTGTAACAATTTTCCAAAATATCTGAGAAACTCTTTACTTTCAAAGAGAAAAGAATTTAATTTTATTGCATTGGGTGTTGGTAACTATTTGATTTTTCTTGAACAATTTTGAGCTTATATAGTGTATATATAAAGCTCAAAATATATATGTATTTACGGGATGATCTAAATTTGTATTCGATATCTAATACAGTGGCGGATCCAGGATTTCCGAAAGGGGGGGGGGGGGGCACATGTGTATTAACCAAACTACTCAGCCATTTTTTGTGCAAAATCTGGATTTTACTAGTAAATATGTGGCCAAAAAAGATAGCGCCCCCCCCCTCTGAATCCGCAACTGTAATATTCAGAATAATGCGTGTAACCTATGAAGCATAATGACATCATTGAAATGTACTGGGAAAATAATACTGTCATATCTTAATTTAATTTATGTAATTATCTGGCTGTTCATTTGTTCGTAACGCCAAGACAATGTTAATGAAATAGCAGCAACACCGGTCTGGCGTATGACATAATGCACTGGACTGAGTCCTTTAAGTGTCAAATCGCATTGTAGAATATAGCATGGGGCTTCGGTTTACTCTGTTGCATAAGACGGACAGACGGGGGGGGGCGCACAAGATGATAAATCACCTTAGAAAATCACCTTTCAACAACCGAGACTGTACCAAGGTGCCTGTGTTAGAAACCAAGTGTCATACCACTACAAGCTTATCTGATATTCTAAACAAAAGTTTGCATTTTGTATTGAATTCAGACACTACTTGCACTAAAACCAGGAATGAAAGCAAACAGTTAAAGATCACGAGAGAAAATGATCTTGCCATTAGTAGGGATCACCGTGTACAATATGCATAAGGAGGTCAATGTCACTTACAGTGCTAATGTCACAGGATATTCATGTTTAAATGTATGGGAGTACGGATCAACAGATGCTTGTCACAAACAGACAGGACAGGTCAAAAACTATACCTTTTAGATCTTAAATAGGACTTAAAACCCTTAAAAGACTACATTTTAGTTTCTTCTTTCCCATAATAATGTTGAGTTGACCTAGTAACAGAGACAGAGAAGACAGGAAGATAATACTTCTAGGCATCCCCACACTTAACATTTTGAAGCTTGCATCTTCTTTCACATAACAATGTTGTTATAACTGTACTTCATGTGATATGTATTCTGAATATTTTCCACTCAAGTTAATTGTCCATTGATGATCAGGTGCATATATGCATAGCAGACACATGTAACACAAACACTTCTATAAAGTGTAAGCAAGAAGTCGTTTTTAAGACCACAATCTTTATCATAATGTGATTGTAGCATATGAAGAGCATACTCCAAATGAAAACATAAGAAGCCTTTGGTAACATGCCGAATGTAATGTACAAAAGGAAAACCATGTTCTATAGTCATTACACCATACATTACTGATGTAAATTAATTACTTTGCACTACACCTAGCTCAAAGATCAGATGTGTAATCTCTTTATTTCTTATTTTATTAGCTACTAGTTATTTTCGACAAACATCGGTATGAATCGGTTAAGAAGAAAATCTTTCACTTATAACTAAACATTTGTACATGTACTTTGTTTATTACGCCGATACAATAATTCGGGCTTTGCCAGAGAATATATCAATTATGATAAATTACAGACAGAAGCTACCTTTACTTGGGGAAAACTCATTACCAGGGGAGTTGAATTACCATTACTAAAGGAAACTCATTAAAACGCACATATCTACAGAGATAAATATATACATAGATAAAATACCGATGTCATAGCTAGACACAATGCACAGAATGTCTAAACAACAATCTAAGGCTCACTTTGGTACTTCACCAAAAACCAAAAAAAAAAACCCAAAGAGAAATGACTATGTTGGAAAATATGTCCATCCATTAATTTTCAGGACAGCAATTTCCTGACAAAGGGAAAAACAAAACTACTTGCTAAAGGCAGACATGGTCTCAATCAGTGATGAAAAAAGCTGACAATGCTATTCGAAAAGCTAATTATATAAAAACCCTTTAACAAAAAGTGCAATTTTTTATATTTCCAACTAAATTCAGAACATTTGAGAAAATTTTCTTTCAACAATAAAGCTGAAACCAGCTTTAAAGATGATCAGAATCATGCCTGTAAAGGGCAGTAACACTTGAGAAAAGCTCATTGTAAACATACATGAGTCTAACTTGAATATTTCAATCACACATGTAACTGAACAAAATTTATATTACTGATTTTCATCAAAGGGCATTAACTCTTGTGTAAAGGGGTCAGTTGCAAAATGAGAGTCAAACATCGTATGTAAACCCACATACTTAACATACACCAAATTTCACTCTCAAATCTCAACCAAAAGTTTCCAGACTTCTGATTCTCATCAAAAGGCAATACCTCTTGTAAAAGAGGTAATTTGCTAAATAAGTCAAAACTTCAAATATAAAACCATGTACTAAACATTCACAGCAAGTTTCTCCAAGCATGATCAAAAACTTCTTGGAATAAAATCACCTCTGAGACATGAACACTGTTCTAACATAATACAGACCGCCATAACACAGTTACATAAAAACCAAAAAAGCAGCAGAAAAATTTCCAGTCTCTTTGTACTGATCCTAAAATCATCTCAAATCTGAATAAACACACTGTGTATAATTGAAAAGTATGTTTAAATAGAATTATCCATCCATCACTGAGACCTTTCATAGCTTTCCATTTAAACTTCTGATTGCATTGGAATTTTATGATACATGTATTTCTAGCATAGCATTAATCATGTCTTTCATCTACCTGAAACATATTTCAGATACATCTCTCTCACTTCATTTAAAGATCAGTTTCAAGCAATAAATAATTTTGTGACCATGCAAACTTCACTACTGCAAGATGCATTCCATTTTGTTATATATCATACATGCAGAAGAAGGAATCTTTTAAAACCTGCCATGTTGGCATGTAATCTTTACAATCAGAAGTGTGAAATCAGTTTAACTTAATCCTGACACAACATATTTCACTCAAAGATTTTTTTCATATCTTAAATAACTAATTCTAAAATACTTTCTCAGAAATAAGAATTAGTCATGAAAGAAACAAGGTTATATCTGTTTTGATACAAGTTTTACTGCCCGAAAATCTGATAATGATTCCTACTTACATCAGATATGAATTCTTTTAGGAGGTAATTAATGATAAATTTTGAAGAGTATTATAACATCTTTTCTTTGTCACATTCCACTCACTTACCTGGATGTCATACTCTCCACCTGGGATGGTATTTCCACCAAACTTGATGCTGATGGTGTAGTCTCCAGTCATCTGTGGAGTGAAGAGCAGGCTGAACGTGCCATCAGGGTTCTCCACTATATCAATGTCGATATCGCTGCCACTAGGACTACGGATACGGCATGTAACTTTACCATCCCCTGCCTGAGAGGCATCAACACAGATCACGGTCTCCTTGTTGATTGGCACACACTTATTGTCAAGACCATCTATAAATACATGTGTATAAATTCACTCACATGTTTAATACATATTTCACATGTATTTTTTTTACATCATATTTCAAAATTTCAAGTAGTTCTACTTGCTTCATTTTCAAAAAAACAAGCAGTTTCCTTGTAGCTTTACCTGTAATTCTACATTTGCTGGCATCTCCAACTGGCACAGCATTTACCCTGAAGGGCGAGTTAGGAACATTCTTGCCACCAAACTTGATGCGGATTTCATAAGGTCCAAGATCATCTGGTACATAAGAGACAGTGAAGGTGCCATCTCCATTGTCCACAATATGAGGATGGGCAAAGGAACCATCAGGTCTCTGTGAAGGAAAAGGTTTCATGACCTTATGAAATACATGTATTGGTCTAGGTTAAATCTATTACAAAGTTATTATAAAACAATAGAGCAAATTAAGTAACATTATAATGCCATGGGATACAAGTTTTTCCTTCCATGAAAAATCTATTTCTTTTCATTAGCAATGGCATTCCTAGTCACAAATATGAAGATCCTCCATTTAAATAAAGTCTGAGGTTGTTCAGTAAAAGAAAACTTATTATTCTTTAATTACTACTTGATGTTAAGCAAAAGATATGGGAACAAAAAGTTCAGTTTTTCTAACACCAAACCTTCAATATTAGACCTTTATTGAAATACAAATGTACAATGTACTGATCACATGTATCTTTAAGCTACAATTACATGAAAATATTTTATGACGTAAGAGAAAAAATGAGTCAAGGACACATACAAGTTCTCAAACTATTACTGCCTGAAGCTTGTGAATCTAAGAACATATTTAAAACAACATTACTACAAGTAGGAAAACTTTACCAGAAAGCTCTCAGGATATAGGTGAAGTTTTCTCACAGCAGGGTCTCAATGTATTATGTAACATAGATCTATAGGGAGCCTCAAAGAACTACAGACTTACTGAACGAAAAGCAAAATATTCTTGTTTACGTTCTACACTATGTCTAGGAGTTATATTGATGCCTTATACAAGGGTGAAAAGAATTTCTTTTATCGATCTATGGTTTACACCTAGTTCATCCAGACTCCAGTACATACTCTATTGCTAACTTCTAAATCCTGCATGTGTTCACAACCTTTCTGAATTTCTTTATCATATGGTTTAGAATGTCCAACATGTTTTGTAGGAAAGTAAAACATTTAACATGATAATTTTGGAAGATGATTAAGGTAAAACACTGCCCCATAAAGTCAGTCTGAATTGCCTCTGATATGCCATTCATCAGTGCCACATCATTACAATAGCGCAGAGACATGGGTTGTGAGCAGAAAATGAGAAGTTATTCATTCGGGAGATAGTTATGATAGTGTCACAGAAAGATAATAAGACTGGCAATAACTTTACATTACATAAAGTCTATAAGGCATGTTTATGTTTTCACATTTTGTATATTTTTATGTTTCTTGTCTACATGAACTGATAGCTGCATTTGATACTTGCCATTTAACAGAGTGAAACAGAAGCGTGGAAGATAAACCATATTGTAACTTTGCCAAATATAATGCATACTGATTACCTTTAAATCAACTTTCCAAAATGCATAACATGTTTTTAATTTCAGCTGGATATTTTCTCTTATCACTTTTAATCACACAGTTATTGAAAACATTTCTAAATATTTGATGTATTTCTATGTTTAATGAATATTGGTGATTATTTGTAAATCTGATGTTTATGTCAAACAGAATCTCAAGAAACGGCAACATTACACATGAGTACCTTTCAAGATTCAGTAACGTAAATTAGTAATAGGATTTTGTTACAGTATCTGTTATGAAACACCAACTTAGGAAACTTTTACAACTAACCATTATATGAAACAGACCTATCACATGTCAGATAGATTAATCATGGAAGTCAAATCTTGATAGTATATAATAATTAGGTAGAAAACATTAAGTTAAACCAGAGAGATTCTGTCGACTCTGGATTTCTACTGGTCTTTGGAAGAAATTGTGTATAGACAGCCGTTTTTATTATTTAACATACACAGAAATTGCTTTTAACTTGTCAAGCTTTCCTCCAAATACTTGTTTCTATGACACTAACCTGTATCAAGACCTCCAGTTCAGCCATACCAGCATCCCTTGTATCGATGGTAAAGGTAACCGGCAAACTGGCAGGAATGTTTTCTCCTACCCCTGGTCCAGTAACTCGTACTTTACTGGCATCTGCACCTGGCAACACATTGTTCTGGAAGGGACTGTAATAAAGAGAGCAGGCTGAAGAAAGATTATGAGGAAAAAATGTCTTAAGAATACATGATATCAACAATATTGAAATTATTATATCGAAATAACTTAAAATCTCTCATAGAGACATTTCATACATATTAAAACTAGGTATTTTTGACTGACCTTCCAGGGACAGGTTGATTGGCATACTTGACATCTAGTTTACAGGGTCCTTCCTCAGTTGGGTAGTACGTAGCTTCTATCTTTCCATCTCCCACTGGTACCAGTTCTGCAGGCTGTACTCTTCCTTTAGAGTCTGTGCTGGTAACAACCAAAGGAGCATCTCCAGCCTCAGATGTATCCACGGTAAAGGTGGCCCCCACATTGGTCCTGACCCCTGGTTCTAGACCTGGACCATAGCACTGTACTTTACTGGCATCCACAGGGTTCTTAATGCCTACCTTGAAGGGAGAGTCTGAAAATTGACAAGAAAAAATTCTCAATGATTGAAAAAAAATGTGTCAGGACAATGTTTTCACTATGACAAAAATGAGAATGGAAAAATATTCCAAGTTCAAACATCATAATTCTCATCACAAATATTTCAACAATAAAGAAAAGCTAGTAAGGCTTCTCGGAATACAGCTATATATGAAATTTCTGTTAAGTCTGTCCATCACTTTCAGTCCAAGAATCATAACTCTGTCAAAACTCATTGAATTGGATCTTAATATGAACTTGAGCTTCAAGTATCAAATTCATTTCAGTATCTGACAAATAGAAACAACATTATGTCTGAATGCAAGAATGACGGAGGAATGGCAAAGTGTAACATGCAAGTCCCAGTCATTAATTGATGTGGATGTAAAATTCTACTAACGTGTTTGTTTTAAAACATATATTGACCATTTATAGAAAAGTTAAATGTAGCTTCCACCATATATTTACATATCATAGAGAATCTAATACACTCTTGTTTAAACAATCATGTAGAATGACAAAGGAATTTCAGCACAAAACCTCTTAATCTTAAAATCCAGGCTATTTGGTTTCCTTTAGTCTTAGTGACATTATAACTCACTTGGAATTTCCTGATCAGCAAACTTGACTGATACATCATACTCCCCTGGCTTGCTTGGGACATACTCTACAGTACATGTACCATCCCGGTTGTCTTTACAGTTAATAGGTACTTCAGAGGGACCATCAATAGCCAGTCCTAAGCCACCTTGGCCAGCTCCCTAATAAGATACATAAAACAACATCCAGAGAATCCTTTAACGTTATAATGATGAGCGAGTTTTCAAAGCGTAAGTTCAAATCTATTATCATCACTGTAACACATCACTTTCATGACAATATAAGAAAAGTATTCAAATGAAGTTCTGTTCTACATTCTGAAATGAGAATACAAATACTTACACAATGTTAACCGATTGTGAAAATAAAACATGAGTTTGATTATTGAGAATGATCTATTAGCTAATAAGCTCTTGCCATTTTTTGTGTATACAGCTTCGTGTTGTTAAAATTTAATAATGTTTTAAGGTCCTATCTATGTACTAGCATATATATACAAAATTCTAATTAATCTTAACTTACTATTTAGTCACTTGAAGTAATAGATTTTTTTTTTCGTGAATACATAAATTTGCATATTCCTGTCTTTTATGTATTTTTTGTACATGTGTAAGTGTCTGTATGTCTTGTCCTATATTCTATGTACACTAAAAACTGTATTCAGCATTACTGAGAACTGTGCTACAACATACTTTAATATGTATTGATGATTTTGAATACAATAAATAAAAATAAAAACACAAAAAAAGAATAATCTATATCTATGTATGTTTACCTTGATATCCACAGTAAAGGTCTGGGGTTTGTTTGTGAATCCTCCTTTAAGACCTGGACCATAAGCCTTGACTCGGCTGGCATCACACCCAGGTACAGCATTTACCTTCAGTGGACTCTGAGGAATCTCCATGTTGTCATATGTAACATCAATAGACATAGGACCTGTTTAAAAATATAAACTTTATTTATTTTACAACAATTAAGAAACAAGTTAACAACTTATATAAATCTTGCTCGTTGGCACAGATCTTGGCGTAAGGGTGTCGTTTGTGTGGGAGGAAACCGGAGTACCTGGAGAAAACCCACGAAGCCAGGTTGGTGACAGCCTCACCATCTCACATACCACACCGGGTATCGAACCCAGGTCGCACTGGTAAGAAGCGAGCACGCTACCAACTGCGCTACCTGGCCCTGTTGATTATCAACATGATCAGTACAACAATTCACAATTCCAAAGGATTAAACAAACATTAATATTCTTTTCACTTTCAGAAACATGTGCAGGGGGAAAAAGTGCTAGAGGCAGGTATTAATCAAAATCAGTACTGATAAGTAAGACAAGCAACAAAACAAATCTTTATAAAAATTTCTTAGCTTTTGTGAAATATTAATAACCTTGTTAAAATTTCCTTTTCCTAGAGGGCAGGCTTGTTGTAGTGGTTAAGCACTTGGCTTGTGGCGCCGACAATCCAGGTTTGATTTCCGGATTGCGCCACTCTGTTTAAGAGGTTGGTAAACTCTTGCTTCCATGTCGCAATATAACTGAACAAGAGCAACACCTAGCGTGGCATAATTCAGCTGTCGCATAGCTTGAAGGGGATCGATTTGAATTAATATAGTATTAAATCCAATATCTTGAGAAAAACTGCTGGAAAAAGTCCATAAAATATGGCGTTGCAAAAAAATGAAAAAATTGAATATTTAAATTATCTCAAAACAAAGGAAGATAACTCATATAGCAAAGGGCATTACTCAAAACAATTATACCGAAATGCAAACTGTTACTGGCCCTCACTGATATAAATATATATGCCAAATTTCAATCAAATACCCTGAAACATTGCATAAAGAAATCCGGAAAACTGTCAAATCCTTGAAAAATTTCTAAGTTCAGGGGGCATAACTCTAATAAATCCCAAGCAATAATACCCAAATGCGAATTAGTACTGACCCTCATTGATATAAAGTTATATACCGTCTTAATCTAACACCTTTAAAGACTGCAGAAAAAATCCGGAAAACTAAAATCCTTGAAAATTTTCACGTTCAAGGGCCATAACTCTGGCAGAACCAAATCAATCATACCAAAATGCAAACTGGTACTGACTCTCGCTGATAGAAAGTTATATACAAAGTTTTAATTCAATACCTTGAAAGACTGCAGAAAAAAGTCCAGAAAACTAAAATCCTTGAAAATTTCCACGTTCAAGGGCTGTAACTCTAACAGAACCAAAGCAATCATACCAAAATGCAAACTGGTACTGAAACCTATTTGATATAAAGTTATATACCAAGTCTTAATCTAACACCTTTAAAGACTGCAGAAAAAAGTCCGGAAAACTAAAATACTTGAAAATTTCTAAGTTCAAGGGCCATAACTCTGGCAGAACCAAAGCAGTCATACCCAAATGCAAACTGATACTGACCCTCATTAATATAAAGTTATATGCCAAGTTTCAATCCAATACCTTAAAAGACTGCAGAGAAAATTCTGGAAAACATGACCTTGGATGCATGAACGGACAACACCATAACATAATATGTCCCATCTAACGACGGGCGTATAAAATTGTTGAAAGTGAAGTAAAACACTAATCAACCAACCAACCAACCAATCTTTTCCTAGAACGCAAGAAGGATAACTCTTAATTAATTTTGGAAACCATTGACAGATACCTGTACCAAAACAAAAAATCAGAAAAAAGCCTGGGAATCTAGAAGAAAAGAAATTTCTACTACTGGATTTCTCCTGTATTTCACTGAAATACTTTGAAATACTCTAGAGGACAACACAAACCTTGTTCAATGGGTGTATACAGTACATCATAGGTGCCATCTCCTTTGTTTGTGACAATTGTATCATTTCTGGAACCAGATGGATTGGTAACAATAGCACGAACATCTCCCTCACCATGGGGAGTTACGGATTTAGCATCAACTGTAAACTCTGTTGGTGAGTCTAGGAAAACACCTGTAAAATATTATAAAATACTTAAGAACAAGTTTTCTTGTAAAAATGTAAAAAAGAAAAGAAATTTACTAATGGCACTACACACATTTATACATTATTCTCTAAAAGTTCTCTATATAAAACTAATTTACTCTATGATACATGTATAAACGTACAATAAATTATCAGTAATGGGTGTCATTATGTCTGAATATATAAACAGAAGTATGAGAGATTTGAGAATAAAAAGAAAGATGGTTACATCTACATTTATCTACTTCAAAGTCAGGATTTATAATTGAAACAGTGATATTCAGTTAATAGTAATGACAAATACAGACAAGGCCTATACTACCTAGTATGTAACAGAACCATGCTAACAGAATGCATTCTAAATACATGTAATAATAAATACACAGGATTATAGAAATTAAAAAATCATAAAAAAATTCGACTTTTGTCAAAATCCATTATACATGAATATTTTTCGAGTTTTGTCAAGACTATTGTCTATGCTTGTCCAGTAACATGAGCATGCTTGTTATTTCTTTATGAGCAAGTATCTACATGTTCAGCCTGGAACAGAAAGGAATCATTGTTTAGGACTGTAGGTGTAAGACATTCAAAAACAGCTTATAGGTTGTAGGAAGCCACATTCATTAAAGCAAAGTTCATTAGTTCAAACATATAATTAGGTCACTCCAAACATCCATGCTGCAGTAAATGCAGATTACCCTCAGGACTAAGTCCAGGTCCATATGTTTTGACTCCACTAAGGTCTGTCTTTGCCTCAGGTACAGCTTTCGTACCAGCAGCAGGGCGAATCTTGGCTTTAAATGGTGATTCTTTGATGGGTACGTTGTCATAGGTGACATTGACAGTGTATTCTCCAGGAGTAGTGGGGTAATAGGTGACACCAACCGTGCCGTCAGGATTCTGTTTGGTGTCGATCTTAGCTTCAGTTGGCCCCTCAATACCAACACCAATAGCTCCAGGGAATGTGGCATTCCTAGCATCAACAGTAAACACAGCAGGCCGATCTGCATTACCACTCTTTAAACCAGGTCCATAGGCCTTTACACCATTATCTACAGGTGCTCCTGGTTGAGCTGAGGAGGCAGGAGCTACCTTGGAAGGAGCAATCATTTCCTCCTGTGGAATATTTGAAGCAGGAGCTATCTTCACCTTGTAGGGGGAATCCTTCAATGGTTTGTCAGCATATGTAACATCAACAGTGTAATCTCCAGGAACCTGTGGATGGTATGTCACACCTACTGTACCATCCGGATTGGGTTTAGTCTCAATCTTAGCTTCCTTGGGTCCCTCTACTTTCACACCAATTCCACCTGGGGTGGCAGCCTTCCTGGCATCTACAGTGAAGGAGGCTGGTTGTAAAGCATTACCTCCCTCTAGACCAGGGCCATATGCTTTCACATTGGCATCTGCTACAGGCCTCTGTTTGGCTGGTACAATCTTTGCCTTGAAGGGTGAGTCCTTGATTGGTTTGTTGTCATATGTCACACCAATGGTGTAATCTCCTGGTTTGGTTGGTGTATAGGACACATCAGTGGTGCCATCTGGGTTCTTCTTAATTTTCGGTGTGACTGGTGCTGGTCCTCCTGTAATCTTGACATCAACTTTACCTTCAGGTTTTCCTGGTTGTTTTGGAACTTCTTTAGCATCCACAGTAAACTTAGCCTCAACATTAGCTTCTCCACCTGTTAACCCCGGCCCATAAGCCTTGACCTTGGCAGAAGCATCAGCAGGCAAGATCTTAGCCTTGAAGGGGGAATCTTTAATGTGCTGATTGCCATATGTAACATTGATCTTGTAGTCTCCAGGAACTTCAGGATAGTAAGTCACACCTACAGTGCCATCAGGGTTCTGCTTGGTGTCTATCTTTGACTCTTTGGGTCCTTCAATAGTTACACCAAGCTCTCCAGGACTGGTAGCAGCACGTGCATCAATAGTAAACTCTGCTGGACTTTCAGCATTGCCTCCTTTAAGACCAGGTCCCCAGGCCTTGACCTTGCTGGCAGAGTCAGGCAAGACATCAACTTTGAATGGAGAGTTGGGTACGGCAGCAGTGTTGTAGGTGACCTCTACCTTGTGGGGCCCTGCTTCTGTGGGCGTAAAGAAAGTAGCATAGCCATCTGATGTTTTCTTTTCTGGCAGATCCTTCTTTTTGCCACTGGGCATAGTGACCGAAACTTTAGCAGGCTTGTCAGCTTTACCAGCATTAGTTGTAATAACATCAATTTCCCGTTCTTTTCCAACTGTCATAGCTAAGATGGGAGAAAATCAAGGTCAAGCATGAAAAGAAAACATATTACTGACCCTCTACAACAAATGATGTGTATTTACACATACCAGAAAATACAAACATATGTACAAACAAACACATTGAAGATAGAGGAAGAGGACCAATCAGCACATCAGTGGATAGTTTCAATGATAAAATATCAATTTTTTTTACACATTCAACTGTTTTAACAGATTAAGGGATAAAACTCCACCACCAGGAGAACAAGCTTCATCATATTTAGATACATGTATAAGAAATCCTTCACCAATAGGAGTACTACATTATTTTATCTACGAGATACTATAAAATTTCAAGTAGTTATTATTAAGCTAACTTACGCGTGTCCAGTCCAACAACCTTGACCTTACTAAGGTCCACGCTGGATTCAACCTTGACCTTGATGGGACTGCTTGGAATCTCCTTGGAGGCAAAGAACACAGCAACTGTATACATTCCTGGGTTGACAGGTTCATACTCAATCTTGAAGGTTCCATCTTTATTGTCAATGGTGTTAACAGGAACATCTCTACCATTACCATCAGTAAGAGCAATACCAACATCACCTACAAAGAAAATGACATCAATCAATGACTACTTTTTCTTAATATAATACTTGTAGAATAACCAGAATAGTGTATACTACTTAAAACCTAGTAAGCTAAGGTGTCCACCGATTTATGCTGCATTCGGTAAATTGTAATATGAATTAATTTTTCCTCCATACAGGGTTACCTCTTCCACTAATCCCTCTTATGTCAAACTATTTAGTGCAAAACTTGATTGTATGGACGTTATTGAAGGTTGGACAAGTTGGACATTTGATATGAAGTCACAAGCTTAATGGCTGAAGACCTACTAAACATGGCTTTCTGGACTGAAATATGGATCGGTGTATTGGAGCTTTTCAAAAATTTTAAAATTTATCCGTCATGTTGTGACAAGGATGCTGAATGTTACAAATCTGTTAAATATGGCAGCACAAACTAAGAATTGAATCTGGATCATTTGTAAGGTAAGGCAAACATTTAAAGCACTACACTAAATCTGTGTTTCTATAGAAATTTGTGTCTTTCAATTATACTGAAAGGCTGTGCTCAAATTCTTGAGAGAAACCATGAATACCTTGACTAATAAAGTAGTCTACTGTTATCAGACATAATCGTAAAAGACATCAAAGTGTTCAGTATTTACCTGGACCAGCAGTAGTACAGTCCACGATGAAATAAGTCTTGACCAAGGTCTTGACACCTTTCTCTACACCTGGTCCATACACCTTCACATTACCTGGCTTGGCCGACTCCCCTACATGTACCTGTAATTAGCTCATTCAATAAGTTTCACTGCCACCATGTGTAATCCATCAATAAATATTACAGATATATTACAATATCAATACATGCATTTCAGATAGCCTACATAGCCTCCATTCCAGATCTTACATGCATAGATTTTATCTTAAGAGAAGTATAGATCGCAAGGAAGTCCAATAATTGATATTTCCTACTCCAAAGTATGATAATTCACGTAAATTGTTTATTTACAGCATACATAAAATATTGTCAAAGTGCAGAGAATGACTCATGCCATATATATACATATATATATATATATATATATATATATATATATATATATATATATATATATATATATATATATATATATATATATATATATATATATGATTGAGAAGCGGCCGTAGAAGTCAAAACAAATCAAATAATACTATAACATGTGTGTCAGTGTAGAAGTGTGTGTTGCTTTATACTTCAGTGGAGGTGGTTTCAATTGAGTTATATGCTTCACTTCATCTTTTTAGTAGAATGTGAGTTAATGAAAGATGAGATAATAGACCATGGTAACTCTGAGGACACTACTTTTAATCAATCCCACCATAACTTCAATGAAACATAAAAGGAATAAAATAAAAGAAATATTAAACACAAGATAAATAAACAATGGATTTTATAAGAGTTATCAGCATCTTGATGAACTTGATGTTTGGTTAAATAACGCAATACTAGAGGTGTGCAAATGAAGTAAAGGTCATCAGTACATCATACATCTGAATGGAGATCAGAGGTAGCAATATAGTTGTCACAGGTAAGAGAAAAGTTAGTTTGATGCAATAATGGATATAATCAGAGAGTCGTTATACTTCTGACATCCAAACTTACTGGTATGACCTCCAACCAAAACTAAAAATCAACCGAAATCTTGTGAATATAACTTACAATACATTTTACTTTTAATTAAAAATTTGATAATAAAGTTAAAGCTGAAACATGACTTATCATGACTTGTCATCATATTTTACGTAATGCAGAAACCAAATTTAAAGCTTACGAAATTGTTAATGGCACAAATATTTCCTAATATTCATAAAAACACTCAAAATGAAATTCAAAATATAAAAATTGATAAAACTTTTATCTATGTAATCAGTTTCGATGCATAAAAAAGATAGCAAAAGAGAGATCATAACAAACATTGACATATTATCAAGGATATATTTATACTGACAAACACTACAGAATACTACACACAGACTACTTACCCTGAATGGACTGTTTGGTACTTGAACACCTCCCCAAGAGATCGTCACTGTATGCTTGACTGGCTTCTTGGGCATATATTTACAGGAGAATGTTCCATCCTTATTGTCCTTGACCTGGACATCGACAGGTTTAAGGTCAACATCCAGACAGGTGATGTGAAGAGGAGCCTTACCAGCCTTACGGGCATCCACAGTGAATTCAGCCCACTTATTCAAGACTACACCAGTTTTCTCAAGACCTGGTCCTTTAGCAATAACCTTTAAAAGGTTGAAATAAGGTTGGATCAGATTTAAAGTGAAATAAAGGTTGGATCAGATTAAATTTAGAATAAAGAATACAAAATTAAAGATATGGTCTATATTAAAGTTAAGTTCTTGGTCATCAAATACCAGCATGACACAACTGCTGTCAAATAAAAAGATACTTCTCAATATGAAAATAACTCATATGCTTTCTTTGAATATCAACTATAGACAGAGAGATGTTTATAAAGCAATGTCTAAGCCATAAATACTAACAGACTTCAAATATTTCTGAAAAAGATAAGAATGCATCCTCACCTTAGAGGCATCAAAGTCTTTGGTGGCAGGTTTGATTTGGGCCATGTATGGGGATTTAGGAATGTCCTCCTCATTGCACAAGATGTGTACCGCATACTCGCCGGGAGCTGTGGGATAGTAGGTCACGTCTGCTGACCCATCACCAATATCCTTACAGTCAATCTTAGCCTGAGATGGACCCTCAATAGAGAAGCCTAGAGGAGACAAGAACAATTAAATTGTTTCATTTCTGAGAAGTAGAATTTCATCGAATACACTGGTACAATGGAATATTTATATGTAGTATATTGTGACCAACACACAAATATTTCTGAACTGCAGCACAATCGAATATTTTTGTGATGTTGATTTTCCATATATATTTTACTATTATCATGTTTTGTGTGCATGTCCTTGGTGATTTGTGTTATCAGCTTTGTCAGATGTTTTCCGTTTTCTCTTTTAAAATAAAGAAATGAATGATCAAAATATAAAATACACGTCAAAATCTGTTTTTCATTTATTACATTCACTTATCAATGTACTTTCAAGGTATAAATACCTATTTTAAATTCTAGTAATAACACGTAAAAAAAAGAATTATTATAACTTTTCACATTTTTTCAGTTCATGTTTAGTTTTGGTTGTGGTTTAATGCTATACACAAGACTAATCCAGCTAAGTAGAGAGGCAACCAGTGCATAGTGGTAAAAGAGTTCCATTAAAAAAGAGAAAAACACCAACTTCAGATATGCACACTATCTTTTCTATTTGCTCTAACCAGAAAATTAAACCAGATTTGAGAGAAGTGAAATGCCCTTCATACTTATACAAAAATAAAACCCCAGTCACACTTCTACATGGAATGATAATACATATGTATGGAAGCAAAAGATTTAAAACCTCAATGCCAAGGCCCTAAATAAAATTGAACCTGAAGCCTGTCAAATACCAGTAAACATTTCATAAATCTCTTGTAAAATCATTTAAGATAAAACACAGCATCTTTTATTAAATGTATACATACCAAGTGCTCCAGTTTCTCCTTGTGTTTCCACAGTGAAGGTAGCTGGTTGATTAACTACACCTCCTTCCAAGCCAGGTCCATAAGCTCTTATCTTTGATGTTTTTGCTGGGCCGACTTCAACTTTGAAAGGACTCTTGGCAATATGTTGTTCTCCGAATGTGATGTTGATTATGTACTGACCCTTGGTCAGTGGGACATAGTAACAATCATACACTCCCTCCTCAGTCTTTGACTTGGTAATATTACACTTAACTTCTTTCCCACCTGTATCATTAAGAAAATGCAATTACATTAAAAACTTGCAATTACAATAAAAACTTTCTAAATTTCTTGCGTCTTAACATGTAAATAATAAACTTGTAAAGTTTAAGATTTTCATTCCACTGATTATATTCTAAAGTCACACTCATATAATTGCATTGAAATGGTGATGGAATCTGCAATGCACAGAAATTTACTCCTATGCAACAAATCCACCTGAAACGGTGAGTATCTTTAACGTGCAATATCTACCATGACGTCAGACCTAAGTTTTTGCTATCTCATCCAACGAGTCATTGGTGGGACTGGCACCCAGAATCTCTCAGTCGTGAGCCAAGCAACTGAATGACTGAGCTACACCTAATCTAAAGTTTAAGAGATTAACAAAGACAAAGTATTTCTACAACCCTCTTTAAGTAAGTCATAATGTTTGACTATATCTTATCACAAATATATCAACTGCTATTCAATCAGTACATTACATACCTGGTCCAAGAATCTGAACTTTGACCTCAGCTTGGCCTGCTCCTTTTGTATGAACTTTAAAGTCAGCATTTTCATTGACTCTTACACCTCGTGGCTGAATACCTCTTCCGGTGGCAAAACACATTTTGGCATTAGATGCTGAAAAATATGTCACACTTGAATTACATTTGTAATCTTTGTTCACCGAACAGCATCTAGACATTTCATTAATAAGTGGAGAAAAATTAGATTTTCAATAAATACGTCACTATTGATTCTTATTCTTACCTGGGGCCACCGAGACACCAAAGGGGCTCTTGGGGATTTGTTGGCCAGCAAACATAACGTTAATGGAGTGAAGACCAGGCTCTGCTGGTATGTATTCTACCAAGTAAACTCCCTCTTTGCCAGGTACAGCGGCGATACTTGGGCGGATGGTATCCTTACGACCATGTGGATCCAAGATTGTCACATCTACATTACCTTTACCAGCATCTGTAACAGCAACAAATCTGTACATTGTCAGTAGGATTCTCTTTTTCTTCACTTAATGGTCAATATGAGTATCCTTTCATCTTTATATATAAACCTTTTTAGTAATATATTCTTTTTATATAATCTTTATGAACCAACTTTTTTTTTTCATATTTCAATGTCAAATGGGACTTCTGATTTTGTCCTGAATAAATTAATCTTATTTTCAAGAATACATTTACAGTATATCATTTTCAGTATTTTATTTTATCTTACTTTACAACAGAATCAAGATAATAATATATCAAAATACAAAAGTTTTACAACTTTGCATTTAGAACTTAACAAATCACAGGTAATAAAGCTGCAAAAGACAAAGGCAATCACATGTATAAAGATGAAAATGAAAAGTCATAAAAAGGAAGAAAAAAATGATAGAATGAGTTTGCTGTATATGGAAAGGTGATTACACTTAAGTAAGAAGGTGATTACACTGGTAAGATGGTGATTATATAGGTAAATCTTGTTGCATGCAAGGCAAAAAGATTGACACTTGTTTATTTTGCTTTGTAGTAGCTCATTTTGTGGGACATAAAAGGAATGTGAAAGTGTGCTGCAAAAAAATCTTTGGGGGAAAACATAAGAGTTACAACTGTCTCCAACTTAACATCAGAGTGAATGAATGCAGACAAACCCTGTGAGAAACAAAAGAGAAGCCCACAACCAAGTGTTGTAAGATAACATCCGGGTAACATGTAATACAAATATAGTGGACTTTTTACACAACTCATCTCATTCTTATATTCAATTGAAGAAAGTAAGCATTTCATGATAATGTTAGCACTTAAATGCTGCGAGAAAACTCTTGAAATTGAGATTTATAATTATGTCATAGAACTTTAATAGTTAGTGATCTATCTAACTAAAATATACCTCTGCATATAATTGACATGAAAAACTTGCATCGTCTGAGAAATAATCTGGAGGAACACTTCAGTTCTAATGATGCTAAAAGTTCATTACCACCCTGTTCTAAATGCCTACACAATACAACAAGTGTTTTCTGGGAAGAGATGATGTTTCATTTACTGCAGTTAAGTAAATAAAGTGAATAGGCAGTGTTTGATTTCTAAAGAATGCCAGATATGCCTTTTCTTCAGCATGCCAGATACGCCTTTTCTTTGGCACGCTAGAATCATCGGACACTATTACAACAGGGCTGCATTTGAAATAGGAAATGTAATGGTTTAATAGATGTTTTTCCCATTCTACATGACGTAAGAGGCCTTATGCTAGACATGCTACTTTTATGCCGGGATTTTCATTATGATGTTAACGCTAGCATAGTGACGTCAGAATAAAATGCTACAAATTTTCATCACAATCCATCGTATGTCTGGTATGGAATGAATATAAGATCAATAGGAAAAAGTTCAATTCAAAACTCAGACACTGTTATTGGAATGTTTAACTGTGAGGTTATATTTCTTTTCCCAAAAATCTATAGATAATTACCAATGTTAGATCGACTAATTTTTTAAACGGTATCACTTTTTAAACTTATAAATCTACATTAAGTATAGATATAACCTGTTCAAAACATTAATTTCTTTTTCCTTTATCAATATACATGTATAATTACCAAATAGGGAAAAACATGAAGGGGATCAATTTCCATCATTTTGCATTATTGACTTTTCCATTCAATGTGATATTTGATGTCATCTGAAGATAGACAAATATCTAACAAATGAAACATCAGTTTATGAAGAAAATATCACAAAAGTAAATTCTCTAAATGTCATGTTCTATGACGAACATTGGAAGGGAAATTTTCAGATCATCTTCTTTTTGTCACCATACACAAAGGGTAAAAGTAATGAGATGAGTTGCGTAAAGATTGTAAAATGTGCGTGCCACCTTCTTATGACTCACCCGGTGCTTTGCCGCGTACAGGAGCAGTAACCTTGGGACCACCAGCATCTAGATGATTACAGGGGGAGAAAAGCAGAGGTGTGCTAAAGCATGTTCTACAATAATTCTATTCGCTAAACTTAAACCCTTACTGTGGTGTCAGGAATGAATATAATAAAAAATCCCAGGTGATATATAGTGAAAAAGTGGATTGATTGGTGCCACATGACCTTAGCATATAGATATAAACCATAGGATGGTTATGTAATGAAGCAGAACAGGAATGTATGATATATGATACAAAATGATATCTAAAATCTATCATGATTCAACAGAGCAAGCCTTCGTATCCTAGCTAACAAAAACAATAAAAATCACATAATTTAAATGATACTCCTGAAATAACTTTAGTGATAAAAATGAGGAAAGAATGATTCAGATAAAAGGGATTAATTTTGTTTTTTTCAAAAAAAATCTATCCCTGGTTCTTGTATTCACTTCCTTGTACATTGGTCAGTATTAGGGAATTGCAAGTTAATATAAATACATTAATAAATAAACAATCTATTCTTAGATTGTGATTAAATAATTCAGCTTGTAAGAATATGTACAGCCTAGATCAATCATCTACATAAGTAATGTATTAGCAGTTATTATACAAACAGTTTGTGATGAAGTTTATATCTTAGTCTTCATACTATGTTTTTAGATTATGTGTGAGGTTACAGAAAAGAGATACAAGATACACTGAAGAAAAGATCGTCTTACATAAGATACAAACAGATAATTGCGTTTTGTTGTATATGTTAGAGCTTGAAAAAACATCTATATTTACCGTCTGTAAACAAGGCCACTATAAAACAATATCTAGTATATCAACAACATCTTCTACACTATCATTCTCATTCTGGTCATCCAGGGTAACTAATTACTCAGGTAATCTAATAACTCAGGTAAACTAATCAATTGTTTCAGGTTGCAGAGACTGCTTATCAATATCTAGGACTACCTTTTGTTACTTTTGACAATATAGCTAGCTACGTCTATTTCATTATAACAATCACTACAAAAATAAATTGAATTATCTCCCCATGCCTCAGTCACCTGCCTTACTTAATACGATACTTATGTGTGCATATAAATGTAAAATTATCTGAAATACCATTATCTGAAATCATTAATATAGAATACTATTCTATCATTTTAAAGTATGATGAGTAACAGATGTTTGATAACTACACTGCCAAGTCTTGTAGTAGATTTGATATTTCATAGAATGATGTTGACACAAGATTTAACAAAGAGTGTTTAGAATTCATAAATTCTAATTCTGACATATATTTTTGCAGTTCTTTCTACATCATAATATACTAAGATGATCCTGCATCTATACTGTACCCTACAAAACAATGTTCTCCAAACAATACTCACTTTTGGTGAAAACTTCAAAGTATGTTCTTTTTGTTGCCACAACACCAGTCTTTTCAAGACCAGGTCCTGAAGCAGTGACCTTGCTAGCATCCCCAGCAGCACCTTCAACTTTGACCTTGAAAGGTGACTTGTTGATTTCTTTTTCTCCAAATTTGATGACAACCTTAAAAATGTTATCAAGCATGTTACAAAATGTAAAAAAATAATCTCAAAGAAGTGAAAATATAAAAAAAATTTCAAAACAAATGCTACCATACCTTTCCTCCTTTCTTACTCATTGTGAAGCAGATGTCTATACAGAGCACTGCTTATGAGTTACATATCACTCTGAGAGAGCAGAGAACCAATATTACCATTAACAGTAATTTTATGGTATGAAAGCTCACTGAACAAGGTCTGTGTCAACAGAAGTTCAAGTTTTTATAACCTATCTAGTCCATAAAACCATTATCACAACAAAGTCTGATTTATTATGGTAATACTTACTGACAGATACTCAGACTTAATCTTAGGAACTATAAAGTTTACTGAAGTATCACAGGTTCAAAGACAGACATTGTAAACAGAATTAGATGAAAGAAAGGATGCTAGGTGATTCTTATTTTTTTTTTTTAGCTATATATAGAAAGTAAGACTTTGCCTTTTATCACCAAATAGTTATGTTTTCATTTAGGAGACAGTAAGACTATTGCTTAAAAGTTCCAGTATAAACCAAGGGTGAACATTACATGTATATGTGTCCTAATGTTTTAATTACCAAGCCATACTGATAGCTGTTCTTGTCATACTGAAACACTAGTATCTCGCATTACAACATGATATTGGTGATACAATGTGAAGTAAACAATGATAAAATGTACAATACAGGAAGAGTAGGCTTAGAGGTCTTACTTCTTAAGCCTAGATTTCTTAAAACCATTCATTACTTCAGTAATACATGAAATTAGTCCATTAAAATATCCTCAAACCAGAATATTTGTATTACACTATGTCCACCAATGACAAGCTGTACTTACCTTGTACTCTCCTTCCATACTTGGTACATATACACAAGAGTATGTCAGATTTCGGTCATTGTTGAAGGTACACTCACACTAAAAATATATTTATTATCACATTATTGCATGGACTTCATCATATAGTCTCGAAAGAATACTTATATTATTTATCTCTCTTACTTTATATACATACTGTTTGCTTCAAATTCACAATAATATCGAAGTGATATCTTATCAAGGTATTTCCTCATAGATTTCTCAACCAAATTTAGATTTCTCAACCAAATTTATACTCAATTTGTGACGGAAATCATTCATGCTTTATTTTCTCTAATTTAAGCGTATCTTTGAAGACCATACAGTCACATTCTGTTGTTAATTCTCATATTCATTTAGTACACAATACCACTGATTTTTTCTTCACATTTTTAAGACATCTACAGCTTGATTTAAGTGCATACCGTTTCCTTCTGTCCTTTAGGATTCAGGACTATAACCTCCAAACTTCCTTTTCCAGCACTGAAGGTTTCAACAGTAAATCTTGCAGGTGCTCCAACTTGGTTACCCTTGGGCTCTAGACCTGGGCCGTATGCTCTGACCCTGTTTGGGTTCAGTCTAGGCCTGACAGGTGCTCCGGGCTTTAGTTTAGCCTTAGGGAACTGTGAGAGGTATGTCATCATGGACATTTCATCAACCTTGGGGTTATTCATCTCTTCAGGCTTGATCAACTAAAAAATTTAAAATATGAACATTGAAAAAACCTCAAATGTCTAGAGCTGTAAAATACTGTTATTACTTGCTATATGCATACAGTTATGACTTACACAATAGCTATAAAAATGTGCGTGTTTTTTAAACATGAGTAACTGTTATTCAACATGGTTATACTTTATCACCCTAACCAATCCTATGTTACTCTCCTTCTCTCTTTAAACAATTCCTTTCAATGTGCTTCCTCACATTTGCCTTCATCTTCATCCATTGCCACTATTTTTCTTCCATTCCCAATCCCACTAGATTCCATATTCTCTTCTCATCTAAACTTCCTCCCCTCCCCTCTTGCATCTTGTTACCTGCCTTCTTTATTCACATCTACCTTTAACTTACTTTCCTTCCCTACTCCACATACATGCATACATCTTCCTGGAGGATATTTCCTCATTTTATACCCTCCTTTCCCTATTCCCACCTCACATCTTGTTGCCTTCATTCTTTATCATCTTAAACCTATCCTACTTAATCTGACCTTCTAAATCACTTACCTATTTTTAACTTACTAAGATATGTTTTTTTATGAAAGAAATTATGATTTCAGTCCAATTGGTCTATTGTCTTACCCCTTGGTCACTATATTCACCATCTTTGCCAGCAGCTGCCATTGCACCAAGTTACATCCTAACTAATGCTTTTTACTTATACTTTACAGTTTACAGCCAATAAACAAACATTATCTATTTAAAGAATGACATTATGATAAAAGATCTTTACCTCTTGCACTTTTACATGACATTAGACTCTAAAGAAGTAAAGTACCCATAAAGGACTTAGATTTAACCACTGATAACATACAAAGTAATTGCATAGGTTAAACAGAAAAGCTGTTAAGTATACACTATAAATTACTTGGTTTGTCCTTAAAACTTGTTTAAGTGATGGAAGATGACCACTAAAAAGCTATTTAGTAGACAAAAGATTTTATACAACTCTGTAACTATCAAATAAAAACACACACATAAAAGTTAGGGGGTCAACAAATCAGTTGTATCACCTGCATTTATTTCTTCCTGACAGTGGATAAAGTTGAGGTAAGACCAGCTTTTCTGAGATGCAAATATGTTACTTAAATTATAATTGAGGTATCACCAGATCCAACTTTAACCATGCCCATTATGTAGTTTTATTGTGACATCACAGTTAAAATCATGTTTGACGAGTCATTTATTTATGACCCATAATGAAAAAGTGTGCCAAAAGGTGTGATGTCGGCATTTGATAATCAGTCAATTCATTTTGCTTTGCACTTAAATGTCTAAGAATGACAATACACAAGAAAGTTATGATTTTCAAATACATTTTCCACAATAATCTCTTTGTGATCTTAGTTAAATCAACTCTTTCACAAACTTTTGTCCAATTCAACTTCAATTTTCATTTAATATGTCTGCACTCTGCAGTATTTCTTGTACTGCAAATCAAAATTAAACTTTTACTATGTAATTCAGTTTTCAGGTAGCAAAAAAAAGGTCTGTTTCAGATCTTAACTAATCTCTGCGAATAAAGAACTGTAAGCAGGAAAACTTCAAAAAGAATGCTGTAATTATCAAGAATCCATTTGCTATTGTGTATGTGTGTGATAATTTTGCTGCCTTAAGGTTTACTTGCCAAGATGTTGATACAGTATATGTGTTCCACCAGACACAAAGTGCAGAAATATTTGAGAAGCTCTTAGAAGCAGTTGTGTTTATGATTTCAAGACAGATTTATGGAGTAATAAGCAGATGTGATTGAAGCATTTTAACACAAACTGGTAATGTTTCTATCAGAGAAAAATTAAGCAGAATTTATCATTGTTTTTTGAAAGAACTTAGTTTACAACATCTGAACTTATACCATAATAAAGACTGCAGAGTGCTAAACACACTGAACCAAGTCCATTTCCAATTCCATGCATCTTGAATCAAGATCAATTCTCTACATGTGAGCTATCATTTACCTGTGGAACATCTAGCCATTTCTCTGCTGCATCCAGAGCTTCTTTAAGGTTTTTCTTGGCATTTTTGGGACTCCAGTCTTCCCAGTCAGGGCACAGACCTGGTAAATGTATAAAATGTGGTTCATTGATAAGTCAAGAAAGATAACTCCGACTTCCTTCTCATAATCACATTAACTGAAAGAAATATAGTACATTGTATTGAATTTGATTAGAATCCCTGCATGCGACCCCACCTGGAATAACAGATAAAGACATTTAATGTACTTATCCACTCACCAGGTCCAACAGCATCGACAAGAGCTCCAATAGCCTTTCCATCATTCCAGTCAGTGGTGAAGTTCTTGATAGGAATATCAGGGCACTTGCCCTGGATCCAGTTCTGCAGCCTCTGTTTGGGTGTCGGTCCTCCCTCGGACGGTCCTGGTTCCTCTCCTTCCCACATGGGCATGGAGATGGAGTAATGGAGAATGAGCGTCCATATCAGACCCAGGATTAGCTTCATCTTGCAATCAACTATGTCCGAACTGTCTGTAATACCACAAAATAAAACCCATTATACAAATGCCACATTAAAAATGAAAATCAGACATGAAAATATTTGGATTTAAATAATAAACTATTCTTATATCAATCACAGATAATGCAAATTCGAAGAATTATCGTAATGCAACATCAGATTTATCGTATTTTCAGCACGATTTCTTGTGTCTGCTCTATCGCCCTCCCCATCCACCCTCATTCTGTAAATCCCGGATTTACTATTGAACAGTAGCTTGACACATAAATGTGTACGCTGGTCATTGCTGGACAGATACCCAACGATGCATTGCAATACCGTACATGTATTTATCCAATTTTTTTAATTACTCCATGTTTGCAGTAGTTTCCAGATAGAAATCAAAGGAAAGACGCAAAATGGGAAAGTCGTTTCATAATATTGTATAAATTACAATACAAAATGAAATAATATTATGAATGAAATTAAATTTTGTACTTTAAGCATGAATCTTTTTATCTATCTGGCACCGACACTTTGCTCTTAACTTTTATTATACGAACAGTACAATTGTTGCTAAACTTGTACTCGAACCCGGGAAGTTCCGCTATCTCATATTGATTGATTGAATGATTGATTGATTATTGTTTTACGCCACACCACGACTATTTCACGTATTAAGGTGACGGTATCTGCCTGGTGCAATGCATACAAATTTAGACCTTTGCAACGGACCCACCCGAAGCAGTGAGGGATCTTTTATGTGCCACGCCTACCGTGACACGGGACCTCGGTTTTCACTGTCTCATCCGAAAGACAATACACCAGTGAGTCCAGGGCGGGAGTCGAACCCGGGACCTCTCGATCCGAGCCGAGCACCTTATCCACTAGGTTACATCGGCTTACTTGGTATTGCATATATATATATATATATATATATATAAATATATATATATATATATATATATATATATATATATATATATATGACCAAACTCGCCACAGGTCAGACCTCTGTGCGTGAACTAATTTCAAAAATATCATGTAAACACAGAAATTATAAACTCCATTTACAACATGGTGTATTTCATTTACATGAATTTAGAATCGGTTGTGAAGTGCCGTTTACAACACCTTACACCTTGTAGAGTATGATTAGCGGTCAGGTGTGTAATTAACATTTGTTCCTGATCTCTCATTTGACATTTGTCACCGATACCCGTGTATTTCATTGTCTGAATGCGGGATGGATACAATTACATGCCAACGTATAGAAGCAAACAGCACACTTGGAATTCACAAAGTTTTGGGGTTTTTTATTTTATTTTGTGGCGAGACTATTTCGGTATACACGAAAACAGAAGTCGCGTTGTCCGTATGATGACCTTCTTTGGTTTAAATTCACTTGCAGCAAAGCATAAAGAAAACAACCACGCGAGCTATGTCGTAGCCTTGTAGGTAGATTATATAATTTTTGAATGAGGCGTTAAATACGTCAGGGACGATAACACAGACATACCTAAATTTCCTTATATGGGCATTTATTAAAATGCCATTCTCAATGCACTTAGGTTTTAAAGTTCCCTAAACAATGAGGTGTTGTTTTATTAATTTATCGGTGGAAGTTGATTTGTAACCTTATCGTATTTGCTACACCTTACAAGGGTCAAGTAAGTTTCCCGTTACCGAAACATGGACTCGGTGGGACATCTTACGCATGTGAAACTCTCGTATACTCCTTCAGACACTTCAAATACCGTCTGGATGAGTCAACATAAGTATTTACTATAACTCAAATACCGGCATATTCAAATCACAAACTGTTTACCTAAGCGATACTCGATGAGATAGTAACGCGTGTATACAGAATACTACATAACCCTCGGCCACGTGTACAATGTACCTAATAATAACCCACCTTTCAATCCTACTACATACAACTATACATCTACATCAAGTGAAAAATCTAGTTTGTATCAATATTTCTTACATCAGTACTAATAACTACTGTAAGAGTGAAGGTCTAACCATAGTCAGTACATGGGCAGCATTTAGGTTGTGGTCAAGCCGTTTCCTACATGTACGAATAGACGATGCGGGTTCAATCCAGGGTCGCATCACTTTGAGGAGATTTGTTGCTCTCCATATAACCCACGGCGTCGGTGCCACAAACAGATTTGAAAGCGTCGATAAATCTTTAAAATACATCTTTCAACAAGAGAAACGCATATGTACATGTATGTAGGATATTTGTAGTTGAACGGCTTTACCTATAAATATGAGTATGGGCCCTACTCTTTCGTCATATACCTGCATAGGTCTACAACAAATAGGACTGCTTAACAACTTCTCCACAGACTGATGTTACCGACATAATAAGGTTTTCAGTGACCAGTCCGATTTACGACCATAATGGCCATAAACAGTAGTTGTATAACCCTCCGTAAGAGAAAAAGAATGCGATCCTAGCGTTTCATTATCCCATACAATGTCCGTGTAATATCTGATAAGGAAAATCCGTCAAGTCCACATGAAAAACGGATATATGACGTACCCAGCCTTATACACTTGCATGCTTTACTCGTATTTTCATATGAATACAATTATTCTTCAGAAATTTACCTTATTCAAAAATATGACCTGCAGACAGACTGTCAGGCATAGTCATACACTGTATAAAATGATAGAAACTGTATGTATTTCAAATGACCGTCTTTAGTCGGCATTGTGGTTGTCATATAATTACATTTATGCGTTTTGTAATGTTTTGTATGTGCTTTATTGTAACTTTTTTTCTCTCTCTTCGCCTAGGGTGAACACTGGTATGAAAATCAGACAGACCCCTTGCATCCTTATTGAAACACGAATGGATTTCGCAAACTGAGCTGCAGAGAGCGTGTACAAAGGAAAAGTTGTACGTACAATGTAAGTAAGTACTTGACATACCTGTACTTACCAATAACTGAGAGTTACATATGCACGTGCTAACAATCGAATACATGTACTTTAATAAAACCTCGCGTTAAACGGCTAGAAATTGTTACATGTGGCATCTCTTCTCTAAACACGTACACGTGCTAGATCCTATGCCACATGCAGTTACTGTTCAGCGAAACTATAACCAAATATATCAAACGAACGCTTTGAATACTTTTTGATTAATTAAATTAATAGCATTATTTAACCATGTACCTTATCAATTGTGTAAATTAATACTGGAACTAGAGTAAAGCTGAATGTGAAAACAGTTGACAATTTAACATTCAAATAGTTTTAAGCGATGTCATTCTTGTTCGGATGTCAACCACAATGGCCCATCATTCAAAATAACAATTACCCTTTCCGATGAGATGAACAGGTTTCCTTTGTGGATAGACATGAACGAGAAGACATACTAAAACCTTATTGCGTAATTTATCGTAGGTTACAATTATTATGAAACGCCCCGTTTTAGTCTGGGTTTTCATTCTCATCTTTTTCTTTCTTTTTTTGTGATTCATATATGTGTATTTGTTTAGCAAGTTCCACTTTATATGAATTATTTGATATATTATAACCCGAGGTCGAACTTTAAGAAACATAAAATTTCAATTTTTAGATGAGAAATTGCTCAATACGCCATCCAGTAATATGTCAAATATTTTACGGGGACCAGTATTTTGTCGATGAAAAACAGTTTTGGAAAGAGAGCTGCCACCTAACAGTTGATACAGTAGTGGACATTCCTTCCAAGTTGGTTGATTAATTGGTATTTTACGTCATTTTCAACAATCTTCGGATACATCGCGACACTGAAGCAAGAGGTAACCAAGTTCTACACACAACCAAAGCTGCACATGCCATTTCTACATGAACAAGCGAATTCAGGGAATTGTGGTCCTCCGCTTTGGAAGTTCTATCAGTAAGGGTGCAATGATCTCTGACATATTGTCATGGTTGTGCATGTCTGTAGACACACATGCCAAATATGAAGGCCCTGCGTCTTACGGTTAAAAAATTATGACCAAGGTTAAAGTTTTTGTGACACACGGACAGACGGACGGACTGACAGACAGACAGACGAATGAGATTTAATGTCCCCACACTTTCATGAAAAACGGGGACAATAAAATTGGCAATAAAATGTACAGAGCAACAAAGTCTTTCATTAAATACGAAAAAAAGTCCGAATCTGCACCCTCAAGAAGAAGCATCACCACATACATAACTTTCATCAGGTAATATCCATCTGATAAAATTTAAGGTACACACATTTAGAATTATCAGACCATCCAGAGATAAAAAGCAACTGATTTTCGAGAGAAGTTCATCAAGATTCACATGTCCCAATGCAATATACAAACGCCAACTCAAGAAAAGATTTTATCGAACATCAAACTGTGAACACATCTAAATCACTTGTATTACAAGGTGAAAATCTCAGACTTTATTTTTATAACTAACAGAATTTGACGTAACAACCTTGTATAAGATTTAAACATTTCTTAGATTTCTGAACCTATAAAACCCCAAACTGACATGACAGGGTGATAAAACTTGCACGATCGGGTGATAAATGAGAACTGGAAGTTGTGCAGTTGATGAAAGTAAGACGAAATACACACCGACTGAAAGGATAGCATCGTATCAAAACATGGGAAAACACTCAGAAAAATAACCGACTGGCATAAACAAAGATACAGAACATCAGAATGGTTTTCATATAAAAACTTAAGAATGTTTGCTTATTCGTCGAGGTTTCCTACAGGATGGTACACTATGCAAGATAGGGATCCATGGCTTGACGACATCATCATTATCGTGATGATACCGGCGTCACACTACATGTAATAACTTAGTTGATGAAGGAGACAGGTGCCCCTTTGCTTTATAAACACACACGTTGTCTATCTATAACAGCTGTGTTTACGGTAATAAACTCAATCATTTTACATCATATTAAATTGAAATGCAACAGTAAGGTGGAATGGTATTTTCAATGGCATTTTGAAGTATACTTTGAGGTGGAAAAGCACTTTCCTTGGCTTTCATGGATACAGAAAAGTTGAGAATGAACAATATCTTCCTTGGACTTCTGAAGTAAAAACACTAGGGTGAAACAATATCTTCATTGGTATTCTCAGGTACACCACTGAGTGGAACAATATCTTCCTTGGCATTCCCAGGTACACCACTGAGGTGGAACAATATCTTCCCTGACATTCTCAGGTTCACCAATGAGTGGAACAATATCTTCCTTGGCATTCCCAGGTACACCACTAAGTGGAACAGTACCTTTCTTGGCATTCTCCGGTACACCACTGAGTGGTACAATATCTTCCTTGGCATTCTCAGGTACATCACTGAGGTGGAGCAATATCTTCCTTGGCATTCTCAAGTATACCACTGGGTGGAGCAATATCTTCCTTGGCATTTTAAAGTACACCACTTTGGTGGAACAATATCTTCCTTGGCATTCTAAAGTACACCACTGAGGTGGAACAATATCTTCCTTGGCATTCTAAAGTACACCACTGAGGTAGAACAATATCTTCCTTGGCATTCCCAGGTACACCACTGAGTGGAACAGTACCTTTCTTGGCATTCTCAGGTACACCACTGAGTGGTACAATATCTTCCTTGGCATTCTCAGGTACACCACTGAGGTGGAGCAATATCCTCTTGGCATTCTCAAGTATACCACTGAGTGGAGCAATATCTTCCTTGACATTCTCATGTACAAATGTACACGTATACTGAGATGTGGTAGAGTAAATTACAACCATATTTATCAAGGTGCGGAACAGAGGTAGAACAAGTACACGTTTAGCCGCAAGACGAGGCCGTATTCTGATGATCATCAACATAGGGCTACATCTTGTGGTTAGTATACGTACAAGCTACAACAGAACATGTGCTATTCTAAGGTATGAATTTCATATTATTAAACAAGTTCTAAATATAGGTGCAGTATTCTATTGAAATAGTTGGGCAAATTTGTGCACTTGATATTCCATGAATGAGTAATCCGTTTCGGTAATCTTTTTGGCTGCACTTTAAACATTATTCACTCTATAGGTAAAAGTGTGTCACTTGCAAATGTACGGAAATAGGAGTGAGGGCGTAAAATTTAAAATACAATGTACCCACAACTTTTGTCCCCATAATAACTAAACGCTATCAAACGACTCTGGTTAATTATAAAAAGATATTTCTTCAACTCTAAAAGTTCACCATAATGTTTTGATCAACGAAATTATGATGAATTCGAAACAGAAAGTTGACTGTTGAATTGCAGTACGGTCGGAAATTCCAATACTAACATAAAGAAGCTTCTTTTGTATGGAGCAGAGGGTTTGCAGACAACTCTCCCATCAGATAATACAGTCCTTATGACCAGGTCCATTACTCGGAATTAATATCAGTATTTACTGAAAAGATGTACCACCAACATGAGGGTTAGCAGACAAACAAAACCTCCCAATCTTTTTAGTACCAGGCTGATAAAGACTGTAACCTTCATTACCAAGGATACTAAAGAAATACTAAGTATCAAACCACGATAATATCAGGGGTTGGGACCATAAATGGAACCAAGGAGTGGTTGACCAATGAACATTTCGATTCTATACATTACGGAAAATTCAAGAGCGAATATCAAGCGCGTAGCCAGAAGCATAATTATGTGTAGGCACTAGAGTCAAAGACTCGTTAATTTTAAAATACAGCACGCACATAAATGTCAGTTATCACACGCAAATTTATGACTGAAACCAAAAAAAGTCGCAAAATATACTGACTTTCATTCATTGCATATGAGGACATCTTTCTCTTTCTCTCTCACATAAAACGATGTGTACGCCCGTGCATACTTGGCGCAATGGCAGCTACGAGCCTGGATATACACTTCATATTGTAGTTCTCCGTACCCAGATTAATTTGTTTGTTTCTCACTTTCATCACACCAAAACTGTTACAATCATGTGGTGAAAGCATCTGCATTGCACAGAAACTTAGACATATGCATCAGACCCACCCGAGGCAGAGATGGATCTAGAACGTGTCATATCTACCGTGACACGAGATCTCGGCTTTCATGGTGTCGTCTTAGGGACAGGACATCGACAAGCCGCAGGCAGGGTTCGAACCCGAGACCTTTCAGTCTCATGGAAAGCACCTGACCGACTGAGCTCTGCCCAAATTAGACTCAGATTGATAAGAACTGTTAGTGGTATATGATAATTTTCCTTTATAACATATATATAAACCAGAATATTTTGGAAATGTACGTAAAATCGCCAACTTCTTCACATCAAATATCTATAGATACTATCGCCAAGAGTTTCTTCAATATTGGTTTCGATGTTAGGTCAAAAGGTCAATATTGGTGTCGAGGCTGCCATTATGTCAAAAGGCTTTTTATCTATTTATAAGATAACATCAAATATTTCGTTCGATAGACTACACCCCTCTTAACAAAATGCCTGTTTGTTTCTTCAACCTGATCTCGTCCGTCTTCCCTTTCACCACTTGTTTATAATGTGCAAGTTAACAAAACACCAGGCAACGCTAAGTGTGGTCCATGTCATGAAGTCCATTTAACTTCAAGGTTATAAAGTAACTGAAGGTCGTTCATTTCATAAGCAAAAAGCAGTCCTGAACGAAACATTTTACAAAAACCAGATCCGATCATATGTAGACTCATTAAATCAGCAGCATGTATGAAGCTCGACATAAGTATATGATTTGAACATTTCATTAAACACACCAGCATGTTTTCAAATGAAACATATCTGTAAATTCTGCAATGCTGCCAGCCCCTCATAAATTTAACTACAAATATCCACAGACAGTTACAAAGTGGAATGAAATCAAATCAAGTGGATATGTATTAACGTTATTGAGACCATATCTTTGATCTCTAGAAAGAAGGGAACCGCTCTGTTGTTATGAAGTATCCTTTATGATATCGCACTAGCTAGGGGCATACAGAACTTTGTATTTCAATATAAACAGCACAAAGGGTCCGCTAAACCTGAGCTTGAGTTAATCAAAAGAATCTCAAGGTTAACCCATCAAGTAGCAGTTGTAATCAAGTAGATTGCGTAACGATCCAAGTAGCTGAATTTATTTAGGAAATGTGGTACGTGTTGGTATCTTAAAACTTGGTTGTAAAGTATCAGCAATAAACCACAAGAATACAAGTATATTATTATAACTAAAAGTTTACGAGCTTAAGAGGAAATGAAGGGAAGGGAGGGGTACAAAAAAATACATTAACTTCGTGTCGAAAATCATATCAATAACTTTTGCGAATTTTTAGTTTTTCAACAGTTCGTCGCAACAGAATTCCTAACACTTTCATGAAATCAGCCATACAGAACAAGATCTAATATCTTGAGACTTTAATCCGTAATTTTAGAAAGGTAAACAACAAGTAATCTAACGACCTGGTACATTATACTGGTGTCCCAGTAAACTTGCTATATGAAGATATTCTGCTATTCAGTAGCGCAGTATGTGGTCCGGGAAATGCACGGTATCTATTTAGCACATGATGGTTCCAATAGCGGTGAATCAAATTTCCAAACCATATAAGGACGTATGGCAAGCATGAATCACATCGTATCCTTCACAATGACAGTATGCTATGTATTTCACTCTAATCGAGAAGGAATGTTAATTATTAATTACAAAATTCAAACTAATTCATTCTCCGCTTACAACATGCATGATTTGCCAAATATTTCAGAAAAAAAGATAAGAAAGGTACGAACTTGCATGATAAATGATATTTACCAAAAATTAGGTATATACATGTAATTGTAGCAATAGATGATAGGAGTAAGTAAGCAATGTTGAAGGATTGCAGGCAGAGCTGATATGGAATAAGCCTAGGGTGTGGGGAGTTAAAGGTTTTATATAGTCAACCCATATAGTAACAGGATTCTAGAAATCCATCTGATGTAAGGGGGATTGGTAAAGCAGGAAAAGTCCTGTATTTGTAAACGCTGTCTGTACTTTGAAGTAAAGATACGGAATTCTCAGCAGTTAAGCTCTACATGTATATCTCTATATTAATCTATTATAGGTATGTATTACTGTAATTGTTAATTTGTTAAAATTTAGCAACATTACCAAAGCAAGGTTTTGTTGAAAAAAAAAACTTCGCAAAAGGCACCTGTCAGACTCTAGCGTTCTTTGATGGTCCTGCACGCGAGGCAACCCATCTCCTCTAATGTACAACATTCCTCGGTACAATACCAATTATGTTTGTTATGACTATTCCGTGGAGTAAACATGTTCGTATAATTAGTAACCTCTGGTCGAGTCATCCATAATTAATCCACCAGGAGGCATATACCCTACTGTTTTATTCGCATACAGATGTTACTTGCGTCCTGCTTTACAGAAGGGTAGATAGTCATCAACCATTTCACGGATAACACAAACATATAACGCATTTAAGGGTGGGGTGGTTTTTTTTTTTTTACAATTTTTTCTTTTATATCTTAGGAGAAGATATTTCAATTGTCAGAAACGGATATTTATCAAAAAAATATGTATCTCTATATACATGATTTAAAAAAAAGTTTAAGAAATAGGAAAGCAAGTGCCCTGTTGCTTAATGTCAAAGGATGCACTACCAAAAACTTCATATTTTCAACCATACAGATATCTGAGCAAAAAAGTGGTCAAAATGGTCAAATATTTTATGAAAACCAAGCCATAAAGTAAGTTAAACCTGTTATAATTTACAATCCACAGTGAGCCGTTGGGTTTCATTTTTATATATCCAACTCTAAGCAAATGAAATACCCCTTATAGGCTGTACTGCATGGTTTGAAAGAACTTGGAATTCGTATCACTCGCTGCACCGTCTATGTTTTGTCTGCTTCCTATAAAAGAATGCTGACACATGCACTCGGATTCACGGTAATTTACGCATGTTTAATGCAAAAACTGCCGGAAAAAGTAGCGACATTCAAGATTGAGGTCGAGGTTAACACTAGCAGACCAAATCAGGTCTCGACTATGAACGACTTATGATTTCAGCGGACAATCGTTCCCACCGCGAGCTCAGTTACTGTCTATTGGTTCAAGAAAAACCTGTTGATAACATTATCAGAAAATTATTTATCTGCAGATTCACTACTTGGTGGGCTCAGTCTAAATATAAACTTAAATTTGCACAATGCATGTGCGGAAATCTGTTTAATTGCTATTCAAACACTCGGGTGATTTCATAAAGAATCTACATCTCTTTAAATGCAGATAACACTTTGATGGCATTTGTTCCACCTCATTGACAAAGTGTAATCTTTGGCGGTATTGCATAATGGAGACATGTATGTTGCTTGTGCATAATGCTCTTAACATGTCGCCGAGCACAATGCAATTATCTTGATTACGGCACTATGGGTGTCTGTATACCACACATATGCATAAATAATTAGTATTTATCCATTAAATCTTCGAATCTCTACTTGCCACAGCAAAAGGCCGCAACAGACGCTGCATCTATTACGCACTGTTTTATGCCAACTCTTATCTAACCAAATTACAGAGAAATACATCTGAGAGTGTACATATTTTTTTCAAATATTTATCCATCAACGCCTACCCATTAATCATTACCATTAAATGTCTAAAGAGGCTGGGTATTAAATCAAAGTTATATCTCAAATCCAACACTTGTTGGTCCGACTCTCAACAGACACTTGATCGTGAAGAAGGTAACTGAACCTGAATATCAACAATCCCCCCCCCCCCCCCATACACACAGATCACCATTTTGTTGGATTCTTGGAATGTTGATGTGCATAAAAAGCACATTTGCAAAAGGTAGGCTTTAAATCAAATTTAAGATTCTTTAAGTACATGTAATAAAAGCCCTCTTAATCTTTATCCCTGCGCCAGGATCTATCAGGGTCTATAGTTAAACTACTATATAATGACAAGCGTAAATTAACCACTTCATGATATAGCCGCGGGTACGAGTCGCTTGTTGACAACAGTAATATGTCTACATGTGCACTTGCTCAATTTATTCCATTATTTCAATACAAGCAATTCTTCATACAGTGTAATACATGTGCCTGATAGTTTCACAGCACAACCGCCACATTAAATGACAATCCTTTCTTTTTCCGCTTGATTTTTACCCATTATCAAACTCCTATCTCTCGACATAACCGATGTTCTTTCTCAAAATACACATTTTTAACAATAATATATTTGATTCAGATTTATCTACAAAATACTGCCATATTTTATGCCATGTTTTAAACTGAAACATAATATTTTTTGTTAGTGTACAGGGTCTGGAAATTCTCTGCTTATATATTAGAAAGGTAATAAAGAAAGTAATTGATCTTGCCCTTTAATCAGTTTTGTATCAGGTGAAACCACATACATCAATCGTGTACCTCGTACATACATTCCATGGCTACTCTAGGCCTTGATCAATGATATGTACATCTATTGTTTATTGACTGAATTCGTGTTCATAACAAAAGTATGTAGACTACATGTAATTGAAACAGGAGACATGAGTAACTTATTATTATACAAAATTGTTGCTGAATCTAAATGAAAACCGTGCAGTTTTGCCCTCAATCGCGTGTTTATTCCGAGTTAATGACTGTGAAACTTGCGTTTTTATTCGTCTGTGGACCGTGTAATAGTGATATAGAACAGAGGGAGTTTTACTAAAGGAGAAAGGCACATTGTGTGAAGTGTCACCTTCCTGATTGAGAATGGACAGATATGCTTGGACACGCAGATATTGTTGGCATCTATTCCCCCTGACGTACTAATTAGAATCTGACAGGTGCCCTTTCTCTCACTACAAAAATATCCGTGCTGCATCATTCATCTGTTTCATGTCATGCAATAAGCAATGAATAACAATATTAATGTTACACTAAAGTTTATAACATTTATTATGTTTAAACTAAGTTATAACAATAGATTTAAAAATAATGTACTATGTACATATACTTGTTTCAGTGTAGTACGCAAATATAACTGCCCCTCAAAAGTCTCAAGTTAATGTGTTTGTTGATCAAAGAGTGCAGTACTACCATATTAGTAAATCTATTTTTGACCACTGCCATTTCAACACAGATGTTGTATATTCGTTACACTTGGTGTGACCGGAGCATATCCTTTGGACAATATTGTTACAAGTGCTTACAATTTGCACAAGTGTTAACGGTTGACCTAAGTAAACAATTTAAGACTACTAATCTGTTTAAGTGCCTCATAGTATTAAGAGAAAGACTGGGTATCAAACGCCAAGTCCAAACATTAAGGTTAAATATGTAAGTTTGGATCAGTACATTTCCTGGGCGTATTCTTACCGAGAAAACAAGCTCAAAACCTACATGAATAATTGCGACAAACACAATTTCATTAACAATATGCAAGTCCTTCCTAAGACTGTGAATTGAGACAGTGTAGCTCAGCGGATGAAGTGCTCACCCTACGACCGAGAGGTCCCGAGTACGTCTCCTGCCACTGGATGAGGTGCTCGTCCTATGACCGAAAGGTCCCGAGTACGTCTCCTGTCACTGGATGAGGTGCTTGCCCTATGACCGAGAGGTCCCGAGTACGTCTCCTGCCACTGGATGAGGTGCTCATCCTTTGAATGAGAGGTCCTGAGTACCTCTCCTGCCACGGGCACACCGCTGTCTTGTCTTTCGAATGAGACAGTGAAAACCGATGTCCCGTGTCACGGTAGGAGTGGCACGTAACACATCCCTCACTGCTTGGGGAGGATGTGTTGCGATAATATACATTTCCTGTTTCTTTGTCTTCTTTGCTGTTTTTAAAAGTAATGCTTATTAAAATTATTTCCCTTCTATCGTCTGCCTCTCGCACCCAACAAAAATTCCGGTCTATTCAGTGGATTCTCCCGAAGCAGGGTGGGATTTATAGGACTCAAGTCTTGATAAGAATACTGACCTAGAATTTATTACTGATGATAAATCGTCATTTTTAGTGAAAAAAAATAAAACTTGAAATATTTTGTAGATTTTGTGATGTATTATGTACGTATGTACGACAGGCCTGTCGATTGCCTGGACAGGACACTTCTCTATGTTAGGTTAGAGAAGACGCATATCCAGGAGATTATAAGTCCCGTAGTATGTACAAAGGATAACACTGTGGTTTTAAAGTAAATGTAGATCGCAAAATGTCAACATTTAATCGCACCTTCAGGTCTGCAATTCTTCTATTCTTCTACTCTTCAAGATCAAATTTTACTTGGTACAAAATGTTAAAGGTTGATACTATCAATTTATATAAGCATGGATTCACGAGAGTCTGTTCGCTTTCTATGGACATGTAACTAAAGTCTTTCTTATTTTTCCTCCCATCCCGAGGTGAAACCTTGTTCCAAGGTGTTTAGGTTTATGGGCCTGAAGCGTATGATTGAATACCAGATTTTATCATGCAGAGCGGAATGTTAATTTCCAACTAAAGCCCGATGGTTTAGTCTATAAGAGGGTAGACTAAAACAATCTGGATAAAAGCATTGTCTAATGGGACATCGTGAGATTGATTGATTATTGTTTTACGTCAGTACAAGATTATTTAACGTATATAGTGACGGCATCTGCCTGATGCATTGCATGGAAATTTAGACTTTGCAACAGACCCATCTCAAGCACTAAGGAATCTTTTACGTGACACGCCTACCTTGACCAGGGACATCGGTTTTTACTGTCTCATCCTAAAGACAATACACCGTTGTGCCCATCGCGGGTGTCGAAGTCGGGACCTTTCAGTCATATGCCGAGCACTTCATCCACTGTGCCACACCGGTTTTTTTTTTCATTTCAGAGCTGGAACTGTCTTTTATGACGGATGAATCTCTATCTTTTCGTTACCGCTCACACCCACCTTACGATTGACCTTTGAGTTTCCTTGGTTTTTTTATTCTTATAATTCCTTCTGAAATCTTTTGAAATTCAATTTTTCTCAAAGGAAGACCAAACAAGAAACACATGTTAGGACAAAATATTGAATCTTTTTTTCAGCAAGATAGAGAAAGTCGGCGACTTTATATATGAAGGGTCGGGTTAACTTAACACAAAATATCTACTTCATCATTTTGTAACATCTCAAACTAAATACTGTGGGGCGATAGAATGCCATGAAACCCGAAACCCAACGTCAAGGTGCGTATTTCAGATCAGTCAAGGAGAAAACGTGGGCTGAAAGCAGCATACTTTGCAGAAAAAAAGACGGACCACTTGCACCGACCAACGTGAATACCCGTATTAGTAATGGATATTGCTGACACTATTTCACCGCAAACCTTTTTTGATAAGTGTCAGGATTTTGAATGTTTAGAAAGGGTGTAGGCTAATATCATACCGGCATATCTGACCTTGTTTTCTTGTCTTTTGATGTTTGCTATAACGTCGAAGAGATGACACAAATTTTAGACGCGAGGGTGGGTCATTATGCCTAAAATAAGGCAGTTTCAAGAGAAGTAGAAAGTTTTAATTTCACAGTGAGGTTCTGTTTGATTTATGGATTAAGTCTGCATTTGCTACCATTCAAGGTAAACCTAATAAGCCCCAAGCTGTTCTGTCACTATATAACAGGAGATAAATCCCTCCTAAATTGTCGCAGATAATATCCAGGTAAACTCAAATCTGCAAGCTAGTGTAAAATGATTCATCTGTCCGTTTAATACCAGAGGAATCATGGTAAATAACGGAAAATGTCAACTGTATAAAAGAAGCACATGTCTAAAGGAATTCGCATTAGTTGTCTCAAGTGAACGTTTACTGTTTACAAGGCTACGCCCCCTCCACGAATAAAGTGCGTTTAAAGTCGACATATTTTCGTCAAGCCATAACTAATCATTTCCCGTGTTATTCAGAAGGCATATTTTACATACGTAACATTATTTCCGGACTGACGTTAACTACTTGATAACAACGATTCCATAGGAAAAGTAAGCAGGAAAGTCGGGCACAGCACTCTAAAACATTAATGTTTTAATCATTTTGTTACATTTTTGCGGTTCCCATCAGAACCATTTTATTCTCTACTTGGTTTCAGTAGTAAAGGACCAGTCTACTTTTTCACCTTGCTATGTAAATCATCTCCTTCCAAAATTTCTCTCACATGAACACATATTGGATCCGGTAATGAAACACCCCACCACCCTCCAACCACCACCTTCTTCTTTTGATACCGAGCTTTGTAAGTGATTTGACAATGCTTTTATCTACTAGTATATAATAACATGTACATATATTTCAATGCACACATCCAACTGAAATACATGTTTCATCACACATACATTCTGCTACATCAAGAATCTACTTCAATGACTAACTGTACAGGACTTATCAAACAATATCTTAAGCCAGTTAAGGGTAAAAATGGAAATTCTTCACACATCTTTTCATCTAATTTCACTCTCATTTACATATGAAGGAAGCACACAAGGGGTCTCTCAAGGAAATGTTTCCACTGAGGGATGTTACCTGGGGAAAGTAGACTAGCAAAAACATTTATTGATTAGAATAGATTCATCTCCAGGTGTGGCTACATAAAACTGGTCTTGCCTTAGTTAGGAGATTTGTATTTGGTACACTGGAACAAATTGCACATTAAGTTGGACAGCTCTAGCATTAATCAATTCGACTTCATTTATATCAGCACTGAACTGGCATATAGGGCCCAAACCTACATGTAGTTCTATAAGCTGATGTCACAAGTATCAACTGAATAGAGATTAATATGAAAGATGGTTTCCTTGTGTATATGGGTCAGAAATCAGAAGGAGGAAGCTGTTCAATACCTATGTACGATTAAGGGCATAACTACATTGCAGTTCTCAAAATCATTACATGTGCAAGTACACCTGCAGGTGTTTGCATTTTGTTGAGAAACTGCCGGCTACCCATTACACCCAGGTATACCAAAGCAAGGCATTAGATGACACAATGTGTGTTAACAGTCATAATTATCTGTTCAATAATTTTATTCTTTCCATTTTCAACATTTACAGGTAAAAAAAAAACGGGTTGCGTATAATTACATCCCCCCTTTTTTCACTTCGCGTTTCATGTACTCGTCATGTAGCAAATGTCAATAATGATGGTCGGTAGTTTACGTTCATTTGTTATTGTTAAGTCACATAAACAATAGATGACAAACAAACAATCTGACATCATAATGTGGTCACCAATGACCAATTATTCTAAAAATAGATACAGGCGTGTATTGCAGTCTGGTGAACCGCCATGTTTATTTACATTCTGAAATCCCACGTGTTGGTTTAAAAAACCCCCATCCAAACCAGTTTGGTTGATGAATGGTGTGTCGTATAACGAAAGAAGAAGCAGTGTATGTTAATGATGACCCTAAAGGTTGTTAGATAAAAGGTAAATCTCAGGTAAATAGCGAACCTGAACGGTAGGTGTGTCCTTCTGCTTTCACTTTGACCTGAAGGATATGCATGCGTAATTTTGACCTAGTTGGACCGGTATACACAAGACACCACCTCTCTCATACATTGATATACATTCTCTCACCAAACTTACCAATATTGACAATCCTGATTCCCTCGTCTCGCTCCAAAAACTCCAATACCATGGTAACATTTTCCAACTTTTGCGTTCTGAAATTGGGCCGTTTGTTGACATGCTTGAATTTTTTCCCTGATAACACTTCAACTAATGCAATTAATCGAAGACCATCTGAAAGGTCGTTTTCCAGATCTGAAATTGTTTTATTCACTGTTTTCAGGTGTTCGTTGGCCCACCTGGTGAAGGTGTTCTTCTGAATTAACTTCCATTGCGCGTCGTCTGCGAGATCCCTTTCGGTTAGCGGCATCTCCTCGTCCTCGTCCTCGTCGTACAAATGTGCCTCGCTTTCAGCCATGGTGAGCGCTTTATATACGGTGACAGATTTGATACGGTTCAGTGGCTTTTAATGAATCAGTCAAAACTGGATGTTTAGTGGGCTGCACTAACACTGCGGGAGTGCGTCTGGTACAATATTCTCCTCTCCTGGAAGATATTTGGTTTCCGACTTATCCAAGTGTTTCCTACTCCCCTGGGAAAATAAAAGTATACATAAGTTCAAGTGAATAGAGATATTCAGTGAATGATGAACAACTTATTGTAATAATATTTTCATCGAAACATTGGCATGTAATGAGAAATTTCAGCGACTGCTTTAGAAAGGGCAGTTTTTGTATTTTACAGATTCCAGGGGAAATTTTCAAAACAAGATATAAATAATAAAGGTATATAAACAAATGAATTTCAACGCGCCCGTGTTTAATGGTTTAATTACCATACCCATGTAATAAACTGTCATCTAAAAATAGATATAGTATATATGTTAATAAGTAAATAGTTTACTGTCGATGGAATGAGATGATGAAAAAAGGGGGGGGGGGGGTTACTTATGACATACGTCGTTAGAGGTACTTGTGGGGAAGGATTTATGGGTACAGCTTTCTCCCTCCTCTCGTCTCTCTCCATTCCTACCACCGTCAAGTTTCCCCTTCCCCATACCCCATGTGTTCCTTTTCTCTCCCCTTTCTTTCCCGTCTCTCCTGTACATCAATTTTCTTCAAGTCACATTCTGTATCTTCTAACCCCATTATACTCACCATGTTTGCCCCCTCGTTTTAATATCCCTGTGTATTCAAAAACTGTAAAATTTCAGGGCATCCACCCATTAAAAAAACAAAACAAACAAACAAAAACTTCAAAATATCAGACACGCCGTGTTGTCTTTTTATTTCTTTCTTTCATTTTTTGTTTGTTTTTGTTGGTTTGTTTCCTTTTTCTTATTTTTTTTTTCATAAAGAAAGATGATATAAAATAAATCGAAAGTATACTGAGGGCGAAGGCAAAATTGGACGGAGATGCAGCACAACTTTTCTTTGAACGGGGGATGCGGGGTGCATTTTACAACAATTCTTATAAATTGATGAGAAAGAAAAAGACATATTTTCCTTATTCAAGCATCCCTTCCTGTTGCCAGTTCAAATAAGATTACAAATAAAATGGCTATTACATCAGGGGACTGGACTGGGTTTGATGGGTAGGTTTCCCTTCCCTCCTTCCAATCCATATCACCCCTGTCTCTCTCCTCTTAGTACATTTCTTCTCCCACCATCACCTCTTATACATGTATGTCATATCAAAACGTTAAATGTAAACAGCAAAATAAATGAAAAAAATTAGGGAGCATTGACAGAAGAAGGAAGGGACTATGAATGCATCTAACTTCAGAGCAAACTCCATATAAGGAAAGGTAACCCTTAGAATACCATCCACTACAATCCAGATTTACTGTTTTGTTCACTACTCGTTGAGAAAGAGTAGCAAAGCGATATCCCCTAATGTTTACCGATATATTGGACACTGAAATACATGTAAGCGTATATGTACCATAGTCCTGAGTTATCGTAGTGGCGAAGGAAGCAAATTAAAAGTGTGCTGGGAGCATAATATATTTTCAGAGTTAAGGACCTATTCGACCATAACACAAAAACCCCTTAATACCGAACTAAAGAAAGATATGTCTAGATATCGCTAATTACTTTGTAATTATAATATTTACTATCGAAATCTACCTCACAATATGATAAAATGCTATGTTTAACTATCAATTGTATATTAATTCCAGATTTGATTATCATCCAATAAACAAGGGGCACCTGTTTCTACACCTATGTATGGTATGGATTTTACGATTAAGCCCCCCCCCCCCCCCTTTCTCCCCGGTCTGACAGCTGCATTGGCAACATGGGGAGGCCACTGGAGAGTATGTCACCACACATTTCCTGCTACAGCATTGATACATCTGTTTTATATTGGATAATGCTCAGATAATCACAAGAGTTAATTAGTATACTATTCAGCATACTACATACCATAATAGAAGAATTAAAGAATTATATGGATAAGTTTGTTCCTTGCTCACATGTTTTTGCTGACATAAAAATGTCACAAAATAAATGAATGAATAAATAAATAACTCAATAAATCAATTAATAATTTGAAAAAGCAAATAAACAAAACAAAAAAAAACACACACACACAGTAAAATTGAATAATAACAAATTTCTGAAAAAGAAAAAAAAGAAACTGTAAATAAACACAGATTTCTTAAAAAGAAGGGAAAAACATAAAAGCAAAACCTCAAAGTAAAATCCAAACGAACAAGACCTCCACTATGGTCGCATGAAAAAAAAGAAAAGAAATATGCCCCCACCCCACCCCACCCGCCGCCCCCTTACACACTTCTCCGAAAATGTAATTAAAGCACCAAAGGTAACGGTTGGAATGGATTAAACAATAGACCATTCTAACAACTTCATTGTCTGATCATACAAAAACAGTTAACAGCACATATAAGCCAGTGAAGCTGTGAAATATTACAATTTATAAGGATGAAACTGGAATATTCAAAGTAGTCATTATGAGTATTTCAATTTCATCCTTATAAATTGTAATATTTCATAGGACACTAGGCAGATCATTGATTACCTATGACTATGTACGAAACAGAATAGCTCAATCAGTAAGATGGCTGGCTTATGACCGAGAGGTTTCGGGTTCAAATCCCATCGTAAGTACGTTGGTGTGGTGTTCTGACTTTCAGATGAGACAATGCAGAAAGGTATAATATCAGTGTGGATGTAGACGTGGCATGTAAAAGACCCCTCCATGCTTCGAGTGGTTCCGTTGAATAGGTCTACATTTCTAATGCATCAGACAGATACTTTTCCGGTTGACTGAAATAGTCTTAGTGCGTGGTAAAAGTGAAACCGAACCCTAGATGAATTTTCCTTTTTACCTGTTGAACACGTGATATTAGTAAAACACATTTAATGAAAGGGAAGAATACATTAGGTTAGGAAAGACCATCACTATTATAGATGACCATAATTCTATATATTATAAAAAAAAATCTTCCTAGCAGGGCTCTGAAGAAAATTTTCAAAGTGTGAACTCATACCCTTCCATTTTTCATTACAAATGCATTATAGCTTACCCTCAATTAATTATTTAAGAAATAATACGCAAAAATGTGCGAATTTGAGCAAGTATGAAAATGCGGAACAGAATCAAAAACGATAACAACTATCGAAATTGCTGTATTCTGGTCGGTTAGAGGGGCAGGCTTGTAGTGCCGACGATCCGGGTTCGATTCCCGGTTGCGCCACTATCTTCAAGAGGTCGGTTACCTCCTGCTTTCATGTCGCGATATAACTGAAAAATTGTTGAAAGCGACGTAAAATACCAATCAATCAACCTGGTCGGTTAGGTGACCTGTGCAGAAAGTTTTAATACGTCTATCACCCTGCCTGGATCCGCCCCTTGACGGACCTGGTCACAACAACACTTGGGATGTTGATCAATCACAATAGTTAAAGAATGTAATGAGTATACGACGGTATAATAAGAGTATATGTCCGGACGAGGTCGAATGGACGACGGACACCAAGATATGGCAATAGTTTACTTGAGCGATTGACTCCAACTGAAATTGAACTAATCAATTATAAAATATGTTATTTTTTACGACTACATAGAGTTATTATTCTAAGGTAATCTAGTTTGCTAGTTATATTGATGATTGTCCATCTGAGCTAGTATGAATCATGGGTAGACGTGTTTTATTCAAGCTTCAGTCAAGGTCTCGTCGATGTTAGTCTGTAGGAAAACAAGAGACCAATGTCAGACAGACATTAGTATATAAAGAAACCCAACTGCCTCTGCTAGATCCATTGCATTAAGGCCGACATTTATTATAAGACAGGTGCCGCCATCGGTGACAAGAAACTTCGCTTTCAAAATCCTGATCAGCGAAATGGTTGGAATATTGCAATATTGACCATAGGGACCTGATTACAGAAAAGTACAATATGATAATCTCCACCCTTATCAGTCAAAATGGTTCCTTGGTTCGCCGACTTCGGGTCAGCTATGGCCAAAAACTACAACGGGTCTAGGATGAGCCAATATCATTATATCCACCATGACCAAAGCTGACATGGTTTCTATACGTGAAAATACTCATGATTTCTACCAAAGTGACCGGTCAATGTTCCTAGGTGTGCCAATAGCGTAATCGCCATCATGTCCGAACTGACCACTATTCTGTGATGCATCCATAGGAACTTCGTCATAATGGCCAATAGTGATAAAGGAGCATGTGATGCTAGACATAATCTTGGCTCGAATACAAATCAAATGCCGTGCATATCATGCACAGTACATGGTACCGTTCCACATAGGTAAGCCGGCGGAGAAACGATGAATCCTGACACAAACATAAAACTCTGTCGTTTATGGTTGGTCTCCAAGGTAACTGAAGGACAAAAAATGCACACCTTAGCAAAAATGAGTTGTTTCCCTTCTTTCAAGCATTCGTAGCTACGTGTTACAAGACGAACAAGACTCTGGTCATGAGGAATGAACCGGGTGATTCAAGATCATTGACAACTAGACAACAAAACGTATTATCAGCAGTACCAACGTTACTACATCAGACATATACCATGTTATGCATACATTGCGATGTATGCTTCGATCTAAGATAATTACGACAGTATTGCAAAGCAAGTCCGTTCAGTGTCCCTTTTGTTACAACAGATCTAACACATTTTCATTTCATGAGAAAGCCGTCAGACACACATATCGTCTATTCTTATAACACACAGTCATACACGGAATGTTACTGACTTCCAATGAGAAAGCCTTTCGATATATATTGTTTATTATTTCAAGAGAGACACAGACTGCCTTCCCTTGAGAAGCTGTCCAAAACGTTCATTAGAAAGTTCTTCGAAACATGGTGTCTACTCTTTGATACAATTATAGTGTTTTTTAAACTAAATTTCAGATGACTATATCAATGCGTCTCGGTAAAATTCTGACCATACATGTATTCCAGATACATTCTTGGGGTTGTATAATGACGTGAGCAGTGAAATATTATGCTTTGGTGGTACGATATCACATGACAATCGTAATTTTCCAAAGTGAATAGATGATAATAAAAAAATGATAATAAATAAAATATAAATCATGAAAAAAGAATCACACGCGTTCTTTTGAATCGGTCTTATCAACTTATTAACGAATTGAATCCATAAATACAATAAAAATGAATATTTACAGGCAACCCAAACCCGGAAGTAGAATATGACAAACCGGAAATATCATAAGATATTTTAATCGCCCGTATCACCCATTTTTTCATTTAAAAAGTGATATGTTTTTTTACAGACTATATAACGATAGTTACGTATATCCACATACGCAGATAAAGCAAGGCGAGTTTACTGTTGATACAGACACATTCTCAGTAATTCAGATCTCATTATCACGCATGCATTGAAACATTCATGCATTCTTATGTGTCATAAAAAATAAAACATAAGAATATTTTTCAAATACCACGAGTTTCAAATATGAATACTCTATTCCAAGACGTCATAAAAGGACCATAAAATTTTCGGAAATTTTTCTGTTGATTACAGTTTCGTTAATAATGTGACTCCAAAATCGACGTCCCTATTGAAGTTCCCTGATACAGGATTTTGAAATTCAAAAATTATTTAAAAGCAAATGTGATTTAAAGAGAAAAAGAGAATTAGCAATTGAAAAATGTATCCTACCGGTCTAAAATGGCTTCCCCGAAAATCCGTAACTCCGCGAGCTCAGAGGTAACCAGCACACAAGATACAAACAAGCCAGTTCCTCATGTAGTGTATTATTTTGGCATGTGTGCCAGTTCCAGATTGTTTTATAAATATTCGTTTCTAGATTGGTTAGCAAGAAACTCGAGAGAGTTCCCCCACAGAAAAGATCGCTTTATGCGATTAACTGTGCAGCGCGACGTCAAGCCGTTCGCGCGCATCACCACCTCCATATTTGGGGGATGGGGTAACCCGAGAAGTCTGGTGCGCGGCAGCGTGTCATTAGACGGCGAATGATTCTTCTCTGGTTTGTCTATATATCAAACGAAAAAATCAAGAAAATATATCAAACATTTCATGAAAAAGCACACTCATTTGTCAGATGGAGATTATTTGATAAAACCATTTCTAAAAATACTTCAGCTAGGAGGGGTTTCCCAGATGTTATTTTCGGACAATGGCAAGATGTTTCAGACGACGATAACGCACTAATTCTCGCTAATCAGATAATCGTCGATTGCGCATGTAATTTGTTATCAACTGGGCAGATGGAGATGCATGCAGTGCATGTCTGACGAGCATCTGGAAATGTTATGATAGCGTCAACAATATGCATGTCTTGTATGTACGACCTTACAGATCCCAGCTGTCGATGAATTAAAAAGAGATTATTGATTTATTTTACTTTAAATTCAACAGATAATAATAAATCCAATACCCCATGTACTTATACTTCTTTTGCTTTCTCAGAAAGGCAATCACTGACATGAAAAGCAAATTGTGTCTTTTTTATACAAAGTGACACATTTTGATAGCTACAAATGTATGTTCAACTGTTACTTTTCGATATTCATAATATGTGCTATTCCATTTGGTTCAGTGTCGGATTTAGATAGGACAGGGTGGGGTGTGGTCCGTGTTTTCCTTTTTCGCCACAAATTTACAAGGCATATATAGATGTTAATGTTGAAAACACTCAAACAATATGAGTAAAACTTCAGATATGACACCCAAGATGGTTGGGTATTTTGACTAATACTTGACTTTCACATGTGCCCCAACCCTTTTCGGAAATCCTGTATCCGCCACTGTGCTGTTTTGACTGTCAGAGTGTGCCACGCCCCTTAGGTTTTGCTAGTTTGACACGTATAGTGTGCTCTTCTCGTGGTATGTTGCTATTCAACAGTCATAGTGTCATTACCCCGGCTTGTCGCCATTATAATAGACATTGAGATGACTGTTGACTATTGCTATTTTTGACACTCATAGTGTGCTTTTCCCCGCATTGCTATTTTGACACTCATAATTTGCCAAACCTCTGAATTTTTCCTATTTTGACAGTCATAGTGTGTCATTACGCCGGTTTATTGCGAATCTGGCAAAGTGTAAATGTGAAAATAGTTAAAACTCGGGAGGAATGCCACACTATAATCGGGGGCTCTTTTTCCTAGCTATTTCTTTTTTGCGCCCCACTCCTCAAGTTTAGTATTAGTACTGATTCAGAAAGTCATACACTCATAGTGTACCCCGACACCGCCACTGTCAAAATAGCAACCAGTTGCAGAAGTGTACAATATTGTCTTTTTCTAACTTTAAATTTTTTGTTATTTAAAATGCGCACATGACTTTTAGTCATGTGCTCACTTTAAATAGCAAAAATTTTAAGTTAGAAAAAGACAATATTATAGAGATAATATATAAATGGCAGGACCGTAGGACAGGATGGGGTACATTTTTGGCTGACCATGGACCGATTTTTAATCACTTTACAAGACAATCGCCTCAAATACATATAATATTTAGTATATTAGGACATACAGTATATAATGTTTAGTATTTCAAGACATACAGTATATAATGTTTAGTATTTTAGGGCATACAGTACATAATCTAATGACAATCGATGACAATTTTCCGATAAATAAAACAGCATGACATAACGTTTTCCGCCCCATCCCATCCAGTAAATCCATGCATGTTTTATTTATGTTGTCGTTCAGCTGTATTCAAAGACAGGAGGGCCAATCCAACGTCTCTGGATCCGCGCATGTTAGTTCAATGTCTCTCCACTGCGTTGTGTAGTACTTCCAGGTCTACGTGATGTCTCACAGCACCTTACCAATTTTGTGTAGGATATACAGTAAAGAAAAACGGGATACATCGACGCACAGTTGTTTGTTCGTTTCTAACACCTTATATATCTGAACACAGGATCTCATCTTGAAAAGAAAACCTTAGGATTTTTCGTTTCTAACGAAAAACAAATACCCTGTTTACGCACAATTCTAGTTCCAAAATTGTCCACGTTTATGTGTACATTTTCCAATCGGAGCTGCCCCAAATACGGTATCTGTTCACACATTCTCAGATGTCAATCTATCTCCTCTCAGAGTGACATCATACTCGTAAAATCGGATTTGATGCTGATAACGTGTTAACAGAAATCGTAAATGATGTCATTCCGAATTCATTTTGAAATTTAAAGTATCCTCTTGAACCGGGAGTGAAAGTAGTCTTATAAATTGGGGATCAAAGGCAGCCGTTAGAACGTAGTCGTGTGAACATGAAATTAAAATCAGTCATGTGAACGGGGAATTAACATAACCATATGAACGGGTTATTAACGTAGCCGTATGGAAAGAATACTAAAGTAGTCGTGTGAACAGGTTGTTAACGTAGTTGTATGAACAAAGTACTGAAGTAGCCGTATGAACGGGTTATCAAAGTAGACGTGTGGGCACAGAATTAAAATTGTCGTGTTAATGGGTTACTAAAACAGTTGCGTGGACAGAGTACTAAAGTAGTCATGTTAATGGGTTACTAAAACAGTCGCGTGGAGAGAGTACTAAAGTATTCATGTTAATGGGTTATTAAAACAGTCCCGTGGACAGAGTACTAAAACTGTTATGTGAACTGGAAATTAAAGTAGTCGTGTAGACAGAGTACTAAAGTTGGTTATCAAAGTAGTTGTGCTGACAGAGTACTTAAGTTGGTTTTTAAAGTAGTCGTCTGGACAGAATACTAAAGTTGGTTATCAAAGTAGTTGTGCTGACAGAGTACTTAAGTTGGTTTTTAAAGTAGTCGTCTGGACAGAGTACTAAAGTTGGTTATTAAAGTATTCGTGCTGACAGAGTACTAGAGTTGGTTATTAAAGTAGTCGTGTGGACAGAGTATTAAAGTAGTCGTGTGAACGGGTTATTTACGTAGTTGTATGGACAGAATACTAAAGTTGGTTATTAAAGTAATCGTGTTGAAAGAGTACTAAAGTTGGTTATTGAAGTAGTCGTGTGGACAGAGTATTAAAGTAGTCGTGTGAACGGGTTATTAAAGTAGTCGTGTGGACAGAGTACTAACGAATCGTGTGGACAGAGTACTTAAATGGTAGTGTGAACAGGTTATTAAAGCAGTCGTGTGAATGAAGTATTCAGATAGTAGTGTGGACAGAGTACAAACGAATCGTGTGGACAGAGTACTTGAATGGTAGTATGAACATGTTATTAACGTAGTCGTATGAATGAGGTATTTAAAGTATTGATGTGAACGGAGTATAAATCTCATCCGTCGTATGTCTATCATTTTACCTTCGTAGTAGACGTGACTTAATGTTGAATTTCGATCACTCATGGGTTATGGTTTGTTCGATCAAAGCGCATCTATGTCAAGGTCACCAGAATGCAATAAGAATCTATATGTTATATTGATAAACATGTTTTAGGTGGAAGAAATATCTCAGAACGATGAATCCAAACTAGCTATTTCATGCACGTGAGGCGAATCTTCTGTTTCTTTCTCTTCCGTTACGAAGTGTACCTATGAGTTGGACTTTATACTTCATGAATGCCGAAAAAAAAGATACCCAAAACACATACCACCCCCACCTGTTTACTGAACAGACGACTCCTTTTCAATACAGTCTTACAACATCTACGTCTCGCATTTTATACACCCCTTGTTTAGTTAACGTGATATATCCATTACAGTTATATCGTATGATTTTTATGGGAAATTTTTAACAAATACGTCTAATCGTAGCTACTCTCTCCGGTTGGACCAAGTGTGCGATCCTTTCTTTTGTCCTACATTCTCTCAATCAATCATATAGAGCGTTTAACAATAATCCCTGGTTCAAGATTCTTGGAATAAAAAGGTGTTATCTTAACTCAGAATGCAGAATGAAATTTATTTTAATCGTACTCAAGTATCGCGACCCATCCCGGTGAGTGGTGTTGTTCAAAGATACTGTTCTCGTACGAGCAAAACATCCGAGAACTCTACACTTCTTAATGCGATAACACACACACACACACATATTGGTCAAATTCCTCTTTCATTACGTATGATTTTTGCGATGTTACAATTCAACAGATATGTTTAATCACATACAATACTTGGTAGGAAGGGTGTACGTTCTTCCACAACGTGTGTTCTGAGTCACCTCCTCGTTACACGTCACTGAGAAGGGATTCCTCCCACGCGGTGGTAGACAGATACCGCATTCCTCCGCGTACAGCCGACTCGTCTCTACACTATTGTTATTGGCAGAACAAATCGGAGACAGGAACGCCGAGACCATTTCGCATTTATTCGTATCTCGTTTTCTTGTTGAGATGTTTTTAATTTATGTGGTAAAAAAATCTGGAAATGGAGGGGGGGGGGGGGTGTTCACAGTGGGAGGGTGGAAGTGGAGGTAGGAGAGAGGGTCTACACAGCATGCTGTTAGCGGTGGGAGGGTGGGAAAAATGTTCTAGATGAGGAGACCACCACGTGACTAAAACTGGTAATGTTTGAATAGAAAAAGGTAAACATCCACGGATTCAACTGTTTATACCAGTATGTTAATTTAGATTATTCATTGGGGTTCAACACAACTCAAGTAACTGTTAACACTCTTAAGTGCGTGTATTAAAGAAAGCTCATAGGCAGAAAGCCCGCATCCCACCGCTGAAAATGGCGGTTGTCTTGTAACTTACAAGCTAACTACCCGGAGACAGAGTCCCCTTTGGCCACTCCGATTCCCTCACTCTTGTAACTTACAAGCTAACTACCTTGAGACAGAGTTCCCTTTGGCCACTCCGATTCCCTCACTCTTGTAACTTACAAGCTAACTACCCGGAGACAGAGTCCCCTTTGGCCACTCCGATTCCCTCACTCTTGTAACTCATTAGCTAACTACCTGGAGACAGAGTCCCCTTTGGCCACTCCGATTCCCTCACTCTTGTAACTTACAAGCTAACTACCCGGAGACAGAGTCCCCTTTGGCCACTCCGATTCCCTCACGCTTGTAACTCATTAGCTAACTACCCGGAGACAGAGTCCCCTTTGGCCACTCCGATTCCCTCACTCTTGTAACTTACAAGCTAACTACCCGGAGACAGAGTCCCCTTTGGCCACTCCGATTCCCTCACTCTTGTAACTTACAAGCTAACTACCCGGAGACAGAGTCCCCTTTGACCACTCCGATTCCCTCACTCTTGTAACTCATTAGCTAACTACCTGGAGACAGAGTCCCCTTTGGCCACTCCGATTCCCTCACTCTTGTAACTTACAAGCTAACTACCCGGAGACAGAGTCCCCTTTGGCCACTCCGATTCCCTCACTCTTGTAACTCATTAGCTAACTACCCGGAGACAGAGTCCCCTTTGGCCACTCCGATCCACTCACTCTTTTAACTCATTAGCTAACTACCCGGAGACAGAGTCTACTTTGGCCACTCCGATTCCCTCACTCTTGTAACTTACAAGCTAACTACCCGGAGACAGAGTCCCCTTTGGCCACTCCGATCCCCTCACTCTTGTAACTCATTAGCTAACTACCCGGAGACAGAGTCTACTTTGGCCACTCCGATTCCCTCACTCTTGGACGATACTCTGGATTTTCTACCTTCATGCATAATAATCATGTCAACATGAAACGTAAGTAAGATATGTTAAACGTTGTCAAATAAGCTACTTTTTGAACGATTTTACGCTTTACCTAGTCCCTAATATTTCGGAATCGAAACCCAACCCGCCCCGGACAAAAATGCTGGAATCGCACCTGGGTATATAAATGGAAATATAAGGAGATTATTACACTATGTGCCTACTACATTTGCAGCAGGATTATCTGTCACACTATTTTTAATGATACGCAGTCGGTTTCTTGGTAGTCTCCCTTTCGATGCCACCCTCTCTTCTCAGTGCGGTGCTTTCGAAGCATGTGGCAACGTGTAAGAATCACTTCGTCCGTCGTCTGTCCTTCCATCTGTCTGTCTCAGATTCACCCATCTTCGATGACAATACTTGATTTCGTTCACACTAGTTAAGGAAATGTAACTCTTGTTTTGTCGGGTTAAATCTCTGTGAATAGATTTCAAGAGAGTCGATTTTCAATTTAAGTATCAAATGATCGAGTTTAAATAGTAGGCTGGGGTGGAGAAGAAAGGGAAGGAGGTGACTGTGAAACATAGATAAGGATGATAACCGTCTTGTTATTGTTGCAATTCCCATTAGCATGTACGATGATACGCACATTACGTAAAAAATCCGAGAGCGCTCGCTGCAGTAGATATGACGTTAGCACGTGAGAAATGAGCCGTTTCTACATGTACATAAGTATAATACCTCGTGTCGTTATTCACGATAAAAGAGAGTGATTGAATTCCAATCGATATTATTGATGACGTTTTAATCTAAACAATCCATCACTCCTGGTCTTTACAGAGGGCAACATTCTACCGGATGATACGCTAGGTCATATATCAGTTCAACGGCCGAAACAGAGACATGGTAATATATATAGAGTTGAGCAACAATACTGCTGTAAGGCGCGCACCCAGAGACGAGCAGAACAAGATGAGGGAATCATATGACACATCTAATAAAACATATGGTATATAATAAGGTGGGTTTGTCTTTCTGCAGAAAGCTCATTTCTCACGTGCTAACGTCAGATCCTATGTTTTATTCGCTTTTGATTTGTATCTCAATATTTCGGAGTCTCCCGTGCTCCTTTCTTCCATTTCTTTTAAGCAAATTTGAGTAAGAAACTCAAACTGTGTCAGAATGTTCTGAAAAAGCGAACCACGGGTATCTTCTGTTTTGTGACCAATTCTTTTTAAATGAATTCAAATTCTGATTTTTCAATAAAATCATTTATTCGAAGAATCGATCAAAATCGAACAAATCGGTCAAAAGCACCATATCACTTCATGTCATCCCCTCACTTCCACTTCGATCTTGATGTCAATATATAATAAACACAGGTATTTATAAAGAAAGTTTTTGATTACTTTGAAACGGCCCTTTCGACTTAGTCTATATATTGTTCATAAATTTTACTGTATACTAAGTCGAAGGGGCCATTTCGAAGTAATCGCATGATCTATTTACGAATACACGTACCTGTGATAATAACAGTTTATAAAGAATACGCATATATAATTGACACCACAGGCCTAGGCTATACGGGATACACACAGACTGATGTGATGCGTTAGATCATACGGAATACACACAGACTGGTGCCATGCGTTAGATCATACAGAATACACATAGACCAATGTGATGCGTTAGATCATACAGAATACACACAGACCAATGTGATGCGTTAGAACATACGGAATACACACAGACTGATGTGATGCGTTAGATCATACAGAATACACACAGACTGATGTGATGCGTAAGATCATACAGAAAACACACAGACTGATGTGATGCGTTAGATCATACAGAATACACACAAACTGGTGCCATACGTTAGATCATACAGAATACACACAGACCAATGTGATGCGTTAGAACATACGGAATACACACAGACTGATGTGATGCGTTATATCATACGGATTACACACAAACTGATGTGATGCGTTAGATCATACAGAATACACAAAGTGATGTGATGCGTTAGATCATACAGAATACACACAGACTGATGTGATGCGTTACATCATACAGAATACACAAACTGATGGGATGCGTTAGATCATACGGAATATACACAAGCTGATGTGATGCGTTAGATCATACGGAATACACACAGACTGGTGCAATGTGTTAGGTCATACGGAATACACACAGACTAATGTGATGCGTTAGATCATACAGAATACACACAGATTGGTGCAATGCGTTAGATTGGTGCGATGCGTTAGATTATACGAAATACACACAGACTGGTGCGATGCGTTAGATCATACGGAATACACACAGACTGATTAGATGCGTTAGATCCTACGGAATACACACAGACTGATGTAATGCGTTAGATCATACGGAATACACACAGACTGATGTGATGCGTTAGATCATACGGAATACAAACAGATTGGTGCGATGCGGTAGATTGTACGGAATACATACAGACTGATGTAATGCGTTAGATCATACAGAATACACACAGACTGATGTGATGCGTTAGATCATACAGAATACACACAGACTGGTGCGATGCGTTAGATCATACAGAATACACACAGACTGATATGATGCGTTAGATTATACGGAATACACACAGACATTTAATTTACTGGGACATACAGATCATACATAGAATGTGTAGCGCTTTAGACCATGCAGATTACACACAGACTTGTATGATGTGGTGAGTCATATAAGTATTTCACGCAGATTGATGTAAGCAGTACGGAATACACTGACTGACACAATGCGCCGAATACGATGAAACACACACATGCACCGGGTAGTATAGAATACATGCAAATTGGTATCACGAGATAAGTAAAGTGTTTGTCTCATACGGAATACACACAGACTGGTGTAACGTACTCGGTCATACGGAATACGTTAAAACTGGTGTATTGCGTTGGGTCGTACATAATACACACAAACTGAAATAACGCACTGGGTCATACAGAAATACACACAGATTGATATAACACATCGAGCATTACGATATACACACAAACTGGTGTAACCCTTCTTGACATACAGAATACATACATATGTATCGTGCTGGGTCATACAAAATACACATATTAATCATACTGATTATACACAGAGTGTATTGACGCATTGGGTCTTACGGAATACATAGAGATTGCTAGATATCACGAAGTACACATAGGCTGGTGTATCGCGCTGGGTCATAAGGAAAATACACAGAGACTGATGTAACACAGTCATGCGGAATACATGAAAACTGGTGTAACGTGCTGGGTCATACGGAATACATACAGACTGGTGTAACGCAGGGTCATGCAAAATACATGTAAACTGGTGTAACGTGCTGGGTCATGCGGAATACTCACAGATTGGTGTAAAAGCTAGGTCTCGTGGACTTGGTTATTCAAAATACACACATATTGATGTAACGTGCTGGGCCATACGAAATACACCCAAACTATTGTAACCTTCCATGCCGTAAAGGGTACACACAGACTGATGAAACGCCCGGGGTTATACGGGGTCGTGTAGAACACATTTATACCAGTAAAGCGAGATTGGTGATACGAAAATACAGTGATGTAACGCGTTGGGTCATACAGAATACACACAGATTGATGTAACATGCTGTGGTGAATAGTCCTTATATAGCGTTAAATAACACAAAAGTACTATTTCGTGTTTTAATTGCAATTGCTGACCTGTTAGCGATGAAGTGTCCGATAATTAGAATGCATAATATGAATCTGTTCCATTATCAAAAGGCGAAATTACCTGTGAAAATAATTATTTCTACATCGACTTTGTTTACCAATATGCAATATTTACCTGACATAACACCTGTATAGAATATGGTGGTATTGCACCAGACGGGTGTCGCCACCAGTGGAAACCAGAGCCCAAAATCAAAGCATAATAAAATATAATTTTACGTACCTATACAAGTTTCCTATCCACAGTGGTGTTGCCCCAATATTGAATATATACCATGGATTTTCTTTATTTATCTCACTACGATCTGTATATATGCTATCGTTAGATCCTTACTCGAGATTTGCTAGCGAGTCCATACCCTCGAGTCCCGGACATCTGGAAAGGATGTCGTAGTATATTGCTGCACAGGGTATACCGCCTACAGTATGGGACAAATAGCGATTTTATTCTATGCTGTTAATTACGGATGTTCGTAAATTGAGAGACGAGACAAGACATTGGCTAACAGGTAATGCGAGTAACTATCTGTCCTACCTTTTGGCTGTATCACGTTCACTTTGCATCTGGTTACAATAATATCGACGACATTCAACAGGATTTCTTTTTTCACTAATTAATGTAAGTACATTTTCAAATTGATACAAGACAAATTCGTCATTTACGAATGCGAGTTTTGAAATTCGCATCAAAATAAAAAAAGAAAAAGAAAAAAAGAAATGTCATGACCAAAGGGAATTAGTAAAATAGTTTAAAGTGTTGATATCATGTGTTTGTTATTTGTGACGTAGTGGATTCCTCGATGGTAGAAACTTTTCTTCATATCAGGTGTCATATCAAGCTACAACCAGCTTATACGAGGCTTGAAGTTCAGATTAAGCTCATGTCTTGCAGTGCAAGCGATTTGGGCTCGATTCCGAGATTGAGCCACTATTTTTAAGAGGTTGGTTACGTCCTGCGTCCACATCGCAATATGACTGGTACCTTGTTGAAGTCGATGTAAAACTTCGACTAAGTAGCCAACAATATATTTTGTTCAAGAGAGATCAGAAATCGATTGATATCTGCCGCATCTCTCTTAATACTGGTAAATAGACTATGCATCGTATACGATACAGCTGCCATATCTTAAATGTCATGGAATTATGGGAATCTGAATCATTGTGCGAGACTCCGGTGAATGAATCATGCCCCGTTTGCCATATATTCGGTCAAATTATCCAGGTGAATGAATTATGCCCCGTTTGCCATATATTCGGTCAAATTATCCAGGTGAATGAATTATGCCCCGTTTGTCATTTATTCGGTCAAATTATCCGGGTGAACGAATTATGCCCCGTTTGCCATATATTCGGTCAAATTTTCCGGGTGAACGAATTATGCCCCGTTTGCCATATATTCGGTCAAATTATCCGGGTGACGAATTATGCCCCGTTTGTCATATATTCGACCAAATTATCCAGGTGAACGAATTATGCCCCCGTTTGCCATATATTCGGTCAAATTATCCAGGTGAACGAATTATGCCCCGTTTGCCATATATTCGGTCAAATTATCCAGGTGAACGAATCATGCCCCTTTGCTATATATTCTGTCCAACCATCCAGGTGAACGAATTGTATGTCTCTACCATATATTCAGTCAAACATCCAGATGTTTTAACTATGCCATATTCGGTCAAATCTTTTTCTGCATGTAGATGATTTTCCGTCGTGGCCGCCCACTATATGTCTCATGATTACCTGACCTTCCTCTTACAGGATATGACGACACGTGTTAGGGCAGGTCCATGGTGGAAATCCTCATCAATCGAGACGTTTATAGAATTCCTCGTCCTGTGTGAAATTATTTATAGGATCATTCTACAGAGGCGGGGTTCAAAGAAACGGGAATGTGGTCGATAAATTAAAATTCACCATTCTCTAAGTATTGTCTCTTCCGTTAAAGTGTGGGATTTGATTTGATGTTGTACCTAATGTACCATGGTGACCTAGCATAAGTTATCTGTTATTTTTATTATTATTATTAATATTATTATTATTATTATTATCATTATTATTATCATTATTATTAATATTATTATTATTACATATTATTATTCTATTGTCTTGCTATATATGAATAGGTGTCTTTTGTTTTGTTTTTAATTTGTGTTATACTGCGTGTACTGAAAAATATTTCGCTTTAATATTTTAAGAAAACATACGCGTACTGCATTCAAAGAATAAAGAATAATGAATGAATGAATGAATGAACAACATGCAAATAACACGAAAATGCCTAAACCCTTGTTTGACTATGTTCGATGTAAAGGATTGCAAGCATTTTGTTGAAGCTACACTACCTGTGCCAAGTTGTGTTTCTGCCCAGCTATGTGTAAAGAGTCACAAACTTAATGGAAATGGTACAAAATATAATGAGGTCGAAATGTTACTGTACTACAGGTTTCAAGACGTCTCGTGGTGGGAACTTGTAATGAGCAAGATCTGTGTTTATTGTTTTAGAATGTAGTTGAGATGAATTAATATTTAATACTAGTGAAATATAGATCCGTGAATATTGACCTCTGTTTCAATTTCTCTCTCAATACATTGAAAGAATATAACTATTGGCAAAATTTGAAGGGATATGTTGCCATGGAGTATGTTCACTTGATTGAACGGAGTGGGAAAAGATTTACCTTAATACTGATCATTCAGATTAATGTGAAAATGCAATATACACCATTCATCAATATGACGTCATTAGTGTCACTCACATTCACAATCAGCAATTTGATGTCATTGGTGTCACTAACGATCACATTCATCGATATGACGTCATTGGTGTCGCTCACAATCACATTCATCAAAATGACGTCATTGGTGTCACTCACAATCGCAATCATCAATATGACATCATTGGTGTCACTCACATTTACAGTCATCATTTAGATGTCTTTGGTGTCACTCACTGTCACAATCATCAATATGGCGTCACTGCTGTCACTCACAGTCACAATCATCATTATGACGTCACTGGTGTCACTTACTGTCGCATTCATTCTGTGGACATTCATGGATTTCAGAAAATCAGAAGTGCGACCAAATGTAAAGGTGACACAACCCTTTGCTGACTGGTTGTCTGCATCTGTCACGAATGTCTAAACATACAGGGATATAGATTTTAAAGTCACAGTCATGGCCACAGAACATTTATAAAGTGGTATGATAACTTTGTATGGAGCTTCATAATGCAAAAAGAATAAATGCGTTAGTCATGTAAAATCGTTAGTTACTTATTAATCAGTATTACGTCAACGTAGCGTCCATGAGTAGGTGAAGCCAGATCAGATGGCCTGTAAGCGTCTCCTGTTTGAATAACCATACCGCCACTGATACCCAAATTGATCAGACAACACACATTATTTCAGCATTACAAACATGAAATTATGTGGAACACCAGTGTATATAAGTGGTATAGCCATACAGTATAAAACACGGGTGTAATAACACTTACTGGTAAGTCGAACACTCCTCGATGAACTATTTTACGAGTTCCACTTTGCAAAGTGGGTAGGTTACAATAACATAATCCTCAAAAGTAGCTGGTATTATGTGGTACTAACAACCAGGGAATATGTTAAATATATATGGAACCCTGAAGAAAGCAGACCGATATCTGGGTAGTAATTAAGTCAGTATTTCACATGATACTAACTGGTTTAAGATAGATATCAATATTACTTGTATTACACAGTTATCTTTCTTGAAAATTCCTCTACTACATTTATCTTTCTTATAATCCATCAGAAATAGAGAAGCCCAAGAGAAGAATAATCAACATCAGTATTTAGTATCAAGCGAAAAGTTGGTTCATACAAAATAACTCAGTTGATCAATCGATTGCTACATCTCTACAATTAGATATCTTATCAGTAATGAAGCGTGAAAACCCCTATATTCCGAGTTAATATATTAATGTCGGTTTCATTTCCAAGTGAAGATGATACAGGTTTGTTTTCTTTTTGTTTTGTTTTGTTTTTTTTTCTTTGGGGGGGAGGGGGGGTTTGTTTTGTCTTTTTATTTTAATTTTATTTCTATTATTAACATTGTTATTTTATTTGTTGTTTTGTGTTTATTTTTGTTTTGTTTTTGTTGATTGTGTGACATATTAGCATACCTACCGCTTAGTTTATCATTTACTTTTGTTATGAAAGGGTAATGTTAATTGCTTGGGCTCCACTGCAGGGAAGGCGGTATAGCTCACTGGATGAGGCGTTCAGCTCGTAACCGAGAGATCCCGGGTTCGAACCCCGCCGTGGAAACATTGGTGCTCTTTCAGATGAGACAATAAAAACCGAGGTCCTGTGTCACGGTAAGCGTGGCACTAGAAGATCCCTCACTACTTCGGGAGGGTCCGTTGCAAAAGTATAAATTTCAATGCGGTACATCAGGCAGATGCTGTCACCATATATATGAAATAATCGTGGAGTGACATAAAACTATAATCAATGAATGAAAGAATGTACGCAGGGAGTTAAAATGGGGTGTGTGTGTGTGTGGGGGGGGGGGGGTGTTAGTGAGGTGTTTGTGTGTGTACACATAAATACACGGAGATGGGGGAGGACAATAATTATATTACAATCAAGTGAACGCTTTTAGGTTAAGGGAAAACACCACCCCAACTTCCTCATATGTTTGAAGATTTTTTTTATTGATTTATCCACCACATTCCATTCAGCATGAATAAAGTTATGTCATTGTTTTAATTGGAGTTTCAATAGCATTATACTAGACGATTTGTGTGTGCATGAATGTTATATTTCTTCATTTCACGTTAAACTTTCTTTATTTGTTTATTGGGGTTTTTGTTTTGTTATTTATTTATTTATTGACAATTTGTTGATATGTTTTCACTGTTATGAATGAAATAGCAAACAAATGGCTATAAATGATAAATAAATAAATAAATAAATAAGAAAGTTGATACTATATATTCATGTACTCCATGGCAACTATGAAACAAAAACCGATACTGCAGCTGCGAACTGTTTCAACGCCTTAAATCAACTTAAAATAATTTGATGATAAGCATACGTATTAATGAATGTGTCAGATAGCAAGGCACCAGTACCAACGAAAGATTGTTATAGATAAAGCTAAGAAGAATAGAACACCTTACAAATGAATCATATCCAGCTATATCTGAGAGTTTAGTGAAGGTTATATCAAAGTACCAACTCATTCCTGGAAAGGTGACTTTACCCCTCTTTATTATCTATAATAAGAGCTTTATTATGTAGTTATTATACAAGGACAGGAACGTTTTCTAGGTTGAAATTACATGTATAGTGTGTGTCCTAGAAATCACATCATCTGTAGATCATTCCTGTCAAAATTACCCAATATTGCTAGAAACACGAGGGAGAAAAGTAACACACAACATTTTCAAGATGGTCACAAAAGTCACCGTTTTCATATTGCCTTCATTTTGTATGTTACTCTCATAAAGTTTCATCAAACTCGCCATGGAAATAAGAGAAAACATTAAAGAGTTTCAAAATGATTAATATTGCAGCCACATTAGAGTAAATGACAACATTCAAATCCGTTAAATATGTATTTGAATTTGATCATTCTTATAAAATTTCATTATAACTGCTATGAAAACGTGGAGGAAAATCCAATTATAAAATCTTTAAGATGACTGCCTGTGTGTCAATTTTGGAAAATGAAGAACCATTTTAATCACGCAGGTTTATCTGGTAAAGTACATCATTCATCTAAAGTTTCATCGTAATTGATACAAAAAAAGGAGTCAAAATCCAGTTCGAAATTTCTGAAACAGTTGCCCTCAATGTCACTACATCGAGGGCGTTAAATGTAAACAACTATCATACTGAATTTATACATGGAGTATAATGTGTTTGAAAAGTTGTTTAAGTTCAAGATCAAGGTCGCTAGGTCAAAGATCATGGTACTTAAGGATACATCTTATCCTTAATAAACTATATGTAAAATATGAAACTATATATATCTCTCACGGTACAAAGGATATAGCCGATGTCGAAGTTTTTGAAAAGAGATCGAATGCAAAGTTGCTGCCACTAGGTCAAAAACCATCTTACCAAAAGAAAGCATTGATCCCAAGGAATCAGTATGACAGACATGAAAGGATAGTCCTATCCTTAACGATTAAAAAGATATGGTCCTGTCAAATTTTGCAAAAGTGGGTATAAGCCCATTTTTACCATCAGAAAATCAATGAAATTATCCAAAAGAAAACTAGAGCATGTCTGTAAAACGTACGGCCCCGCTGGGGACTTATTTTATAGCAGATGGATCCTATATTATTACCAGTAGCAACCTTGAGGTTTGACCTATTGACCCTCAAACCAAAAGGCATTATCCCTTTTTGATAAATTCAATGCATCCAAATCACACTTGTATAGGATGCACGATACCTGATAGATCATCCAGAATCCAGCAACTTTAATATAAGTTTTAGACAATAGCAACCTTGACTTTTGACCTATTGGCCCCAAAATCAATAGTAATTTTAAGAATTCCTATATAAAATTTTAATTTGGATAGGGTGCAAGGAACTGAAGTAATAATACAGAATTTAGTAATTGCAATCTATTTTTAACCGATATTGACCTTGACCTTCGACCTATTATCCCCAAAATCAATAGGCATTGTTCCCTTTAGTGAATCAACTTTGGATAGGATGCAAGGAGGCCGGTATAAACCACTGAAGGAATTGGTCGGCTCGTGACCGGAGGGCCCGGTTTAGACTTCCGCCATGGGTACACAGGTCCTGTCTTTCGGATGAAACGGTAGAAACCGAGGTCCAGAGTTGCGGTAGGCTCGGCATATAAAGGATCCCCTACTGCGTCGGGATGGTCCGATGCAAAGGTATAAATTTCTAGGAGTGACGTAAAACAATAATCAATCAATCAATCAAAATACTAGGATGCAAGGAACTTGAATTATCACTCGGGGAGCAATAATGTAATCTGTTTCCGCCAGTAGTGATTTGACCTTTAACCTGTTGACCCTAAAACAAATCATTTTCCTTTTTTTAAAATAAGAACCTATACAGACAAATTCGGTTTGAATAGGGTGCAAGGAACTAGAGTTGTCTTCCGAAATTCAATTGTGTGACGAAAGGAAGGAATGACGGGAGAACGAATAAAACACACTCTTAAGTTGATTGGTTAATTGGTGTTTCACGTCGCTTTCAACAATTTTTCAATTAAATCGCGACATGGAAGCAGGAGGTAACAAACCTCTTAAACATAGTGGCGCAACCTGGGAATCGAACCCGGATCGTCGGCGCCGTAATCCAAGCGTTTAACCACTACACCAAGCCTGTCCCAAACTCTTAAGAGGTCGGCCATGCCCGGACAGGCCATAAATACATGACAAAGTAAAAAAAAGTCGAAAAGCCTAAAAATTCTATCTCGGAATGAAATACAAAACACTAATACTTCTAAAGACACCCTTTGAATAACTCCGATACCACTGGCTTGTCAGTTTATACTGCCGGTCTCAAGTTTGTCGCCCCATCATGATATGCATCCACCCCTTGACAAAGGTGACCGAAAACACCATTTAGGGAGGTTAGGAACCTCATTTCTACCTTAGAGTTAAATATGTTAGTGATTTCGAAGACAAAGAATTTCAGTATATTCATAGTTAACGGACAGGTGACCAAAAAAAGCTAGCTTAGTTGCTTCTTCAGGTGATGGTTAAAGCCCTTGTTTGTTTTTAGCTGTTAAATTATTAAAAAGATTCTTGGTATAAGTTTGATGGGAATGAGAATTTACGAATTGTTTTGAATACCTTTACCACTAGCGAAACAGGAAGTGGAAAACTATTTTGCCCGAGGACTGCATTATATGATTTCTTCAAGTCGGACAGAAGGATGTATGTAAACTTTGAGTTACATGAAAATGAAAATGAACTTTCATTGTGGATTATACATGCACGCTCATTGGTGACACTAAAGTCAAACAACTAATACATGTAGCTGAAGCCAGGAGCATAACATGCGTCACAATTTTATAAATTCTAAATATCTGTAAATTAGAGTATTCTAAAAATCGGCCAAAAATCATCCAAAATGGTTTAAGATTGCCAGGAAAATGAGGAAGAAAATCCCATTCGAAGATGGCCGTCATATTTTTACTAGAGCCGAAGTCTCAAGGTTCCGCACATGATCGTCGACCTTGTGTACCGGGGTATGTTCATCTAGCATTGACATTTTACAATCTATTCTTTCCCGAAAACCAATGAACGAAAATTGATGAAACTCAGTAGGAATCAAGTACAAAAACCAATTTTCTGCAAAAGATTTCCAGTCTGAGCACCAGCATAAAAATCACAAGTTCTCTCAAAATATTCGATGTCAAATCCACAAAAAAGATAGGCACAAAACTGCAGCTTCAAAAATAAGTTTTAATCAAGTGCTGTTTGAATATTAAAGTTTACAATATTTCAGTAATAAACATGATGTCACATATAAAATAGTTAAGGAATTAAAAAGAGCAACAACGTTAAGAATAACATCAACAAGGTAGGGTACAATACCTTCATAAATCTACTACGGGACTATGATCTCTGTAACACATTGGTCCCGCTCTATAGTGAATGGTAACAGTAAACAAAGGTGTATTATACAGACACAGCTTCGCTACATGTATATATCCACACAGGCTTAAGACATTAAGCTTCTCTTACATGCAATAGTATACCGGGTTTAACTTGACAAATACTATTTTAAGCATAAAAGTAAAATTTTGGAAAGTTTTTTTTATTTCATTTGTGTACTCTTTTTCACATATTCTGTATATGTTTATTTTTGGTATGTACTGTAAATCCACTAATGAAAAATTTTGTTTTTAAACTGACGCCCATCATTTATTTTTGGATTAGATAAATTGGACATGACATAAATGACATCTTTATTTTTGTGAGGTCACAACATTAATTCTTATTTTTGTGAGATCACAATCTTGCCATTATACAACGTAAAAACTTCACCAACAAAGCTGCATTAGCAATATTCAAAGATGCCCTATCTTCTCTTACCACTTTTATGTGACCAAATGTTGAAGTGACACATGCTTCGTTATAAATCCATGAACTGTAAGTACCAAGTGATACATGTATATAATTATTCACACATTTGAGAACAAATGAGTGTTAACAATATTGTCTGAAATGGCATAGGGCTGTTAAATTTTTTTTTGCGAATTGTGTCAAGTTGTTCGGTCTTTTATGAACGTTGCTTATGAACACAATACTGGTCCGTGAATTGGGTTTATACAGGATTGTTTACAATATTTTGTGAATTGTGTTAATTACTACAGGACTGTTAACAGTAAATACTACAGGAGCGTTAACAGTAAGTGCTACAGGATTGTTTATAGTATTCTTGGAATTGCTTAAAGTATTTCTGGATTGTTAACAAGAAGTATTACGAGATTGTTCATAGTATCCTGTGAACTGTGTTAAATATTACAGGATTGTTTTAAAATAGTAAGTGCTCCGAGAATGTTAATAGTAAGTGCTACAGGATTGTTTATAGTATTCTGTGAATTGTTTTAAGTGTTTCTAGATTGTTAACAGTAAGTACTGCAGGATTGTTAATAGCAAAATCACAAAGGACTGTTAAATGTAAGCACTACAGGTTTGTTGACAGTACAGTAAGTAGTACTGGATTTTATTACAGGATTTTTAACTATGTACTACAGGATTGTTAAATGTAAGTACTTCAGGATTGTTAAAAGTATGTATCACAGGACTTTTCACTGTATTCTGTAAACAATATAGAGTACTACATGGTCGTTTCTCACTATAATATTGTAGTGACCTGTATAAATGATATATATTGTAAACCGTCTTTTATTCGCGACAATTTATTTTATACTAGTATATAGATATTGATATATATATATATATATATATGATTTTCCATAAACTGCACAATGATATTGAAATGGATATGTATTTACTACAATACTTAAGTATAAGAACATTTCAAACTTTCTTAGTGACCATAGAGAAACATGATAGAAAATCAGTACTATCATATATCATTACTCACACTTTATCATTTATTGTGGATTCTGAAATTGAATTTTAAGTTTCAAATTGCATGTTTGCTGGATTAAGAAAATATTAATTTTATTAAATTCCATCAACTTTATTATATGCTCTGCTAGAAATTAAATTATATGGAGAAATGGTAAATTTAGAAACTTCGGCGAGACTGATAACAGTTATATGTGCACTAGTGTTGATCGATGGGCTCTCATGTATGTAAAATATTTTACATACAACCAAATTAGGACAACAATAAATACACGACACACTGAAAAATAGATGTATAATATAATATATCAAGGCATGGATAAGTTTGATTAAAATTATCCTCACAAATACAAACATATGTTATGAAACATTGTGAATGAAATGGGAATCCAACTCCTTGATGAAAGAGTTATCTTTCCCTGATACAAATTACATGCTTACTCAGAATACCATCAAATACATTGTGTAACTGGTTTAAAAACTCCGTATGTCCAAGTTCTTGAAAGAATTCCTCAAATAACATACCAAAAATATCTAGTTGACACCAGATACTAGAAATAACAACAAACATCCATGAAGATTCCAATGCACTCATTCTTATTTGATTTAATATAGATATTTTGACCGTATACCATTTCTGAGTCTCTTTTATCTTAAATAAAAAAAAAATTAAAGGGTCATGAAGTGAAAGGACATCAGTATATAATCATGATGATTTATATGTTGAATTCAATAATGCACTGATAAACATAATGAAAAAGACATTTTTTAAAACTGAATTTAAAAAGTACTAGCTATAATATTCAACTTAATAAAAGAAATTTGTCAATGTTTACAGATTTGTGAATGTTAAAAGATGTTGAGGTACTTTTTTTCAAACTTAAGGTATGGTATATTGGCTTCAGTATTGATACGATTCTGGTATTTAAAAAAAAAATTGTTTCTCTTTGCATATAACACATAAAATAAGGTATTTTATCACTAGGGATTCACTGAGAATACATGAAAAATTTTCCAACTTATTGATTTAAAAAATTTAAATCAATGATCACAATCAAGGGCTTAAGTACAGTATTAACTGATTCCTGCCGATCATAGATACCTCACTGTAGTCTGTGATATAACTTACGTAAGCAATGAAATATCAGTGTAGTACTCACAACAATTTATCACGTTAGACATTCATGAACCCCTGAAAATCAGAGGCCAGACCAGGTGCCTCGGAGTAGTGTCTCCTGACAGGCTAGGCACACCTACCATGAATGCCAGCAATGTACGACATTGGACATTCACAGACCCCTGGAAATCAGAAGCCAGACCAGGTGCCTAGAAGAAGCATCTCCTGACAGGCTAGGAACACCTGCTATGAATGTCAGTAATGTATCACAGAGGACATTCATGGACCTCTGAAAATCAGAGGCCAGACCAGGTGCCTAGAGGAAACATCTCCTGACAGGCTAGGCACACCTGCTATGAATGCCAGCAATGTATTACAGAGGACATTCATGGACCTCTGAAAATCAGAAGCCAGACCAGGTGCCTAGGAAAAGTCTCTCCTGACAGGCTAGGCACACTTGCCAAGAATGCCAACTATGTATCACAGAGGACATTCATGGACCTCTGAAAATCAGAAGCCAGACCAGGTGCCTAGGAGAAATCTCTCCCATCAGGCTAGGCATACCTGCCATGAATGCTAGCAATGTATCACAGAGGACATTCATGAACCTCTGAAAATCAAAGGTGAGACCAGATGCCTAGGAGAAGTCTCTCCTGTCAGGCTAGGCACACCCACCATGAATACCAGCTATGTATCACAGAGGACATTCATGGACCCTTGAAAACCAGAGGCGAGACCAGATGCCTAGGAGGTCTCTCCTGTTAGGCTAGGCACACATGCCATGCATGCCAGCAATGTATCAAAGAGGACATTCATGGACCCTTGAAAATCATAGGTGAGACCAGATGCCTAAGAGAAGTCTCTCCTGTTAGGCTAAGCACACATGCCATGAATGCCCAAAACTTGAGTAAAAATACAAAATATTTTGGGACTGCTTTAAACAAAAGGATTTAAAGCAGACAACTGCCACAAGGATTTGTACTGATATTTTCTCAAAGAAAATAATCTGCACTTGGTATTGTAATGAAAAGAATTCTGTAATTAGAAACGTCAATATTTGTTCTTAGTCATGCGTTTCTCGAAATGAAAGTGTGAACAAGACTTTGCAAATACATGTACTTCCTTTACAAAGTAATCAAAATAACACATTTTATACAAATGGAATGTGTTTCAAGAAAGATTTACAGAATTTAATAGACTCCTACGTCATACCATTGATGTGGGAATGAAGAGATTATGGAGAAATTCTGGGATGGATATAGTATCTTCACTTCTCTGGTACAAAAAAAAATATACCATAAAAATGCTGTAAGACGATAATCCCTATATCAATGGAACATTGTTTATGATGTACAGTAGACAACTTACTGTCAGATTTTCCATGAAAAATAGTGACAGTAGTTTGGCACTGATCATACTCCTGATTTTAGGATACTCTTCAATTACTGATGGCATCTAGTCCTGATTGAAAAAGTCAATTTCTCACTAAAGTTTGTTTTTTACTTTTCTCATGTCTCATGTACAATTTATACCAAACACAACATTGATACTGAGGACCAATTAACTATAATATTAATTTATCTGAATCAAAATTTTGGTCATCAAGTTATTTATATGGTAATCTTTCTTTTCATTTTCTGAGTAATTAAAACTATGGTCTTGTTAAGAATATATACTTAATACTTTTATAAGTTATTCAACGGTCTGGGGTTTTTTTTATTAGACGTTTTGGAATAAGTCAAAACAAGATATGTAATGCAAGTAAGTATTTTTCCTTTAAAGATAATATTCCCCTGATATCCCTTCACTATAAAATGATAGATGTATCTAAATCTTTGTATATATAACCTTAAGATTAAATGTAAGAAGATATTTTTACACAAAATAATAATGTTTAAATCTGTAAGATATGGGTACATAAACACCTTTAAAATTGAAATAGTATATATATATATCATGTATGTACATATATGAGTTATCCCAGAATGTTTTAATATCGGTCAACAAGTGACCAAAGGGAACATGCCTGTATTGTTTATTGATGTATGCATATGGTAAATCTAATTGTATACCACTCTCTAAGGTGTGGTGAAGCATCTTATGCTTACAAGTTCTACTTTCTGATTGACTTGAATAGCAAAAGCTAACAACAGATTGATGGACCTTATCAATCACTGGAGACTAAAATCACTGCCACTCTAGAGTCTTATAGTTAATACATATATTTAAACACACCTAGAAAAACCTTTGCCCCACAGTTCATGAATTTAACAGAGTTTGATAGAGGGCTTCATACTTTTTCTAAACATGTACTCAATTTTCAAAGCAGTAGAGAAAAAGATTATCAAAGACTAAGTATATTATCATTATGTTCAATTTGGCCTTGCTCTAAGGACCTAAACTTTGCCCCAGTGGGTAACGACTTTTGGCAGAGAACCTCATGACCTTTCTAACCATGTTTTTAATTTTTTAACATTGAACAGAAAAAAAAATTCTAAGACCGAGTATGTTGTCACTAGATGGCTATATACACCGTTCCACTTTTCAGCATAGAAAGCGATGTTTAGCGGATTTTTGATTGTTATACTTATGACGTCATAATCAAATGTCGGACTTGTCCAACCTTGCATGACGTCATCATAGTCAGATTTTGCGCTAAAGTGCTTGACTTTTGACGAAAGTGGAACGGTGTATTGGTCACACCCTAGGGACTGAAGCATTTCCATAGAGTCATGACTTACAATTATTGTAGAGGGCTTCATGCTATATAAAGTCATTATTCAGTTTTTCTTTACAATACATTAAAGTGAAGAAGAGTTTCTATGACCACCTATATCATCACTATATGTCTATATTAACTCCATCCTATGGTTCAAACACCTTCTTTGTACGTTACGAATTTCATGATTTGGTTGAAGGTTTCATGGTCTTTTTAACCAACTCAGATTTTCTTTACAAAGAATAGATGTTGAGGAAAAAATGAACTACAATGTATTCATATTGGGCCATCTCTATGGGAGTAATCTCTGCCCCAGGGGTCATGAACTTCACAATTTTGGTAAACTTTTAGGAATCCATTCTCTTTATAAATATACATATGGTTTTTGTCCCTGATCTATAGAAGTAGAGAAAATAATATTTGGTAAAGTTGGGTGGGGGATCATGGAAACCATGATTTGTGGTTTTATCCTAAAGATGTGGAATTTGGTGACAATAAGCTTAGCATATTTAAAAGGAAGTTGAAAATGTTTAATTGTTATCTGAAAACAGACTCTGAACAATCACAAACATCTCAAACTTACTATAAAAATCAAACTGTTAGAAATGTTTAACCATTACCTGTTATATTATACATATACATGTATATAGAAAAAATGTGTCATCACGATGATTGTATAGATTGTTAAGCTCGACTTTTCTCAATTATTCATGATTACTGATCGTCGAGCAATAATAATTAATAATGGTCAAATTACAAAAAAATTCTAATTGCACTATGTACTAGCTCAGCTATAGTTAGAATAGATAGAATCTATAAAAAAGTAGACATAAATATACTTTGAGGTATATCAATTATCCTTATAAAATTGGCAAATTTTAGCAGAAAAATTCTCCATTCATTGAACATAATTAATAACAAATGGTATATAAAACACCGAAAAGATGGTACCTGTTAATTATATATTAATGAAAATAACATTTATCCAAATAAGGCATGAAATCCATTTTACAAATAGTAGGTAATTGATTACATAAAGAGTAGGTCATTTGTAATTACATAAAATGACAGCTAGTGAGATGAGTATAACCTTACACATAAATGTACTGTAGTAAATAAATACTGGCAAGACTAAATAATCTATAAGAAAAAGTCATTACAATGTATTCCAAAGTTTTCCATAGTTGTGTGATTTATGCATACAAGAAATTGTAGATATTTACAGATTGAATAAATCTGTTCACTCTGGTCATTCTAAAGAACCTTCAAATTTTACTTTGTAATATTTAAATGGATAGACGGATGCCAACAATAATTTGTCTTCATTTCATACACACACACAAAAAAGGCCAGAGCTAAAACATTCATCCTATCTAAATTATGAAGATAGTATGGACAATTGCTTCTAAAACGAATTAAATATATTTGATTGAAGCTCAAAATAGATATATGTTTTAACCTATTCTATATCTCTATTCTAAATATTTATCCATTATAATATGAGTTCATTTCTATTTGTTTCTTTTTCATTTTGAGATTCATACCTTGACTACTTTATTTTTATGTCAAAATATTTACAGTCTACTGGAACTAACTTAATATATATGAATCAAAAACATCAAGTATTTTGATTAAAAATTCTTTACACATCATCGTTTAAAACAAGTACATGTAAGTCAATATATGGAAACAAAAAGTTATTGACTGCCATGTAAGTAGCTTAACAATGTAAACTCGTATAAGGAATGTTATTTGCATTATTTCCTAACTGTTTTCTATGAACCATCTGACTTCAATCAAAAACTGTAAATTCTGTCAATGAAATTTCAAAATTTCTCCAAAGGCTTATATTATCCACTCAAAACAAAATCATCCAATGAAAAATCAGGATTTGACAGGAGAATTTACAATACAAAACGTAGCCACTACACTTATTAATTAGTGAAACAAAAAACAACATCAGCCGATATGATCTTGAAAGGACTAAATTTCGTGTTACCCATCTCTGACTTCAAGTAATAGTACAACACTTCTTATTTTCTAGCAAGGTGACACAATTTGGACTTGGTCCATTAATGGGTATACAAAAAAGAACACTGGGTAAATTTGGTCCATTTAGCCATTCGTTGACTTTTCTTAATTGACACAATCTTGGGCAGGTACAATTTGCTCCGCAATAAAAGGACTATCGTCCTTTGGTGTAAAAGGTCAAAAGGTCACAACCTTGTATTTCATTTGTCATGGGAATGGTTTTCTTCTTTATGCAATGCTAGTTTTTTCATTTGTCGAATGACAGCTGTAGCATTATAGGCTTGCTGAAGTAGAAAATATACAAACTCTTCATATTTTTCATTAAATATTACCATAATATACAGTATAAACTGTATATATAACTCAAATTCCTTAATAAAGAATGACATGAGAAGTATGTAAAGAATGTACTATATATCTTTAGTTGTTCAATTTTGTTTTACCAATATATACAGCTACACAGGCATAAGAAAAGTGGGGGCGTGAGGTCCCACCTCCACTTTTCATAGAATAGTTACATACATTTTTATTATAATAACCCAAACAATTGCCATAAAATGAGAGTTTTATTATAAAATGCCAATAAATTGTCAAAAAAGTTTCTATTTTCTCTTTTAAAATTCAGCTGACAATTGTTACAATTAGCTCTTTGCTATGTAATTGATTCTAATTGAGAGTTTTCATTGGTGTTCCTCTATTTTTTCGGACTTAGTTTGCCAATGTAGCTACATAAAAGAAGACAAAAGAGTTGTCATGACCTTCAAAACAATAAGGCTATATCTTGCACATTGATATATATCATTTAGTGAAAGATATAAAAACTTTAAACAAACAAGTTTTCTTTGTAATCTGGCCTTGTAACATCTAATAATGATACATATTAGCTGACAAATTATAAAATATCAAAGATTATGTATTTCAAATCAAACATTTGGGTCATATCATAGACAATAAAATATTGTAAACTGTTTTGAAAAGAACTACATTTGTACATTGAGTTTGCATTTTTGGTGTATGAATGTCTTGTAAAACCATGAAGAAAGCACTCATTCCTGTTATATACTACTGTGGCAAGGCCTATCCATTATAAACTATTCTAAGAGACACCAGAGAAACTTTCTGAACATACTGAAGAATCTTATTGATAACATACCTTCCATTTGGTCTTTGCAAAATTTTTACGAATTTGTTCACTAACAGAGGCATGAATATCTTTCTCCAGTGCTGTGTTCCCACTTATCCTGTAAGTAATCAGACATAACTCATGACGATAACAACCACTGTACATGTCATTTACAAGCTTCAATTTAATCTTTAATATTTATTACTGTTGAATTTGATACTATGATTGTTTTATTTGTATAGAAGTGGTTCTTGTTTAGTGGTGATGAACACAGGAGTACCTGGAGATGACCTTTGGTAGGTATACAATAGTACCTGGAGATGGCATTCAATAGGTATACAAGTATACCTGGAGATGACATTCAGTAGGTATACAGGAGTACCTGGAGATGATCTTTATCAGGTATATAGAAGTAAAAAAAGATTACCTGTATCAGGTGTACAGGAATACCTGGAGCATCATTAAGTAGGTATACAGGAGTACCTGGAGATGACCTTAAGTTGGTATACAGGTGTATATGGAGATTACCTTTAGTAGGAATACTGGAGTACCTGCTTTAGTAGGTATACAGGAGTATCTGGATATTACCTTTATTAGGAATACAGGAGTACCTGTAGGTGACCTTTATTTGGTATACAGGTGTACCTGGAGATTACCTTTAGTAGGAATACAGGAGTACCTGTAAATGACCTTTAGTAGGTATACAGGAGTACCTGTAAATGACCTTTAATAGGTATACAGGAGTACCTGGGGATTACCTTTACCAGGTATACAGAAGTACAAAAAGATTACCTGTATCAGATATACAGGAGTACCTGGAGATGACCTTTATAAGGTATACAGGAATACCTGGAGATGACCTTTATAAGGTATACAGGAATACCTGGAGATGACCTTTATAATGTATATAGAAATACAAAAAGATTATCTGTATCAGGTATACAGGAGCACCTGGAAATTACCTTCATAAGATATACAGGAATACCTGGAGATGACCTTTATGAGGTATACAGAATGTAAAACACGAAAATAGCTGGTGTCACACGACTATGGCACTAACAATAATATACCAGAGTGGACATTCATTGACCCCTGAAATTCAGAGGTGAGATCAGGAGCCCGGGAGGAGTACAAAAATATTACATCTATTAGGTACACAAGAGTACTTGGAGATTACCTTTAAAAGGTATACAGGAATGTACGACCTTTAGAAGTTTAAAAAATGAATTTTGAAGATCATGCTTCAGTGACCTCAAATGTTTACCCTCTTTTATTTATATATATTTAAACATTATCTACCAGTTCATTACATATTATTTCTTTCATATTTTTGATAGAAGGCCAACTTACAAGAATTATAGAAATTACACATACATATACAGGTAGACATGCTAGTCAACAAACTTAATTATTAACAAAGATTAGAGAAAATTTCTGAATCATAATAGACCTTTTTCCCATTGATCTTATATTTCATTTCATGCCATACATATGATAATCTGCTGTAAAAATTTGTGCCATTTTACTCTGACGCCACTATGCTAGAACTTACGTCATAATGCAAATCCAAGCAAAAATTAGCATGTCTGGCATAAGTCCCCTTACATCATACAAAATTGGAAAAGCATCTATTTAAAAACATATACTTGTTTTTGCACCTATTGTCTGGTTGTGGTCCCTCCCATCAACAAGGTTTTCTAAATACATGTAATACTTTGGGGAGAAACTGTTTACTTATACAATACTTTTCGCATCTATTTTGTCCTTACTCCTCAGTACAATATCTAAAGGAGGAATGCACTTATGGCAGAAAAATAGAGGTTGTAAACAAATTTTAGGTAGGACCTGTCATACAGTAAATCAACTTGAAGTAAACATCACTCGCACTATGAAGGCATATAGAACAGGTCAAGTCAATTTGCAAAAAAGACAAAGCACTTAGATTATTTCATACCGGTAACTCATAACATTTATGATTATCATTTTTGCAATAAGCATGTGTCACCTCACTAAAAATGGTTCTCACCGACAAAGTGATTCCTGAGTGTTTGTATGCTTTACTGTGACACAAAATCCTGGATCACAGAATCAAAGACAGACACACATCTTTGTAGAATATCCCCTTCCATTTTTATATGTATAAACATGTATTATTGACAAAGGTTTTGCTAAACCCTGTTTACATACATTATTGACCATGGTTTAGCTACGGACTGTTTATATATATTACTGACCATGGGTTTGCTAAAGACTGTTTACAAGTATATCTTCTTTTTGGGTCTTTACACATCAGATTTCTTATGAAGTCTTTTGCTGAAAAAGAAAAGAAAATATACACACGTATAATACATATCAAAAGCATTATACATACCTCCAATTTATAGTATGCTATTTATCAAATGTTGATATTGATTTTCAAATCATAAACATCTCTTTTTTAAGATTTAACCACTGCTAAATAATTGGCATCATATGTAAGCATATATTCTTGTATTTTGCATTTTTTTTTAATTCACAAAGTGAGAAACATCTGTTTTTCTTCACAGAGTTGACAGAATTACAACATACATGTAGAAGCCACTGCTATTCTTATCAAATGTCATGTAACATAGAAAAAGCAGCACTTACAGATACATGTATTTCATATTTGTGACATTACATGTAATCATGAAAATGTACCCTTTACAAATGCAAGAGAACAAAATGATACATTTCTACACTGCTAAATATAGGTGTATTGATAGTTTTGGCCAAACCAAATTATATGTCTGTTTCCTGCCTCCCAATTTATTTTTATTTCTACCTCTTACCCTGAAATATTCTATGGTATTTCAAGATTTTAATTTCCCAACATTTATGTCTATTGGCCAGATTTCACGGTGGAACGAGGTCATCTGTCCAGTAAATATTGAAATAAACCAGGGTTCATGATTTACTGGTGAGTCTATGGCCATTTCCTGGTATGTGTCTAAATTTAGTAACAGTTAATGTTATTTAGAATACTATCTATTTATTGAGGTAGTCCTACACTTCAACATCTCACATCACTAATGGGAGAACTTAACTGTAAAGACTTGTGTAATGTCTCTACACTTGATCGAAAGCCACCATAGTGATGGTTACAAAATCAATAGGTAAAATATCATCAAAACATTTACCAAAGTGTGACACAGGAAAATCCTTTGATGTCAAGTCAATTAACAATATTACACTAACTTGCTTTTTCAATATGATTCTATACACCTGAATATCATTATTAGCTTCGCTTTCATCTCAAACTATCATGGAGTTTTTTGTGAAATAAACATAAAATTAAAGAGAGTTGAAAATTTGTGTTTTTACATTAAGACCTACACATATGACTCCATGTACGTGAACTGACCTGATTGCGAGATATCATCCCAATATGGTGAGTCAAACTCATACTCAGCTCGTAGTATCTGCTGAAACAACACTGCATCATTCTCATCATAAAATGGAGGATACCCACATAATCTGAAAGCAGTAATGTTATTAAGGTCTATTAATTAATACCTAGCATTATCTATAACGATAATCATGGAACACAGAAATGCTGAAGCTATGATTAAGGTAAAACATTTTATAACTTTAAACATAATGAGAACTGAACACAGCTTCATGCAATATCTTATGGGATAGTTTCAACAAAGGACCTGAAGCCCAACTGATTTTAAAATAACTTATGGATATGGGCTTTACCCAAGTCCTTGAAAGACAGATCTCCATTAAATATGCTGAAGATCTATTTGATCTGGAGGACATACTTCTAACTTGTATAAATAATCGATGAAATCAAATTATGTGTTTTAGAGGAAAAATTGATGCAAGTACTGATTACTCTCAGTGAATACAAAGAGAATGGATCAAAATACAAGTATAGTTTCTTTGAGAACAACACCATCAACCAGGCAGCATTCATTGGGAGTTTCATCATATTCCACCTTATGTCTTGAAATACAAACCACAATGAAATTTTACTGAGGACCAGTTTGACTAAATTTCAGTCAAAAATCTTGAAAGATACATGCAAAAAGGAGAACTAATGTATCAACAGACAGACAGAGGACAAACAGATACACAGACAACTGCACTGTAGTAAACTTCCCACATTTTTCACTGCAGGCAGTATAAATTTGATGATTTTAATATACATAAACTAGTAAAGTTTAAAAGCTCAAATATACTACTGCATAAACTATTCAAACATTAGAATAATAGTCACAAGAAACTGCTTAAGACAGTATGGCCGAATTGCAAAGCAAATTAAAAACAAGGTCAAGATCACAAGGTCAAAAGATATGGAATCAATGAAAGCACTGGTCATAAAGAACCCATGTGTGAAGTATCAAAGCCCTACCCAAATTGACTCAAAAGATATAGCCAAAATTAAAATTTGTGTAAAGTAGTTGAAAGTCCAAGGTCAAGGTGACTAGGTCAAAAGTCAAGGCATGATTTGAAAGCTTTGGTCATAAGGAACCATGTGTGAAGTATTATGTTTACACTCCTCTTAGTAGCTGAGATTTTGCTTAAACCAGAAACTTTAACCAAAATTATGACAGACAGACAGACATACAGACAGATGGGCATCGCCAATTTATAGACTTGAACTGCTTTATAATCTGGCCAAAAGTCAAAGAGAGTACAATTGCTTTGTTAATTTTGTGATGCTGTATCCTTGTCATTTCAGCTATACTGAGGTGGCCACTGTCTGGGTAAATGCCAGTATTCAGAGAGCAAATGCAACTTATGCATACTTCTGCACCTTTCCTGTCACACAAACCTGGATTCCTACACAGATCTGACAGAAATGAGAAGCTACAGGAAGTAAAGCACATTTTATCCTTGGCAACAAAGTTTCCAAACAAAACCATGTAAACTTAAAATTAATTTTACCAGCATAACAGAGGATCATAAATCATATGACAACATGATATAAAGCAATGTATTATGTGGCAACATGTGATGATATACAATGACATATGATTAAACACAATGACACGATGACAGCATATTATATGACCATATTACCAATGACATTATGTCACATAAAAAAGACAATATATGACATATAGAATGAGATTTCAGGACAATAAAACAATGACATACGATATGATATCTTATCCCAGAATGGCACATTGCATGATGACATCATGACATATAAGATGACATTTTTTTGATAATCATACCATATGATATGCAGCAGGATGACATATTACATATGATATATCACTTACAAAATATATGATATGACACCTATTGACCAGCAATCCACTTCTTTACCATATGGCTGTTGAGCTAAGACCTCTGGGGCTGAAAAGAAACAGAAAAGTATTAATAAATACACTTAAAACTTAACGTAATACAGAAATCATATAGATGGAGAAATATACACAGCAAAAAAATAAATGACAAAATCGTCTGTTGGTCTTGTTTGGCATCACAGATGACAGAAATGATGGAAAGAGACCTAAAACGTCTGGGATGAAAATATTGAAGTTAAAACAGTGAAAATGTGAAAGATAAACTGAGAGATGGCTAAGTTTTCCGTAAATTACTCTGTTTTGTATTTAGTTCTGCCAGCAATGGAAACCATGAGGGTTTTTTTTTCACTTATTTAACTCCCAGGTGTTTAATGCCCTGTATTATCTTTATCCATTTGCCAATTTATGAAAATACATTTGTAACACAAATAACATGTCTGCATGAGAAATAGCTAACATAAGACACATCTTATTCAATGCAGTGTCAAAATCCATCATAGACTAATGGGAAATGTGAACACACTGCATATACACTGCACTAAAAATCACTTTAATCTGTAGTGAGGTTTGGGTATTCCTCAGAGACAAGGAACGCGAAAAATGTGAAAATGAAGATTTCATACTTCGATAAATGTTGCCATTACGGACACTATACTCCTATGAGTAGTAAAAGAAACCCTTATGGAAAAGAGGCAAAGGAGAAAACAAAGACCGCAGAAAAATATTTAGCACGCATGATGCTAGAAGTACAAGAACACAATACACAATGAAGAATGAAGAATCATGAGAGCTCACTTAAGGACTACGCCAAACCCATCATGGCACAGAATTTCGGAGATAAAGGTCCATTAAATCTAATACAGAGTCCCCAGAGACCCTTACTGAAATGAAAGGGATTAATTACACGACAAACAATACACTGTTATGACAAACACTATAGCAATGGTTTTCTACACTAATCTATATCAAGGTCTGGTCCCTACAAATTGTATTACCCAGAGTTAAGTTGAAATTAAGACTGGAAAAAATGATTTTTAAAGCTACATTTTAATTTTGTAGGACACAAATTTTATCTGTAATGTAATATTCTTAGAGGTTTGTTCATGAAGATAAGACAGCAGTGAATTACTTTTTTCATAAACATTGCAAAGGAAAACTTGAACTGATACTGTATTCTCTATTCTACTGTATTCCTATATCCCGTTATAACCACATGGCAGATTGATATTTAATTACGAATTTAAGTGAAGCTTACGGAATAAGTGAGAATGTCTTTCAATGTAAACCTGTAGATGCTAAGTGTTTCTCTCCAGCATCTCTGACTTACTCTACCACTTAACACTGGCAATCAACATATAGATCAAATAATCCTATAGTGTTATCATGCACCACTAAACATTAGCCATCACCATGCACAGAAAATAATCCTGCTGTGTGTCATCCCTCACCACTAAACACTAGCCACCACCATGCACAGAAAATAATCCTGCTGTGTGTCATCCCTCACCACTAAACACTAGCCACCACCATGGAAGGAAAATAATCCTGCTGTGCGTTTTCTTTCATCACTGAACATGGGTCACCACAATGCAGAGAAAGCAGCCCTGCTGTGTATCATCCTTCATCACTAATCCAATCCTTCACCACTAAACACTGGCCACCACCAATTAGGTGAAATGATCTTTGTGTGGTGGTAAAAAATAAAACATGACAGTCATGCTCTTGAACCTATAAAATTCTCCAAGCAGACGAATATAAAATGTATAAAGCCAATTATTCTCTACTTAGCAGTTAAACTGAAATGTCTCTTCCTATGATGAGCCTTCTGAGGTTTTCACATAAAAATTTCCTATTTTTGCAATGACTTGGATTTCTAGGAAGGGTTTCAGATAAAGTAGGAGAGACAACGTCAATGTAAAGTTGCATCAAAAGTCAAATGCTCATGAATTTTTTGTTTTATGTCATGCTACGACAATTACAATTATACAATGACAGTATTACACAGAGAATGTACTGGACACACGTGCCACGTTTACTGTAACATGATCTCTTGGCTTTTACTGTCTCATCAACAAGACAGGACACTGAAGTGGAGCCACCTGTGGGACTTGAACCTAAGACTTCTTGGTCATGAGCCAGCACCTTACTGACTAAACTATACCAATTCCATGAAAATTGGGTACTTACATTGAGGAAAATCATTAAACAAACTTAATAATACAATCACATAGGTCTAGTCTATGTAAATCATATACATCTATGATAAAACTGTAACGTGTAATTTTGAATGAATTTGATATCGACTCTGACAAAAAAAGTGCCATATTGTTCAAGTTAATCAAAGTGCTGAAAAGTTTCGATTGTTCTGTTTCAACAATTATTGAAAAATTATTAAAAAAATCTTGAAACAGTTTGATTATCAATACCAAATTAAAACCTCAGTGTGTTTAGGAAGATGAAAATGAGAAATATGATAAGAAATATCTGGCAACAGAATATGGACAATGTTAATAAAAAAAAACCTCACTGTAACCCTTAGGTTCCCTAAATATCATTTTGTTTTAGACGTAAAGGTACAACTGTAGATCTGTAATATATTGTACCATGAAATGAAATGTCTCCTATGAGCAAATTTCCAGAAGAAAGGGAAAGAATGCATTCAACTCAAGATTACAAAGAGAAAATGATGTAACATTTCAACAATGATAATAATTCATGATTTATAATGAAGAACATTTCAGGTCAAGAAGCTATTAGTTATTCAAGGAAATCAATCACATAAAATCTTTTGGGAAAAGAGTATGGGATATTAAGTGGAAATTGGGATTGAGAAATGAGAAATATTTACAAAAAGAAAATGGGAATTGATGGTGAAACCCCTCAGACTATCATCCTATAATAGACCAAATTCACAGACTGCTTTCAACAGAACTACAGATATTGGTGTGAAGTAATGAACCTATGTACTTTGAATACTCCTGTGCTGCCTTCTGTCACTAACTGAGTAATTATCTATCTCAATATTGGTGACAAATGAAAATGTGCAAAAGTCTCTCTATATCTTTGGCGATAATCTTCAATGAGGACTGATCAAAACCGTTTTGAAGATAATCAAAATCAAAGTCCAATACTCACATAAAGAGATTGTTCACTCATTGAATACTTTGGTAATTGTATCATATACAATATCAACACTATCCAACATATTTACCATAGTAGTAACATCTTTAATCCACATGATTTTTGTAATAATTGTATTATTATTATTATTGTAGATCGTCCTAATCTGTTATACTAGAACCTAAAACAAAGGAATTTTTTGTTTTCTGCTTGATCTTATGATACTGTTACCTATTTTTCAAACTACACATCCTGGGGTGCCACATGCAGTTTTCTGCTTGGTCTTAAAATATTGTTACCGATTTTTCATACCTACGTATCCTGGGGTGCCACATGCAGTTTTCTGCTTGATCTTATAATATTGTTATCTATTTTTCATATCTACGTATCCTGGGGTGCCACATGCAGTTTTCTGCTTGATCTTATAACATTGTTACCTATTTTTCATACCTACATATCCTGGGGTGCCACATGCAGTTTTCATCTTGATCTTATAATACTGTTACCTATTTTTCATATCTACGTATCCTGGGGTGCCACATGCAGTTTTCTGCTTGATCTTATAACATTGTTACCTATTTTTCATACCTACATATCCTGGGGTGCCACATGCAGTTTTAATCTTGATCTTATAATATTTTTACCTATTTTTCATACCTACATATCCTGGGAAGCCACATGCAGTTTTCATCTTGATCTTATAATATTGTTACCTATTTTTCATACCTACGTATCCTGGGGTGCCACATGCTGTTGCCATGATACCAGATTCCTCAGTCTTGGACAAACCAAAGTCACTTATCATTATTTTGGAATCTGCATCAGTACTGTAGTACAACAGATTTTCTGGCTGAAAAAGAGTGGATTTACAAATACAGTTACATAAGGCATGTACAATTTCATCAATTCTTAACTGATAGGAGCGAACTTGTTGGCATATGTATCGTCATTGTTACACAACATGGCATAAATATAAATGTCTACAGAGTATTAAGAAAACAATGTGAAATGACGGCAAATATGTCTAAATAGGCCAGACATAAATACAATGATATTTATGATATTAAGATATTCAATATGACCAAATAAGGGTCAACACTACAAGAGTCAAGGTCAAATCTAAATTTCGATTTCCATTTAAATATATTTATCAGTTTTTAATACATATCCTCCTAATCTTATCCTTCTAACATTCACCATAGTAAATTTCACCTACCAAACGAGTCCTATCATTTTAAGTGATTGTAACAACCAATATTATAAATGTATACCTGGTTTTCTTTATTGTAACTTAAAAACTAAACATGTTGAAACTAAACATAACATACTTATTGATATCAAGTAAATGTTTGATCAACTTTTAGTAATCGATCTCTAAATAAAGTTATAAAGTTTTGAATAACTTGTAAATTCAGCTCCCTCCTATTCTAAATATATATGATAAAAGGTACCTTCTGATCCAACATCCCTTATACAGAGCCACAACTATCAGTATTATGCATAAACTTGGGTATCATCAGCATTATTAAAGTCTTTTTAAACATAAATAGAATTTTAACATTATTTTCTTACGATCAACACCTATTTTAGTAGAACTGTCCTAATGGGACAAGTACCTCTCGCAGAGGCATTGTATGACAACAAATTTAGTCTTGGACTAAGTGACCATAGTGAAATGACTTTGTGTTATGGGTAACAATCGTTATATGTGTGAAGTGTCTTGATTACTGGATGAAAACCCACTGAATCACTTGTTGAAACATTGGAACACTTAGGCATCTAAAGGCAGACAGACAGACTGCCAGAATGACAGAAACCTTTATTCAATATATCCTCCAAAACTTTGTTGTGGGGGTTATATAAATGGGGTGACCCTAATCCAAATAAGGGATCTCCCATAAAGAGTATGAAATGAAGTTCTTTCTTGATGTCAAATTCAGATATATTTTTATGCGTTTAAATGCCATTTTAGGATTTTTTCACCTGCAGGAGTGTGACTATAACCAAAACATCCAGAGGTTGATTATCATGTACATCACTCCACGTTTATTTCACATATATGGTGATGGCATCTGCCTGATGCACTGCATAGAAATTTAGATCTTTGCAACAGAACCATCCGAAGCAGTGAGGGATCTCTTACGTGCCACGCTGCCATGCCTACCATGATACGGGAACTCAGTTTTTAATGTCTCATCTGAAAGACAGAACATCGGTGTGCCCAGGAAGGGAATCGAACCCTGGAACTCTAGATAGACAGAGGCCAATTTTACAGTGAATTCCAGCCCTGTTGTTCACTTGATCAATGAGGCCCAAAATTTGGTTGAAATCTATCAAAAGGATTTGTATTCTTTTTGTAGCAACTTTTTGAAGGACATTTTTCACTGCTTTTACATATATCAACAAATGTATCAATTTTGCATCAAGTTTCCTTTGCAAGAAACTAAATATCTAAATACAAATTAATATGTAAGCAATTTATTAGATTTAAATCCATATGTATACTCCACATTACTTTCAACTGGTTTGATTACTTATATAAATGCATATGCATATAAAAATTTCTCTTCTGTTCTCTTCAATACTGTGTAGCTCCTTTAGATCTTTATAATCTACTTTTAATGCCTGTCGCTCTCTGTACACTACCCTTCAGTACCTCTAAATATCTGGATATATGTATATAAATGCTTTACTCCATAGTATCTTTAAATTTCTACCATACCATGTAGTACCTTTAGACCTCAATATAAACTATCCTTAAGTACCTATAAATCTCTACACACTATCAACACCTCGTACCTCTAAATCTCTATTACAGAACCATGTAATACCCTTAGATCTCTATAAACTACCCTGGTATACATTTTGATCTCTATAAACTACCCTTCACTATGTTTCCATTCCTATACTCTACCCTGTGTATGTATTACCTTTAAATCTCTATGTACCACTCCTCTATCATGCATGTAGTCTACAGCACCAAGGACCTGTTTTATGAGATTACTCGCATCCTTCTCTGTATAGCTGCCTTTCTGTACTATTCTATCAAAAAGTTCCCCACCTAAGACTCTGCAATAGTAAAACAGCCATTAAAAGTATCTCTGCTCATTATTGGTATGTACCACTATGGGAAATGAATCCCATCATGAGCACTGCTACAGGTCTATAAGATTTATATATAAGATCTACAGGTTTATATTTTCAAATGTGTGTTCTTTGATTACTCTGCTGTTGTGGTGAGTGGGAAGGTGGGCCCATAGACCGGTTATCCACACCAATTGATTGATTATTGTCATATCAAAAGACCGTACAAAGTTGGTATTGTAACTGCACAATCATCGAATATTCTTGCGATGTCATCATGTGTTTTTTTATATCAGTACATTAAATACTTTATATTTCCATGGTGACTTCTGTCATACAGCTGAATCAGTAACCTTTTTTTTCTTATTTTATGACAATTTGTACAATACCTAGATTTGGGCAACGGGCAGACTTTTGTACACATCACCTGGTTGTTACAGGTATACCTTTGCTATCCTGTCTTTATACTTTTATGTACACATCATTTGGTTGTTACAGGTATACCTTTGCCATCCTGTTTTTATACTTTTATGTACACATCACCTGGTTGTTACACGTATACCTTTGCTATCCTGTCTTTATACTTTTATGTACACATCATCTGGTTGTTACAGGTATACCTTTGCTATCCTGTCTTTATACTTTTATGTACACATCATCTGGTTGTTACAGGTATACCTTTGCTATCCTGTCTTTATACTTTTATGTACACATCACCTGGTTGTTACAGGTATACCTTTGCTATCCTGTCTTTATACTTTTATGTACACATCATCTGGTTGTTACAGGTATACCTTTGCTATCCTGTCTTTTACTTTTATGTACACATCATCTGGTTGTTACAGGTATACCTCTGCTATCCTGTCTTTATACTTTTATGTACACATCATCTGGTTGTTACAGGTATACCTTTGCTATCCTGTCTTTTACTTTTATGTACACATCATCTGGTTGTTACAGGTATACCTCTGCTATCCTGTCTTTATACTTTTATGTACACATCATCTGGTTGTTAAGGTATACCTTTGCTATCCTGTCTTTATACTTTTATGGTCTAATACACCTGTGTGATTCTGACTTAAAACTTACACAGTCTAAACAGTCAAATTTATACAACACCATTATTTATTCCCCCATATATCTTCTTTCATCTCAATGAGGAAGAATTTAGACTCCAGATATTCAGATAATTTGTTTTGGTTTATGGTTTTCATTCACTACTTCTATTTATCTGTAATTCATTTAATTTGTATTTTATTTTGCCAGTTTTTTCCAGTCGTTCTTCAGATGATGATTTAAAATGCATCCTAAATCCAGAGTTTAACTACAGACTCTGTCTGATCTTAAGTTAGCGGAGTTAAATGCTCCTACTTGTTCTCCATTTTTAATCTGGTTTTAACCACACTCCAATAACATTAGTTGAAGTGAAATCTGATTTTTATAAAATCACATGTACGAGCAACAAAAAGATAATGCCAATAAATAACACTAGTAATAACAGGCACAAGCGAGCAGAAAAGTCAAAAGCAAGGAAGCATATGGTCCTTGTTTTTAAATCATACGGGATAAAACATAGTTCATCAAAATGACAGAACATTGGTAGATGGTAGATTATGCAGCTAGATGAAGCATCCCCTCCTTGCAAGACACATCTACTTTGTTTAAATCCACCATAAAATATCAACATAACGAAATATGCATTACACAAGTAAAGGAGGGTGGATTTGTGAGTTTGAAATTCACTACAAAATGTCAAATATTACAGGTGATCAGAGGGAGTTATCTGTTTAATCAACACCTATACAGCTGGTGTCAAGAGAAATATAAGTGAAATACCAAACCAAGTGTTGCTTATGTAAAATGACATATCAACATTTAGAAAATTATACAATGGAGAATGCTTCCCATACAATTACTGTGATGTAAATTCAGACTATTGGCGAGGAATTAATTTACTAATTTATGCAAGTGAATGTGATAAAATAAACATTCCTTTTCTGGCTCCATCAGGAAAGAATTCAAAATGCTTATCACACACCATCAGACACTAAAGAGAATTTCTAATATGAATAGTTTTGCTCTATAAATAGTAGAAGACCAAAGATTCCTTCAATTTTTACAGAAAAAAAGTGAGCACACCTATTTTCAGTGTCCAATGCTGATTCAGTTTAAAGATAAATACATATTTACAATTTAACCATTAAGCAAGTAAACTGACACTTCCTACATACTTTCTGTAATGGACTGTTTCAGAGGAAAACTTTCAAACTTTCAATTATATACAAGAAAATGACAACATCCTGGATGAAAGATACATTTTGTAACTCAAATATATGATGAACAATGACTGTGATGAACTGTAAGAGACAATGTGAAACAGTACTGACTAGATTGGAAAATCAGAATCATGAATCCTCCTTCTAACATGCCATTGTTTAACTAGTGAGCTAACCAAGAACCTTCCTTCTACCATGTCATTGTTTAACTAGTGAGCTAACCCAGAATCCTCTTTCTACCATGTCATTGATTTGGCTACTGAGCTAGCCAAGAACCCTTCTTCCACATGCCACTGTTTTAACTACAGAGCTAATCCAGAATCCTCCCTCTACCATGCCATTGTTTTGGCTACTGAGCTAGCCCAGAACCCTCCTTCCACATGCCACTGTTTTAACTACAGAGCTAATTCAGAATCCTCCCTCTACCATGCCATTGTTTTGGCTACTGAGCTAGCCCAGAACCCTCCTTCCACATGCCACTGTTTTAACTACAGAGCTAACCCAGAACAATAGGTCAATGTTAGCTTTTGAGCTAACCCAGAATCCTGCCTCTACCATATCATTGTTTTAGCTATTGAGTTAACCTAGAATCCTCCTTCTACCATGTCATTATTTTAGCTACTGAGCTAAACCAGAATCCCAAGGTCATTGTTAGCTTTTGAACTAACCCAGAATCCTCCCTCTACCATATCACTGTTTTAGCTATTGAGTTAACCCTGAACCCTCCCTCTATAATGTCATTGTTTTAGCTTCTACGCTAACCTAGAACCCTTCCTCTACAATGCCAATGTTTTAGCTAACCTAGAATCCTCCCTCTACCATGCCATTGTTTTAGCTTCTAAGCTAACCCAGAATCCTCCTTCTTCCATGTCATTGTTATAGCTTCTAAGCTAACCCAGAATCCTCCTTCTATAATGCCATTGTTTTAGCTTCTAAACTAACCCAGAATCCTCCCTCTACCATGCCATTGTTTTAGCTTCTAAGCTAACCCAGAATCCTCCTTCTTCCAAGTCATTGTTTTAGCTACTGAGTTAACCCAGAATCCTCCCTCTGCCATGCCATTGTTTTAGCTTCTAAGCTAACTCAGAATCCTCCTTCTTCCATGTCATTGTTTTAGCTTCTAAGCTAACTCAGAATCCTCCCTCTACCATGCCATTGTTTTAGCCTCTAAGCTAACCCAGAATCCTCCTTCTTCCATGTCATTGTTTTAGCTTCTCAGCTAACCCAGAATCCTCCCTCTACCATGCCACTGTTTTAGCTTCTAAACTAACCCAGACTCCTCCCTCTACCATGTCACTGTTTTAGCTTCTAAGCTAACCCAGAATCCTCCCTTCACAATGCCAATGTTTTAACTTCTAAGCTAACCCAGAATCCTCTTTCTTCCATGTCATTGTTTTAGCTTCTAAGTTAACCCAGAATCCTCCTTCTTCTATGTCATTGTTTTAGCTTCTAAGCTAACCCAGAATCCTCCCTCTACCATGCCATTGTTTTAGCTTCTGAGCTAACCCAGAATCCTCCCTCTACTATGCCATTGTTTTAGCTTCTAAGCTAACCCAGAATCCTCCCACTACCATGCCACTGTTTTAGCTACTGAGCAATTCGAGCTAATATTACTGTCTGCCACAATCCTCCTTTATCATTTTGAAGTTTCCACAATCTCACAATCATGACAGTTCTCTACTAGTGGTCTACAAACAATAACTGCTATTGACAGAAGTTGAAGGAATCTCAAATTTTATGGCAGGCAAGGCAAAACCTTGACAGTCAAGCAAGGATTTGAACTCAGAACCCTCCCACTTACAACACTAATACTCTACAAACTGAGCTCTCTGAGTCAATATCCCAGTCCCCCAAAATACAAGGCTTTATTAATAACATGAGGGTTGTTTTCTTTAAAAGTTCTGACGTTCCGAACGTCACAGTATCTGGTACTGTCACAGTAAATGCCCGTCTTATAAAAGATTTGCGTCTTTTAAAATAACGTATGTTATATATCAAATACATATCATTATGTAGGTAAGGCTTTAATCTTGTATATCAATTAATTTTATGTCGATAATGTAAACGCTTTTCGAAATATCTTATAAAGCAGATCGAAATGCCCAATCCTGTTTTACTCGTCCTGTTCTCGTAAAACTATGTCCTGTCAAAGCTTGTAGACTTCCTATATATAATTAATATCATTATAAAGTTATCAATTCATAATTCTAAAATTAGTTTAGTTTACTCTGGTATTTTCGACTGTCACTTTTCAGGTATATCCTGAAAAACAGGCCAAAACTCCTGTTTTCATTCTTTCTGTCACTGTGGAATTCCGTCAAGATTTTAAAAACTCTTTAATTTATTTTTACGCATTTTTTTTTTTTTATTTTCAAACATGATTTTAAAGATAATAATTATTCATTTAACTTCCATTTAGTTTATTCAAAAAGTTACCTTTATCTCCTTGTTATTTCGCCATTTAACACGGTGTGTTGTGCACTTGTGTGAACAAGAGCAATGCAGTATATGGAGAAATTTCCTTCCCCCATACTTAGGTCTTCAAATTTCCTTCCCCCCATACTTAGGGCTTCAAATTTCCTTCCCCCATACTTAGGGCTTCAAAACTACTCCTTCCCACACTTTTCCATTTAATTTCGTTAATGAGGCAAAATTCTAGTAAGATAATGCTAATCATATGATTAATATTGGTTCAAAGTCAAGACATATCTTTGGGACCTGGGCAACAATCAATACAGGAATTACAAAGTTAAGGCCTGGACAAAGATTTAACCATTAATTGCATTGTGACCTTGACTTTGCAGATATGACCTTGGTTCAAGGTCATAACACACCACTAGGTCCTGGGTAGCGATTCTGTGATAAATCATTCAAATCCACGGAAGGGTTAAAAGGTTATGGCCCGAGACGAAGTATACTGGACGGACGCCGTAAGGACAACGCCATAATAATACGCCCTGCCTGAAGGCGGACGTATAAAAAGACTAACACTCTGAGTGCTGCAAAACACTTAAAAATTGGTTTTGATGTAAAAGGAAATGTGGAAAAAATATGGACTTCAGCGGGGTTTAAGCTACTAACCTTAAGCATGCTAGAATATTGTCTGTTAACTTTCTCTTGATTTCCATACCAATAAGGTACATCCTTGACTGACGAAAAGTCTGTGTGAGAAGTTTCCCGGCTAAAGGTTAGAGGGATTTCAATTATAGTCCGGAAACCATATCTGAACACACGGGCGAACAGACAGACAAACAGAAAGGGTGATTCCTATATACCTCTATTTGCCGATGGGGTGGATATTACAACAATCAAGCTAAATCAATATACGTGCTAGATGCGTGATAAAATGACTTCCTGGTGTTCAATTCTGATTTGACGGATCTGGTGATATTGAAACAAGTAATACTATATAGCAAGAAAATGGATATAAATACATCATCAAATTGTATCCCAAGACCAGCCTAAATAGGTTTCACACTGATAAATTTCAGACTATCCGATTCTCTTTATTAACTTCCGGTCTTGAATTTCATTTAATGATGTCGTTACGTGATATAGTTGCCTTAAATTAGCACAAAGAAAGTTTTGTCGACACACGGCTGATGTTTGAATGATCAGTAATTAATATAGGCTAGACATATCTAAATATCGTGGGCTTATTGATTTTCTATTTGCACATCTTTCTAATTTCATCTGTAATTTGTGTGATTAAAACTGGTTGCTATTTCCTAGGAGCTATATATGGCTGTAAACAAAAACAATAAATTCGTGATTTATATGAACTGAATATAGCATTATATCCTGGTGTTCAAAAGAAAGCGCTTTGTTCTGAGTAGTATTTTGATATATTAAGCAAGTGCTTCATTTTTATGACGATCACAACCCGCAATTTAACAAGCACTAAAATCCGTCACAGTTTGCATTTAGTCACCTACAAAATCTACAGTTCTCTATATACTTAGACCGTTGTATGCGGTCAACAATATATGAAGTCCGAACAATCATACTGTATATGTTAACGTTGATGAATATTGTGATATCCCGTAAGATAAATACATGAAACTGTTTTTGTTTGTTTGGAAAGGGGTGGGTTGTTACAAAATTTGCAGGATCTTCACGTAATCTTATTTTAATCTAGACAAATGGTATCTAGCCAATGCGACAAGCCTGTGTACCGCGTATAATCCATTGTTGTGTACCATCATTGTTATCATTCAATACCCTTTTTCATATCAAGATACTTCACCAGAGGCCCCGTCGAGTTTACAGCTCCACTGAATATGTTTCAGACCGGTCCGAAAGTATGGTTAGAATTTTCGTTGAGAGGCTGTTGTAAAAACTTGATTACGGAAATTGGAAATACAAAATAAATAATCATTTACAAACTCATGTATGTTATGTATATTTCATGGAAATTTTGTAATGAAATATTCATGCGCATGCTTTACGTACACTTCATTACAACGTTTATTCACGTGATACAGAGTGGGTAAATTCAATTGCAATGAATGATTCTAAGCCACTCGCTTCGATTGAATATTCTTGTAGGAAAACGTCATTTTTAGTAAAATTATCTTATACTTCCTGATTATCGAGCTTTAATCCATCACCTTATATCAAAATATGTTAATTATGATTGTTTCTTTCTTCCTATTCGGCACTGCGTAGTTGTTACTGCCAAAATGACATTATAAACACGAATACGATAAGTAATGGCGGGAGATGACACATGTGAAAGCAATTCTTAGATTGGTTCAACTATAAAAAATGTGGCTATTTAGTGATCAGTTTATAATAAGGATATGGCACAGTTCTACCAGTCTTTTAGCTAATTGCACAAGAGTGTTTTCTTTGCAGATTGATTGGATCTAAGGAACATTTTGCTTATATAAGTGCTCAACAAATCACACAGGAAGTCTGATATTCTGCCATAATTCGATGATGTGTACATTTAAACTCGGCTAATATTAGTCAAATGATCTATATGTACACTCAGTGCCTTGATATTGTCTCAGTACTTTGATATTGTCTGTTTTCATGTCTAATTGTAAAAATGTGTACATTTCTAAGAATCTCAGTCGAGTAAGAAGCTGCAATGGTCCTGACTTTTTTTTTTTATCTATCTCTGGATAAAATGGAGAGACCGATTTTCCAAACAATCTCTTTCTTAACCTTGTTACGTTATAAAAAAGAGGATCAATATATGGACCGGAAGTCGGTATAATTACACTAGTCTTTTTGTCCATTACATAAATCGTAACTCACTAAGTGACAATATTCTTTGAATCACACTGATTCTGCACAATTACACAACGTAGCTTGAATTGCTAGCGATATAAAGCTCACTTCTTGTAACGAATTAAGCTGGAATATTCCACCGACATGGTAGCAGCCAGTGTTCAGTAGGTGATACCAGAAAAAATGAAAAAACAACACCAATGCCCCCGGCGGCAACAGAGTCCAGAAAGTTATTTTTAGCGTAAAGGTCACTGTCAAAGTCAAAAGGTCATCGACCTTGGTGTCATTTGAGAAGGCTTCATTGCTTGAGTATGCATGTGAAATATGAAGTTTCTATCCCTCACGGTTCAAAAGTTATGGGCAAGGTTAAGTTGACAACAAACAAACAGACACTCAGACAAAGGTAAACCAATATCTATCGATCTATCGATCCGGGGCATAAAAACCGGTTGGTGGATTTGTAAGAAAACTCTCTACTTTGACTATGATTCGAACACAGACTAAACTGAAATGAAAGTCGTCAGTGAGTTAATTGTAGTGCTTTAGCATAGCTGTCAATAAGGGTCCATAATGCCTGAAATAAGCAGCCATCCGAGTTCCTCTCTATTTACTATAGTGTCTTGTCTTCCGCAGAATCCATGACATGTTCTGTCATTACTTTAATTAGATTACCTGTAACATTAAACTTCTAATTATACAGTTTGACCATGACTACTCTGTTATTTGTATATACTGAGAACATGTTTGCTCTCTATGCTTTAGTGGAAAAGGAAAAATTAATGAATTGATTTGACTGGATTCCATGGTGTGTTAGCGAACTCGGTCAAAGAATGTCCATCGTGTTTGAAATAAACAGCTATCAGAAAGTACATGAAGTGTTTGAGCCGACTGCCAACGAAGTTCTATATGCCTTAAATAATCTGCCATCATGATAACGCAGTAATGCTCCATATCTTCTCCGAGTCCAAGAATAAAGGACCTCAATCAAAATCACACACGGTCTAGTACTTCATACAAAGACTTCAGCCAATTAAACTCTATCAGAAGAAAGTTGTACGAAAGATAACATATATTTCTAAAAAGCATAAATGTATGAGAAAGTAACTATTCCTAGGAATTCCAATGAAAGAGCATAACCATCTACCTAGATCACATATAATACAAAATGAGTCTATTGTAAATCTTTCAGATTCAGACGCCGGAGGTAGTAACAGTAGTATAACAGAAAATAGCCCCAGCCAATCTGATATCGTGTAACAAACTGATATGGCAAGAATCAAAATAATTATCTAATTCGGTAAACATATGTTGATTCATCAATCCAAGTGCAATGCTTCAAATGACATGAATTGGTGTTCATATTTATCAAGTGCTTTTATCATTAGCAGTGATTTGTACTCACAGTTCCATGACGAGGTACACATGGTTCTTGTCATCAAACACATCAAGTAATTGAACAATGTTCGGATGGCTCAGTCTGAAAAAGACAGGATATACAATCAGGCAAACTACAAGTAATATTGTGACAGAATTACCCTTTTTCTTACCTTCTACCAATAGTGGCCTAGTGGTATCGCGCTGGACTCCTGATCGGGAGGCCGGGGTTCGATTCCCGCTCTGGTCATGCCGGTGTCCTGTCTTTCGGATGAGTCATGATTGATTGATTGATTGATTTTTGTTTAACGTCACACCACGAATATTTCACGTATATGGTGACGGCATCTGTCTGATACGTGGCATACAAATCAGTCATGATTGATTGATTTTTGTTTAACGTCACACCATGAATATTTCACGTATATGGTGACGGCATCTGCCTGATACGTGGCATACAAATTTTGACCTTTGCAACGGACCCATCCGAAGCAGTGAGGGATCTTTAACGTACCATGCATACCACGACACGTGGTCTCGGTTTTTACTGTCTCATCCGAAAGACAGGACACCGGCATGACCAGAGCGGGAATTGAACCCCGGCCTCCCGATCAGGAGTCCAGCGCGATACCACTAGGCCACGCCGGCTTTAATCAGTCATGACTATATATCCGTAAGCCACCTTTCTCTATCATTCTGTGATGCATCTAACACGTTTATGTATGCAGCCGGTCTGAAAATGTACTTTGTTATAAAGGGCACAATCCGGTGTCTATGTTGCCCGACCTGAATACAACACTTGGCAAAATCTGTCCAAAAATAACGACACTGGTGGAGGACACTGAGTACTTCATCCCTACCAAGTTCCATAAAAATCCCTTCAGTGGTCATAAAAGGTTGAAAAGTGAAAAGTTTACAGATGATCGACAGACGGATCGCTATGACTAAAGCTCACATGAGAAAACAATAAAAGCAAATGAAAAAGACGGGAGAAAAGATGCAAAATTAAGTATTGTACCCCGCTTATAGGAAGCTTTCTTACATCTAATAGAGGAGCGTCCAATCCCCAACTTTCTCGAGAACGTGGCATTTACAGTTGCCTCAGTCAATATAAATTCAATTAAACATCCCATTTGTTTGACTGGCAGATAATGAGCAATCAGAGAAGTAAAGCAAGTGCAGATCCAGGGAAACCTTCAGTACACAGGTACTCTCTTTTACTCCCATCAATCAACTGGAATATAAGAAATGGGCTGGGTACAACAACGAGATCACTTTGAGCAGAATCGGTGACAGTTTTAGATCACAAAAAAAAAAAATTGCAAGATCCGCCGCCGAAAAATTATACACATCATGGTATTGTCATTTGTTACTTCCTTGTATTAGGGAATTAGTTTATTTGGATGTAAAATCATTCATATATAAAACATTCTACCATTAACTTATAAACAATGCAATATTTATAACATTCAGCCTCTGCTCGAAATTGAATTCTAAATTAGAAATAAAGTAATTCAATTTTATATGGAGTGGTAAAAGAAAAGAATGTCTACGAGAATTATCACATATGATTATCGGCATAATATGGATGTAGGATGGCCTGATAGAATCTTTCAAAACATAACTGAAACTTAACTGGATTCGTACGATACACTTAACTGGACATATTAAGAGAAGATCACACTAAATAACAACTCTATTAACTCAAGGGAACAACTAATAAAACGACCATTTACAATTCAAAAACGGAGGAAAGAAACCAGAGAGAAAGCGAAGCTCCTGCCAAAAGCAGAGGCACAGAAGGAGAGGACGATCATGGCTGAGAACACAGTTTAAGTCTGCTTTACATGGTAAACATTTCAGTTTGTAAAGCGACTATTCTGGGAAGTTGCAATGTCTAAGGTAAGAATTGGAAACATACCTTACGGACATTTACATAAACAGTGACAGAAATACAGAGTTAGGAACATCAACTGATTTCTCAAGAAGAACCAACTGTAAATTTACAGGAGTCAAAATATAAAGGAGCTGTGGAAATTTATAAAGGCAATAGCTTTCGGGAAAATGGTTGCTAGCAGAATTGTGTTTGTTACCAAAAGAGGAAATTGAAATGTGACAACCACGTTTTGACTAAGTGAACGGTAAAAGTAGGTCAACCGCAACAAAATAATATTCGGTCTTAAGTTGATGGTTATAACCTTATGTACCATTTTCAGTCTAATATCTTAATAAAAGATGTGATAAAAGTCCGGAAAACTTATGTTTACTGGCAGACAGACAAACCGACAGTTAAACAGATAACCAAATTCCAGTATAACCCCCTCCCCTTCCACACAAAACTTTCATTACTGAAGTTTAACACTTCTATTTACCAGAATTGTTAGTAAGAGTTGCAAGAAAACAACAAAGCTCGCCGGATAGTTACTGATACTGTAAAATGCCGTTCATTCCCGAGAACTTTGTTTTCATGTAAATTCGTGTGATCTTGATCCGCCCCAAAATAATGTATGTAATGAACATACTTTTTATATTAGTAATTTGAAAAAAACCACACAAGCTGTGTATGTGAAACACTAATGCTCCCGGCGGCAACAAAGTCCAAAAAGTTATTTTCAGCGTGAAAGTCATTGTCAAGGTCATCGACCTCGGTGTTATTTGACAGGACTTCATTAGTTGAGTACGCATGTGACATATGAAGTCTCTATCCCTCAAGGTTCAAAAGTTATGAGCAAGGTTAAAGTTGACAAACAAACAGACAGACAAGACAAAAATGATATGACTCCGATCTATCGATGACTGCACTATCCGGCGCCGACGACAACAGCACCGAGGACAGGACCTTAGCTCTCATGGGAATCGGTTTGAAAGAACTTACGACAAATCGTATGCATATTATGACACATTAAACGGAGATTTTCTAAGTAATGACGGATTTTCTGCTTTATATTTGTTTATTTTTACAAATTTTTCGTGCAAACTGCATTTATTTTAGAGTATCACAGGAACTTTTTTTTAATCATTCTGGAGTCGGAAATGTACGATCTGCTGGAAGTTCTTCTGTAAAACGGGCACCTGCATATTTGTCTCTGCGAGCTAAAGTCATCTCTCATTCAAGATTATCTCAATGACAGTGAAAAATATCCATTTATTACATGCAACTTTCATATCTGAGTCATCTTCCTTATTCTTCATATATTGCTATTAAATTGTCTAAATAAATACACCACTTGTACATCTCTGTGGTATGCTAATCAAGCAAACATTTTTGTGAGAAGATGAGCGCCCGCAAAATGGTTGACCGCACCAATTAAGTGACGTTTGCTACTTTAACTGACCGTCTTAAGTCGGCATAATAACTGTAATACACTCGAATATGTTTTAATGTCATTTACTAATTTACTTGACTATTACTGCATGTCCTTGGTGATTTGTGCCATACAACTCGGTCAGATGTCTTCTGTCTTCTCTTTTACAATAAAATTAATTCTTATCAAAGACTGTCTATCTATCTATGACATATTCATTAGAATTTTATATATATTCAAACATGATATCAAATTGTAAAATGAGCTAATTTCAGAGCACACAAACAAGTGGAAGTACATTTGCATATTGCTTTTCAATATGAATAAGGACATCTACTTCGGATGATTTACGAAAGACTCGTCTTCAGAAAAAATCTTTAGTCTGTAAAGAGGTATTCTTTACAGATTAAACGCCGATATACACATAAAGGTAATAGGGAATGGTAAACAGAATTATACCTTTTTGAAGGACTTTGTAAGTATGATGAAATTGTTTCTGGTAAACCATTTAATAATAAACAATGGGATATGCTTAATATTATAATTCTGCTTATCAAATATTTCTGTATAGTCTAGTCTAAAACATTGTTTACATTGTATCTCTATAAATTTATTACATAACTTCTTTTATGAGTACATGGTGCGTGTCTTTTGTAGCAAAACTCTAGAAAACAAGCTGTATTTGTTAAACACAAATGCCCCCAGCGGAAACAAAGTCCAAAAATTAGTTTTAGCATAAAGGTCACTGTCAAGGTCAAAAGGTCATCGACCTTGGTGTCAATTGAAAGGGTTAAATTAGTTGAGTACGCATGTGAAATATGAAGTCTCTATCCCTCATGGTTCAAAAGTAATAACCAAGGTTAAAGTTGAAACAGACAAAACATACAGACAGGACAAAAACAATATGTTGATTATCGCTAATGTTGGCGACATCATCGCTAATGCCTTTCGATTTCGTTTTATCGATTACAAATTTCAAAAATCAATTATAATCGAAAAACATACTAAGTTGTGTAGAACGAACTACTCTTCGGTCAAATACGAATCAGTTTAATGAAAAGTGGCGCTGTTAGTAACGTACGAACTTTTGTTTTTGCTTTTACTTTTTTCTGAAACCAGGGCAGTGTTGTTATTAGCAATACATGAAGACTGTTTTGTACTGTGTCTATCTCTCTGTCTATACACGAAGACTGTTTTGTGTTGTCTTCATTTGTCTGTCAATACATGAAAACTGTTTTGTACTGTGTCTTTCTGTCTGTCAACATTTTAATTTAAAAACAAGAATGAAAATCCGATTAATCGAAATAATCCATTAAATTTTACCTCGTTTTACACCGATGTTTTTGTTATAAATTTGAACTTTAAACTTTATGTATTTTACAACGATTAAGAAACAAGTTAACTTATATCAATCTTGCTCATTGGTGCGGATCTTGACGTAAGGGTGTCATTTGTGTGGGAGGAAACCCGAGTATCCGGAGAAAACCTACGATGCCAGGTTGGTGACAGCCTCAATATACCGACTGCGCTACATGTACCGGTTCACCCCCTCCCCAATCATCGATTATGAAATTCGTCCGATTATACAACACTACCCCAAACACACTTTTCTTTCGTCTAGATGCTTCACTGACTACTGTACTACAGAAATAATCCACGTCAGATTAAAGAAACAATAGTATCTCAGTAACATAATACAATTCAGTGCTGACAGCAAGTCACTAATCAATACCCTACAAACTCCCATTTCGATAACATGGACTGAAACGTAGCAACCTTTCTATAGAGTCAAATTTATCGTGGTCGATTCTTTATGATTAAGGTTGGAAAACATCACCCACGATAGCATTTATCTTCCACATTTATGAATAACTAATTGTTTACTGTATTGTTGCCTTACATTTGGGTGCTTTCAACACTACGCCCTCTCCATAAACTTGGATGAAACCGAGGTTATAATTAGACTAAGCAGTATGTTAATCACATTACAAGTAACCTTAAGTAAACTGTCATAAGGATGTTAATACCCACGTCGAGACAGTATCTGATATGGAATACTAGGGTAGTGATTGAAGACGACTTTCTTCACTTCAACTTTCTTCACTTAATTCAAGCCTCGGGAGTTGGAGCCCTGGACTGCTTTTTATATCTCTGTATCAAGAGATAAGAAAACAATCAATGGTCGTTCTAACATTTGACAATGTACTTATCGAGTTTCACATTTTGGCCTACAAAGCTGTTATGATAGATTGCGAATAAAGCGAATTTCATCCGTTAATATACCTGAAGAGTCAAACATCAAACAACTGTAATGGGCATTACTGTTAGCACTCTTTCACAAAGAGCTTATATAACGGACATCCTTATCATGACCTACTGTTAGTGCCGTCTCAGAGAGAACGTATAACGGACAGTGCCAGATTTACAGGGGCAAAGGGGCCCGGGCCCTCCTTATCATGACCCACTGTTAGTGCTGTCTCATAGAGAACGTATAACGGACAGTGCCAAATTTAGAGGGAGGAACACAGGGACCCGGCCCCTCCTTATCATGACCCATGGTTAGTGCTGTCTCAAAGAGAACGTATAACGGACAGTGCCAAATTTAGAGGGAGGGACACAGGTACCAGGGCCCTCCTTATCATGACCTACTGTTAGTGCTGTCTCAGAGAGAACGTATAACGGACAGTGCCAGATTTAGAGGGGCACAGGGGTCCGGGCCCTCCTTATTATAACCTACGGTTAGTGCTGTCTCAGAGAGGACGTATAACGGACAGTGCCAGATTTAGAGGGGCACAGGGGTCCGTGCCCTCCTTATTATAACCTACGGTTAGTGCTGTCTCAGAGAGAACGTATAACGGACAGCGCCAGATTTAGAGGGGCATAGGGGCCCGGGCCCCCTTTTTTGCCACAAATTTACGAAGCATATATAGATGACATGGTTGAAAACACTCAAATAATATGAGTAAAACTCCAGATCTGACACCCAAAATGTCTGAGTATTTTGGCTAATACTTGACTTTCACATATGGGCCCAATTTTCGGAAATCCTGGATATCCGCCACTGATGGACGGACTCCAAAAGATTTTCACTTTAACACAATAACGTTTTCCTTCATTCGACCCTCTTTGACGTTGACCTTTGTCCTCAGCATCAATAGGATGAGAGTGATCAATTACGCAATGATCCCACTCATGGCATGGCACACCAGTCACCGATGACATGACTTTACATGTATATACAGTCAAACCTGTCTATTAAGGTCAGCTAAGGGAAGAGTCAAAAGTGGCCTTTATAGACAGGTGGCCTTTATACAGAGGTCTTTTATTTAGAAAAACATAGATTTCGGGAATTTAAAATGTGACCTTTATAGACAGATGACCTCTTAATAGAGGTGGCCGCTAATACAGGTTTTACTGTATATATATATAATAGTGTATCGAGTTTCATAACATTGCGTTTACACTGAGTGAAGACACTGATCTTAAACGATGCGTATTTCGCCTATCTGCCCGTTCATATCAATATATCATACAATTTGTTATTTAGATGTAAGAAAAATGAGTATCTATGTTCAGTCCGTCATACTACGCATGACCTATATACAGGTATCGTTAATGTTTTACGTATCAGGTAAATATTATTTCCTCAAATAAGCTGTCCATATTTAACAAATTCCGAGTTGTAAACATTCACCTACGCGAAGTTGAAACAACAACACACAATGTAAATTTATTCATAGAATTAAACTGCCATTTCTAATTAAGATCCGATATCTAATGATAGAGAGAACAGCAAAATAGAAAATTTGATACTACTTGCTTAGCATCAGCGAAAGTAGTTTAAAGCATTTTTAACATATAACCCGAAACCTACAGCACGGTAAACAAAAAGGAGAGAAATCAATAATTACTTAATACTTACCACTGAAATCTTTAATTACATTTCTAGCATTTCTGTCATATGTAAAAAAGCAAAAGAGAATTGACAACTTCACTCTTTTGGCGAAATTGCCCTTACAAAGTTGGAAAATAGATTTTGGAGGTGCTTAAGGCACTTTATTTAATATGTTTCTTTTTCAACACTTATTTCTAGAATTTAAATTGCAGTGTGAGACATAAAATACTATCACAGGGCTTTCGGCTCGTTGCCCCCCTCAAATACACCAATATATTAATATAATAATTATATATAATATATAATAATTATTATATTGGTATATTTGAAGGTAGCAACGAGCCGAATGCCCTGTGATACTATAGTCTTTGATAAAGGCAAGGTGAGAAACGAATCTATTATTTTCATCAGCCTTTGTTCAGAAACTTTTATCAGCAGCTATACACTGTAGTCATTTTTTGTCAATCCGTTCTGTTCTTCGGTGTCTTGTCTTCCGGATAAAAATACCAAAACCGTGGACTTGTGTCGCGATAGACGTGGCGTGTGAAAATCCTTCACTTGCTTTCAGTGGACCCTTTACATACTTCCTTTTAGGTCCAAACTTCTTTGCAATGCACCAGTCAGGTGCCGTCACCATATAAGTGAAATAAAACAAACCGTAATCCATCGGTTCTGAATTTCAGATTTGTACTTTCATCAAAATTTATCCCGCAGTTATGCAGGCATTAAAATTTCTGCCTTAATTGACAAAATCTACTTTTATAGGTAATTGTTGATAGATGATAGCATTCTCCCAGACTTCAAACTATTTGGTCGGCCTTCACAACTAGTTTATTTGCGGTCAACAAGGAAATTTCATTTCTTTCTGTCGCAAAACAATTACTGTGGCCATTTTTGCAGTATTTCATTATTACTAATATGTCTTGGTCCGAACATATTTGATTTCTGCCAGGACTTTTCCATGGAGTACGAGCTAAACACGGTTTTCATACTAATCAAGTTAGCACAATTGTATAAGCGTTATTACATTCTAGCCAAGTCAAAATGAACAGCAATAGTGAGTCAACACTGTCGGCATAGTAACGAAGCTTTCTATCAAGAGTGTTCGTTTTTGCGTCTGTTGTAAGATATTGAACCTTTTCCTTCTAAAACAGAGCGCTGTTCTCCAACGAATGACTTTCTTTCTAGCGCACGCGCGCTGAAAACGAAAACGACTTAAAACTTCAACAATTCAACTAACCCTATCTCTTTTTTTCTAACTGGCCTCCCAAATTACTAAGGTTGATGTTGCTTTTATCAATTTTTAAGCTCATTACGATATCTAATAGTAAAACAAGAGCGACCCGGAAAATGTAATCAAAGTCCCTTCCGCTTCTGTCGATAGAGGTCTAATAATCATCTACCCTCCCTACGTTGACATTTGAACAAATTTGATGACATCATTTTGAGTTCAATTCTGACTATGACCTTCGAGCTTGAGGCATCATAAAGAATCAATCCATGATTTCTGGAATCTTTTTAATTTTCTCTCTCTATTTCTTTATTTATTATTTTGTTTTTGTTTTTGGTTCAAAGTATCTACAGATTCAAACGGCAATAGTTTAATTCTAACGATCAGTTTCACACCATAAAAACCAATGCTAAATTATATAATAAACTGCATAAGAAATTGCAAAGTAAACGAAAGTAGATATATAGATTAGTTTTTGAATAAAAAGATATGTCGCCACCTCCCTTTTCCCCTCTCCGATTCATGTTATGTGTTTTGTTTGTCTGGTTTTTTCCCTTGGGTTTGGTGATGTGAAACCTTTGGAGCATGATCAACAACTACTAAATTATGAAAGATATAGCCTGGATATAGAAGTTCAAAGTGACCTTGATCTTGGTTGGTTGGTTGGTTGGTTGATTGGTGTTTTACCTCGCTTTCAACAATATTTCAGTTATATCGCGACATGGAAGCAGGAGTTTACCAACCTCTTAAATATAGTGGCGCAACCCGGGAATCGAACCCGGATCGTCGGCGCCGCAAGCCAAGCGCTTAACCACTACACCACGCCTGCCCCTTCTTGATCTTGGTTACTTGAGCTTAGCTCAAGGTGATGTGAAACCTTTGGGTCATGATCATCAACGTATACTAAAACATGAAAATGATAAGGGGAGGGAACAAAATTATAGGATAGATGCATAAAATCATCATTTCCGACCTTGACTTTGTAGTCATTGATACCTCTTCACTGAATTACATCAATGATTTAAAACACAAAAGAGAAGAAGTAATGACCCTGACAAGAAGAAAGCCATACGGTTGATCACTGAAAAGAACTCCTATCAGTAAACATATTTATACGTCTTCCTCGCTTTTATAAATTCTTCCATGTTTACACACACTATGCGTCAAATTTCGTTAATATGCAAGAAACCTATAACTTGAAAAAATAATTGCAACTTTAACCGTACTCAAGACGTGTGGATACCATGATGGCCGAGAATGACATTTTGATACAAGCGTAAAGGTGAGATAATCAGAATACATCAAATACAACCAAACAAGTTAAACAATCGCTAAATCATGCCAAGTGGCTCTTTATGCACCACGTTTGTTATCCAATAATCACTCGCCCTATAGAAGCCGTTGTGGCCTAGTGGATAAGGTGCTCGGCTCGTGATCGAGAGATCCCGGGTTCGACTCCCACCCTGGGCACACCGGAGTTCTGTCTTTCGGGTGAGACAGTAAAAACCGAGGTGCCGTGTCACGATAGGCATGGCATGTAAAAGATCCCTCACTGCTTCGGTTGGGTCAGTTGCAAAGGTCTAGATTTGTATGCAATGCATCAGGCAGATGCCGTCACTATATACGTGAAATAATCGTGGAGTGATGTAAAACAACAATCAATCAATCAATCAATCATAACTCGCCCTATATAAGCCGGTGTGGCTTAGTGGATAAGGTGATCGGCTCGTGATCGAGAGGTCCCGGGTTCGACTCCCGCCCTGGGCGCACCGGTGTTCTGTCTTTCGGATGAGACAGTAAAAACGAGGTCCAGTGTCACGGTAGGCGTGGCACGTAAAAGATCCCTCACTGCTTCGGGTGGGTATGTTGCAAAAGTCGAAATTTGTATGCAATGCATCAGGCAGATGCCGTCACCATATACATGAAATAACCGTGGAGTGACGTAAAAAAATATTCAATCAATCAATTCACTCGCCCTATAACATATATCACTATAAAATATCCCGTTATACCAGAATTTATTACACCATATTAGATCGCCTTCATTTACAGGTTTATTACACCATACTAAGCCCCCCTTCATACCAAAGTCAATTACACCACATTAGGCCATCCTTTATGCCAGGTCTATTACACCTGGAAAGCCAAATCTATTACACCGTGTCAGATCGTCTTCACCTAAAAGTTATTACACCATACAAGGCCCCCTTTACCAAAAGTCAATTACACCACATTAGGCCAACCTTGATGCCAGGTCTATTACACTACAGTAAGTCACCCTTGATGCCAGGATCAATTACACCGTGTTAGGTCGCCCTCGTACCAGAGTTTATTACACTAATGTAGTCACCCTCACGGCAGGATCTATTACACCGTGTTAGGTCGCCCTCATACCAGAGTTTATTACACTACAGTAGTAACCCTCACGGCAGGATCTATTACACCGTGTTAGGTCGCCCTGTTACCAGAGTTTATTACACTAATGTAGTTACCCTCATGGCAGGATCTATTGCACCGTGTTAGGTCGCCCTCGTACCAGAGTTTATTTACACTTAAGTAGTCACCCTCACGGCAGGATCTAATACACCGTGTTAGGTCGCCCTCATACCAGAGTTTATTACACTACAGTAGTAACCCTCACAGTAGGATCTATTACACCGTGTTAGGTCGCCCTCATACCAGAGTTTATTACACTAATGAAGTCACCCTCGCTGCGGGATCTATTCACTTTGTTAGTTCGCATTCATGCAATGAGTCTTAGTATGATATCAATTGAACTACCCTTCAAATAAAGGGTCTATTGCACCATGTTTCGTTTCACGTCATACCACGTTTATTCAAGAGCACCAAAGAAAAAATTGTAAACAACTAGGAATAACACCACTTCCGTCACCATTATTTACGTGGAATAAAGATTTGGAGGTTTTATCATTCCTCTCCGATCACAAGCAATATCCTGTAATGTATTTCTACTCTTTTATGCTTCCTTTAACACCAGACGTAACACCTCAGTTTATGCTCACTTCATCGGACTGACCCCAGCACGAGTGAGAACGGTATCACTTGATCCTTAGATAGTTACTGGGTGAAGCATACATGTATCATATTGTAAAATGATAAAAACAAGCATTCTGAAAGTATTGCTTCGGCAATACTAAGTCCCCTACCGGCAAATGGAAAACTAAGACCCCCAAAACACACACACACACACACACACACACACACACCCTACACACACACATACCCCCCCCCACCCACACACACACACAACATACTGTCTTTCAGGCTGCCAGCAAGTTAAGTATTTGATCACAACCTTTAAAGAAATTTTCTAATTCCAAGGGCCGTAATTCCGTCAAAAATCAGTGGACCGTAACGAAACTCGAACTTTATCTGTAACTCTTGGTAGTATACTCACACACCAAAAATTGGATGAATATCTACAAGCGTTTAGAAGAAAAGTCCGGAAAACTGCCATTTCAAAGAAATTTTCTAATTCCAAGGGCCGTAATTCCGTCAAAAATCAGCGGACCGTAACAAAACTCGAACTTGATCTGTAACTCTTGGTAGTATACTCACACACAAAAAATTGGATTATATCTACAAGCATTTAGAAAAAAGTCCGGAAAACTGCCATTTTAAAGAAATTTTCTAATTCCAAGGGCCGTAATTCCGTAAAAAATCAGTGGACCGAAACGAAACTCGAACTTGATCTGTAACTCATGGTAGAAGACTCACACACCAAAAATTGGATGAATATCTACAAGCGTTTAGAAAAAAAGTCCGGAAAACTGCCATTTTAAAGAAATTTTCTAATTCCAAGGGCCGTAATTCCGTGAAAATTCAGTGGACCGAAACTGAACTTGAATTTGATCTGTACCTCATGGTTGTAGACTCACACACCAAAACTTGGATGAATATCTACGAGCATTTAGAAAAAAAGTCAGGAAAACGTGTGTGTGACTGACGGACTGACGGACGGACAGAGTGCAAACCTATAATCCCCTTCCGCAATGCCAGTAGGGGACTAATAAATGAAAGATGTAATCATAATATCCATTGATTAATTGACTTTTATTTTAACGTCACACCACGAATATTTCACGTATATAGTGACGGCATCTACCTGATGCGGGGCATACAAATTTTGACCTTTGCAACGGACCCACCCGAAGCAGTGAGGGATCTTTAACTTGCCATGCATACCACGACACAGGGCCTCGTTTCTTACTGTTTCATCCGAAAGACAGGAAATCGGCATGACCAGAGCGGGAATCGAACCCCGGCCTCCCGATTAGGAGTCCAGCGCGATACCACTAGGCTATGCCGGCTTCTCATAATATCCAAAGCATGACACATGCCAAATATAAGTATGTGACAACATTATCTTATTGTTTTCTATACTTATTTAATTGTATCGGGAAATCTATTAACTGTCACTAATTAACGATATAAAAAAGAAAGTGTTTAGTATTTATGACTGATATGATGTAACTCGGCCGTGCAAAGAATGTTCAGCGTAATAATCATGATATTTATTCATTATACCTGACTGACAATACAATTACATTGTATAAGAATATGTGGAGTAATATAAAAATGTTAGCCATTAAACAGTTATCATAATATGAGAAAGCAAAGAGATTTTTATCCCTGTCTAAATGAAAGGAATTTTATACCCTGGAACTGTCTACGCTAACTAAATGATATGTGTTAGGCGCTTAATAGCCGATAACATATTATCCACATTTTATACCATGGAATCACGTCACACATTGCAAAACATTGGCTTGTTGTTCAGAATGCTCGCCTACTCACTATCTCATCTCTAATGCTTATGGAGAGAATTATTGTAGATATTAACAGTCCATAAATCACTCCAAACAATAATAATCATACCGTCAAACATGTACCATCTCAATCTCGTGATGAGTCTGATAGACTACAATATACCTAAAGATAACGATGGCTAGTAATTTGGTTTATCGGACACAAGCACCGCATTTCGCTCTGAATTCTCGGGACAATTGCGAGGAATTCAAATGAGAGCAAAAGCAGAGCAAAAACTATATGCCTTCAAATCTCGGATCCGAAATAACATAGTCGTAGAAGTTGATTTTAAAATCAGAAATAATGACACAAGTTTTTCTTTAAAACAAAACAGGAAAAGAACTAATATACTAGTCAGTCTCCGAAACTTCGATTTCGGGGGCATTATATACAGTTCGAAGCTTTGTAGCAAGCGATTTCTTTCTTCCTCTTGAGTATTCCCTGAATGGAGATTTTCATTTCTGAAATACCAAAGGATCGAAGACTGTGCATGTGATATCATTGCTGTTCACACGGAATCACTTAACGCTTGCACGTATTGGTGTAGTGATGCAGCACAAGGAGTAAGTTGTAGAAGACCCGGGTTCGATTCCCGATTTCTGTGTTTTAGAGTTCGATTATCACCTGCTTCCATGTCGCGATACGAACTAAAAGCAAACTAAACTGAAGACACCAAAGCAAGACATTTTATCACTCTGTCCTTTTCTAACTTTAAATTTTAGTCATTTAAAGTGAACACACTTCTAATATGTGACAATGGATGACTACTAAAGTACAATCCAATATTGAAATACAAATGCAATGTGTCAATGTGCAATTGTGGGAGGGTTGGTGCCGTGATACCACACCGGATCTCACGGCTGACGAACAAGTTCAAATCCGGTTGTCGGTTTTGATTATTCCATAGTGATTTATCGTCTGATTCCCTCTGTCCCTCGAATAAGGCAGTAAAACCGAGGGCCCGTGTCACGGTATAAAATCCTTCCCTAAGCTGCGTCCGCTGCCAAGGAATGAAAAGGAAATTGAAGCCATGCACTAGGCGCCGCCATTATATATCTTGGAGTGGTGGTAAACACACAAAATGAAAAATAATAAAGCAATGAATGATTGCCTTATACAAGTGTATTATTATACAAATACTTATACTTATCTGCAAGTACAAATACCAACTTAATGACTTCAATAAGATAATAACAATCTTTACCCTTTAAACATGCTGTTCATTAAAATATACGTAAACATAATGTTTAATCGAACACTCTGTGCCATTTCTATTGCACTACACTAATACTCGATTCTATTCAAACATATTTGCTACTCGGCTACACAATCCATCTGCGAATTGATTGATTAATACAATTATTTAAGTGATACAGGATGGCATATATTGAGAGGAACGTAGAGTAGATATACAATTAATTCTCATTCTGAGCGGTTTATTTTCTTTTCAGCCTACATATTCACAATGAACTAGGTTTTGTCTATGAACTGGACTAATTACCCCACCCCCCCACCCCCCCGCGACAACTAAGTAAGAGTAGGATAAAGTGTATGTGGTGTACTTGTTATGGTAAATAATTCATGATTGATAATGTGTGTGTGAAATACGAAACCCTTGTCTCATACGTTATAAGAGAAATCTACTTTATTAAATTATTATTACAAGGTCAAAGTTCAAGGTCAAAGTCACTAGGTCAAATGACTTGGTACCAAAATGTGGAACGTGTTATGGGTAAATGTGTGTTTGAAATATGATAGCCCTATTGCTAACACTGTTACAAGGCCAAAGCTGAAGATCACTAAGCCAATTGTCTTGGTATCAAACTGTAGTACCTGTTATGGTGAATGTGTGTCTGAAATATGAAAGCCCTATTGTTTTTACTGTACAAGAAATCTGCTTACAGAACTTATAAATCAAGGTATAATTACAAGGCTAAAGGTCAAGGTCAAGACCACTAGGTCAAACGTGTTGGTATCAAAATGTAGTACTTGTTATGGTAAATGGTACACATTGAATAACGACGCCATACACGCACTGCATAACAACGACATATACATAAGGAATAAAAACGACATATCTATACACGCACTGCATAACAACGACATATACACATGCAATAACAACGACTTATCCGCACTGCATAACAATGACATATACATACATATAGAAAAACGACATATACACACTGCATAGCATAGACATGTACGCATGGAATGAAAACGACATACACGTGCTGCATAACAACGACATATACACATGCAATAACAACGACTTATCCGCACTGCATAACAATGACATATACATACATATGGAAAAACGACATATACACACTGCATAGCATAGACATGTACGCATGGAATGAAAACGACATACACGTGCTGCATAACAACGACATATACACATGCAATAACAGCGACATATCCGCACTAAACAACGACATATACACAAGAAATAACAACGACATACCCACATTGCATAACAACGACATATACACATGGAATAACAACGACATATCCGCACTGCATAACAACAGCATATACACAAAGAATAAAAACGACATATCCGCACTGCATAACAACGACATATACACAAGAAATAATAAAGACATATCCACAATGCATAACAACGACATGTACACATGGAATAACAACGACATATCCGCACTGCATAACAACGACATATACACAAGGAATAAAAACAATATATCCGCACTGCATAACAACGACATATACACAAGCCAGAAATAACAACGACATATCCACACTGAAAAACAACGACATAAAACCCATGGTATAAAATCGACATTTACACTGACGACAAAGACTGTGAATCCTTAATCGACGATGACATTTTTTAAGATCTTGCGTAATATTGCTGAATGCTATTCCCGAAGAAAGCATCACAATAAAACTTTGGCGAGTCCCAAATTGGATCTGCGAAATTCACTAATATGTTGTAAAAATGTCAGTAAATCGGAGCCTTACAAGGGTACGTGACGGCCAATCGGTACATTGTGAGGCAGTGTCTGGTCAGTTCTATCCCTAGTTAACAATGCAATGATCAACATGACCCATCAATTTCATGGATATCTCGGTTCAACGAAAATATGAGTATTTATTTTTTACAATACCGATATTTTACGTTAATACTGACATAAAGAAATCTGCCGAAAATATCATATTCGTTACCTATATATTAAATGAATGTGTTTCAGACTTTGCTTTTTCCCAAGTTTTTGTTTCGCATTTAAAAAGATCAATACCATGCATATACACGTAATTGTTTTGCTGTAAAAGCGATGCTAGTGTAGCTTAGGTTTATAATCTGAGAGTACGTGACGGTGAAAAATGGAAAACAAGAACCTAAACATGAACTGCGAATCATCAAAATAAAATAGGTCGAGATGACCTAGCAAAACGAAGAGCCGAGTTGACCAAGAATTGTCCCTTTGCTAATGTTCCAAAAGTTCCTACTTGTAAGACTAAAGTCTACGGTAGTGCATTGCTATTCCCCAATGATGTAGCCTTTATTTGACGTAGATGATCCATTCGTTCCAACTAGCTAACTTTTAGTAATCATCAATGACGGACTGCCGAATCTCGATGATGCATATCAAATGCCCCGGCGAAGGATCCCTTATCCTGAGACGAATTGTATGACCCTACGATCTCTTATTCCCGAAGACGGCTAGATCCCGTTGAAATCCCCGATCCGATAGACTTTACTGGCAACACAGTGCTAGCGTTTGGTGATAAAATGAAATCCCCAACCCGATAGATTTTTACCGGTAACAGACTTCGAGCATTTGGTGATAAACATGAAATTTCCGACCCGATATACTTTTGCCGGTAACAGATTTCTAGCGTTTGGTGATGAACATGAAATCCCCGACCCGATAGACTCTTAACAGTAACAGACTTTTAGCGTTTGGTGATGAACGTGAAATCCCCGACCCGATAGACTCTTGCCGGTAACAGACTTCTAACGTTTGGTAATGGACATGGAATCCCCGACCCGTAAGACTTTTGCCGGTAACAGATTTCTAACGTTTGGTGATGAGCATGGAATCCCCGACCCGATAGACTCTTGTCGGTAACAGACTTCTAGCGTTTGGTAATGAACGTGAAATCCCCGATCCGATAGACTTTACTGGCAACACAGTGCTAGCATTTGGTGATAAAATGAAATCCCCAACCCGATAGATTTTTACCGGTAACAGACTTCGAGCATTTGGTGTTAAACATGAAATTTCCGACCCGATAAACTTTCACCGGTAACAGATTTCTAGCGTTTGGTGTGAACATGAAATATCCGACCCGATATACTTTTGTCGGTAACAGATTTCTAGCGTTTGGTGATGAACATGAAATCCCCGACCCGATAGACTCTTAACAGTAACAGACTTTTAGCGTTTGGTGATGTACGTGAAATCCCCGACCCGATAGACTCTTGCCGGTAACAGACTTCTAACGTTTGGTAATGAACATGGAATCCCCGACCAGAAAGACTTTTGCCGGTAACAGATTTCTAGCGTTTGGTGATGAACATGGAATCCCCGACCCGATAGACTCTTGTCGGTAACAGACTTCTAGCGTTTGGTGATGAACGTGAAATCCCCGACCCGATAGACTCTTGCCGGTAACAGACTTCTAACGTTTGGTGATGAACATGAAATCCCCGACCCGGTAGTCTCTTACCAGTAACAAACTTTTAGCGTTTGCTGATAAACATAAAATCCTCGACTCGATAGATTCTTACCGGTAACAGACCTCTAGCGTTTGGTTATGAAAATGAAATCCCCGATCCGGTAGTCTCTTACCAGTAACAAACTTCTAACGTTTGGTGAACATGAAATCCCCGACCGACTTTTACCAGAAACAGATTTCTAGCGTTTGGTAATGAACATGAAATCCCCGACCCAGTATACTCTTACCGGTAAAAGACTTCTAGCATTTGGTTATGAACATGAAATCCCCGATCAGATAGACTTTTACTAGTAACAGACTGCTAGCGTTTAGTAATGGACATGAAGTCCTCCTCGTCAGACAAGAAATTTCTGATCATACATCTTTCCTCCACGATGATAGAATGCTGGCGACTCTTTAAATAATACTTACGAAGTGTATGGCTTCTAGTTAGTCTTTATGTACAGATATTGAGTCTTACGCGATTACAAGGGGGGTTTTGGTCCCCGTGACAGGTTGGGAGTTCTCGGCGATGGATTGCATATTTTTGGAGTAATGGAGGGTTCTCCAGATCAGGTCATGCATTGCTAGTTCTCAAAGATAAGAGTCCATACGGGAATCGGTTGTAAATACACCCTAGTTATGCTGCTTGTAACATGAATAAATACCTATATTATATTATATACAGTGCGTTTGATTCCCCTGTGGATTCTGTAAGTCGGCGTGACCTCACACTAAGATCTAAATGGAGATGATCCCCAAAACATCCCGATGATGATTTGGGGGATAAATTCAGTGTTTATCATTGACCGTAATGCAACTTTGCTGAATTATATTTTGAGCACAATAGCTCATAAGACTGCTAAAATTCACTGAGAAATCTTATTAATATTGACCCTTTGTCAAAATTTTTATGACCACAGTTTGCAAAAATGAGGTTTGATGTAATGTTGATGAGAAATGATGTGCTGCAAAACATTTAAAGAATTGTTTTAGATGTAAAATGAAAAGACAAATTTTACTTTAACGGGTATTCAGCATGCTGAGACTGGCCTTTATCAAAATTAGAAACAATTTTGATATGACACCTCCAAATAACTCTTGAATAAGATATTTTCTAATTCTAATAAAAGTTAGAAGATAAAAGCTCTATTGCTTCTCTTTATTCAATAATTCAAGAACAATGATACAGAAATGTGTAGACATGACCAAGTCAGAAAAAAAAGGCATAAAGGCGTAAATAATTTGAAATAAACAAGAACCAAAAACAACAATGCTTCTTAAGACACCCTTCTTAATTTTTCAGCTTATTAATCTTTGCAATCTTAGCGTGCTACTGGGATGATGGAAACTGTCTCAGAGCAATGTGCCAAGGCTGTCTGAAGTTCATATTTAAAACACTGTATATGCGTTATGGGATCGATAACAGCAAAGTGGCACCGTTGGGGACCCACCACGATTAGGATGCCCACGTGTAACGTCACGTTCTATTTGCGTAAAAGATTCCAATCGGCTTCTTTGATCACTAGAAGAAACCCTGGGCATCGACGGATAAGTCCTCATGCCATAAGGAACAGATTGTGAGAGGACAACATCCGTCCTAGACGTCTGCTCTGGCGTCAACGTGTTGCGAGGTTAGCGTGGTGTAGGAGAAATCGTCGTTTCAATAACAAAGATTGGGCGGAAGGTCTGTTTAACCTTGAATACTTCATCCCTCCCCCAAATTTGATCAAAATCCCTTCAAGGGTTCTAAAGAAGAAGTCCAAAATGTGAAAAGTTTACAGACGCACTATGACAATAGATCCTTTGAGCTTTTGGCTCAGGTGAGCGAAAAAGTAATCATATTTTGTTGACATTCATTTTGCGCTTGTTTTTTAATTTCTAACATTTCTTAAATGTAGCAAATAACTGTCCTAAATTTCATACACACAGCCTCACTCGACAAACATATTCCACTGTCGTTATGAATTCATGACTAAAAACAAGAGGCCCAAGTGGGCCTATATCGCTCACCTGAGCACAATGTGCATATTTACAAGCAAGCAAGAAATTCTGTGCAGGGGTTCTGGAGAGGAAGATGAAAATGTGTCAATCAAACAAAGCCAATGGCGGCCATCTTGGATTACGGATCGGCATGAAAAACCTATAGTTGGTAGACGACCTTGAGTACTTACTTTCTATGCAGTTTGGTGAAATTTTGTGCAGTGGTTCTGGAGACGAAGTTGAAAATGTGTCAACCAATCAGAGTCAATGGCGGCCATCTTGGATCACGGATCGCCATAAAAAACACCAAACTTGGTTGAGGACCTTGAGTACTTACTTTCCATGAAGTTTGATGAAATTCTATGCAGCTGTTCTGGAGAAGAAGTCGAAAATGTGTCAACCAATCAGAGTCAATGGTGGTTATCTTGGATCACGGATCGGCATAAAAACACAAACTTGGTAGAGGACCTTGAGTACTTACTTCCTATGAGGTTTGATGAAATTCTGTGCTGCCGATCTGGAGAAGAAGTTGAAAATGTTTCAACCAATCAGAGCCAATGGCGGCCATCTTGGATCACGGACTGGCATAAAAAACACAAACTTGGTAGAGGACCTTGAGTACTTACTTTCTATGAAGTTTGGTGAAATTCTGTGCAGCGGTTCTGGAGAAGAAGTCAAAAATGTGTCAACCAATCAGAGCCAATGGCGGCCATCTTGTATCCCGGATCGGCATAAAAAACACAAACTTGGTAGAGGACCTTGAGTACCAACTTCCTATGAAGTTTGGTGAAATTCTGTGCAGCTTTTCTGGGAAAGAAGTCGAAAATGTGTCAACCAATCAGAACCAATGGCGGCCATCTTGGATCACGGATCGGCATAAAAAACACAAACTTGGTAGCGGACTTTGAGTACTTACTTCCTATGAAGTTTGGTGAAATTCTGTGCAGCGGTTCTGGAGAAGAAGTCGAAAATGTAGAAAAGTTAACGACGGACGACGGACGGACGACGGACGCTGCACTATGACAATAGCTCACTTGAGTTACGCTCAGGTGAGCTAAAAACGGGGGGGGGGGGCGTTCACAGACGAGTTAAAACATTGGTAGGCGAGTGAACTATACAAGAACTTGATTTCCTGTCTCTTGCCTCTGTCATATCTGGGGCTTGATCCAAGTCAGGGCAAGTAGAAACGTCAGCCAGTCGATCTATATTTTGGTATACTGGTCACTACCACAAGAGTGAAATATTAATATGGAGATCCGCTCAACGACGACCCAACATACATTTATACAATATGTATTTCACATTTCCCATGTCAATATTGGTCATTTAGTTTTATTTCTGTTAAATATGTATTCACTATTGCTTCTGGTGTGAATATATGGGACCCGTTTTCGCTAACGGCATATATCGTATAATGACGACTCTGAACATCTTAACATAAATGCAAAATGCATTTTCGTAAAAAAAAATACCCCCCCCCAAAAAAAAAAAAAAAAAAAAAAAAAAAAAACAAATCAAATTTCAAGCAGAAAATCAGTCATTTCTGCAAATGCTTACGTTTAATGTGTAGTCAAATATTAAGATTAGTCGTTAATTCTTTAGTGAAACAGGCCTCAGAATATTCTTGCTTTCCACTTAGCTGGTTCACTTTTCCTTTACATCGATTTCAATAATTTTTCGGTCATGGCGCTATGGCTATCGGGGAAATAAAGGACACGCTAATTAGGTGAAATATAAGTGGGTGTATATTAATAATTAACACAAAAGTACATTATAGTTGGTTGAATTGTCGTTTATCTGGTACTCATTTTGTGATGAATGATCTTCATTAGTTAGAATCAACTGAGTGGTCAGAGAGTTGTTAACCCATTGACAGACAAATGAAAATTAACGAAATAAGCATTAGCTTAAATCTTCACTTCAACTCATCATTAATCAATAATAAGAAGACACTTTACACTATATGTAGGTAAGTATTTATGAAACAACTCCACGAAATGGTGGTATGTACTGATGTTTTAGCTTTAGACTTTGTGTATCCCACTGATGTTATGGGTGTATGATATTCTGTGTTGTACTGATGATTTAGCGTCAGACTTTGTGTGTCCCACTGATGTTATGAGTGTATGATTTTCTGTGTTGTACTGATGATTTAGCGTCAGACTTTGTGTATCCCACTGATGTTATGGGTGTATGATATTCTGTGTTGTAATGATGATTAAGCGTCAGACTTTGTGTATCCCACTGATGTTATGGGTGTAGGATATTCTGTGTTGTGCTGATGATTTAGCGTCAGACTTTGTGTGTCCCACTGATGTTATGGGTGTATGATATTCTGTGTTGTACTGATGATTTAGCGTCAGACTTTGTGTGTCCCACTGATGTTATGGGTGTATGATATTCTGTGTTGTACTGATGATTTAGCGTCAGACTTTGTGTATCCCACTGATGTTATGGGTGTAGGATATTCTGTGTTGTACTGATGATTTCGCGTCTGACTTTGTGTGTCCCACTGATGTTATGAGTGTATGATATTCTGTGTTGTACTGATGATTTCGCGTCTGACTTTGTGTGTCCCACTGATGTTATGGGTGTAGGATATTCTGTGTTGTACTGATGATTTAGCGTCAGACTTTGTGTATCCCTCTGATGTTATGGGTGTATGATATTCTGTGTTGTACTGATGATTTAGCGTCAGACTTTGTGTGTCCCACTGATGTTATGGGTGTATGATATTCTGTGTTGTACTGATGATTTAGCGTCAGACTTTGTGTGTCCCACTGATGTTGTGAGTGTATGATATTCTGTGTTGTACTGATGATTTAGCGTCAGACTTTGTGTGTCCCACTGATGTTATGGGTGTAGGATATTCTGTGTTGTACTGATGATTTAGCGTCAGACTTTGTGTGTCCCACTGATGTTATGGGTGTATGATATTCTGTGTTGTACTGATGATTTAGCGTCAGACTTTGTGTGTCCCACTGATGTTATGGGTGTAGGATATTCTGTGTTGTACTGATGATTTAGCGTCAGACTTTGTGTGTCCCACTGATGTTATGAGTGTAGGATATTCTGTGTTGTACTGATGATTTAGCGTCAGACTTTGTGTGTCCCACTGATGTTATGGGTGTATGATATTCTGTGTTGTACTGATGATTTAGCGTCAGACTTTGTGTATCCCACTGATGTTATGGGTGTAGGATATTCTGTGTTGTACTGATGATTTAGCGTCAGACTTTGTGTGTCCCACTGATGTTATGGGTGTATGATATTCTGTGTTGTACTGATGACTTAGCGTCAGACTTTGTGTGTCCCACTGATGTTATGGGTGTATGATATTCTGTGTTGTACTGATGATTTAGCGTCAGACTTTGTGTGTCCCACTGATGTTGTGAGTGTATGATATTCTGTGTTGTACTGATGATTTAGCGTCAGACTTTGTGTGTCCCACTGATGTTATGGGTGTAGGATATTCTGTGTTGTATTGATGATTTAGCGTCAGACTTTGTGTGTCCCACTGATGTTATGGGTGTATGATATTCTGTGTTGTACTGATGATTTAGCGTCAGACTTTGTGTGTCCCACTGATGTTATGGGTGTATGATTTTCTGTGTTGTACTGATGACTTAGCGTCAGACTTTGTGTGTCCCACTGATGTTATGAGTGTATGATATTCTGTGTTGTACTGATGATTTAGCGTCAGACTTTGTGTATCCCACTGATGTTATGGGTGTATGATTTTCTGTGTTGTACTGATGATTTAGCGTCAGACTTTGTGTGTCCCACTGATGTTATGAGTGTATGATTTTCTGTGTTGTACTGATGATTTAGCTTTAGACTTTGTGTGTCCCTCTGATGTTATGGGTGTAGGATATTCTGTGTTGTACTGATGATTTAGCGTCAGACTTTGTGTGTCCCACTGATGTTATGAGTGTATGATTTTCTGTGTTGTACTGATGATTTAGCGTCAGACTTTGTGTGTCCCACTGATGTTATGAGTGTATGATATTCTGTGTTGTACTGATGATTTAGCGTCAGACTTTGTGTGTCCCACTGATGTTATGGGTGTAGGATATTCTGTGTTGTACTGATGATTTAGCGTCAGACTTTATGTATCCCACTGATGTTATTGGAGCAGGCTTGGTGTAGTGGTTAAGCGCTTGGCTTGCGGCGCCGACGATCCGGGTTCGATTCCCGGGTTGCGCCTTTATGTTTAAGAGGTTGGTAACCTCCTGTTTATATCTTTAGCATTGACAATGGTATGACTGATATTTCAAACAATGGGATCTTATAAGTGCTTTCCATTGGCGCCATATGTATGAACAGGTGACACTGACCATGGCGTTTGACCTTGACATTAAAACTTCTTAACCTTCCTTATATCTTTTTAACGGTAAAGGTAAGAAGTTTGATATGTCACGCTATGAATTCCCGTGGCTGTGGCTTTCATTTGGTAATGAGATTTCAATCTACTGGCCTTGACCGTGACCTACTTCAATGGGATCGCGTCGGACTCCTGATCGGGGGGCCGGGGTTCGAGTCCCGCTCTGGTCATGCCGGTGTCATGTCTTTCGGATGAGATATTAACAAGAGGCCCAAATGGGCCTATATAGCTCACCTGAGCACAAATTGCTTATTTACAATAAAATGACAGCTCATTTCAGTAGAAAATTTTGCTTTTTTTCTACAAGACTTTCTATAAGGTTTGGTGATATTTTGTGTAGTCGTCTTTAAGTGTCCAAAATGTGTTAACCAATCAGAGCCATTGGCGGCCATCTTGGATTACAGATCGGCACGAAAAACACAAACTTGGTAGAGGACCTCGAATACTTACTTCCTATGAGATTTGGTGAAATTCTGTGTAGCGGTTCTGGAGAAAAAGTTGAAAATGTGTCAACCAATCAGAGCCAATGGTGGCCATCTTGGATTACAGATCGGCACGAAAAACACAAACTCGGTAGAGGACCTTGAGTACTTACTTCCTATGATGTTTTGTGGAATTCTGTGCAGCGGTTCTGGAGGAGAAGTCGAAATTGTGTCAACCAATCAGAGCCAATTGCAGCCATCTTGGATTACGGATGGGCACGAAAAACACAAACTCGGTAGAGGACCTTGAGTACTTACTTCCTATGATGTTTTGTGGAATTCTGTGCGGCTGTTCTGGAGAAAAGTCGAAAATGTGTCCACCAATCAGAGCCAATGGCGGCCATCTTGGATAACGGATCGGCACGAAAAACACAAACCTGGTAGAGGACCTCAAGTAGTTACATCCTATGAGGTTTGGTGAAATTCTGTGCAGACGCTCTGGAGAAAAAGTCCAAAATGCGTCAATTAATCAGAGTAAATGGCGGCCATCTTGGATTACGGATCGGCACGAAAAACACAAATTTGGTAGAGGACCTTGAGTACTTACTTCCTATGAGGCTTGGTGAAATTCTGTGCAGCGGTTCTGGAGAAGAAGTCGAAAATGTGTCAACCAATCAGAGCCAATGGTGGCCATTAACGGATCGGCACGAAAAACACAACCTTGGTAAAGGACCTTGAGTACTTACTTTCTATGAAGTTTGGTGAAATTCTGTACAGCGGTTCTGGAGAAGAAGTCGAAAATGTAGAAAAGCTAACGACGGACGACAGACGGTGATTGATCACAATAGCTCACTTGAGCCTTCGGCTCAGGTGAGCTAAAACCGAGGCCCCGTGTCGTGGTATGCCTGGCACGTTAAAGATCCCTCACTGCTTCGGGTGAGTCCGTTGCAAAGGTCAATAGTTATATGCCCAGCATCAGGCAGATGCCGTCACCATATACGTGAAATATTCGTGGTGTGACGTTAAACAAAAATCAATCAATCAATCATATAGTAGGGCTTATAGCTTTCATATTCAAATATAGATATATTATGGCTTATGCTTTCATCTGAGATCATGACATTTCCCTTAGCAACCACTATGTTTAAGAGGTTGGTAACCTCCTGCTTCCATGTCGCGATATAACTGAAAAATTGTTGAAAGCGACGTAAAACACCAAATCAACCAATCAACCAACCCACTGCGTAAGACTTTTTGTATCCCACTGATGTTTTAACTGTATGATGCTTTGTACATCATTGATGTAATAACCATCAGTATACATTTCGTACTCTAAAGTGGACTACAATTTAAACTAAAAATTATGGTTTAAATACATACTGAATTCGAGTCTTAACCATGTTACAGATGTATGATAAATTTGTTTTATACAGGACATGTGTACTCCAAATTAGATATCGCAAATCCATAAATATACGGGAATTATGGCCAAAAATGCAGCATTATAATGACAAATGGAAATACAGCGAAGTGACACAATGTTATACTGAAATTTCATTTCCTAATCACGTGATACATGATATGCGATCTGCATAACAATATGTTCAATACAATACAACAAATCTCATTTATGACGGGGAAAGTACATTAATTCCCACGTTTGACTGTAAGTGATATACAACACAAAACAGAATTGGATCTGCAAACATTAGAGCTCGTAGCTGTGCCATTAACAAATTACAACACAGACCCATATTCTGCTATCGTAATTCGTAAAATGCGCAGCGTCTAAATCAAAAATACGAGCGGAAATCCTGTCTAAATACAGAATTGACGAGACAAATTTGTAGTATTGTACACGGATTCACTCCCTTCCTCTCGTAACACCCTCCCCTTTCCCTTTCTCTCTCTCAACACTTATATTTGAATTTTAAACAGTAGTGCAGTTAGTACTCTGAATGGACATTGATATTTAAACGTCCCTTTATTATAAAGACGCCTATAGAATTACTCCATGTACCATTTATGAATAAAATTAAACTTCTCGCAAACCGTCTGCCCGTCTAGTTAAAACATTTTGAAAGTTCATATCTTTAGCATTGGCAATGGTATGACTGATGATTTCGTTGGACTTTTGGGTGTTGTCGTATAGAATGTTACTCGAGAATATAGTTTTTTGAAATTTTATCGATACCTATGAAGAGGTTGACGCAATCTTAATCGTTTTATAGCTTTATTTTATTAGCTTTTAAGGCTATATTTTATTTTAATCTCCATTTTTAATTTTGGTAAATATATCATCCCAATGCAGTATATTCCTATTATTGTCTGCATATTTGTTTCGTTTTGTTACTGAAAGTTAATATGGAAAAGTGTACAGATCAGTCATAGAGAGACTAGGTAAAGAGCTATAGACATGAAATTACATGTCAATTTATCTGGCCAAAGGTAAATCAATACACATGACGGTGGTGTAACCGTTCCCAAATTCTTAGATCTGTACTTAACATGGCACTGCGGTTGAAAATTCGTTTTGAGTACATTTTCACTCAATATATTTTCAAAATATCCATATTTATTAACTCGGGATTGAGTATAAAGGTAAGCGAAATCCGATTCAGAATGTATGAAAATACTGATCCCTTCCAAGTTTCAATTGGTAAAACACTCTCATATTCGTACTTTTTACATTTCTTTTTATGAATCAAGCTTCAGACACTCTAAATTTATTACTTGACACTAATAACTTTACCGAAGTTATATAAATTGAGAATTAAACTACACAGGAAACTGGGACTGAGTACCCGCTTTCACGTTATACACAATTGTAGTTCTTTTCGCTTAAATCAAATGCGCTGCATGAATAGACAGAGAGTTGCACCCTAGATAACAAGAGGCCAGAAAAAAGGAAAACAAAAAGAAAGATTGTTCAAGCTAAGGGTGCCTGCATTTAATCAAACCATAAAAAAGTGAGCAAAATTTCTTTACCGTTCGATACGTGTGTCTTGCAACGCCGCTCAGTTTTAAACTCAGTGCTCAGATATTAAGTTGAACTTTAAAATGTACAGTCGCTAAAAAGTATAAATGAAACTCACTTACTTATCCCCAGCAAAAATATAATTAGATCTTAGTTAGGACAAGAAATTCACCTAATTATTGTCTTTACTGTCACAGTCGGACATCCCGAGTCAATGACATGTAAAATATCCACGGTATTACAGTTTCCAATACATGCTAGTACTGCTATATCAAATAATTTATAGAAGTTATAAAATCATTCAAATTTACAACAAAAGTAAGAGATAATGCCAGCAACAATGATCGTCGGAGAGAGAGAGAGAGAGAGAGAGAGGTGGATGTCAATTTAATATTTTGATATTTTTTTTGTTGTTGTAGTAGAGGTTAAACAGAACTATGTGATTTTGTTTTGTTATATTCACAATTTTATATACGTATCAAAACACGCCATGTGCTGATGTCTGTTTCAAGTAGATTTACTTAGAAGCGTACAAAATACTGTGAATACTGTTGACATATTATCATTTTCCTAGCTTCCAGAATGTCCGGAAAGAGGCGGAAGTTCTCCGAATGTATACTCGGTAAGAAACATTCAAAACCGATAGAAAGAAGGAAAGTCCTTGATGTAATAGGCAAAATCCTTGAAAAAAAACTTCCTTATGTGCCCTGATACAGATCTGCAACAAATGTGTCCATAAATATTGTAAGATAAAAGCGGACGAGTCTCCTACAAGCAATACACCCACAGGTTCAAGACTCGCCGCAAGTCAAAATCAGGGGTTTCAACTTCCAATCAAGAAACCATGGATAGTGACCGATGCTAGTGCTCCCTCTGTACATTTACCTATACCATTTATGAGCAGGGGTCATTCACACTATTTTTAAAAGTTGCAAGAAACCAGAACCCAAGTTAGCTGTTGTTGGAGTTTTTTCCCTTGGTTTATTACTACACTACACCAAGTCTCATCAAATCTATCTAGCGGTTAAAGAGAAATAGAAAATGTGAAAAGTTTACAAACGGACAGAGGTACGGACTGACGAACGTCGAACAGAATGTGATGAGAACCGCTCACATGGGCTTTCAGCACAGGTTCTGAATTAGAACGTACCAAATTAGGGGACGAGGTCGTCAGTATATATGTAGAATGCTTTGCGTATGCGTTTCCGCTGCTTCGGTATATTGACCAGGCTGAAATACTGATTTGGTGACGAACAGACGCACTGTGAATGGCACATTACATCGTCTTTGTTAAATCTGTCACCATTTTCAGCATTAATCTCGCGGTCAAAAAGAAGTATTGCTATACATATGTTATTACTTTTTCGGAAAAGAATGCTCCCGCCAGAACAAATTTATGAAATAATTTCAAGAGAAGGTCATGATAATTCATGTTTCACCATTACAAATTAACTTTTTAAAGAGTAAAAAATAATGCGCCATAATTCATTCTAAGGTGCAGCGACATCAATGACTTTACGAAACAAGCTAATCAAAACGGTTCTCGCTGACACCTGACGACGGAACAAGTCTGACTGAAAGATGACATAATATTGGATATCTGACAGATATTTCCTGCTGGAAATCATTCTATCCGGTATCCAATGGACATAAACAAGTACCACGATGAGACAAAACACGAGAAGAGGACAATACATTGTCACCAGAAACACATAAAGCTTTGGAAAATAAAGGCGCTCAAAGGAGTGTTCGAAGACGACATTATTTATTACAATAGAAGACAAACGAGACATATGGTGTGTAATGTTTCCTTCTGGTGTATAATGTTTCCCTTTTTTACCAGGCATATGATGTGTTATGCTTCCTTCTTCTTATTTTGTTTTACATGTATTTCTTTTTGGCACAAATATAGAAATATAAGGCCTTTCGTAACAATTGTAATTTTCTAACTTTCGAAAATGAGCACATTACTACTGTGGGAGTCCTCTATGATGTTGATAAGACTTCCACAGTTTTTCATACGGTGACAATTTTAAATGGTATCCAAGGAAACGATAATTCTGGGTACCAAAAGACCAGAAATCTACAACGGTAAATTTCTGTTGTAGAATTCTATTAAAAACACAGCGTAGTACATACACCGGTGTATTACTGTCAGCTTTCATTGTCGTTACTGCATGGGTACTTTGTCCCAAGTCCATCACCAAACGCATATGCACTACAATACTTTCCGTTATTATCCGGTCGTTTGACTTTATTGTGGGCCGGCCCCTAGCCGGCCCATCCTTTGATATAAGTTTGGGAAAGTCGCATGCGTTTCTGCGGTACAGTAAGACCACACCCCCAGGATTTTACACCAATGAAAAAATTAAGATTTTATTCACTGCGGAGAGAGCATGTGTCACCTCTCTGACCCATGCCAGTTTGATAGATACATGTAAATGTAGTACGTTACAGTAGAGAAGTATTAAATTTGTTGAAATATTTTCTGGGCATGGGTGTTACCTTACAATTTTTTAATATTTGACGCGCTTTCTTCATAACCAAATTGTCATTCGGTTGCCTAAGTGACTTTTGGTTAATAGCCAATCGGAACATCATCGCCATTTTTTACAACAAAAATTATATCTTTTTTGCGTACGGAAATGGTCGAGTTGTTATATTACGACTGAATAATAGTGTGATGTAAGTCCTACTAAAACTTTCAGAATACAGAATGCTACGATAAGAAGGACCAATTACAATTACAATTATTCTTCTGGAAAAACGATAAACCTTAATTAGTGAATATATATTGAAACTTGAGAATAAAAAGATTACCCACCAGCACGGCCACACCACTACCAAAAGTTAACCAGTGAAGGGTTGGTTACCTTAGTAAACCTCCAGTTTCTTATAGATTGGTTATGTTTTGTTGTTAAAAATAAATAGTGGGTTGATTGATTGGTTATTGTTTCACGTCACTCCACGACTATTTCACGTATATGGTGACGGTATCTACCTGATGCATTACATAGAAATTTATACCTCTGTAACGGACCCTCCCGAAGAAGTGGGCAATCTTCTACGTGCCGCGCCTACCGTGACACGGGACCTCTGTTTCTACTGTCCAATTTGAAAGACAGGTCACGGATGTGCCCACGGCGAAGTCGAACCCGGGACCTTTCGGTCACCTCATCCACTTAGCCCACCGACTTAAAACATACAATAGATGATATCGCTAGTAATTTTAAAAGTACATTTCCATACTAAATACAGGCTAATCTGTATGTCTGATAAACTCGCTATTGCCATGCCTTATGTACTGAATGGGCTAAATGAGCCCAAATATAAACTATTAGCTGAAAAGGAAGTGATACTGGAGATTTATATGTCTGTGGTCGATCATCATGGTCTTCATATGTCTGCTAATTATCAGTCACATGGCTGTACAATACAAATTTTAAAATGTTATTCTGTTTTTAAAATTCTTTGCAGTTTTATCAAACATCCCATTCCGGCCCACACTATGGTGCTTGCGCCAAATTGTTTCTTGTATTTTTCATAAATAAAACACATTATGCATCCTAGGTTTTTGTAACGTTTCATATAAAAAAGTACGCAATATTTACGCTCTCTATGCATTCTAATACTGATCACGAAACATAAGTTATTCTGTCAGTCTTTTTTAACATACATACAACATACATGGTTTAGAAACATGAGCGTAAAAAGGCAAGTTTCTTACGATATCCTTGTACATTGTACAAAATCGTGCCAAAACTGAAGAGATGTTCATGAATTCATATAACTTCTTTGACATATTATAATAACAAGAGGCCCAAGTGGGCCTATATCGCTCACCTGAGTACCTAGATTATCAGTCATGCATGAAGGAAGAATTCATTTATTTTTGCATTAATGTGACTAAGTCAAAACAGATGTTGAAAATATGTCAAATTTTATTTCAGGCTAGAATAAAAAACAACACTTTTTTGCACATCCATTCACGTGATTTTGATATTAAGCATTTCCTTTGTCTCTGCAAGAAGTCATTCAGGGCAACAAGTTAGTCATTTTCTTTAGGTGGGGCCTTTTGTTGACTGATTTCAAGTCTGGGTCATGAACAACAATTGTTTCAAATATTGTCCAGATCTAACTTAAAATTGCCTAATTTCATATGTTGAGTGTTGAGAAACATCTAAAAACTTATTTAGATGTGTAAAGAAATGAAAAAAAAATTTTGACCACAGCTGGATTTGAACCGCTACTCTCCATATTTCAATTACCAAGTGGTATATGTACTATTGTGAGAACTGCTTTTTAGACATGGTGGCATTATCTGTTAACCAATTTGGATGAAATTTACCAAATTGATAGAGGACTTTTAGTACTTCATGTATTCCATGTTTCATTAAAATCTTTCATGAGGTATAACAGCAGAAGTGAAAAATGTGATTGAATTGTTCCTATACACCCTCATTTGGAAGTCTTAAAAAATTCATAGAAAATCCAAAAATTGAGATATTGACAAAATTCTTTCAAAGTAACAATCCTTACCATAATTATGATCACAATAGTCCATAAGAAATCATCATTATCAATTAACTAGGAAATATGACACTTTTTTCTGCATTGAATCACCAAGTCCAAAGAAATGTCGAAAAAAATTCTAAAATTTGATTTTGGAAGGGAACCAAAATGACAATACATCTTCACTCATCCCTCTAGATCATTTCTATGCATTCTGTTTGTCTCTGTATACAGCCCGTATGAAAAAGAATATTGTTAAACGAGGGAACTCTTTTGTGACCTACTCTTGACTATGGTGGCGCCACCTGTAAAGAGGTCTGGACAAAAACAACAGAATTTGAAGAGGATCATAAGTGACTTATTTCTACCAAGATTTATTAAAATCCTTCAAACAGTTTTGTAGAAAAAGTTGAAAATGTGAAAAATGGCCAAAACCCCCCCCCCCCCCCCCCCCTTTTTTTTTGGAAGTCTTAAACGTAAAATTCCTAATTTCATATGTTGAGTGTTGAGAAACATCTAAAAACTTATCTAGATGTGTAAAAAAAAAAAAAAAATTTTTTGACCACAGCTGGATTTGAACCGCTACTCTCCATATTTCAATTACCAAGTGGTATATGTACCATTGTGAGACCTACTTTTAGACATGGTGGCATTATCTGTTAACCAATTTGGATGATCCGCACAAAAAACAAAACCTTTGAAAAGGACTATGAGTACTTGCATCCTACCCAGTTTTATCACAATCCTTCAAGTTGTTCTGTAGATCAAGTTGAAGATATGAAAAATTGTCCCCCCCCCCCCTTTTCTTGGAAGTCTTAAAAAATTCATAAAAAATTCAAAAATCGAGATATTGAAAAAATTGCTTCGCACCAGCATTCCTTACCATAAAAATGATTAAATGAAACCAAATGAATGCATCAATGTTTACTAAAAGAAAATAATAACTCTTTAATGCATTAAAATAACAAAGTCCAAAATAAAAATGAAAAAACGTCAAAAATTTGATTTCGGAATGGAACCAAAAATATCAACACTTCTTCCCATATGCCTCTAAATCATTCCTATGCAGTCGGTTTGTCGCTGTATGCACCCGATCTGAATAAGAAGTTTGTCAAAGGAGGGTACCCTCTGTGACCTACTTTTGTCTGTGGTGGTGCCACCTGTTCATGGATCCTGACAAAGATGACCACATTTGTCGGGGACCTTGAGTATTTGATGCATGCCAAGTTTCATTGAATTCCAGCAAGTGGTTCCGAAGAAAAAGTTCAAACTGTGAAATGTTTACACCAATTATCCCACCCCCCTTTTTCTTGAAAGTCTTAAAAAATTCATAAAAAATCCAAAACATAAAATATTGAAAAATTTTCTTCGCAGTAATATTTCTTACCATCAAAATGATCAAATTAAACCAAATTAATGTATCAATGTTTACTAAAAGAAAAAAATACCTCTTTTCTGCATTAAAACTACCAAGTACAAAAAAAACGTCAAAAAAACGTCAAAAATTTGATTTCGGAACGGAACCAAAAATAACAACACTTCTTCACACATCCCTCTAGATCATTCCTATGCATTCGGTTTGTCTCTGTATGCCCCCGGTCTGAAGAAGAAGTTTGTCAAAGGAGGGTACCCTCTTTGACCTACTTTTGCCTGTGGTGGCGCCACCTGTTGATGAATCCGGACGAAAAACAACAACACTTGTAGGGGACCATGAGTACTACATGCTTATCAAGTTTCATCAAATTCTGTTCAGTGGTTCTGGAGAAGAAGTCGAAAATGTGAAAAGTTAACGACGGACGACGGACGACAGACGACGGACGGACGACGGACGGTGATTGATCACGATAGCTCACTTGAGCCTTTGGCTCAGGTGAGCTAAAAAGGAGAAAAGAATACCTAGAATAGATTATGCCGAGCATTTATAAGTATGAAGCTTAGTAACGGACTTATTTCATGTATGAAAGGAACATTTCTCACAATTCTTTCGCATTAATATTCAGGGACACTACATTTTATTATTTGAGAATTCACACTCTACGGTATATCACTCCTACTGTTCGGGTCATCGAGTCTGTACACCCGAAAATCGCATTAATGGCGTTCATTCTTAAACGCTGGGGCAATCCAGACAAGAGACTTTGCATGGGAATATACCCCTCGGGATTTATCTTCCGTTTCTAAATAAAATCTTCTTTTTCGATCTTTTGTTTTACTACGATTATTGCTTAAAGTTAAAATAATTAAAAATATTTCATCTATGTATGCTTTTTTCAGTGAATCCAAATGCTGAAATTCATATATTAACAACATTTTTAGTGATATATGATTGAAAAATTGCATTATCGCTTACGATAAAACCAAAGTCATACCCCATAATACATTTGGGATGTTTCGGAACTCTCCTCTTTAAAGAATCAGGCATTATGTAAAAATAGTGAACCTCATTTGAATATTCCTGAAGACCTAGTCATGGAAACCTTCTAGATAAACGGAACAACTCAGTCGTAACTGAAAATAACATTACTTTACTTATCAGCGTAATTTTCTATCAAGTATATATCAAAGTTCAATTTAAATTTGTCATTTCACAAGGTAAAATTCAGCGGGACAGACTATGATAAAAAAATAAAATCAAAATCAAAATGAAAAGTTTTGACATATATTCACTTTTATAATACAAATTTAGTTGCAAAATACTAACATGGAGGAGATCTGACAGCATTCCTGAGAGAAATTTGAAAAGTATTTCTCCTACGGAATTATCGTTCAAAACCTGATTTTTCCCACACAAATCTATCGTTGATTATACTTCATCAGTAGCTAACTTTCTGACGAAACGTCACGAAAGAGAATGAAAGTTGAGCAAAAAGTAATTTTAGTTTTCGGGATTCCCCTAGTTCATAATCTTATTTGTTATTTTAATATTCAGGTGACCAAAATTGATAATTACGACAATTCGTAAACATCATCGTCCATACAGAATTATCTCAAATAGAAATATTTCACTTTAATAAGCCAGGTACAAAGTGCAAAATTAGAATCATTCTAATCCAGCCCCATATTTGTTCTTAGCACTATGCACATTTAATGGAAGCTGAATCTTCTTGCTGCGTCCACAATGCCACCTTTTATAATCCGATGATCTGACTAGAATGCTCGGTGTGTTTGTTAGGATACTGAAATACTATAATCTCGAAGTCCTGTTAAATCCCCCTCATGTGTATGTACCTCAATGTTACATTTGTAACAAAATGTCTCATGACTTTGTGAACTCCAACTCCACCATGTTAATTCTTGTCTCGGATCGGTAGGTCCTTATGTATGAACGCTAACGAACACTCACATACAACATGGGAATCGGACGTAATCGGTGTTATCACGTGTGATAGGGTAAGATCTACCTTTGATTTATCTAACAGAGTATACAATACTGTACTGATCACCAATATGATGAGATGTACAGACTCGTAGTTACACGGTATAATGGAACACGATAAAGCACGAGATAATCTAATAACTTACCTTCTTAGCACCTTTATTTCATTGTCCAGCGACTCTTCCTTGCCTGATAACCCTCTTCTATCTATGCATTTGATAGCCACCAAACGATCACTGTCTGATTTATCTTCAGCCAAAACTACTTCTGAGAATGCACCCCTGTAAAACAAAATCAACTTCATGTTACTACAGATACATTTTTTATTCATATCACACCGAAACTAGAACTGTCCTAACGGGGAAATTCCCCCCGCGGCACCAAAATTCAAAATAGGGCATAGAACTATATATATGACCAATATTTAATATTTTGAGAAGAAGGTGAAGGTCAAGGGGGTTGTGTAAATTCTTCTTGTATCAGTGTACATGACTTGTCATATAGAATACACACATGTAAAATGGACTCCCTATCTCTCTATGACTATACTTTACCGTCAAAGTTAAAGTTTTTCCAAACAAAAAATCCAAATGTCAAGGCCAAGGCCACAAGGTCAAAATGCTGGTACTGACTGAAAGGTCTTGCTACAAGGAATACACATATATAGTATGAAGGTCCCATCTCTTTTCTTTCGAAAGTTAAAGGTTAAAGTTTTTTAAAAGTAAGTCAAACATCGAGACCAAGGTCACAAGGTCGAAAATGTTGGTATCGACAGAAGGGTCTTGCCATAAGGAATACAAATGTGTAGTATGAAGGTCCCATCTCTTTTCTTTCAAAAGTTATGGCTAAGGTTAAAGTTTTTAAAAGGTAAGTCAAATGTCAAGGCCAAGGTCACAATGTCAAAAATTTTGGTACCAAAAGAAAGGCCTTGCCACAAGGAATATACATGTGTAGTATGAATACCCAGTCTCTTTATGTTCAAAAGTTATAGCTATGGTTAAAGTTTTTAAAAAGCAGGTCAAATGTCAAGGCCAAGGTCACAAGGTCAAAAATTTTGGTACCAAAAGAAAGGTCTTGCCACAAGGAATATACATGTGTAGTATGAATACCCAGTCTCTTTTGGTTCAAAAGTTATGGTCAAGATTAAAGTTTTCTGGACAGACAGACAGACAAGGTGATTCCTATATACCCCGCCCCAAAACGGTATAAATATTCATAAAATAGGCTAACAAGTGAATTCAAGAGAACACATCAATACTTTCATTCACTGGTGCAATCTGTATTCACCATGCTTTTATTTCTGTGTAATGATTTAACTAACACCGATGTTGTAGCATAGACTATCCCCCCGCATCGACTCCCCCCCCCCCCCGATAAACCGACCCAGTAAAGAGCTCCCCCCCCCGGAAAAACCGACCCAGTATAAATCTTCACCCACGGAAAACCCGACTCAACATAGATTATTCCCCAGGGATAAAACGGCCCAGTATAGTTTATCCCCCTGACATCAGTACGCTTTTTCCCCTTTAGAGATAAAATCCGGTTTGGTTTGAATATTACAAATGAACGAAACTAAATATGCATAATACGTGACCATGTTTATTTGACAAAATCTCATCGGATATCGGCACATTGCCAGTTTGAAATTGAAATTTTAATAAAAAATCCCCGCATAAGGGCACGTGATTTATTTTGCAAATAAAAGATATCTCTTTACTCTAACTGGTCCTAGATGAAAGAAAAAAGAGGAGTTACCGGCTCAGTTATGTGGCAGAAGTCACCATGGAGCTATACAATACTTGAATATAAATAATATAATAGAACATTTAACACATTACCAAAATATTTGATTGTAGTGCAGTTACGATACCGACTTAGGACGGTCATTTAATTTGACAAAAGCCAAACAAATGGTGTGGTTAACCGGTTTACGGGCCCACCTTCCCACTCACCGTAACAGCAGAACAATCAAAAGACGTACATTTAAAAATCTATAAATAATCCTCCATGTAAAGAACAAGGGTCAACAGGTATCGCATATTGAGAGGTCATAAAAATATAAACACGTAAGGTATTGTAAAACACATAATGGTATAAAAATATATGCGACATCAACATGATAAACCGTGCTCTGCCAGTCTGAAAGCGAGCTAAAACCCTAGATCTGTAGGAGTCCCGACTAACAGTCAGAGGGGACGAGGTTCAGGACCATGTCTCCTCTGAAAGAGGTTTGGACAAGGCCCGTCATATAGTCCCCACCGCCCTGTTAGTCAGCGTGCAACGTTCAAGTAAAAGTCTGCATAAGGTTGTAGAGGGGCCAAATACAAGACCTAAAGTCTTTTTGATGATCTCAATATCATATTGTCTATTTAGGAGACGTTTGACTATTTTATTACATGATAAAATAATGTTATCGGAGCCTTTTACTTTCCTTAGTTTATATACGAGATCACCGTAAAAATTAGGATGGGAAATTCCATTGGATACATACTGTTGAAAAGAAATATTTCCAAATTTAGATAGAAGTTCTGAATAAGATCTGAAGAATTTGCCGAATGTTTTTCTTAGCTTGTGATATCTGTAACCCTGAGTTAAAAGTTTAGTAGTAATTTGTAAATTTCGTTTATGAAAGTCCAAAACATCGGTGCAATAGATGAGAACCAAAGTATGAATTGTTTCCCCATTAAGACACATTATCACCTACATGTCGAGCAAATGCAGATATAAAAACATAGTTTTTATCAAATTACATTTTAGAAGTGCTAAAAATTACAATTTTAATTAGGGGCAGGCTTGATGTAGTGGTAAAGCGCTTGTCTTGCGGCGCCGACGATACGGGTTCGATTCCCGGGTTGCGCCACAATGTTTAAGAGGTCGGTAACCTCCTGCTTCCATGTCGCGATATAACTGAAAAATTGTTGAAAGCGACGTAAAACACCAAATCAACCAACCAACAATTTTAATTTCCTTTAATTCGTTTAACTATTATTTATCGGGAAAAGGAACCAAAAGATCCCTACAAGTTTTGCGAGAAGTATCACTGACGAAAAGATATTTTTCATTTTGGGAGGCTCTTTTCTGTATTTGCATAAGGATCACACGATGCTGCATACCCACATACATATTTACATACAAGCCTCTCACACACACATGTGCGTATTATACACCCGTAAACGAAGATTTGTGATATGTAGTTTGTGTCCTGTCCGTTAGTTTGTCTGTCTGTCTGCAAAACCTTAGACCTTACACATAAATTTTTGAATGCTATGTGATAGAGCTTCCATTTTTCACACGAGGAATCCTTGTGATAAGAGGTCAAAGCACAGTAATTCCATTTCCCACAGGGTTCCATGTTAAATTACCAAACTTCCAGCAAAATCCTACACTTTAGCTATATATAATCCATATATCAAAATGTTTGTCAGACCCTCCTCTATCAGAATTTCAGAATTTTAACAGTTTACCTTAGATTATCCACCTTGATTTCGTGAAAATCATGCTGGAAGGGGGCCACCCCCAAAAATTTGCCAAAATTCAAATGTAAACGACAACCCCTCTTTAGGTCATAAAATGTTTACATAAGCGAAATGAGAAAAAAATTCATGATTTTACAGCAGAATCAATTTTTAATTATAGATATTTTGTTTTTGGTTTTTTTTTTGGGGGGGGAGTTTTTTTTTTTTTTTGTTTGTTTGATTGTTTTGTTTGTTTGTTCTGCGACCTTGTACCATAAGATTCTGAACCCCAAAACCATACAAACAACAAAGGGAAATCCATTTCAGGGATTGAAACTTTTTTTTCAATACCAAATCTTTTCTATTCAAATATAAATGTGATCTAAAATATGAAATGACATCTTGACGTAATGATAATGAAATTATCCCAATGATTCTGCTCAATAATCATACATGTATATTTCATTTTCACTTTTTGGAGTGTATTTGATATAGTCTGCACCATTAAGAATGATGAACAGGGAACTTCGTTTTGTATGCATGGTTGTTTATTTTCCTCTATGGTCGGCTGATAGGTATTTCAATTTCAAAAGGACGTAAAATCAAGACTAAATTACGGTTTTAGTTTTCCGATTTGACGAGAATCCGGAATCAATAGGGGGAAAAATGAACCCAGGTCGGTTTATCCGCCATGCGGGGAAGTCTATGCTGATAATCAGAAGGGGGAAAACCGTACGGATAGAATATCCCCTTTAGAGGGGGAAGTTCTTTACTGGGTCGGTTTATCCGGGGGGGGGGGGGGGGGGGCGGGGGGGAGGGGGGGGCGGGGGTGGGCGGGGGGGGGCGGGGGGGGGGGGGGGGGGGGGCGGGGGGGGGGGGGGGGGGGGAGTCGATGCGGAGGGGATAGTCTATGCTACAACACCGGTCTAGGAATATTAGTGTAACAAATATAATATCACCTTAAAAGTGGCGGCACCTGTCTGATGTATATCTTACAACATTCTGACACATGCAAAGAAGATACCGCAAACAATACGCTTTAGGGTTCTCTTACATGGCACAGTTTTCCTGTCTATGCCAAAAACAGGACAGCGAAGAGACTCTGTCAGACTTGACCCCTCCCCCGGACCTTTCGATCTAAGGGTGAACACTTTAACTACAAAATCGCACTGCCTCTAATCTGTATTTCAAATATTTAAGATCCAATACATCACTCTAGTACAATAAGAAAATGTCTTCAAAATATTTCAAATGAAGTTAAATGTGTTAAACAAAACAGCAAATAAAATTGGAGGGTGCTCCCCGACGGCTCCCTACAAAATTACCTTATCCAATAAGCAGTAATTCAATCTCAGCATTTGCATCGAGAAATAAGTCTTATCTACTCTGGTCAAAAAGCTTTTGTCATAAACAACAACTGGTTACAGTGTAATCCACATTTATGCATCAGTTCTTCAGGTACTCGTTAAAATGTTTTAAAGAAATTTGTCTTGGGAAATTCTTAATGAGGGATGAATTCAAAGTAAGCTACATTATTTATAAGTACCTTTGACTAGTTCACAAAGACCTAATTTAGCATTGTTCTTTCACAAGACATTTTCAAAATGACTATATACATGTATGTGACAATGAAAATGTGACATAGGTCATACCTACAATCTTATTAAACCATATTTTTATTCCGCTCCTCAATTTGCCCCATTGCGTACGATTGGTCATATCTATTAGGTCAAGTTTGCTGGATACAGTTCATAAAATAAATTTTACGAAATATGATTCGCACACATGACAATGGGCAACATAAATTTCTTGTATCAGATACAAGATGACTTCTGACACTAAACAAAAGTGGACTGCATACTCTTGGACATCCAAACAATGTTGTCATGTGATCACTTTTGATCAGAAAAATCAAAAGTTATCAAATGACAATTCTATGAAGAATAATCTCAATTATTACTTTGGATGGACATATAAATGAAAGAGCAAACCGATAGACAGACAGACAGACAAAACAATGATAATACCCCTCCCCTTCCATTCCATTTTTATTTATTATTATTATTATTATTATTATTATTATTATTATTATTATTATTATTATTATTATTATTTTGCTTAGGTTATATCATGATGACTTATCATCACTGTCATGGATATCTAAATGCAGTTTTAAATCAATCAAGACCGCCATGGTAACCACATTTGATTGCATCATACAGTTTCCATACTCTGTTTTAATGAACAATATTATTCCTGTAAAGTTTCGCAAAAATTACGAAAATAAGACAGAAATGAAACTTTTATATAATGATCGTCTTTACTCTCGACATATATGGAAATAATATTCTACAAATTGTAAAACATTTCATTATACAAATTTCCAATGTATTTTCTCAGGATAAAAACTTATTACATCCACCACTAAATTGCCATTTCTTCACAAAAACTAACATTCCAAGATAAAAATTAATATAAATTTATCAGAATTCTTTGTTTTTGATACAATTTCTAACATTTTTAGAAGATAAAAAGTAAATATCATTATGGAATCGGTACGACGTACAAGTAATACGAGAGAGATCTGTTGCGCCTGGCATTTCGGACGAATATCAAATTAAAATCGAGATACTATTATAATATGTAGACCCGTATCGCTGTATTAAACACCATCTATTTCACCTCATCTGAATCAAAATTTAAGGAGTATAAAGCTTTTTGCCTAGCTGCCTTTAAAAAAAAAGAGTGGGAGTCAAGTGGGTTTGTCCTAACCTTTTCGAAACTTGTGTGATTTATATAAATATAACTTCATTACACAAACATATAAATTTCAAAAAAGAAACCGTCAAAAGTAGCTAACAACGGGGGTTTATTGTATCTTATATCTCTTTGTTTGTTTGTTTGTTTGATTATTGTTTAACGTCACTCCACGATTATTTCACGTATATGGTGACGGCATCTGCGTGATGCATTGCATACAAATTTAGACCTTTGCAACGGACCCACCCGAAGCAGTGAGGGATCTTTTACGTGCCACGCCTACCGTGACACGGGACCTCGGTTTTTACTGTCTCATCCGAAAGACAGAACACCGGTGTGCCCCGGGCGGGAGTCGAACCCGCGACCTCTCGATCACGAGCCGAGCACCTTATCCACTAGGCCACACCGGCTTTCTTATATCTCTCATATTTCAATTGAGAAGTGTCAGATTATTCATTTAGCTACCTATTTATTTGACAATCAATTTCATTTGTTTTAGTTGAAATTTCACCCGAGTAACGACTACCGATATATTATAATTTTATCATTTTCGATCTACTATGCGTACTCTTGGCTGATTCTGAGACAAATATATTTGGTGTTCTAGTTTTTAAAAAAGCTTCCATGTCGCAATACGACCGAATTATTGTTGAATATTACAAATCCCCCCCCCCCCAAAAAAAACCCCTAAGACACCAATCAACCAATGAATTTATATCCAATCACGTATGGAAATCCCAATAATCAAGTCAAACGGGTATCCTACCAAAGCCTGTTTATGTCGAAACGTACCAGCCTTAGTACTTATGGACACTAAATCCTGCCATATTGCTATCCATTGATAGACAGACGTTAGTGATTTGTCCAGCAGCAACTATATGCAATAATTCTCAAATTTGTTTGACTAAATCATTAATGTCTTCCAAGTATTACCCATTAGCATTATAACGATGTTGTCTTTTTGAAAACTTCCCCATCTGAAGCAAATCTAAAACAGAGCCAGAAATATCTAACTTTGCAAAGTAAAGATAAAATATATAACCTATATAACATTGATTTCAGGATAGTTTTATATGATGTCGACGTCAATTTCAAGATTTTTTACTGAAATGGTCGACGATACATCGAGCTGTGAAAACGAGAATGCCTAGCTCGCCGGGCTAACTTTCACCAAGGAACGTTGTAACGACAATATCTCAAATTATAATAATAAAGAATAAGGTGTGTGAACTTGACATTCTGCACTTGTTGTAAGATTACTTTATATGGATCACAGATAACTTTACTGCCTATCCTAAATTCCTGAACTTCAGAAATGTACATTTAGGGCATCCTTCAGAAAATAATAATAATAATAATATTAATAATAATAATAATAATAATAATAATAATAATAATAATAATAATAATAATAATAATAATATTGTAGAAAAAGTTAGGTCAATGTCATTACCAGCTCTTGCATCATGTATGAAACCTTTATATCTTTACATCTTTATATAACTGGAAGAACGCACATTTCAAAGAATTATCTAGCAATGAAATTAGGTGTATGCAATTCGTTAAAGGTAAGGTAAATCATGTCTTAGTATTCTGTAAAATTTATCCCAGGCAAGCAGTTTTGATCAATACTCATAACATCCTTAGACGTTAACAGTAGGGGATTCTAGGCAGCAGAATTCGCAATACAACGAGTGTCAACTCTGTTGCTGGTCGATCAAGGAATTTCGTGATGTTTGACTTACATTGTCCTTTTATTCCACGGATATCATTTTAACACATAACAGAACCAGATTTTAAATTTCTTGCATTCCAACTGTTTAATTATAACCTTCCATCTTCGATTTCCTAATAGGCACTATAATAGGTAAAATATTGCCAAACCAAAATATCCACTTATCCCTATCTCCTTGGTATTGGTTCCGTAACATGTTAAAAAACATTATCGGATAGTTTTATTTCGTTCAGACGAAATCTAACTCAGTTTATACATGTCTGCTTCATACCGATTTAATTCTCGCTCAATCCCTTTAAAACCCGAATTGTCATTAAACGTGTTTCATGTGTTTCTTCTAAAGCTCTCAATTAATACCTTGCAATATTCACCAAGAACTGGTAGTATCTCAAAATAGAATCGCACACAGCACGTAAAACTGATTTTCTATTCTTCCTTATTTGGTCAGGTTGAAGAAGCATCCTTCCATCCAAATCTTGTATCTGCCCTTTTATATATTGCAATATTCCAATATCTGGCGCAAGACCCTAAGCTACGAACACCTTAATCGTGTGAACAAAGTTCTATATTGCTATAAAAAGTTCTTATCGCGTACATTATTGTTGAAGTTCATGAAATTTTCATTATACGCTTTATATATAGTCGTGTTGGTTGATTTTATTTCATGTTAGCAGTATCTTTTAACCCATTAATTACCGACCCCATGTGGCAATTCTCTGATGTGCATGTAACTATGAGAGTTACTGTAGGAAAGAAAAACCAAATTTACAGTACCATATGCGCATTTGGACAATTTGTGTCTCTTCAGTGATGCTGAAGGCCGAAACTGTGAAAATCCACAATATGAATATTTGAAGAGCAAAGCAATGACCAAATTCCAACAAAATTAAAGTGTTGAAGCGCTGACCAGAAAATATTGACGGATAGAGGAAAAAACCCACAGAACACAGAGTATAACTAAATAAATGTATGGTGTGTAAATTATATATGACTGCGTTAGGGACTATTTCTAAAATGGAAGAGAGGTTAAATCTAATAAAAGCAAACAATACATCAATCATATTCTCAAGCGAATTCAAATTACCAATCGGGATGTAGCGAAAATAAAAGGAATCAAACAGCAAATGCTGCATCCATTTTAAAGTGTCAGAATTTCTTCCTACAGGTTTATATAATAACCACATCAAGGACCCAATTAATTAGGAATTAATAACAATAACAATAGTGTATATTATAGAATCGACAACATGAGCTCAAGCCCCTCTATTTTATAAATCGAATAAAGATTATGAATATAAAGTTTAAAGGCTATAGCTGTTCTTGATATTTTTGAAAACTACTAAATTGAGATCGACCACCAACCATAGAACAATGTGGCCATGTTGGAATTTTAGCTAGACGATCTTCATATTTTACATGATATAAGCGGCCCAAGACCCGACATGTTACTTTTTGCCGGAGTGTTCATTTTGACGTAAAGAACTAGATAGTGACGTCACAACTTAAGTAATAACGTCAAAATAAAAAATCCCGGCAAAGAGTTGCATGTCGGGTCTTGGGCCGCTTATATCATGTAAAATATGAAGATCGTCCAATGCATGCAGTAAAAAAAAAAACATGGTTTGAACGCCCCGAAGAGCTGTGTACTGTTTATTGTCGTTCATCAAACGAAATCAAAAATAATTTACGCGACCATGGAGGCTCTACATCGACCATCTTGGATTTCAAATCAACATCCAAATTAAATACACTTCGACTTCAAGACAAATAAGTCATAGACATGCAGTACATATTATGCAACTTCATACTTCTCTCAGTTTAACGTTAATACAGCAAGGAGACGAAATTATTGATGCAAACCAATGAAAAATTACTTAAAGGTTACTGCGAACAAACAACATACAGTGAAATATTATGCATTTTATAAACGTTGTTATAATCAGTAATTCAAATATTTTGGCAGAAAATTTTACTGCAAGATATATTGAGAGTAAGGTAGTTTCAGTCTGTTCATTTCACTCTTGTATATACCTTATATTCGTCGCTATTTTGATTGAAACGTTGATGTCAATTCCGTAGAAGATGCCGTTTGCCTCGTTATTTACAAAAAAACGTATGTGCAAAAAGAAACGTTAAAATATTTCATACTGATGTGTACAATGCCGCTGTAGCTCATTGGGTTGAGGTGTTCGGCTTGCGACCGAAAAGTCGCGGGCTCGACTCCCGATGTGTCAGTGCAAATTGGTGTTCTGTCTTTCGAATAACACAGTAAAAACCGAGATCCTGTGTCGCGGTTGGCGTGGCACGTGAAAGTTCCCTCATTGCTTCGGGTGGGTCCGTTGTAAGAGTCTAAATTTCTATGCAATACATCAGGCAGATGGCGTCACCATATACTTGAAATAACCGTGAAGTGACGTAAAACAATAAACAATCATCTATCTAATTGGTTGATTTGTACAATCCTTTACTATAAGCAAATCCATCTGTCGTTTTTATTCGCATCTTTGTCACGTCTGTGTTCGATGTACTTTTTTGTCTTTTCACGACTTTCAAATTGATAACAATGCTTTCGTATGGTTTTGGCTTTTAGTCACTTTGTTATCATGCCACCTCTACTTTTCACTCTTTGCATATTAGTTTATTTCATCAGTCCACTCAGTCAAAGGAATTTTACATGGCGGGATTGTCTAACTATAAGAAGATATTAACTAATCCTTGGAGCTTGACATCATCTTTTGATAATTCGTGTTTTCATCGTACTTCACCGCATGTGGCGGTGGTGTTGGCGGATTTGAACTTGCCATTTGACTTCATTTGGGGGACTGTGGTGATGGACTTGGTCTTACCACCTTAATTTATATAGCGACAGTAGTGGTGGATTTGGTGTAACCACTTGACTTAAAGTGACAATGGTGAATTTAGTACCATTTGACTTCAGGACTCGGAGAATTTGTTCTTACCACTTGATATCATGTGGTAATGATGATGGTGGATTTCGTCTTACCACTTAACTTCATGTAGCGGTGGTAGTGGAGGCTGTGGTCATATCAACTAATATATAGAAGTGTCGTATTTTAGTATAATACTGGAACCTCATATGCGATGTTGGATTTGGTCTTACCACTTGAATTTATGTGGAGGCTGTGGAGATGAACTTGGTCTTACCGCTTTACTTTATATGTCAATAATAGTGGTGAATATGACATTACCACTTGACTTCATGTAGCGATGGTGGATTTGGTACCACTTGACTTCAGGACGCGGAGGATTTGTTCTTAACACTTGATAACATGTGGTGATGGTGCACGTGGTGGTGGATTTCGTCTTGCCACTAAACTTCAAGTGGCGGTGACAGTGGTGACCTTGCTTTAACCTATTTATATTATATGTAGTCGTATTTTAATGTAATGTCCCTATTTGACCTTTGATGATTATCCCGCGTAGTAATACAATACAATAAGAGTAATACAATACTCTGACCGGTTCATTTTAAAAGTTTCAGCTGGAAAAGAGAGAACTCGCTCTACCCTATGCTGGAAAAGAGAGAACTCGCTCTATCCTATGAACATGCAAGCATTTCATGGCACATTTAAGGTCATACACATAGCCATTGCGTTCTATAACAGAGGCCGAACGTATTTCATGGCACATTTAAGGTCACACACATAGCCATTGCGTTGTATAACAGTGGCCGAAGGTGTTTCAGAAAACGTTTGATCAATAAAACACTTTCCTATGACAGTAGGACGAAAAAAAAACTGTAATTAAAGACTTTAGACTTTAAGGCATTATAGTGATAAAAGTGTTGTTTACAGTAATTGAACGTAGAAGCAGAACGCAGTTTTGCGAGAGAACAAGCTATTTACGTCTCCGTATTGGATAAACAATGTAGTATTGATCAAAGCTTCTGTTTACATCTAATTGTTAAACTATTCGTTACAATGGTTGTCTTATAATAATATAAATCGATTAACGGCAAATACATATACAATTGAAATTTATAACTATGGATTTCTTATACCGACATCAATATAGCATTGGCCATTGTTATCAAACCACTATGGCTGTACTTGTATCGTAGAAGTACATTCAGTTTGAGCAGTGAGACCTGTGTTGTTCGATCATGTTGTTTAATCTTCAAAAATGAACATCCAAAAATGAGGGCCACTGAATAAGTATTGCTTATCATAAGCAAGAGGTCCACTGAATTAATATTGTTCATAATTATACAAATAGTCGTTTTGAATGCCATACTAGCCAACAACAGGTAGAGTAAAAAGCATTATTTCAAACACTAGAAATGTAGATCTATCCACAGAGGCTGAGAAATGTCGTGTCTTAAACATGACTGTTATACTGTAATGCAGCACAGAGTACAAAGCTAAGATTTCCAGTAGTCTATGTACTGAAAGTAAACAACAACGAAGTACCGGATTGGTCCAAGGAATAAAAGAACAATATCATGTACAATGTCACATTCAGACAAATGCGAACCCCATTGAATTGAGATGAGACTAAGTGCCAAGAAGTGTAAGCGCCACAAAAGTCCTGCAACAACTCTTCAAGTTCAGAAAGTAAATACATGAAAAATGATGGCTTGCGGCGCCGACGATCCGGGTTCGATTCCCGGGTTGCGCTACTATGTTTAAAAGGTTGGTTACCTCCTGCTTCCATGTCGCAATATGACTGAAAAATTGTTGAAAGCGACGTAAAACACCAATCAACCAACCATCTAAGAATTTGTACTACAAACTTCTTTAAAACCTTCACTGTCTTTACTTCTGCAAACTCGGAACAACATGCCTTACTGATGTCGGATCTGAATAAATAACGACTGGTAAATCTTTTAACAAGAACAATGCATGTAATACTATTTGCCATCAAAGGCCAATAAACTTCATGAAATAGGGCAAATTGTGACATAAGTTGGACTTTTAATGTAAGAACCGTAATGAAACATGCTAAAGAAATTTTCATCTTAATTTTGTTATTTTGTCTGAAAACTTTCCGTAATAATGATTTGCATCAAACGGCGTCAATTGCTGCAAGATGTGACTATAAGTGACAAAAGTTTACCACAGTGTGTAGGACTTCTTTCTAGAAATACCACCTTCAAGTGTCACTGCAATATCTCGAGACACAGCCAAAATATTTCCTAATTTTCCTCGAATGGCGACCCCACTTATATCTTATTTTATCCAGTCTAGAATCCTTTATTCCCTATTATTAGAACAATGCTTGGTCCAATTTTACTGATCTTTGAGTTTAGAAAATTAAAATATAAGAAAAATCTAACGACTGACCAGTGTTTCTTTTCCAAAGGTGCCTGTATTTTCATTTGGGAGTTTTGGTCCCATTTGCATAATAAAAGATCGATGTTTGGGAAATTTTTAGACAAATTTTGGGAAAAACCAATGAAATTTCCAGTGGGAAGGGTCCTTATAACGGAACTGATTTGAAGAAACAAAACCACTGCGACAGACGACAGACATCGAATGTCAGACAAAATTCAATGTTGCTCAATTCAACTCATCCTACACGCATTCATCTGAAGAGAGAACGTGCTTTAAGCGACAGAGCATCAACGAATGTAATCGCACGAAAAACACAGTATCAATTCCAAATATGGTAACAATTCGTATGAATATCGCCTCTATACCCCCAGGGATATGGTTAAAATGATTATTATTAGATATTTCGAAATAAGTGAATTATCTGATGGACTATTACGCCCCCTTGTATCCTTTTGTATAGAACATGTAGGAAAAGCTCTTCACACTTAACATTATTCGCAGTAAACACATTACATCAGAAATAAACTGTTAGAGAACTAGATACGGGTATATGGTGAGTAATACTCTGCGACGAACTAGGAGCTAAACCAGAAAGATGAAACAGTGCAGGTGCAAAGATGGTTCAAATACACCTATTGCTCGCCCACAAATAATGTTAGGAGTCATATCGTTTACTATAAACCTATATGGTGGATGTAATATCAACATCACGATATCATATAAGTGTGATTGTTTCATGACGTCTATCAAACTATTAACATCTGTCCTTCTACAGGAATCTCACCGTACTATAAGGACTCTAGGTGTAATGAATTCCCAAGTGTGTTACCGAAACATTAACTGATATTAGCAGCAATATAGTGGAACCATCGGCTCTGTGCCTTCCTGGTTAAACTTCTTTATTGTAAGTCGTGGATATTTAATGAATGGTTATTGATACAGAGAGATAGCTTAATATCGTGGGATGTGTGAGCATGAGACAGAGATTAACTAGTCGTACATGTAATTACAACGTTCCACGTTGGTACTTCACGGGATGATTGACCATGTCTGATGTGTCAACAAGTGATTCCGGCGTACATGGTTACATACTTGGTCGATAAAGGGAACCAATATAGTGCCGCCTGACTTTGTGGGGTAAAAAGAGAGACTTTGAGAAGTTAGAAGATTCATACACCGATCACCTTTTAATCATATTTTCATTCTTTATGTGTTATTTTAGTTCTTACTTTTATATGGTTCATTAATATAACCATTAATTTAAACACTACAACAATACCTACTATTAATATATACAATGCGACATAGCCTACCATCAAAATTAACTCTGCGACATAACCTACCATTAATATAAACACTGCGACATAGACTACCATCAATATAAATACTGCGACATAGCTTACCATTAAAATAAACACTGCGACATTGCCTACTATTAATATAAACACTGCCATATAGCCTACTATTAATATAAACACTGCGACATAGCCTACCATCAATATGAATGCTGCGAAATAGCCTACTATTAACATAAACACTGCAACATTGCCTACTATTAATATAAACACTGCGACATAGCCTACCATCAATATAGCTTACTAAAACATAAACGCTGCGACATTGCCTACTATTAATATAAACACTGCGACATTGCCTACTATTAATATAAACACTGCGACATAGCCTACCATCAATATGAATCCTGCGAAATAGCCTTCTATTAATATAAACACTGCGACATAGCCTACTATTAATATAAACACTGCAACATAGCCTACTATTAACATAAACACTGCGACATTGCCTACTATTAACATAAACGCTGCGACATTGCCTACTATTAATATAAACACTGCGACATTGCCTACTATTAATATAAACACTGCGACATAGCCTACCATCAATATGAATCCTGCGAAATAGCCTTCTATTAACATAAACACTGCGACATTGCCTACTATTAATATAAACACTGCGGCATAACCTACCATCAATATATATACTGCGACATAGCTCATTATTAACATAAACACTGCGACATTGCCTACTATTAATATAAACACTGCGACATAGCCTACCATCAATATTAACACTGCAACAGCCTACCATTAATATAAACAACTATGGCTTATCCTACCATTAACAGCAACAGTCTGCGATATGGTCTACCATGAATATAAACACATTACGACATAGCCTACCATTAATATAAACACTCTACGTCTAGCATTAATATGAGCATGACGGCTTGACCTACACTCTACGCCTACCGTTAATATAAGCATTAAGGCTTACCCTACCACTGATATAAACACGCTACAACTTAGCCTAACATGATAAACACTACGACATTCCCTACCATTAATATAACATATTACGACATAGCCTACCATTAATATAAACACTCTACGCCTATCATTAATATGAGCATTACGGCTTGACCTACCACTGATATAAACACTTTACAACTCAGCTTAACATTATATAAACACTTCGGCATTTTTTACCATTAATATAAACACTTTATGTCTACCATTAATATGAATATTACGGCTTAGCCTACCATACGACTTGGTCTACCATAATATAAACACTGCGACATTCTCTACCATTAATATAAACACACTGCGACATAGCCTACTACTGACATAACCTTCTCCGCCACAGCTACCATTTAAGGCTTAGAGACTGCCCACATACAGAAGCAATGCCACGGCTTCGTCAGTCAAACAAGCGTTTAAGTGAGGCATGAGATTACAAAGTCTGACGAGACGAGTATTTTATTGCATATTATCATTTAAATAAGTTTACATCAGAATCCCCCTTAGGTACACATACTTGTGTTCATTTTATATCCTGTTAAAGCATCACAACTGTCAACTCTCTAAACTGTTATATAGAACGTTCAATATGAATCTCTGGGCGTGGGATTTTATGTTTAAATGCTCAAAAATATATCATATATAGATTTGTACATGACAGATCATCATGATGTACTTAGGTAACTTGGCAATGTCTGATATACCATGCCCTATTCATCAGGATTAATATCATCTGTTTTGATGAAATATGACACAGGAGGAATCACTCAAATGCTACTTTAAAAAGTTTTAAATCTGCCAATGGTATGGGAACCATGTAAGTAACGTTTAATATTTCAATAAAACTTGCACGGTGGCCTTAACTAGTTTAAAACTTATAAATATATGAAGTTCTGGGTCATATAAAATATCGAGACCAAATGTCAATGAGGAATTGCCAACGTTCTTCAACATCCTATTGTTAGTCATTTTCTTTTCACTTTATTTATGCGTAATTTAGCGAGTATGATTTGAAGCAGATAAAAAGTCCTCGCTAGCGCTAATTATATACGTCATTCTTGACTTTAGTATAGAAATCGTAAATATACAAGGTACAAGAGTATAGACACGTAAGTCTTCTCACAAAAACAAAGTCTCGCGAATAAATTCGGGAGGTTCTACTGCAGAAACAAAATCACACAAAATGTATGTCATTCAGTGAACTGCAATCACGAGAAAATATATTTTTCAGATTTTCAAAATGACTTCCATAGTGACCAAATTTACTAAGGGAGCATCTTCGCAAGCCAAGGCTCCGTTTCGTTCTACTGCACTACAATGAAACGGAGCCTTGGCTGGAGAAGATGCTAAGGGAGCTGAAATTTTTTTTTTGCCCAATTTCAGAGTCGAATTTCTTTCTTTTTTTTGGGGGGGGGGGGGCTTCGGGCCGGGATATTTTTTCCCCTTTTTAAAGTTTAGATAAATGAACGTTCATGATCCCGGAAGAAATTTTTCCAGCCCTTTGGGCCGGATTTTTTTCACCCAAAATTTGAGCCAGATTTTTTTTTTTTTTGGCGAAGTCTTCCTGTCCACCCCCTTAAAAATCAAATGGTGCTCCCTGAATACCATTTCTTAACTCAAGTCTGTCAAATATACAAGTACATTACCTCCATGAACTCTACAATATTCAAAACAGACAGGCCCCAAGAAAGCGGGAGGGGCCAGGGGAATCACACACCTTTTTGACTGATTATGGAACAATTTTTCATCACGTTACGAAACGAAATTTATAGTTTGACCTTACCACAATTTAAACGCTTAATACGATCCTGACGACCACCATGATGCCTGTATGTGTGTTGTTTGCTAACTTTCAAATTTTACAAATTTTTATTTGAGTTTGTAAATTAACAAACGACGCGCGTAATGGATCATGTAACTCCATTGTTTTCAAATGTTTTGTCAGATTCTCTGAGACGATCCCTTTCTGTAAAGTTTCTTTAAAATCACCACAGAAGTGAGGGAGAAGAAGCACACACAAGATGATAATATAACATGTATCACAATCGCAAAAAGATGGATGGACAATAGCATAATATAGGTCCCATCTTAAGACGAATGTATAAATAGGTAGAGAAAAGGGTGATCAAGCTACACATTGTATGAAAAGGGACCTAAAAAGGGGTGTTATTAGAAAAAAAGTTCAACTCTTAAGTCAATCTGATAAAAACCATATTTTTATTCCGCTTCTCTATTTTTCCCATTACCGATAAATATCTGGCGAAACTCCGTAAGGGGTCATGTTCTCGTCAACTCTGATTTTCGCGTTTTCGATGTCTGAAATGTCATCAGAGTTGACCAGAACATGGCCCCTTACGGAGTTTCGCCAGATCTTTATCCGTAATGGGACAAATAGAGAAGCGGAATAAAGATACGGTTTTAATCAGATTGCTCATAAGTATACTATGAAGTTTAAATGTAAATAAGAGGCGTTCTCTGCTGCTGCTTCCAATGTGTATCCTGTACCGTGTTCAACTAGCATTAGATAAAATTAGGAATAAATAGAAGTACCACATACAAAAAATCAAAGTTTCTATCGAGCAATTTTAAACAAAACAAATATACAACACCAATTTAGTAAATCACTTAAACAGAATGATTACACTTTAGTGACATATAACCTGATAATCATTCTGAATATCAAAGTACATGGCCTAATATTATTACTTATCACACACAGATATTTACCTGACAGGGATAATTATCACAAAATCTGACTGGGTAGCCACATCTCTATGTTAGTCTATGTTAGAAATTATTACAAAGTGTGACAAAGCTTGACTTAATAGCCACATTTCTATACCACAAGGTCTGACAAAGCTAGGGTAGCCACATTTCTATATTACTAAGTCTGGCATAGATTGGCTGGGGTAATCACATCTGTGTAATACAAAGTCCAGAATAGCTAAGATGGGTAGCCATAGTTCTATATTACTAAGTCTGGCATAGCTTGGCTGGGTAATCACATCTGTGTAATATTTCTATAATACTAAGTCTGGCATAGCTTGACTGGGTAATCACATCTGTATAATACAAAGTCCAGAATAGCTAAGATGGATAGCCATATTTCTATTATATTAAGTCTGGCATTGCTTGGATGGTAACCATATTTCTATAATACTAAGTATGGCATAGCTTGGATGGTAACCATATTTCTACAATACAAAGTCTGGCATAGCTTGGATGGTAACCATATTTATAGAATACAAACTCTGGCATAGCTTGACTAGGTAACCATGTTTCTATAATACATGTACTTAGTTTGGCATATATCAAATGTCCAACCTCATTTTTATAATACTAAGTCTGGCATAACTTGGACAGTAGGTATATTTCTATTATTAAAAGTCTGGCATAGCTTGGTTGGGTAACCACATTTTTTTAATACTAAGACTGGTATAGCTTGACTGGGTAACCACGTTTCTATAATACCAAGTCTGGCATACATGTAGCTTGGCTGGGTAACAACATTTCTATAAAACGAGGTCTGGCATGGTTTGGCTGCAAAACTTTATTTCCATAATACAAAGTCTGGCATAGTTTGAATGGCTACAAAGGTACCTGACAGATGTTAGACGCCACAGTGAGTTCCAGCACATTGCTCTAACCCACCTGGTTACAAAGGTCCCTGACAGACATGAAAGACTACAGTGAGATCCAGCACAGTGCTCTAGGTCACCAGGCTACAAAGGTCCCTGACAGATGTTAGATGCTACAGTGAGTTCCAGCACAGTGCTCTAACCCACCTAGCTACAAAGGTTCCTAATAGACATGAGAGGATACAGTAAGTTCCAGCACAGTGCTCTAGTGCACCTGGCTACAAAGGTCCATATCAGACGTGAGAGGCTACAGCGAGTTCCAGCACAGAGCTCTAGCCACCTGACTACAAAGGTCCCTGACAGACGTTAGAGGATACAGTAAGTTCCAACACAATGCTCTAGCCCACCTGGCTTCAAAGATCCCCGATAGATTGAGAGGCTGCAGTGAGATCCAGCACAGTGCTCTAGCCTATCTGGCTTCAAAGGTCCCTGACAGACATGAGAGGCTGCAGTGAGATCCAGCACTGTGCTCTAGCCTACCTGGCTACAAAGGTCCCTGACAGACGTGAGAGGTTGCAGTGAGTTTCAGCACAGTGCTTTAGCCCACCTGGCTTCAAAGATTCCTGACAGACATTAGAGACTATAGTGAGTTCCAGCACAGTGCTCTAGCTCACCTGACTACATAGGTCCCTGACACACATGAGAGGTGAAGAGGTATTCCTGACTGTGGCATAAATTGATAACCACTCAAATCTCTATCATACTGTATATTCTCATAGACTCATAGCAATCATGCTGTTAAGCCAACTTCCCTCCTTTTTAACTTGCACTTCTTTCATTTTCAATATTTTCAGTTTGAATCATTAAGAAAAGTGATAAAAAATTGAAATGATTTAAGCTGCTACATGCATTCATTTGCAGATCAAACTCTTTCAAATCAACATGATTAACAAAAGATTAAACGGATTTATACTTATGCCATATGCATTAATGGAATTAATTTGCTAAAGACAGCAGAGAATTTAAAATAGATGTAAATGTCATACACAAAGGAAACAATTGTCAGAATTTCACAATTTTAATTAATGCTGTCATTCTTGGGGATAAACTGAGCTTTGTTCTCTTTCTAGTCAAAGGTTTAACTCTAAATTTGGCATTAAGGACAGAAAATCTTATTGTTATGAATTTAATAAGCTATAGCATTTGAAAACATATGTCTCAATTGTGCTTTCTGTACCATTGTGTTAATCATAAACACAATACAATCCTCTCTTTCTACATGTATGTGGAACTTCAAGGAACCTAGAACTGTCCTTGAGGAGACAGATACCCACAGCAGCAAAGGGGTACAAGAACCAAACTATATGATGGGTTTACTGTGACCTTGGACATGTGACCTTGGGTCAAGGGTAACAAAGGAAATCCATGTTACAGCTGAGGTTTCATGGACAAGATAATAATTTTTACCATGAGTTCTTGACCTTGGAAAAACATGTACATATATCACCCAAGGTCAAGGACTCAAGGTTATACCACAACTTTTGCTGTAGGTAACAATCAAATGAAATATGAACGAGATTCCACTGTTTTTAGCACTAGCATGGTATTCATACTTCCTATACTCTCTTATTCAAGTGTTCAAAAAGCAGATATTTGCACCTCTGTATCACTTGATCACCTCTTATAACTAATTCAAAAGTACTGTTTTAATCCTGACTTCATCTAGATTTTGTGCTTAAAATAACAAATGTACCATCCTCTCTGCTTGTCAAACTAGTTACTAATGTTAAAAATACAATTGTGAACATTTTCATTGAATTGTTATAATCATCTAGCATTCAATGCCAGTACATTGCGAAAGGCTTTTTCATTAAATATTGGGTATGTATTGATTCATTGATGCCATATATACATGGTATCAAAAGCCTTGTGATAGGCTGCATCAATACGCAGCTTGGGATCGCAATACATGAATTATTTTCTCCATTACAAATATCCCCTGTTTGCCATTTTTGTGTACTAATGAAGCCATAGTTCAGTGACCCATCATCAAATAAATATCATCCTACTTCAAGTTCAAAGCTTAAAATCTGATAACAACACATGGAAAATGGCTAAGAACTACCATTATTGCAAATATTTCAATTAAAAATACATTACAGTCCAAAAACAAAAACCCAAATGGACCTATATGTTTCACTCGAATACCTGGAGTATATAATGGAATTGGAAAATAACAGAATTTTCTCTAATAAAAAGTTTCCTTCAGAATCTGCATCAAATCAAAACAATGCCATGCAAAGTAAAACACTGCAATCAAATATTTATATGCAGTTCATCTGAAGTTTTCCTTCACAATGAAGTAAACCGGATCAACTTTGCAAAGTATTTGACAATATCTGAAAAGAACATAATTATTTTATTTATGCCAAGTTTAAAAAAAATCTTTCCGGTGATTCTGAAAAATGGACTCCGACTGAGCTACACATAAGTATATTACATGCAGTTGTGCAACACTATCCTTGTTTTATAAATCTAAAAGAAAACTTTCAAATTTAAAAAATTTATTAAGCATTCCAATTTTTTACAGTGACATTTGTTTCCCTAAAACATTCCATATGACATTCTTCTGAGTCTCACAGATTCATTTGGATTGTCAGTCTGTACTAACACTCTGAAGAAGTTTATCAAAAAGGACACCTCTGGGACCTAATATCACTCTAACCTTTGAAAGATCTCACACAAAAACAACAATGTAGAAGACCTCAAGCACTACATTTATGGCCAATTTCATACAAACTTCTCATCAGTTCTAAGGAAGAGGTTCATTTGAGCTATAAAATTTAACATTACTTATCAAATCTTTGAAAAATTGTAAACAAAATCCAAGAACTATTTTTCCATAACAAAAAAATGAATGAATGATGTAGATCTATGTATTTAAATTTAAAGGCAGAACAAAAGACTTCATTAGATGTAGATGTCTATATTTGGTAAGTTTATACAGGTCTACTGCAAGTTTGGCTTTGTGGAAGTTACTTCTGTGTGACTTTGTGAATAAGATATTTCCTTAAAATTATATATAAACTACACGAAATAATTTCATTATAAGCAATTCACAAGGAAACAGGAGCAATGCTTAAATTGTGAAATATCCATGAAATTTTATTTCAAGATCGCAACATTGTACAAAAGGTAACAATAATGCTTACAAAGGGTAAGGCAAAACAGAAAATGTGGAGTTTTCACTTTACAACCAACCCTATTTTATCATGTCGGCCCTACAGATCTGGAAAAAATATCTGGTTTGGTATGTAGTTTTATGATTTACATACAAGACCATCCCTTGAATGAAGTATGCATCAAAGTTGAACCCATTTAATGGAGTAAAATCTACAGATTGTAATCAAAACGAGACCGTTTCACATGTCAACAAGATGGGCAAGGGACCTTTATGAACAATGTTAAAACATGAAATTAGATCAAAAATGAAAATAAAATCTATTACCTACCGACTGACCCTATAATTTTTTTAGCAATGAAAGTAGAAACACAACATATTTTTATATTTTGACTAATTACGCTTGTAAAAAGATGTCAATTTTTACAAGCTTAGCTTCAGTTGTATGATCTCATAGTACTTAGCTTCTGAAAGCAATTCTGGAATGCTAACTTTCTTCAAAGGGCAATAAAATGAAGTACCTTGTGAAAAAAGTCAAATATAATATAAATGAATGGGCCATTTCTAATAGTTTCGTTTCTTTTATTACAAAATCTTCAGTTTAAGTGGAACTCTTTGTCCATAAGCACATGAATTTAACCTATTAGTTAAAGCAAAAGCTTTACAAATGAACAAGCCAAAGGGAAAACAGTGAGACATGTATCTACTCAATATTTAAAAAGCAAATCTGCACATCGATTTGTCATGATTGAAATTCTATGATTGAAAGGTCAATATTTGTTCATAGTCACATGCTTTTTATGGTAATATTTAAGAACTTCAAAGCCTAATCCAAAACTAGGAATTCATTTATTCACACAACACATTAAATTACCAAGTTTCACTTTACTATCTCAAAATACTGCTGAAAAATTGCACAATACTAATTTTCATCAAAGGACAATAACTCTTGTGGAATAAATCTATTGGGGAATAAAATTCATAGGTAGGACTTCATACATGTACTTAACATACACTTTAATATCTCAAAACACAGCACAACAAGGTCTGGAATTCTGATTTTCATCAAAGGGCTATAACTCTTGTAAAATTGTGTCAATTTCAAACAAAGTTGAAATGCACATTGTGGCATGTAAAATCTCAATAAAAATTTACCGAGTAACCAAGTTATACTTCAATATTTCAAAAGAAGACTGAAAACTTTCTAGAAAAATGCTTTTCATCTCAGGGCAATAACTCTACTAAAATGCTCGACTTTGTATAAAACTTACAATGTATAGGACTATAGTAATATATACTAAACATACACCAGGTAAGACTTCAACGTTGAACAAACCAAACAGGACGGATGGAAAGCACTAAACCAGTTTTCGTTGCAAAGAAATGGGACAAATACATTCATTCATACAATAATAGGCATTTAAAGATGTATGCTTTAAACTTCACATTTTCACTCTGAAAACAATAACAATATACCATGTGATAATTACTACTTAATTGGTGTCTCAATGATGTAAGCAATACTGTCTCACAGGTATGATGGTGATATAATGACATGGCGAAAAAGTGATACATGTAGTCAAGGAATTATGAGATTCTCTCCAATGGGTGCTGGATTTTGTACAAGTGAATATAACCTTATAAGCAAGACAACATCGATCACAATAATAAAGGAAATGAAATAAAAATTTACCAACCTATAGGTTAGACTGTTGAATCAGTTATGTGATAATATGTATGGTAAATATTCGATATTCGAGCATATGATTGATTTCATGGCTCTTAGTCTTTGGACTTTTTTTGATTTGCAGTACGAATTTATATTATAGATCTCGAGGGGGTAAGTTGTATTAGGACTGCCGACCACTCGATCGGGCACCTGTCAGACCTTAATCTATGTCACAGACAGTGTCAGATATCTCGACATGTGTTGAAGCAAGTCGACATACCATCTGGGAGTCAGCATAACTCTCTGACATGTCGACATAACATGGCATGTCACAATAATTATTTGACAAGTGTGCATAAACACTAAACAGACCACACACTGAAACTGAGTGTACTTACGTTCCAAGCGTTTTCCGAAAATCATACTTCTTCCTCACATCTGATTCCCTGGCTAGTTTCTTTTCTGTCTCATGTTTTTTCCCAAAAAGTGGCATTTTAGAAATGTAAATCCAAAGTCTTTACACTAGCTATTTCTGAAACAACTCTGTCATTCTACTCTCACTTCTCACTGTGTGACGTCACAAAATGGCAGCCTATTTGCATAAGTAATCATTTTTCACCTCGCGCAACTGTTGACATGATTCCATAGCAACAAGCTCGATACTACTTTTTTTTACTTTCGATTTCCCTGTAAAAAGAAAAGGGGAAAAATACATGTAGTGATATATAATCACACTTACAAAATGAATCCTTGTTTTCCACATATTTTCGAATTAGATTGTGATATAGATCTATACATAGTGATGATAAATAGTGTGATTTAGCGGCAACTCAGCTCAGAAGCCTTCTAAAGTTCAGTAACATGGTAGATCTATACACAATTTATCTATTTTCCTCTCATGCCAAACTATTTAGACTATTTAGTGCAAAATTCTATGATATTGGTGTAATTTAGGATCGAATCAACAAGTCGGAAACTTGATTAAATAACGCCACAAGAATAAAACTCGGCTAAACGTCGCTATTTAAAATGTATTGATCCGTGAGTATTTCTCATAAATATGTTCATCTTGGTTTGGGAAATTGATAACAAATAATTTGACTTAATGTTCGATATAGATGACGGGTTTCGAAGTACTTATACTTATGAATTCTAGATACCTCATAAATCGATTTATGTATTTGATATATTGTACCAGAGACATATAAGTCTCTGGGTGTACTGTGCCATATCTGAATTAACATTCAAGATCTCTACAAAAACAAAACAAAACCAAGCAACAAAAATTTGATTTTCAAGTCTATTTCACTGACGCCATGGCAGTATTATAACTTTTTGTTTCATATTTGACTTGATGTCTTTAACTCTGGCTCTAGACACTTACTAGGAGGCGTCAACGTTCTCCCTGGAAAACAGACTGCGACAAATAGACATCGTCAACATTCATCGTTCATTCTGCTTATAAATAGGAAGGCATCGTCAGCGTTCATTCTGGTTATAGACGTTAGGTATCTACATTCTGATTACAGACAGGTGAGATCGTCGGCTTTCATCCTGGTTATAGATAGGTAGGCAGCTTTGAACAGCGTTCATTCTGCTCATAGACGAGTAAGCGCATTTATCTTTTCTTCTGGTTATAGACAGGTAGACATCGTCACTGCTCATACTGGTTATAGACCGTTAGGTAACGTTCTTCTGATTCTAGACAGGAAGGCATCGTCGGCGTTCATCTGGGTTCCAGACAGGTAGTCATCGTCAGCATTTACGCTGGTTATAGACAGGTAGTCATCGTCAGCGTTTATTCTGGTTATAGACAGGTAGTCATCATCAGTGTTAATGCTGGTTATAGAGAAGTAGTCATCATCAGTGTTAATGCTGGTTATAGACAGGTAAGTATCATCAACTTTCATTCTGGTTATAGACAGGTAGTCATCGTCAGTGTTTCCGCTGGTTATAGACAGGTAGTCATGGTCAGCGTTTATTCTGGTTACAGACAGGTAGTCATCGTCAGCGTTTATGCTGGTTATAGACAGGTAGGTATCATCACCTTTCATCCTGGTTATAGAAAGGTAGTCATCGTCAGAGTTTATGTTGGTTATAGACAGGTAGTCATCGTCATCGTTTATGCTGGTTATAGACAGGTAGTTATCGTCAGCGTTAATGCTGAGTATAGACAGGTAGTCATCGTCAGCGTTTATGCTGGTTATAGACAGGTAGTCATCGTCAGGGTTTATGCTGGTTATAGACAGGTAGTCATCGTCAGCGTTTACGCTGGTTATAGACAGGTAGTTATCATCAATGTTAATCCTGGTTATAAACAGGTAGTCATCGTCACTGTTTATGCTGGTTATAGACAGGTAGGTATCTGGTTACAGACAGGTAGTCAGAGTCAGCGTTTATGCTGGTTATATAGAGGTAGTCATCGTCAGTGTTTATGCTGGTTATAGACAGGTACGTATCATCAACTTTCATTCTGGTTATAGACAGGTAGTCATCGTCAGGGTTTATGCTGGTTATAGACAGGTAATCATCGTCAGCGTTTATGCTGGTTATAGACTGTTAGGTATCATCAAGTTTCATTCTGGTTATAGACAGGTAGTCATCGTCAGCGTTTATGCTGGTCTTAGACAGGTAGTCATCGTCAGTGTTTACGCTGGTTATAGACAGGTAGTCATCATCAGCGTTTATTCTGGTTATATACAGGTAGTCATCGTCACTATTTATGCTGGTTATAGACTGGTAGGTATCTGGTTATAGATAGGTAGTCATAATCAGCGTTTATGCTGGTTATATACAGGTAGTCATCGTCAGTGTTTATGCTGGTTATAGACAGGTAGTCATCGTCAGCTTTCATTCTGGTTATAGACAGGTAGTCATCGTCAGCGCATATGCTCGTAATAGACAGGTAGATACCGTCAGTCTTTATGCTGGTTATAGACAGGTAGTCATCACTGCTAATGCTGGTTATACACTGGTAGGTATCATCAGCTTTCATTCTGGTTATAGACGGGTAGTCATCGCCAGCGATTATGCTAGTTATAGACAGGTAGTCATCCTCACTATTTATGTTGTTTATAGACTGGTAGGTATCTGGTTATAGAAAGGTAGTCAACGTCAGCGTTTAGGCTGGTTATATACAGGTAGTCATCGTCAGTGTTTATGCTGGTTATAGACAGATAGTCATCGTCAGCTTTCATTCTCGTCTGGTTATAGAAAGGTAGTCATCGTCAGGCTTTAAGCTGGTTATAAACAGGTAGACACCGTCAGTCTTTATGCTGGTTATAAACAGGTAGTCACCGTCAGCGTTTATTCTGGTTATAGACAGGTAGTCATCGTTAGTGTTTATCCTGGTTTTAGACAGGTAGTTATCATCAACGTTAATCCTGGTTATAGACGGGTAGTCATCGTCAGCGTTTATGCTGTTATAGACAGGTAGTCATCGTCAGCGTTTATGCTTGTTATAGACAGGTAGTTATCATCAACGCTTATCCTGGTTATAGACAGGTAGTCATAGTCAGCGTTTATGCTGGTTATATACAGGTAGTTATCGTCAGTGCTTATGCTGGTTATAGACAGGTAGTCATCGTCAGCGTTTATTCTGGTTATAGACAGGTAGTCATCGAAAGCGTTTATGCTGGTTATAGACAGGTAGTCATCGTCAGTGTTTATGCTGGTTATCGACTAATAGTCATCGTCAGCTTTCATTCTGGTTATAGACAGGTAGTCATCGTCAGTGTTTATGCTGGTTATAGACTGGTAGGTATCTGGTTATAGACAGGTAGTCATCGTCAGCGTTTATGCTGGTTATAGACAGTTAGTCATCGTCAGCGCTTATGCTGCTTACACAGGAAGTCATCGTCAGCGTTTATGCTGGTTATAAACAGATAGTCATCGTCAGCGTTTATTCTGGTTATAGACTGGTAGTTATCATCAATGTCAATCCTGGTTACAAACAGGTAGTCATCGTGAGCGTTTATTCTGCTTATAGACAGGTAGTCATCGGCAGCATTTATGCTGGTTATAGACAGGTAGGTACCATCATCTTTCATCCTGGTTATAGACAGGTAGTCATCGTCAGTGTTTATGTTGGTTATAAGCAGGTAGTCATCGTCAGCGTTTATTCTGCTTATAGACAGGTAGTCATCGTCAGCGTTTATGCTGGTTATAGACATGTAGTCATCGTCAGCGTTTATGCTGGTCATAGGTAGTCAACGTCAGCGCTTATGCTGCTTACACATTACACAGGTAGTCATCGTCAGCGTTTATTCTGGTTGTAGACAGGTAGTCATCATCAGCTTTTATGTTGGTTATAGGCAGGTAGTCATCGTCAGCGTCTATGCTGGTTATAGACAGGTAGTTATCATCAATGTCAAACCTGATTATAAACAGGTAGTTATCATCAATGTCAAACCTGATTATAAACAGGTAGTCATCGTCAGCTTTTATGCTGGTTATAGACAAGCAAATACCATCAACTTTCATCCTGATTATAGACAGGTAGTCATCATCAGCGTTTATGTTGGTTAAAGGCAGGTCGTCATCCTCAGCGTTTATGCAGGTTATAGACTGGAAGGTATCATCACTTTTCATTCTGGTTATAGACAGGTAGTCATCGTCAGCGCTTATGCTGCTTATACAGGAATTCATCGTCAGCGTATTTGCTGGTTATAGACAGGTAGTCACCGTCAGCGTTTATTCCGGTTATAGACAGGTAGTCATAATGATCCTTTATGCTAGTTATAGACAGGTAGGTACCATCAACTTTCATCCTGGTTATAGACAGGTAGTCATCGTCAGCGTTTATGCTGGTTATAGACAGGTAGTCATCGTCAGCGTTTACGCTGGTTATAGACAGGTAGTTATCATCAATGTTAATCCTGGTTATAAACAGGTAGTCATCGTCACTGTTTATGCTGGTTATAGACAGGTAGGTATCTGGTTACAGACAGGTAGTCAGAGTCAGCGTTTATGCTGGTTATATAGAGGTAGTCATCGTCAGTGTTTATGCTGGTTATAGACAGGTACGTATCATCAACTTTCATTCTGGTTATAGACAGGTAGTCATCGTCAGTGTTTCCGCTGGTTATAGACAGGTAATCATCGTCAGCGTTTATTCTGGTTACAGACAGGTAGTTATCATCAATGTTAATCCTGGTTATAAACAGGTAGTCATCGTCACTGTTTATGCTGGTTATAGACAGGTAGGTATCTGGTTACAGACAGGTAGTCAGAGTCAGTGCTTATGCTGGTTATAGACAGGTAGTCATCGTCAGTGTTTATGCTGGTTACAGACAGGTAAGTATCATCAACTTTCATTCTGGTTATACACAGGAAGTCATCGTCAGTGTTTATGCTGGTTATCGACGGGTAGTCATCGTCAGCTTTCATTCTGGTTATAGACAGATAGTCATCGTCAGTGTTTATGCTGGTTATAGACTGGTAGGTATCTGGTTATAGACAGGTAGTCAGAGTCAGCGTTTATGCTGGTTGTATACAGGTAGTCATCGTCTGTCTGTATGCTGGTTATAGATAGGTAGTCATCGTCAGCTTTCATTCTGGTTATAGACAGGTAGTCATCGTCAGCGTATATGCTCGTAATAGACAGGTAGATACCGTCAGTCTTTATGCTGGTTATAGACAGGTAGTCATCGTCAGCGTTTATGCTGGTTGTATACAGGTAGTCATCGTCAGTCTTTATGCTGGTTATAGACAGGTAGACACCGTAAGTCTTTATGCTGGTTATAAACAGGTAGTCATCGTCAGTGTCTGCTGGTTATAGACTGGTAGATATCATCAACTTTCATTCTGGTTATAGACAGGTAGTCATCGTCAGCGTTTATTCTGGTTATAGACAGGTAGTCATCGTCAGCGTTTATTCTGGTTATAGACAGGTAGTTATCATCAACGTTAATCCTGGTTATAGACGGGTAGTCATCGTCGGCGTTTATGCTGGTTATAGACAGGTAGTCATCGTCAGTGTTTATGCTGGCTATAGACAGGTAGGTATCATTAACGTTCATTCTGGCTATAGACAGGTGGGTATTATCAGCTTTCATCCACGTTGTTTGCAGGTAGAAATCATCAGTGTTCATCCTGGTTATAAACAGATAGAGGTCTTCAGGCGCAGCGTTCATCCTGGTTATAAGCAGGTAGGAGTCTTTTGCTTTCATCCTAGTTATAAACAGACAGGCGTGTCACTTTCATCTTGGATATAAACAAAGCAGGAAATGTCAGTTTAAGTTCACTCTATTTATGAGAATTAAGACAGAATTAAGTCAGCGTTTACCCCGGTGATTCAGGCATATCCGTGACATGGTTTCTGGCTTACAACACATCGCAGTGGTATAGCTAGGTCTGAAAAGGTGGATGGCACAACTTGTATCTTTCAGTCGATAATTTCTGAGTTCTCCATTACAGTTTGAAATTTGTGAATATTGCGGTAATAAGTGCATGACCACATACAAACATTCACGTTTTTTAAATTATAAAACTTTAATCATTATAAATCGAAGTGCAAGTTTTTCTTTTTTAAAATTGTTGAATAGATTTCAATGTTTCTGCTTTGACTCGTCCAGTTTTAATCCTTCTTGTTGAAAGTACATCTTAAAACTTTCATTTAAATTAAGTAAGTGTCCATGGACAAACAAACGGAAATCGGAAATGGTCCCTTGAAAAGCAAATTAAACAAAAATAAAGTAAACAAAATGAAATAAATAATAAACAAATAAATAACAATAATAATCATCAACATCGTCATTATCATCATCATCATCAACAACAAATTGATAATTAAATAAACAAATAAATAAAATCAAAATAAACACATAAAAATTAAACAAAAGTGAGAGTCTGTAAATGAATAAAGACCATCCAAATACACACTAAACTGACTAAACACTCGGCCAAAGCAAGTACTAAGTTTTCAAACGACTACTGTTTCCATATCGCACTACGTATTAGTAAGTGGGATTCTATTGAGAACAACTCCAGCAATCAGTTTGGGCATCATCAGGATTAATTATAATAAGTCATTTGGTATTTCATGACGAAGTCGAATTCTATATTTAATTTAACACTGTGCTTCTTAAAGACTGCAATACGCTAAACAGATTTTAATGGTATACAGATTACAAAGAGGGAAAAGGGATGTGACATCAGTATATATTCCAGTCGATGTTGCTTTTCTTTAATGATTAAGGTGAACAGACAATCCCTTTATCTTCCCTTTGGGAGAACGTACCACGTAGACGTGCCCACGAAATCAAACCAATTCTACTCAGTGTCCCATGGTAATAATTATAACAATGGATTAAAATGTAGAATATTGGATCACAAAAATAATTACGATGTGTCTTTTAATGTTGTATGCTTCTGTCCTCGCGTTATCGCAGAGAAAAAATGCATTAGCCCAGACCAGACTCGTCTAGAAAGGAATTTACGAGACTAATCTTTGTACGTTATCCGTTTTTCATCTTGTTTATTTGTCACGACGAGTTGATATTATCCCTTCTACATCTATCAACTACAATGACTTCATATCCTCTTCCCCCAATCAACCAATTACCGATAGATTACATGCTTTTAAACTATTCCAATTGCTGAAAGATTAAGCATACACATATCTGACCTATGACCTGACCTGTTGGACTATTGGATCATTTACCTTAAGGTACATGTAATCTTATGTTAAATTCCTTACATCCTGATCTGTATATTCAGGTCACTTATACACATGTATACATGCGATCACGGTATAAATAAAACGTCTTGAATATGAAAACGCAATCTCCCACATGTAAATTTTGCAGCCTGATTTCTCTTAATATCTGTATATTCCACTTAAAGTTTGTTTAAATGTGAATTTATCTCTCAAAATGTTCATTTATATTTCAATGGCTGAACAAAAGATACTGCTGTGGCTAGTCAAGCAGGAGAGCCGGACCCCCCCCCCCCCTCCCCCTTTCATATGGTCTCACCCTTGGTAATCAGTCGTCTATGTACGTCTAGTATAGTACATTGTTGCGAGTGCCACGGTGATATTGATTTACAAACAGATTTTTCATTCAGAACAGCCAAGCCTAATAGCTTCTGCTTCCTAGCAAACAAGAGAGAGAGAGAGAGAGAAGGGGGGAGGGGGGGGGGAGAAAGACATCCACACTTCCACAAAACGCAATTTTAACATTATTGTGATGTCTTAATTTGTAATTCGCATACTTTATCATTTATGCCCAACACTGTAAAACAGCAACGAGAAAGAATTTAAAAGTAACTAGTTCCTAGTTTGGTCTGAAGTGGTCAGCCATGCAGACCAGCTACGTCCACTATGTCGTCGAATACTAACTGAAGATCATTGTGTGACGTGAAGATGTCCCAGAGTTCGGCTTTTCCCGCCGTGTTGAATGCAATTTTGATATACCTGGTATCGCGTACTCGAAATATCTTAAAAGAAAATTCATCTGACTGATGAAAGCCAACAAATGAAAGCAATATAATTTAAACATCTGAGTAATACTAGTAGTCCGTAAAATGTAATCAATATTAGTATTACATCGTGAGGGGGAAAATTCTCCAGGTTATAGCAATTAGGTGCTTTTTAAAATGACAAACATAACTTATATTAAAATTAGTTGCTGGTTTCGTGAAAGCTTGTTTCATGACTGAAAGGTCCCTAGTTCGAGCCCTACTGATAGTTCGTCGGTACCATAGTATTCGAATGAGACAGTAAAACCCGACGTCACGTGTCACGGGTAAACAAGGCACGTAAAAGCTAGACCCCTGACCCTTTTTTTCTGGAAGGTTCTTTGCACAAGTCAAAGTTTCGGGCAGGTGCCATCACCGTAAAAGGGGAAGCTGTCTTCTTGTGACGCAAACTATGAACAAAAACACGTGTGCATATATGCACTATCATGTGTCAGCAGTTGTACCTACATTAATAAAATTTGATATAGTTTGTAAGCTGTGAATGTACTAATGATCGAGCTGGAAGGTTTAAACTTGATTAATAAAGAATCGGAGTCATATAAATACGATAAAGGAATATAATATCACTGTAACAATGGACAGGTAAATAAAGAGATCCTTTGAACCTATACTACAGAGTACTGCTAACACACAATGACATTAATATTAAACAATAGTAATGCATGTACGACAAGAATATGTCATACCTTATTGTAACATTAAAGAATAGCTAAACATTCATATTTCAAGCACTGTCAGCCACTTATCATAAAGGTAACCCAGCGCAGTCATACAGACAACGGTGCTTTCAGTCTTAAAACTCGTCCATTGTTTCTAAATTGCTATTACTTGATAATCTCTGTTGGATTCAGTAATCAGATTTGCAGTCAGCTGCTGTGTTAATTATAACACAATTTATAGATATCATTCAGTCATCGTTAATGTTCTGCAGACCGACTGGAGATAGCAAATACCCAACTGTTCATTGCGACGTGTCTTATAGAGAGCCAATTTGCTGCCTGTATAGTTGCTATGGACATAACCCAATCATTTGCGACTCTGATTTTGAAAACTGGAGACATCGACTATTAATTGATCCTTACTTGTATACATCTTCTTGCCATCATTGCCACTCAGTTCACAAAAATATCATTTTATACATAACAGTTATATCATTAGGTATACAATGAGTAAACAATGGAACAGGACGGCATATCGTCTCCTTTGTCCTACAGTGATCCTACTTTATGAAGCAGTATATTGAAGGCGGGTAGAACATCACAAATTTGCTAATATGTTGTCTCAGCAGAAACTTGAGCAACACTGACCACAACCAATATCTCTAACTGAAAATGAACGGTTACCAGAGGTTTTGCGCGAGGATTCGTGTCATCATACAAAGCCGGTGTTGCGCAGTGGATGAGGTGCTCGGCTTGCGACCGGAAGGTCCAGTGCTCGACTCCCACTGTGGGCACACCGGTGTTCTGTCTTTCGGATAAGACAGTAAAAACCGAGGTTCCGTGTCACGGTAGGCGTGGCACGTAAAAAATCCCTCATTGCTTTGGGTGGGTCCATTGCAAAGATAAAACTTGTATGCAATGCATCAGGCAGATGCCGTCACCATATACTTTAAATAATCGTGGAGTGACGTAAAACAATAATCAATCAATCAATCAATACTGCTAGAAGTATCAAAACTTTTTGTTTATAAATGTAATCGACCTATACATACCTATTTACAATCTATGCTCCAAAAAAATAAACAGAACTAAATGTACTAGGGAGTCTTACATCTGACATTCGGTCGATATAACATAATAAAGGTCTTAAATTACGTCCTATGAAAAAATTGTGACCATTACATGTTTTTGGAAATATTATTTAGACATTTATGACAAATGAATGTAACTGTATTTGAGACCTTCAAAAACAGCACGAGATAGAAATAGAGTTGCAATGCTTCTAGGTAACTCAATAAAATTTTATAATAAAATTTTATGGTTTTTTTTTTTAATTTTACAATTTAATTAAAAGATTGTTAACATCTCTTATAAAAGACAATGTGCAGAAAGTTACACATTTGTGTTTCTTGAAAAAAATGTTTTAAAGTGCCAAATTATACAAGTATTAGGTCCTAGGACAGTGTCAAATACAAAAGTTATGTCAGTTTGATCACATCTTGAATGAAAATGTAATAACAAAACCCCATTTTAACCATATTTGGGCAAGCTTTTATAAACATTTATAACAGATCATTCCAGCTTTAATGAGTTCAACGTACTTAGTCAATTGAGTGAGCAAAATATGAAATAAAAACTTTTTTTTTGGATGGAATGTGATTTTATTTACATATCACAGTTTTTCATCTCCACACAGATCAGTGAACAATGGCAGACAGACATTAACTTCTGCCTGATCTGATCAAGTCACAATTAACATGAAAGCCTAGATGCTTTTTACTCTTTTTTATGTCATTTTTTTCAATACATTGTACTTTACAATTTCATGATACAGATAAGTGTTTGATTTTATCACAGCAACTTAACAGTGTAAAATAAATACAGCAAAGGACGGATGACAACAAATGGATGCATGTAAAAATACAGATGAAAATATAGAGGGACATCTTACATTAGAGTCGCATAACAAAATATACATTAAAGCAACAAACCTTATAAATTTTGGACAAGAAAATAAAAGTTCAATAAAACAGGGACAGATGATATCATTATGTTTGTTTTCTATAACATGGTATATCTTCAGAAACTTTGTTTTAATACATCATTTGTTTAAATGCAATTATCCCAAAAAATATTCCTCATGTTTTGGGTCTCAGCATCTATTGGTTGAAGCGTTTCTTTACATCATATGTATATATTATACCCAACAATGTCCATGTAGTAAAACAAACTGTATTGTCAAAACAATACAATACACATGTCTTATCATATTTTACTTCTGAAGTGAATAAGTACATTATCTATGATACAAGTGCAGAATATAATATATCCCTTTGAAAATAAAATACTTGTTCATCTGGTCATATGACACCTATGGAACAAGCAAGCACAATTCATGCATAGATTAACAAGAAGTCATTAAATACAAAATAAATATATAACAATCACTGTAATGTCTTGTAAATATAGATTAAAGTATACAAATGGCTCGGATTGTTTGATTAAGAGTCTAACTGGCAAAGAAGAGCTAGTCCTCTTTTCACCCAATGTTGAATGGTTTCTTCAGTAGGAAGCAAGACCGCAAGTACAAAATTAGTAGAGTGACCAGTAGTGGACAACACACCACGCCTTTCACTTGTCTTGTAAATAGGACATTTATATCGCTTGTCTGATTCATCAATTTCTACTTTCTTGGCTGGTTTGAACCACATCATGGGCAGAGGCTCATTCAAAATTTTCGGAAGTTGTTCAGACAAAATCATCCTGAAAACAGACAACATGAAATGAAGTTGCTTTTTGGTTTCATTCATATAGATTTGTAAAGAAAGTATAACTAGACTTTCTGAATAATCGGAAGCTCCAATGATTATATTTCAACTATTATGTTTTACCTTCAGCTTTTTATTAATTGCAGTTTAAGATATGTATGCATACAGGTGTATTTAAATAAATAATATATTGTGATATTTCTTTTCTAGTACAAACAATTACAATGTGATGGATCATTTTTATTAAAACTGCAACAAAATTCTGAGAAAACTAAAGTTTCCAAAAAAAAAAAGAGAAAGTAGAAATCAATATTTTCAAAATGGCTGCCATGGAGACCATATTGGATTATGTAACATCTTGTGGGTGCTTTTTTTTTTGTTTTTTGTTTTTTTTTTCAGTTTTCAAAATGACGGTCATGGAGGCCACAAATGACTATATAACATAATGTGGTGATGTTTTACATGCAATCATTTGGAATTATGAGCTAGTTCATTTATATTAAGTTCTATCTAGTCCAGCATAAAAATGAAGGACTGAAGCTAATATGCAAAAAGTTTAGACTTCTACAGAACAAGTGACCACTTTGTCATGATCCAAGGAGTAAAGGCCAGACTGAGAACCAAAATAACACATGCACAACTAAATCACATATCTGACAAATTGAGATCAAGGTAGCTTTGTTTCTTTGTTATTAACTGTAGCATTCATATAATGTGTGTGTGAACAGACAATGAAATCATGATGACATGGGCTCAACTGGTCTTTAAGCTGAGAAGAAACACAGTTAATAAGGGTACAACATTCTGTTAATCCTATAAATTTCTTAACAGTGGCTTTAAACATATCATATTTCTATTCGTAATTGTGAAGTATATGGAAATTGAGAGCCAAACCCATTTAATACTACAGTCAAACCTGTCTATTAAGGTCAGCTAAGGGAAGAGTCAAAAGTGGCCTTTATAGACAGGTGACCTTATACAGAGGTCTATTATCTAGGAAAACATAGATATTGGGAATTTAAAATGTGACCCTTATAGACAGGTGACCTCTTAATAGAGGTGGCCGCTAAGACAGGTTTTACTGTACTAGAAAAATGAATGCACCCTCCACTCCTTTTTGAAAACCTGTGATCATTATCGAATCTCCTTTGTTATCATTTTAAAACCAGTGTTAGGTTCATAAAAGACTCCAGATATCTACATCGCCAAGCACAAAACACACAAGTATAAGAATAAAATATTTTAATTGTAAGCTTGATCATAGATATTACTCAAATTTCATACACTGGAAGTAGCAGTGCGTACTTACTTATGTTTATCCCATCGTGCCCCATCTAAAAATAGACCATAAACATAGCAACCATCATCTGGGGCTTCTTCGCTGGTTTCTATTGATAGAACCTGTCAAAGATACACACAATCTTATATACTTGCAAACGAAATAATGCAACACACGTAAACATGTACATTTTTTTACTACCATACTTCTTTGAGATTAATAGCAACATCAGTATTATAAACAATGTCATAAAATTACACTGGCAAATTTTAAGACTTTGTATGCATAGAAATCTATTTATGTCAATTTGAATGAGCCAAAATTTTGACTCTTTTTCATTCTAAATTTCATGTTGATTTTGTTATCTCCTTAAGAAATAATTTTTGGCCATTACACATATAAGATCTTATCTGAGATTTTTCATTTATATCTTACCTCGAAATCAAATGCTAGAGTATCTATGGGTATGGTATATTTTCTGGCAAAATTCTGCATGACACCTGTCAAGAAGGCCTGAGTAAAGAAGAATCCTGACAACCAGAAGGTTGGGGGTTTGCCTTCATCATACCATTTCTGAAAAAAATAAAAGATGCTCATAATACTTACATCGTGTAGTTAATGAAACATGAATCTAATGCATAATGGCTGGCATTCAAAATTTCTCTTCAGAGAAAATGTTACAGAAATCACTTTCACATATACATAATTCTTCACAAAGTGTGCACTTTGAAGAATTCAGTTTTGTTTTAGAAGCTATGTTGATGACTTTCTCAGTATTATATGAAGTAAAACCTTACAAACTCTTTGCTCTAGCTATACCTGTAGGAAATGTAAGCGTTCAAGGAAATCGTTGATATAACTGCCCAGGGGTTTTAGTGAAGGATATGATCTCTTGGCCCAGATGGCTGGTAATTTACCAATCAGAAGACTACCTGCCATTGCCTCTAGTTCTGCTGACATGACTACCAGACCCTTGATGGCTTTTTGTAAGTTTATTAAACTTGATCGTACTATAGACAGTAACCTGTGAAGACATATACAGTTACATTATCCATGTTCAATATACCAAAATCTAAAGCTAAAGACAGAGAACAGAGCAACTTTCAATAGTAAAAAAATTGTGCACAGATGAATTTGTCATTCAGTAAAATAAGAGAAGAAACCTTAGAATAATATGTATTCCTGAAAATTTGACTACAAAAAAAGAACACAATACAAGAAGAGTATACTTCATATTCTTTCTGTACCTGTTAAACCTTTCCATTTCTTGTACCAGCACAGTGTTCATGCTTTCATTGTACTTCACAGGATATTTTTTGCCTGCAGCTTCAATGTCAAAATCTTTTGGAAGCTAGGAGGAAAGAAATGATTGAAATATTATACAATTTTCACATGTCAATGTAATCTAAATAAAAAGGGATTTTCAAATTTGCTGATAAATCCAACTCTTGAAACAACCATCAAGTTCGTTTGATAAGGCCAAGTCTTGAAACATTAATACTGTCCTATACAAATTAATGAACTTTGTGACCAAGATTTACCTTGCCCAGGATGTCTCCAGCAATGGCATAAAGCTGGTCGTCTGAACTGCCTGATCCTCCACCAGAACCTCGTCCCTGAGTCAGTAACACAGAATCAAACAGGAGCTTAGTCTCCTGAAGTTCCTTTGATATGTCAACATTCTCGTGCATGCCGAAAATCTCTGGATTCTGGGTCAGCGGAAGATTCTGTAGAAGACAATGGGTAAAGTTTCATTCATTATTTAATACATTAAAAAGTTTGTGAACGAAATATATTTTCTGAGATAACAAACTCATTTATACAACAACAATTCTACAGATACCCTTGCTGTGACCACTGTAAACTCTATACATGTATATACAAACTTTTATAAACTCCTATATCATCACTATAAAATTCCTTTACAATAACTTTTAACTCTAGACAAACTCTAATCATTTTAATGGTATATATTCATATATACTTTTACACATTCTACATTCTTATACTACACATTTTTATAACTCTTAACGGTCCTTGTATGCTTGTGTTCTTACTGATCAAGATAAATTCATATGGATCAACATGAATTCCTACATTTATCATATAGTCTTTGACACTGACCTTTATGAACTCTACATAATCATCATATGTTCCCTTAGGTGGAGAATAGTAGTTGCCACTAGGTGAAAACTTATAACGAGCTTCGTTAATTATATCTTCACAGTAATAATCATCCAGCATGGTAAGAAGGACACGACGATCCCAGTCATCAGTGACTCGACCTCCGTAGTTGCACTGGCCTGTCATGTACGAGATCGCGTCGTATGGAACATCCTCATATTCATTTATAAACATCTGTTGGAAAAATATCACATTTTGTATATTCTTTAAGAACATGATAAAATCTTAACTTTGCATTGATATGGAAAATTTATTGTGAAAAATTCTTGCAAATTCTTAAAACTACCATGTGCCAAATTATATAACTTCGTCAATGTTTCTATTCTGAAATATACTGAAACCAGTTTAACAATTTACTTAACTGATCATACTAACATTTATCATACGAATTTACCTGCAGCTGTCTGATTGAAATACGCAAGTCTGATTCATTGAAACCATAGGGAATGTTCCAACCTAATGGTCCAAATTTTCTCCTTTCCTGGACTAAAGCATGGAAGAAGCACAGACCATAGAGCAGTTTCTCAAAGACCTGTAAAAACACATTTATTGATAAAAACTGAGTAAAAAGTGAAGGATAATTTATAGCAAATTAATTTGTCAGAAACTGTTTCAGGCGATATCACTGGAATTACTCTGAGGTGGTAATAGTAATGTCTTCAACAGTTTATATTCTAGTAAGTTTACTTATGCTTTCAAACTCCAATCTTCCTATCTGAGTCACTTAATTATAAATCTAAAAAAAGTAATACAAAATGTTATCAATTCGTTGGTCTGTGCAATGCATCAGTCAAGTGTTAGCCGTCAAATTAAGTGTACTGATTCTTGTTTGATATCATGACAAGATCATTATACTTGCAAAGAAATTTACACACACCCAAAGTAGTGAGGGATCTTTTACATACTATGTCCACTATGACCTTGACTTCTACTACCTGGACCAAATGACAGGACATTGACAAGTCACCAGTGGTACTCAAACCTCAGACTTTTTAGTCATGAGCCAAGCATCTTATGGATTGAGCTTTGCTGTTCCTATAATGCTTTGAATAGATACTTAAGGTACCAATTCTTAATACATTTAAAATATCCATTGAAATCAGAGAAAACCAAACTGCCTCAGGAATGTCTCATTGTCATCGTTAAGACTGTTGTATGAAAAGAACAACATGATTATGGCAATACTGCTGTGGATGCTAGGATTATTGACAGCATGCATTTTTTATATACATGTAAGACTAAGCATGAGCCATAAATATTTTCCAAACTATGTGAATGTTCTGCTGTCACATTTATAGTGTTTGTCTTGGTCAACATCTTCAATTGATTGGTTATCTACAAATCAGTACAATACATAAAGAAAAGAAATAAGAAAACAAAATTCTAACACTTGACTATTCAGGAAAGATTATGTAAGAAAAAGGAATAGATGATTTTATGGCAGAAAAATACATTTGAAAGATAAAGCAATTAAGTTGTCTCAGCTAAAAAGTGCAATGTTTTGAAATACTGAAATTTTAGATGTCTTTTAACAATCAAACAAAGAAAATATACTTACAAATTCTTTTTCTGGACATCCTGCAAAGAATTCTGGATCACTGATTGGGTCATTAAGATAAGACTGCAGCAGATTCTGACGTAGACCAGTGGGAGGTTCATTGGTCATCTTTACACCATTCTGTAACACTGTTACTGGGAACTGTAACACATTCAATTCAACAGTTTAAGGTGTTGTTCATTTTCTTAATTTAACACTTAAAATCTTATTTACAGAAACACAAACAACTTGTGCACAAGCACCTATTCTTTCATTGCATATCAAAACATTACATTTCAAACCAACAGATTTTATCATTTTTTATTATTATTTTATTTTTACTAATTAGATTTATCATGGTGATCTTTTTCTTTCTACTTAAATTAAGTGAAACAGACCTACAAGTTAAGTGTGTTAGACCCACAGGGTTAAAATTTACTAGCAATGCATACAGTGCACCTAAAATGATATATTATGAGCACATTAATTGAATGTTAACCTTGTCGGAGGGATAACTTGTCAGCCAAAGTCGGAAATCAGGGTGTGTGTTTTCAGGTACAAAATCTTCACATATTTTCTCTAATGGTGTCATCCAGGAAACGGCCAAATGACAGTTCTGTAACATAACCCAAGATCCTTCCTGTCGAGCATTCTCTATCATCTTTGAGGCAATTGGTCCCTGAAATTTAATTTGTAACTAGAGTTATTCTGTGTTTTGAGGCTCTACAAACCTATTTACAAACATTTGCATAAAAATTTGAAATTCTACCTTCTATTTCAACATTAATCATACTTTTAAAGTTCAACAAAACGATGAATATAACAAATTTGTGCCTTCTGGAGTTTATCTGTAAGCTTCTATTACCTGTCCCTGACCCAAAGAAATAGCATTCAGCTTGTTTCCTCCAAATCCTTTATCGCTTGCAAATTTCAGTAAGGCCATAGTTGGATCTGCTCCAGGGGACAGAATGAAAATAAGTGGAGCACAGCAATTAGAATCCGCATAGGACTTGGCCAGATCAAACGGTGGTGGCTCAACAAATTTCTTTCCAAGCTTATCTCTCACGAAGTGGGTAATGGCTGGAATTACCTAGTAAACAACAAATTCAAATCAACAATATCTATCTAAAACTGGAGAACATATTTGAAAAAGTACTTTTGTATACATGTACTTGGTGTAGAAATATAAATGCATTCCTAGTATATATGTGTATAAAGCTGATTACGAAACTTTGACCTGTCACCAAACCAACACTTTCAGAGGTAACAAGGGAGTTTGCCTATGTAGGTCCTATAATGTTACAGAACTTTTATGTCCCTGTTATATCCCAGTCACAACACAAAGTGAACAACAGACATTTCTGTATGGCTATTCATCTACTCATGAATGGTTATATATTTATCACTATATGAATCATACAATCATTTCTTTCAGAATTCTAGGATCACAAAGCCTTATTTTTCTTTCACTTTATAAGGCAAGGTTTTGAAGGTTTAAAGATACACTTTCTATAAATACAGAGCATTCAATACAAATAATGCCAAATGAAAATTGAATAACCCATCTATTAAAGAATCAATACAAAGACAAAATTCATCAAAATAATTGGTGTCTGTTCCCTGACAAAATTCATCAAATAATAAGTGTCTGTTCCCTGACAAAATTCATCAAATAATAAGTGTCTGTTCCATGACAAAATTCATCAAAATAATTGGTTTCTGTTCCAATGACAAAATTCATCAAATTTACAGGTGTTTGTTTCAGATAAATCATAGCAAAATTATAAGTTACAATGAAAAATACAGTAGCTTAATGAATATACAGATAACATATAAATGTCAATTTTCAAGCTTGTAAATGACCATCTTACAGAAAACAACTTACTTTGTCTGGTCTAAGGACACGTAAAACAATCATTCTTTGAAAGTCATTTAAATCCTTCTGGAATGGCTGGGGTAATTCTTCATTTTGTGGTTCCCGCGAGTTATAATACTCAGCCCATTTATCCAGGTGGGAAGTGAAATGTTCCCTAGAAAGCACACATTTGTTCACCATAAAGAGAATGTCACAAATATAGTACATAAAAGAGGAATGTTTATGAACACAAATTCCACTCTCAGCCATCAACTGGCCTATATAGTGCAAAATCTCTGAAAGAGGAACAAATACAGACTAAACACTATTACCCTAGAACCTTCTGATCCAGAAAAAAAGAGGAAGAGTGTAATACACAAATCGTATAACTATTGCACAAATGATGGGGAGCAGGCATTCAAGATAGAATGGCACTGCTTTGGTATTTTATTACATTCTGACTCTAATTAACTGGAATACTAGTGAAAACTGTCCAGAAGCTGATTAAATTAAATATTAATTACCTAGATGTAGATACTTGATTTATATAACTACGGTATGCAGGTACTTTTATCTATATCATTATAGAGAATAATCATCATAATATTTTCAAAGCATATTATTCATGTGAATTACATAGTTGTTAAGTTTGATATTAACCACATCTATATTCTAAGCGGTGCTTTCTATGTACCTAAATTTTTTGAACTTCTTCAGGTCAGCTAGACGACAGATTTCATCCCAGCTTTTGTCTGTAAGCCACGTTGGTGCGGGATTAGCCAATTTATTTTCTAGACCTACACCACCAGTCAGGAAAAACATGAACTCATCATGGTCCAATTCTCCCTTGGAACTGTAAATGAAAAATGAAAATTCAGAATATGCAAACAAATAAATCAATACACATAACAACTTGTTGATATTAAAGATAATTTGGACTCCATTTAAATCAATTGGTTTGATATAAAATAAGTTTCATCGTTAGATAACCTGACGTATTCTTTATCATAAATTAACTGAGATAGGTGGTAACTATTTGTTTTTAAGTCTCTTATTATATATGTATTGTTTTTCTGATCATTATATTTCATTTATGAAAATATTATCTAAACTAACATAAATTAATGAAATGAAAATAGTAACATTCCTCCCAGTTTCCTTTGAAGCTTAGTTATATTTCAATATGTTTATTCTGGGGAATTTTTCACTTCACATATATGTGCATAACTCATTACAGTTATTTGGAAAGTAAAATTCAAAGACATAAATTTTACAGAAACAAGAATAATTTCTTTAAACATTTACACCACAGAATTAAATGAATAGAAAAATTAAAGATTTCATGCAAATATCAATTGAATATAAAAGATATCTGTCTTCAAAAAATAAATAAATTATCATTTCCAAAATCATATTTAAATAGTTGAACTAATTACAAATCATAAAATACGATAACACTGCTTGTTTACCGAAATGGTGAACCACTGAAAAGTTTTAAAAGTTTGACAAATTATAGTGACAGTATAGTAAGGAATCATATATGACAAAGACTAGAACAAAACCCAGAAATATTAAAATGTTTAAATTCTACAAGAGAAAATTACATATATACGATTGTCAAATGAAATGTTTTGTCATTATTGTTAGTATATCATTGCCTGAACTTAAAATCATAGACCAAAAAACAACTTGAATGCAATATTTTTAAAATTTTTCATTAATCAATGATATAAGAAATATTTTGACAATTGATTTCTAGATAGTTAAACTGCAAGTTCATAGATAAGCAAGTAACTATATAATAATACATTTATTTACAAGTGCTTTACACAGATGCTTTACTATTTGAACAAGATTTATATAAGTTGTTAACTTGTTTCTTAATCGTTGTAAAATAAATAAAGTTTAAATTTTTTTTTTTTTTTTAAATTTGAAACCACTTCATTTAAAGGTTAGGTTATTTCATTTGAAACTAGTCAAAATTGATACTCTATCATTGCATGATTACAAAGAAGCAAATGTATAAAGCATATCCTATATTCAAACATTATGATACAATGTAATGGAAAGAAAATAAAAAATCAAAACCACCAAAACAACATAATGCAAATTGTTAGAGCAAATGACAAAAAATTAAAAGCATATGGCATTAATAGAAGAACTATCAAACCTTTTTAAAAATTCAATATATTGTAGAGTAAATTTCAAATGAGAGAAAAGAAATAATAAGAAAGATAACTTAAGTGAGAACCTATTCTGAATTCGTAGCGATACTTACAATAAGACATTAGAGCACAGAACGAAAGAAAAGAGGATTTTGTCTTTTTCAAGCAAGGAGCGACACACATTACAATACAAGAGAAATGTAAAGTGGTCAGAGAGGTATCTCAAGCGACGTTCCAATATCTTTGACTTATTGCTGAAACACATGAGCATGTATGGTTAGGATTCAGACAAAATAGAAAAGCGCACACTGTATGTACTGTATAATATTGTAACAGAATTGGCATCATGTAGCCATAGCAACCAAAACCACCACATCTAGTTATTGAAAATAATCATAAATATCTCACAATGAAAACAAAAGGTTAGGTACATGATATTTTAATACAAGATATGGCTACCAACTTCACTTCAAATCACAACTAAGACTGGAAAAACAAAGCAAAGACCAAGGGTGAGTGAAAACAACCTCACAAAAAACGCAGCAAAATAAACTTCTATAAGGGATTGACACCATAGTATTACTTACAACATTATATTACAATTCAGAATAAAGGAGAAAAGAAGTTTATCTTTCTCAAAGAGGGATCGACAAACATTACAGTATAAACTGTAAGTGAAATGATCAGAAAGATAGCGTAGACGTCGCTCCAAAATCTTGGATCTGTTGCTGTAATACACAAGGGAAAGAATAGGATACAAAAGACAGTTAGTTTTGAGGGTTTGACAACAGTATTGGAAACACATCACACAATCAAGTCTGGAAGAGAGGATTAATTATAGGTCAAACTGGTAAGCCTGGAATAAAGAGAAAGTTAAAATTGTTCAGAGGTTATGAGTTGACTACGGTAGGTGCGGGAAACTGTGTGTACATGCATTATATTCCATGCTAGAACAAGGTGGAAATGAAAAAACAAATTTCAAGCAGTGAAAACTATAGCAAGGCAAGCCAGGTGAGATGACTATATGGTAAGCACACGAAATTTACATCCTATCATACTTACAACATAATATTTGAGGAAAGAATATAAGAAAATAGAAGTTTGTCTTTCTCAAACAGAGAACGACAAACATTGCAGTACAAGCTGTAGGTGAAATGATCTGAAAGATAACGCAATCGGCGTTCCAACATCTTTGATCGGTTGCTGAAATACAGAAAGATTGATATCATAGACTAAATAAGATAATTTGGAAACTCAATCTCAAGTCCCTGTGTTGGTGACAGAGGAAAAGTCTTGATCAGAAGATCTAGATGTGTAGCTAGTAGACACAGACATAAAGTATGAATCTAGAAACAGCTGTGTTTCTATCTCAATACAATGATTAACATTAGTTCTAGGAAAAATACTTATTCCATTTTAAAAGAATTTATAGAGTTTTCATTTCATGTTTCTAGACTCATATTTAGGAGACAATATATATGATAATAGTAATATACTATATCTGTGTGCTAACACTGACGGTGTACTACATGCATGAAGTGTATGTGGATCTATATGTACTTGGGTAGAATAATATAGTACATGCATGGCTATTGGACTGAATACAAAGGACCTAATATTACATCCACTACTACTGTGTAGGCTATATACTGTGCACACAGACGAGTTCCGTGTACACCTAATGGGTACTCACAGCAATAAATTAGCACAAAGAATAAACGTAAACACTTGTCTGTGCTTAGCAAATATTGAACGAGACACATTGTCATAAAGCTGATACTGGAAATGATCCTTGAGGTATCGCAGTCTACGGTCCAATATCTTGGATTTGTTACTGAAATATCAAGACTTGAAAGTCATTTACAGACTTATAAATAGCTAGAATATAGAGGTATCTACAGGTTCTGAGTGAGAAACACCAGTACTGCTTATACATTTGTATAAAGATCTCTATAGGACACTCATAATATTAATCATGACAATGGCACCAAACTATTGTGTAAATGTAGTGATCCTCAGACTTCAATACATTGTTACAAGATAAAGGCTTTATTTCTATACTAATTAATCCCAGCACGTTAGTATCATGTATGATTTTTTGCACACTACATGTAATTCAAAAATTATGACATGAAACATGCAATAATCAACAAAATTCATTATCCTGTAATAAACACACTCATTATTAGTCATATCAAGACAAATATTACATTATGGTTTATAAGAGTGCTTTAACTCAATAATCTTTACTTTAATTCTATGTTTCATTGTATGAAATACTATTATTTTGTATACTACACCAAAAGTCTCTTTTCTTTTATAAGACAAATAATCTGAGTACATGTATACCATTATTAACAATAAGACATTTATCACTAAATAAATAATACATTTATCATGATAATCCTAAATATTACATTTATTCATATAAGAATTAACAAAATCTATGAGAATAAATAATTTTCTAAATATGAGAATTTGAAGAATATAAATACCTTTCTTGGATGGACAGAATGTAGAGGTTGACAAACCAAGTCAGTGAATACTGATACATGGGGTCAATGTTTGGTAAATCAGCAATCGAGAAGAATAAAATAGAGGAGTGTTTAGCGATTGGTCGATATCCCATTCGAGAAGTGTCAATCTTCTCTTCAGTTTCCTCTGCAATCTGTAGGAAGAATATATTTAGTTATTCCACTTTGTAACAAATCAGTTAAAAAAACAAGTACTTTATTTCTTGTGAGGAGGATCTGTTTAAATACGTGTAATATTAACTGAAGTCAGTTGGCAAGTGCTTAATCATGGAATATAGGGTAAATAAATATTTTGCATGTTCACCAATTGATTTACTACAGTCATAACAGGGAGCAAAACCAGCACACAATCAATGGTAAAACAAATGTAACATTTGCCTTGAAGCAAATGAGGCTCCTCTGGGATTTGAACCCATGACTTTCCATTCTTGAGCTAAATACCTGAAGCAGTGAGTCATGTCGGCTCTTTCCCCTTTTGAAGTAAATGTAGATCACTTAAGAATCATATATATATATATATATATATATATATATATATATATATATATATATATATAAATTCCATAATTGAATATGGTGCAAAAAACAGAAATCCTAAGTTTTATATCCCACAAGGTTTTAAGTATTACAATGTAACCTACCTTTTGTTTCTTAGATATTTCATCAGACAGGATTTTAGAGGAATCCAGGACTTTAATGGCCGACTCATCTTCAAGGATATTGCCCTCAGAAGCAGACAATGTATGCAGAATTTTATCCTCAATCTCCTTCAGAGCCTTTCTGTTCTGGGCACTCTGCACAATCAGCGCCTGTCTCTCTTCTTCAAGTTCAGGTCTAGATGATAAGAGATATTTATAAATTTTAACATACATTCTGCACAACTTAACAACAATCAAAAACAAAAAAAAAAAAAGAAAAAAAGAAATGGACATTGTTTAATTATTGTATGTGAATTTGAGATAATCCATATTTCTTCATTTAACAGAAAGTTAAAGGTGAAGCCATTGTTTTTGTTTTGGCCTTTTGCTAACCTTTCTTTGGCCACAACTATTCCCAGTAACTGATCTTCTAGACCTTCTGGTGTGATCATGAAGTTGAGGAGGGACACCTTGACAGCAATTTCAGGGAGGTAGTGGGGGTTCCTCAGCTTGGTGGTGATGTAGAAGCGGAAATCTTTACTGTACTCAATTACATTCTCTCCTAGACGGATCATATCAACACCAGCTGCAACCAAAAAACAGATATGCTTTAAAGGATTTCTTCATTTAATGAAATTATACTTTACTTAGAAAGGAAAACATAATATATGTATAGAGAGATATTCTAATGCATAATTAAACATTATTCTATTATAATGAAAAGCATTTAAGTAAGAATGAATATCAATACTGTTGCTGAAAATTACTTATTGAAAAATCAGAAAAGTTTCCATATGCATAATCTACAAAAAAATAAAAAAAGATTTTACAGCTGTACTTAGGCAGTCACAAATACAACATGAATGCTTCAGCATTATCACATATTACCACAGCACTGGACTTCAGCTGAGTAAGCAGAGGGGGGGAATGATCAATAGCACTTCATGCTTCACACATTTCCAAGTGCAAGTATAAGACATAATATTATTGTGTATATGACAAATGAATATGACATGTTTGTGATTTACTTACATGATTTTTTTTTAAACAGTGACCATTAATAAAAAATGTAAACATGAAACATGTAACAGCATCTGTTTATTACACAAGATAACTACACTGTATATGTATTATGTTAAATCGTTTTCTATACTGAGTTTCTGATGCCTCTCTATTTCTCACTACTGGTTACTAAAGATGTCATTTATGTGCTATGGTAGTCCTTAAAAGAGAAGTTTAAAAAAAAAAAGAAACAAACAAAACATTTATGCAAACAGGGGAAAAAAAATCACTTTACATGACATGGCATTATTTAAGAATGAAACCTACACGATTCTAATCAGGTATTAGACCAACTTGTTTTATTGAGAGAAATTTAATAAAAACCTCCCGAGTCAAACTAGATAGTGCATGGCTAACATAAGGATTTCATCGTCATTTTCACAGACCTCCTAAACTGTATATGACACAAGTTGTGCATTTTTTGTGGCATCTTCTATATTTGTGGAGACAGAAATGACATAAAAGTTTGATCTTTAATACACCCTTAAACACTTCTCATAAAATATCACTGATAAAACAAATGATAAAAGCAAATTATTCAATACCCGTTACAAGTGACAAAAGAATCTTGTTCACAAGACTTACTAATCAATCCAGGAACACAGTATCTCTCCTACAAGTCACTATATTCCGTTTCTATGCCAATCTCCAGATTTAACTTACCTTGTTTATAGGTCTGTTTTAGGAGTAAAGGCTCTAGCGATGGATCCAGTTCTTCAGCGACATTCTCTAAAAGGAGGGGGTTACCAAATGTGATGCAATTCTCCAGATTTCTCATGTAGTCTGCATCTGTTAACTTGATCACAGCTAATTTCGATTCTTTTTCCATATTTTTTACCCATTTGTTGGCCTGTCCTTGTGGATCAATCATAAGAGGCCTAGTATGGAAGAAAATTTAGTTTTTAGTGAAACTGTCGAGGCATTGCTGAAATTATTGTTTTAATTTTATTTATCTAAACTGATTTTGAATATCTAGTGAAACAAAAGTAATTACATGAACGTCTTTTTATAACTTACCTATATAACTTTAATCAAGAAATTAATTTTCAAAAATTCAATTAACACAGAATTTAATATTGGTGTACTAAACTAAAACATAAACCAATTATTTTAAATCAGGAAAATTATATGATGCTTTCATATGGAAGTACTGAGATCTCACCATCTTCTGGAGTTAGCGACTATCACACCATTGTCAATAGAGAAACTGTCTCTAGGTAGACCAAATATATTCCAAGCTTGAATCTTTATTGGTTCTCCTAATGTTTTGCTGAGAGAAAATTCCTGCGAACATGGAATCTGCCTTTCCTAAAACACAAAACAAAAACATTACGTGAAAAAATTTAAAATATGATATATACATTTGAAAAAAAATGGTAATGAGCTTAGTGTTTCATATAATATGTCAGGATTAACCATTTTTATAAAACTTTAGTCTAGAATCTTGAAATATTTTTAAGTTAATGCCATAAAGTTTCTAATTTTCTTTTAAATATTGGTATGTAAATGAACTATAAGTAATCTCACTAAACTGTAATACTATACATACTGTACAAATCTTAACCCAGTCTGTGGTACAGGAATCCCTGAAGGCTAGAGTAAATGGACCAAGGTATGCTATTACACCTGCAGATATCAACACATCGCCTACTAAATTATCATAAATATTTTGTAAATTCTCTGCAGCATGAGTCCATCTCGATTTCTCTCCACCCAAACCTCCTATGAGTTTTTCTGCACGTTGTAACTTTTTGCCACACAAGTCTACTTGAAATTCTAATTGCTCTTTCTTATCAGTCATTTCTTTGAATGTAGCTTCCAAATCAGCTAAGCGTTTTTCTACTGCTGCTAATTCCGCTCTTTTTGCATTCAGTTTACCCATTGTCTCTTTCAATTCTGTCTCAGCTTCAGCTAATTTTGCTTTCTTGGGAGCAACAACTTTAGCTACCCTGTCATAGATTTCCATAGCAAGAATCCATTTACACAGACCCTCTGCTGCAGATGAAGCATTGGCAACCTTTGCTGGGTCAAACTCTGGATTTCCAATATACTCCTTCCGGATTTTTTGCATGACATGAACCTAAAAGAGATGTGACAGCTTTAACTCCTTGTGCACAATGTTTTAATCCAAATCATATCAATTCTTATAATCCCTCTTATACTGAAAACAGCATTATATCGAAGGCAGCCTTTAACATAAATATGCATGTTGATTTTCAAAAACTTATCAATTAAATCAAAACATCACAATAATTGTATATTCTACAATTTATATAGAAAACAAACATATAATAAATACTTACAGGTATATTGTCTTTGTCATATTCTTTCAGCATACTCAAGAAGGTCATGTCACCAAGCAACTTTTTAGATGGTCCCCAGTAATCCAGGATTTTCTGACCAGGTTTATCTGGGTCGTTGATTTTGTCTGGTTTGATATCTTTCATGATGCATACAGCAGACATGACAAGTTTCACACCTGAAGGTGGATTCTTCATAGACTTGACAATAGTGATGTCAGCAGGCTGTAACAATTACCATATAATGTATAACACCAGAGGACTTTCTGAACATTTCTGGAACTTCAATGATTGAATATTCTTTTCAATAATTGAATATTCTTTTCTGATAATGTTCTGCATATCTATGATTATCTTGTATCATTACAAGTCATACAAACTTTCTCTTTCTTTCCAACAAATTAGTGTAAGAACAGGTACTGATAATTGGAAATCTAATGACAGATCTTACACTCAAGAAAACTGAATAAATAAGGATACATGTGACTTTAGGAAGAATTGATTTTCCTATCAAACTGGTCTTTTATGTTAAATACAGGTATATAGCAAAATCATACACATATATATCTATATACTGTATATAATGATAATAATTCTTTCTTCCTCCACAGTGTTTTACCTTCAGTGTATTGAGAGCAGCCAAAGCAGCCTCCAAAGCAGGGATAGCTTCAGCCAGATCAGCCTCACACTCATCTTTAAGGGCTTGTGAGGCAGCAGCTTGCTCATTTGCAACAGCTTCGTCAGCTCGCACAACTTTGCTGGTAGCTTCTACTTCTTTTGACTCCTTTTCAATAACAACCAACATCTTGGAATTCTCCTCTGCTGATACTACAAGCTGGGGCTGGAGTTCTTCAAGCTCTTTTTGCATGTCTGCAACCTATAGAATATGTGAATGACACTAGATGATAGAAAGACCTCATCAAGGTTATTTTTCAAGTTAATAAGAACAAAACCTTGTTGTGTTGGTAATGAGAAATAATTTACATTGGTTCATAAAATTCCACATGACTGAAACTGCTACTAAAAAACAATATGGTCATCACAATACCTTTGCAAAAGAAATTTTTTCACATCATGAAAGTCATCTACACTCCTCTGATATCATTAATAGAATAAATCTAAAACTGAGCAATGATGCAGCTCTTCCAGTCTGTATACCTGAGAAGCAGCAAAGGCTAGTTTCTCCAGACCCACGACATAACGTCTCTTTGCTTTCATTGTCTCATCCTGTTTGGTCTGTAGTAAATTCTTGAAAGAGTTGATCAACTCTAGATATGACGTAGGTGTGACATAATTATGACGTCCAAGCTCTGCCAAGTAACGATCTGACAATTTTATTGTGCTCTGGTGGAAATACTTGACAATATGGATCGTCTCTTTTCTCTCATTATCTGCTAATTCCACATTCTCCAAAAATTTGTTTGCAACTCTCTCCAAAGCATCATCTGGCCATGTCTGTAAAAGTCATTCATATATTCCAGTAAAAGTTTTGCAAATCCTTTCTGTATTCATTCAATCTTTGATTTACTGAGCACAAATTTCAACTTTTGATTTTTACTAATAACACAATAGAAAGTCTAAAGTCTTTAGTTAAAATTGAAATTTGTACAGTGTACTAGAATTCTTTTCAAGTTAACACAAAACATTGATCTTTGATTCTATAAATTCTGCCTCAGAAAAAAAAAAAAGATTTTCAAAAATCACACATGCCAGATAGTTTAAAACCGAAACGGTTATAGGTGTGAGAGACAGATGATAATCTCTGAGTTTTTCTATGCTTTGAATGTGATGAGAGTGAATTTGTCAAATTTATTTGATGTCTACCTTATTATTGCACAGTAAATATGGAAATTTTAATCTGTTATCTGTTTACATGTTTGATATCTGTCCATCAAGAATCTATTTAAAGTGTACCAATGGGATAAATGAACTATTTTAGAAAAAAGGCACAATATACATTTCAATCAGTCATAAATTCACTAACTGATGATTTCAGGAATCATGTCAAAAATGTCTTACAACTGTTTTTTGTTCATACCTGGAACCAATCAATAGTACAGCAGTTAATAAGGGAAGGGAATTGTCGCAGCCGATTACGGAATGCATCTCCTATCGGACTGAAGGCAATAATGATGTGCAGATTCTCACGACATCTGTTGACAAAGAAAGCATACAATGCCAGAGGACTGAAGTCTGCCATCTTGTCACCAGCTTGGGCTATAGGTCGAACAGCCTGAAAGAAATATATATAATAATGGGAGAATTTTTTCATGGTCATGTTTGGTAAATGAAATACAGCAATTTTTACTCTGTAGCATATCTTGTAATGACAAACTATGGTAAGGCAAAGCTTTAGATAAATCATTATGGGGCAGTATTGCAAACACCTATGCGAGAACTTTATTTGAACTTGACTCTACATGAAAAGTAAGACCTTGCTACCCATGATTTGACCATTAAACTCGGCAAAGATTATGTCTTAAGAAATAAAAGTGATTTACAGAACATCATTACTATAAACATAGCTGTTTATTTTTGATGAATATCTTGTAGATTTATTTAGAGCCAAAAGTTAACAATTTTTGAATGAGACATTGTAATAATTTAAATGCAAAATTTGCAAATTAATTCTTTACACTCAGATTTCTATTTCTCTAGAACAGTATATTACCTCCATGATTTCTGCTTTCTCGTCAGCAGCAAAGAGATTGGGCACTTCACCTGTATTAAGCAAGTTGTCTATGTCCTCAAGGAATGACTCCTCTTTGATCTGTGTATCAGTGATGAGGAACACCATGGTTTTGCCTTGAGAACCACTCTGAATCAACACGCTCTGTAAAGTATGCGTCAGTCATTACATATAGAAGACAATGCTTGGATACTTTTGACAGTTAGTACAATACTCTATTCATCATAAAGCACTTCACTGCATGATATAAGGCACTAAAGCATCCTATATATACATGTATCTTTTTCATTTTGAAATTTTCTTTGACAATAATCACAATGTTTGTGGGTACAACATTTCATTGTGTGTGCTGTAACTTTACCTCTGTTCCACATCGTATCAATGTGTTCTGTATATAGTATAAATATCAAAATGTTTACAACAATAAGAACCATTTACTGGGTAATTACATGGTGTGAAGGTTGAATAACATTTATGAAATATCAAAATAATTACTGAAAGGGACAAAAATAGTCTTAAAATTTTCCTGAATTTGAGATGTTTTAAATATCCATTTCACTAAAGGAATAAAACTGTATCGTATCAATAACTGTAATCCTACCTTAATATCTTCTCTCCATTCGGTTTTCCCATAATTTTTCGAGATTTCTGGTTGGAAAAGGGTGTAACCAGCCATAGCTGTGGCCATCTTAGTGAGTGACTGGCGACCGCTTCCTCCTACACCAACCAGCAAGGCATTGCCACCTGGGATCCTCAAGACACGACAGATACGAGACAAATGTTCCAGTACATACCTATAGACAGTAATAAGGTATGAAATATACAGTATAGGCCAAATAATTATATCCTAGTAAAGTAGATAATGAGGATTATAATGCTCACCTTCACAGAGGGTATTAATAAAACTGTCCATATATTGAACTCAACATACTTTTTAAAGTTGATAAACCCTGAAAGGTAGGTGTTGATTCGGTATTTATAGCATGGATTGAGTCAACCATCCCAAATTGCATCATCCATGTAAGTTTAGTTTATAAAAGACTTAAGGAATGCATTTATCACTCTTCAGAATCGAAAAAGGATGCTAATACAGGGGCTGTAACATGAAATAATCTCTACTACATTACAGCAAGATAAGTAGAAATCCTTACCAGACCTCAAAGGAACGTGTAAAAATAGCCACTTGGGACAGGTGAATTCTTACAATACATACAAAAATAATTCATATGGAATTTGTAATAAAAATGATAAGTAGGGAATAAAATGAGTTAAAAGTTGTAGAATGCTGGTAAAATTTAACTGGACAACTACAGACAAACGGAGATGTTCTAACATCTGTTTCACTTGATGATTATTACCTGAAGATAACGAGATTCATCCTGTTTTTATGTGTGTTATTGTACTCCTCCAGACATTGTTCTACAATCCTGTACATATCTTCCAGAGATTTCACTTCATCATACACTCTGTCTTCCGGCTCTGCATCTGGATTCATGTAGTCACCGAACATTAAACTGCGCAAATCTTCCTCGCGCACCTGAAGGATAAAATCCATTTAAAGATGATCATAAAATAAGTTTTAACTATGTGTTTCCTTTCAAAAGGAAGAAAATAACAAAAGATCTGAGCTGGATTGAGAAAGATCATATTTTCGAAAGATACATCTGACAAATAGCATTTTATTAGAAAATTATGGAGAGTACCATAAATAAATTGAAAATCCTCACTGGCTTTGTCACATTTCTTAATGGATTATAAACATTATGATTTAAGTATGGGACAAGACAAAACAACTTTATCAATAATCTAACAAACAAGAGTGAATACATAAATTGAATGAGAAAATTTCTAAGAAACTATTTTCCTGAGAGTAAGGCAATTTAAGTATACAAATAAGGATCTAACATTTGAAAGAAATAGTACATGTATTGAAATTACTTTTCAGCACAGAAAATGAGAAGTACACAGTTTATCACACAGGGAAGAAAGCATAGGAATGAAGATGTTCTTTTATACAGTAATATTATGATGAGAAATAAAGTTGGATTCTTTCAAAGCTTTCTTGGATATATTGTTTTTAATTAACCAAGTTACATTTTTTTTATTCTACTAAGCAATCTACATTCTAAGTTAAACATGTTGATTCTCTTTCTACTAGCATTTCTGATGAACTTCTTAAAGTCTACTGTCTTTTTAAAAACAAAGTGGAAGTATGCAAGATTGAATTAATTTTTCTTTTTCATCCTCTTTGATTATCAACTTCAAACTCCTTTTCCAAATGTATATATCTTCTTATTGTTACTTAATTTTTGGGAGCCATTTTATTACCAACTTTCAATTCCTCTTTAAATTGTACATGTCTATATATGTATATATAGAGAATGTGGCTTTTCTATAATGTTTAAACAGTAGCAGGGCTGATTTTATGCTGCGAAATTGAGAGATTCTCTCATAATATTTAGAATTTTCTCATAGAAATTCATCATTGGGTAAATTCTCTCATAAAAATGGTCAAAAGCCCAAGTTTCTCTCATAACAAAAAATGAGCAGTATTATCCCTGCTGCAGTAGCCAGTCTTCACAGAATAAAAAATGTCTTAAATGTCTCAACAATGTAGACTCTGAATATTTTCTAACTTCCACTCTGTCTCTTGCTCTAAATTCACATTAATATAAATTACTTACACGTCTCTATAATGCCACAAAATAAAAAGTTTAAAAAAAAAGTTCAAACACATGCACTTTATCATGAAACAAATCGAGTAGATTGTAATACAATGTAATTTAATTAATACTGACGTAAAACATTACCAAACAACAAAATAGGCCTTTTAAGAATTCTTAAGTCAAAAATAAACAACAACAATATAAATATAATCATTACCTCAATCTATGGAGAACATAAAAATGAGGAAGTTAACATTGACATACTGAGCATTGATCATTTATGTACATAGAAAATAGTCACAAAACAAAATCATGAAAATACTCCATTTACTACATAGATTTCTCTTAATGTAAAACACAGTGTAATCTATTTAGTATGGGATTCATACTCGCATGCCATTAAAAAACTACAGGATTAGAATTTAAATGATTCGTTACAATTCAGTCAATTTTGTAGAACATGTATCCAAATGATATCTTTAATTTTACCTTTCCTTCTCCAGTGCCATCTCCAGCTAGATGCTCAAAGAGAGAATCAAAGCTTTCTTTGAAATATTCTTTGCAAACACTACCAGTGCTCCTACATAAATGAAAATGAACTATTCCTGTTTATTCCTGACCAACTTCGAGGTTTTACATAAATAATGTAAATATCAGTATATGTAAAAAAAGTGTATTATATATAGGACATTTACATTCAGAATATCAGTTTATGTAAAACAGTATATTATTATAGGACATTTCCATTTAGAAAAACAGTCATAAGAAATTTCAAACAATCTATCATTTAGAGCTTAATGGTAAAGTATCACATTACTGATGTTTCTAAAAGTATAATAGTCATATATATCAAGTGTGACAATTCCTTTTCCTGCCCAAACTCCAACTACCTTTCATTTTCTAATAACAGTAAGATGTAGAATGACTCACTTGAAGAGCCATGCTCTATCTGCATCATCAGTTAGACGGTCATAGAACACTCTCATCACCTCATGTACCCATAATCTGAAATGTAGATACAGATATAAAAATCGCAATGACAAAAAAAAAATCATATTGAATGAGTCAGATCCAAAGAGTTTTTGAAGAACATGATTTCGTGTTTTAATTTCCTAGAAAGCTGTAGTCTGCTTATCCTTGCTATAAATGCAGATAGGCAGTTATGTTGAGGGGGTCCAAGAAAATCCTGTACAAACAGAAAGGTTTGATAAAACGTTTAAGAGAATATATTTTTACATGATTTTTTCAGAAAGTGATACATGTGTATTTGTACAGCTTATATTTTATATTAAGATTTCCCACTATGGTACGCATTACCTACCTAATCATCACCTTTTTGCTCTCAACCTGTCCCTTTTTGATGAGACATACCCCAAGGATGACACGGGAGAAATCTCTCAAGTTAAACACATAATGAGACTTTGCTGGGGTAGGCAACAGATTAGCTATAGCCTGCTTGTACATGTCCATTGTAGCACTTACAATCATATTGGCAAGAGCAAAGTACTCTGTTGAAAATTCTTGTTGCTGCAATGGGAATAAAGCAAAAAAAGTTATTCAATTGAAATATAATATTTTTCATATCTTAACAACACAATCTTTTTGAATGAGTAAGTTCTTTTATTCTTTATTTTTAATTTTTGTATTTTAATAATGACACTAATTACGAATGAACTATCTATTCAGTTTATGTTACTGAACTAATAATACATTTCCTTTTGAGAAAAACAATACCCACCCTCAAATATGTTGTCAACAGAATAGAGAAAATCTTGACCATAGTTTCATCATTGAAAGGATTCATTCCAATCATGTTGAAGTGCCGCATAAACCTGGCAGTGACATCATTTCTACCGCCACCTGGTGGTCCCATAGCACATACAAATAACACATCCTGTAGTGTTATTTTAGAAGTGTCCTTCAAATCATACCAATAACCATGGTCAATGTACTGTCTCAGCAACTCAATTGGAGGCTGTGCACCATATACTTCTTTCTGTGGCATGTTCAAATCGTCAACAAAGATAACAGCTTTCTTGCCCATTTGGGGTCCAAACACACCCTTCCTTCTCTTGTCAAGTCTGGACATAATAATGTTCTGAAGACAGAAGTCAAGTATTTCTGGATTAGTAAATCAATTATTACCATATACATGTGGTAAATTTCAAACATTTACAAATAACTACATTGTGGAACAACTAAATTTCTGTTATTAACATTCTTTAAGTAACTCAAGTGACATTACCTCTATTTCACTGAATAGTTGTAATAAACATTTATTAGAATGGTAAAGTACTACTTTGACTGCCACAAGAATTCATACCTGTGTTTGATTAGCACTAGTCTGTGCAGAGAAATTGACAAAGGCAGGTAGATACTTGTCCTTCTCCAATCCATTCATCATCTTGTCCTGTACATACACACTCTTGCCTGTACCAGTAGGGCCAACAAATAAAATAGGCCTGTAAAAGTTGTCAGAATAAATGAAAATAAACCTAATAATCAAGATATAATATATATAGGGATCTTTGGAACACTACAAAGCGCCTTTCAGCTAATCTAAACGTTGTATGATTTCTGATTGACTTTGGGATTGAATAACTTTGGCATGTAAGTAAGTTTTTTTGGGGTGATTTATGTTGATCTACTTCAGTTCATGATAAATAATATACAAGATCATTACCATAAACAATAGATCTAAAATGTAAATAATTGTATTGGGGCAGTTCTTGCTATTTTGAGTTAAGAGTGGAGAAAGTGTCGAATAACTGCCTTTATTATTACACTCAGTCAAACGGGGAAAGGAGGGAGAGATTTACAAGAAATGTGAACCAAATAGTTAGAATTGTTTAAACAAGAAGAAATATCTCACCTCTCATACTGGATACACAGTGACAGGAAGTAAGTATATCTAGCAGTGTCCATAGTGGGCACTAACATTTCTCTGATTTTCTTAGCTTTAATCTCCACACCCTTGATGAGGTCATTCCAATGATGCCAAGCACCTCGTGCTTTTTGCTACAGAATAAATAAAAAATGATATCCATACATGCCTTTAATCAAACAATTATGACTCATTTGTTCACACACACACACACACACACACACACATATATATATATATATATATATATATATATATATATATATATATATATATATATTGACTGTTTGCATATTTCCTGTATATACATAATATATATGACATATCTTTATCTAATTCCTTGAAACTAATATTCATGAAATATTCTGCAAAAAAAGCAAAATAAAAAAAGGACAAATATTAGACTCTTCCATTCCAAGAAACACATGCAGAGGGTAATGACACAACCCCTGACCTCTATAAAGAGTGTAAGAGGAGTCAGTGGGTGGTGTCGAAATTCTAGGAACACATGTAATGCTTACAAAGAACAAAGATGATCAAAACTTGGGTGTGTTAGATGGACAAAAAAACATAGACAATAGGAAAAAAGTACTATAAGTGTCTCAAGACTAGCAATTAAATAGAATTATACACAGTCCCAGATTGACAGTCATGGAACATATAATACATTTTTATTCACTTAAGCATCTAAAAAGTGTTCAAATTTAATTTTCCACGTCTTTACAGCTACAAAATATCAATTATTTACTTCATTTTTCAATATATGTATCAACATTGCTAACCTCAAAGTAGCAGTCATAGCAGCTCATCTCTGGTGGCATAGGTGTATCAAATTTGCCAACAGCTTTAGGAATAGGTGATTCTTCAATTTTCCCACCGATTAAATCTTTGTAAAAGGTATCAAACTTGGCACGTCCATCATTATCTACGACAGCAGCAACAGTCCATGGTATTGAAAATAAAATCACACACTGAAAACAAATATGTACCATATATTAAATATATTGTCCGAAAATTCCATGGACTAAATTTACTTGGTATGTCAATTCAATTTCAACATAAAACTAAGCTTTAAACATAAACTAAGTGTTTGTGACACTGACTCTGTGGCACATATATCAGGACCAATGGAAGCATTTCAAAAGTTTGGTAACATGGTTGCCCAAAAAAGTGGAGGAAGGTGTTGAATCCATAGTTCCTACGGGTCCTATATTGCCCTCAGAGATAGAAAATAAAGCTTTCTTTATAAAGATTAACATGTCAATTTTTCACTCATCATCCTATTCAAAACAGAACCTTTTTGAAATAATACTGTTATAGATCAATTATGTTAAAAGTCAAGCATCAAATGCAAATCAATGTCCAATATACTTACAGTGACCCAATTACGAATGTGTTTGTTTTCTCCTGCATCATCTTTGCCCAGTGCTTCAGTCATCAACATATCTACCATGTACATAAGTGACCTCACTTGGTTGGCCTGTTTAGACTGAAGGTATTCCTGAAGAAATGATAGAGAATATTTGTTCAAAGGTGACCTTTCTCATTTACCAAATTTGAATATTTAATCAATTTTCAATTCTAAAACAAAGACCAAAACTACTTTGTAAATTGTAAGCAAGTGAAAAATACTGATGAAACATCTTTAAAAAGATTAAAAAAAAATAAATTTTTGGTGAAGCTGAAAGATAATAAAAGAAAAAGAATTGCCTCTTTCTGTACTCACTTTTGTGTTTTTCCTGACAAAGTCTAAACATGGATCTACTAGCCATTCAAACATCTCGTGTACCAAATCTGCAGCTTCTCTTTCCATTACCTCTCCGAATTGTTCTATCCATGATTTTACAATTGGTCGCCACCCAAGTGTTGTAGGCTCAAGGTAAATCATGCCGCATCTGCTAACTGTAGCTGGCTGTAAGGACAGAAAGATTTTAATGAAAGAAAAGCAATTTACAAGTTCCGAAAATCAGAAATCAAGAAATGGAAATCAGAAATCAAGAAATGATAAAGTATAACAGTAACAAGTTATTTTAATTTCAAAGAGTTTTAACTCTATCGATTGAGTAAAGAAACAGTAAGAAGTTCATCAATTATCAAAAAGGAAAGCTCAGTGACAAACTGACTTACAGAAGCCTGTGACAGATCCATGGTCTCAAAGATCAAACTCATGGTATTTGACATCTGGATGATTTCACCACTCATTAGACATAGTTTCTTGTTGTCATCTAACACTGTATTCATGTTCTCAATCCACAAAGCATCAATTGGGCCATCAAACACAACCCACTTCCTGTCCGGAGTATCAGTAGAAGCAAACTCTCTGAAAGTGTTTGCCACAATACCATCTGTCCATTCATGGGACACAGGGTCAAACTGTCCAAATAACTGGCCCATAGTAATGGACTTGGGATTAATGATACGGAAATACACTTTTTCAAATTCTTCATCATGGCCCTCCTCATTTAAGATGGTCATACCCTCAGATAGGGTTTCAATTACCATAGTTTTACATCCAAAGGGTTCACCAACCAACATGAAACTAGAGTAAAAAAATGCGAAATAGAAATTTTTAATGGCATAAGTTTCCCTGCAACTTAAATGCAATTAATATACACAGATTATTATAAGCATTACACTTGTTTCAAATTTAAGATACTATTTTCAGTATCACTGATTTATGAATACTGTTTAAACTTAACAAAATCAAATGAATTCAAAGAATGTTATACAACAAAACTAACATACTATTAAAGGATGGAAAAGACTGGAGCCATATTTTCGAAATGATAACTTGAAACTTCATACTCAATGTGGGTTAACATTTTATGAAATATAAGTTTTTACCCGTGTCTCACAATCATCATTTCATAGGTCTGGATTATCTTTTCCTGGAAGAAGTCAACAAACTGAAGATTTTTCTTTTTGGCAACTCTCTCCATGGCATCCAAAAATACTTTGTAGTCAGCCTGGGGTAAAGTGACTCCAGGGAAAAGATCAGAGGTAATACCATTGAACAGTGGTATGTCATGTGACAAAAACTTGGGTAAGTTGACATCAATGATAGATCTTAAAAGCTGAAAGAAAAAAATGTCCAAAATTGATTCAGAATTCAGCTTTTGATTTTTGTATAAATAAGTATGTCATAATAATGATAAAATTTGACTTTGTTTTAAATTAATCTTTAAAATCAATCTTAAGAAAATATATTCTACATCCAAGAGTGTGGATTTCCTCTTTATATGTTTGACACATTTACTGGTAAGCCTTTTCAACTTAAGCATGCTTCTATAATTACTTACCAAAATGTCTTCATTTTCATTCGGAAATTTCAGTTTCAGGTTTCCAGCAGCTGACAATACAGCTTTCACAGCTCTCATCCCATAATCATAATGAAACTGTGACGACAACTGCTCAGAACACAACCTGTATACTGTTACAATTTTAACAGATAATGGCTTAGCATTCTGGAAGCCAAAAGAGTAGAGGGAGATCTCAGCAATCATGGCATAGTCTGGTACCATCATGGCAACTGTCCTGAACAGAACTTTCAGATTGTCAGGGAGTTCGGATCGACCAGCATAACCAGGGTTCATGGTGATGTTAACGTAACAGTTAGGATTGAGTCCAAGTTCTGTTCCCTCAAACACAAAGACATCTAACTTGGCTTGTACAGCACGGATAATGCATAAAATCTGAAAACACAAGTTTTCTTATACAATTCAATAACTGAAAAATATGATGAAATTTTACTTTGTAGACATGAAGTTTTAACTGCTTGAACTATTACATTTGAATCTTATAAAGATGATTTAACAAATTAGTACATACTTGCTGAGCAATGACAGACAACACCTCCAAGTCAATTCTGTTGAACTCATCAAAACATGCCCAGGCTCCTGCTGATGCTAGACCTTTGAAAAACTGAAAAAAAAACCCCAAAGCAATGATTTTCTTGGTTGAATTTCAAATACATATATTTCTTTATGTTTTCAGCTTTCATATTCTCACTTATGCTTTTTGTATGAAAAAATTTGAGTAACTGAGATTAACCTTAAATAAGAAGAAAACATTACCTTTCCCATGGCCAAGTAATCCAGACCATCTGAACAGTTAAACACCACACACTGCACAGCTAATGCCTTGGCTAAATCCTTGACAGTTTCTGTTTTTCCTGTACCAGCTGGACCCTCTGGTGCACCATTCAAATTCAGATGGAATGCACCAATCAGTGTTCGATAACACCTGTCAGTCAAAGGTGTGATGACCAATCGTGGGGTGTTACCCAAGTATTCATATGCATAGTTTACTGTGGCATTGGTCATTCTAACCACCATCGTATCATTCTCCCAATAATATCGAAGTTGTGATAACCATGAGAAGTCATTTTCACTTGAGACACCTTTCTTTGCCATTTCCACCACCACATCTCTGGCATGTACGTCCAGTACAACTAAAGCTCCTAATGTGGTACGAGTCTGCTTGGGCAGTTTTCCTCTAACCAGTACTACAATATCCTGAATTTGAGCATTCAAACTCTCAACATAGTCTTTGAGTCCTTGTGGACCAGTACGGATAGCTTCATGGACCTCTTTAGTCCAGTAAGCCTGGGATACACAGAGAACAATCTGGCCTGGCCAGTCTCTTACCCATTCGATACGAGGTTCAATGGAATAGGCCTGTAAAGATACATTCCACATGTTACATTTGCTTTCTATAGAAAGTATATAAAGAAAGTAATTTTCCACATTCTTATGGTATATCATTGAATAATAAGGCATTAACTTATCCCATTGTTTTAAAAATATGTTTTTACGTTGAAAAACAAGCATATGCCTATGTTGCAAATTATGCTAATTGCCTAATTTCAAGAGAGGAATTAAACATGTCTTCTGCCTTATAGCTGACACTAAATGTGTTACATGTACCTTGACCTTGGATGTAACCTTGCCCTTCAATTTCTTCAAATCTTCAAATTTCAGTGACCTTCACCTTTGAGCTTTGACCTTGATTCAAAGTTATGACATACCGCCTTCCCCCAAGAAAATATTTATACCAAGTATAAACTGTCTAGGATAAGGCGTATAGAATTTATGGTATGGCAAAACATTCACCAAAGCTAACAGTGACCTTGAAAATGGAGATGTAACTTTGGCTCAAAGTCTTGACATACTGCCTTGCCATCAGAAACATTTATATCAAGTATAAACTTTTTGAGACCAGGCATAAAAAATTTATCGGTGAAACCAAAACCTTCACCAAAATCCACAGTAACGTTGACCTTGGAGTGATGATCTTGACTCATGGTCATGACACTGCTTTTCCATGAGGATAAATTTTACCATTAAGTTAATCTAATAACTCGTGTAGAAAATATGGGTCACACAAAGGTGTTGCAGATGGATGGATAGACATCACCATAACTTAATGAGACCTGTCAAATGATCGGTGCATAAAATATCTTGTTCATTCTGATATGATGATTTTAGCAAGAAAGAAACTAAATCCTCTTTTAAAATAATTTGCAACAAACTGAATCAAGGTGCATATTTTGTAGTTTCAAATAGGAAAAAATGCTGCCATATTGCATGCCAATTGTATTTTTATGATTAAAACATCTTTTGGTTTCTGCTCTTTTTGCAAAAGCTGAACTTCAAGCAAATATTTTGATGTTACACATACAATCCTGATATATTAAAACAGTTGTCACAATCACATTTCACAAACAATCATAAATAACCATACAAACAATTATAACTCATGCTGGACTTGTGAATGTACAACATTACGACCATTACTGTATACCGGTATGTTGTAAAACAAGTTAACACATTATAAATAAAACGATTCTGTGCAGGTGGGAGTTTGTGTCCAAGAGTACGTACTCTACAGTTACATGGAGGCTAAATAGAGTGAAAAATATACTGTAGAAATTACAAAGTATGATGACTTTCAGTAGGTAAGTAATGACAACCTTAAAGGAATAATAGATTAAGAAAGAGCATTGTGAGATAGTTGTTTACACATTATCAAACTTCTTGTTTTTATTCTGACTTACATAAAACAAGTCTGAATGCATTTAATGATGTAAGACTGTACATACAGATGCACAAGAATAAATCAAATTTCCGAAGTAACTGTATTTGCTGTCCAGAATTTTTCCCTTAAGAATATGTGGTTCAAATGTTAGTGCATCCTGACAATGGTCATCTAAGGATTATTATTAACAAGAGCTTTGCCCTTACATCCTACGCACTGGACAAATATTTTGTAAATGATATAACACTATAAATGAAGAAATGAAACATTACCTCCATAGACTTGGCACAGACATCCTTTACTGACATCAACATGACATCCTGAACTTGAAGCAACCATTTCTCGACAGCTCCCCTGGCCTCTGATGTGGAGATGCTGTTGGACATTTTCACTCTCTCTCCTTCACTACTAAACATAGCATGGATGTCTAGCTTGCTGTCGAACTCCAGTTTAGCAATACCCTCAAAGCACTTCTTCAAATGGGGCTGCACACGTAAGGGATCCTTAGTTTCTGACAATATTTCTAACATTTCATCATTGGAAAGGAAGAAAAAGCGAGGGAAAAACAAACGCTTCTTTTCCAGATAAGCATTTAGACCCTTCATGATTTTGTCAAGCAGACCATTGCTGTCCTGTAGCTTTTCCAAAAGACCTGATAAGCTTGTTGCCGAAAGCACCTTTAAATAAAAAGCACAATACATTAATGAGAATTCTGTTACAGAATTCCTAGAATTTTATACATATGTCCTATAAAACAATCTTTTTCTGAAGTAAACTCCTGAATAGAATGTTTTTATCATACATTATCAATTATTTCATACTTACAATATAGATAAAATTTCACATGATTAGTACATTCACATACAAAAAGGCTGAACTGACCTTGGGGTCTTTTGTTGTATGCCGCATGATTTCCTTCCAGTTTTTGTCAACAATCAGGAAGAGCCTGCCCTCCTCTGGCATTTGTTGCATGATATCTTCTGAGGAGAAAATGGGTTCCAGATAGAGCCACTGTGACTGGACTTTTAACCACTCATCTATGGTATCTTGGATACGTATCAAACGTTCTTCCCATTCCTAAGGGCAGATAATAGTGTATGTTTAAAGGGAAAACAGATGAAGGCATATGACAAAATCAGCTTTACCACACTTTATGACCTTCTCTGTAAAAATATGTATTACTATATAAATACTTTCATGATTTGTTCGTTTACTATTTTACATCACACCAAGAATTCTCCACTTCTCAGTGGGTGCATTTTCCTGATGCACTGCAAAGAAATTTCCAACTATGTCATGAGTCCTCCTGTAGAAGTAAGGGATCTTTTACTGACAAACATTTCCCATAACCACGTATTTTACAGTCTCATCTAAAACACATGGTACTGAAAAGCCACTTGAATTTAAACTCTGAAGCACTTTACTCTAAGTCGATCAAACTGAGCTATGGTGCAATATTGTAAGATATATCACATAAGAAGCTTATTTGAAAAAAAACCAAGAAAAAGAGAAGAGGTCCTCTGAAACCTTTTATAACTGAGTTTTACAGTAGGTGTTATCTATCCCTACCTTAATTTCTTTCTCAAATGGTTTGATGAATGGTGAACCTCTCATTGTCTGAGTTTTGACAATCTGGTCATCTAGTGTGGTCTGTATATCATCTACAGAGGACAGGATATTGATGCCACTGTCTCTGTACTGGATCAAGTTGAAGTTGATTGTGTCCCAATCCTCCATCATCTTGTTCATTGCCTTCTCCAGGGAGAATTCCTGAACACATAAACAGTATGTTTCAGTGACATAAATTAACTAAATTTTACACAAAGAGACTGAATTTCCATGCTAATGTTGGTAATGATTACATTTTCCAATTTTGTTTGAAACTTTTGCAATATTACATTTATTATTATATATCCACATTATATATGTCAGTATAATATTTTGTGGCATAATAATCCTTCAGTTAGGTATGATCTTACCTTAGATGCTGCAGCACTAATACCCTCAAACATTTCCATGTGGGGTCCAATGTCCAGTTTGAGGACTTTACGCAGAGTTGTGCCAGAGTCTGGTGTGATATCAAAGCCCATGAGGTCAGACATTTTCTTCCAATGACGAGCTCGCATACCTTTGTTACACATAACGCCAATAACAGGGATATTGTCCTAAATTAAGTATATGTAAACAATTGATACTTCACACACTTTAAAAACATTTTCCTGATATTCGTTCTGTGCAGTGTTATAGAAATTACAGTTTTCATACTAAAATGAGTAGTTTGAGAAAACTGTCATTGAAAAAAAAATTATAGATCAAGGAGATATATTTTGTTGTATGGAGATAACGCACCTTGAAATCCCTCATGCTATCCTGTACACTGTTAGTGATGTTCACAGCTTGTGGTATATGAAGCACCTCGTCCTTGTCCTCATCTGCTATTTCTCCACCACTTTCTTCAGCGTATCGTCTTCGTTTCTTCCTTTCCCTATTTCTTTCATCAACCTCCATCTGGAGTTTTTTCACACGTGTGTTGAAAACTTTCTGGATTTTGTATATTTCTCTGTTGTATTCATCCACCTCACCTTCTACACCTTCTGCATCCAGTTCCAAGAAAGCACCATCCATCCATTTTTTCTCTGCTTTCTGCCATTTGAGTACGATGTTGAAAAGACGCTGGAAAGGATCAACAGCAGCTCCTATCTCGTCCACATCAGGGTATGTACTGACAGGATACTTATACAGCAATTCTTCCTTGTTGATGAAAGAGATTTGTTCTTGAGCATCGGTCAGACGTTTCTGTACTGCTCGAACATCCATGACATATTGTTGCATCATATCTAATTCTCCATAATCATTAAACTCATCTACACGTTGACGCAATTTCTCGAGCTCTAACATCACCTTCTCTCTCTTCTCAAGTAGTTGTTTCTCACCAGACTGCTTGGATTTTTCTATCAACTGAAAAATATGTAAACTTATGAAATGCTGTATGGAAATAAAAATCTATAAGAATGGTCATATCTTTTTGAAAAAGAAACTTTAGCAATTAAATGATAAAGACAATTAATCCATTAAATATTAATATTAAAGCATACTTCATCATTGGCATCAAAGACAGGGTGAATTCTCTTGGGCCATGTAAGTACATCACTGTTCATTTGAATATCTTCCTGAGTGAACATATACACATCAATCAGATAGGCAAGACGATTTTTGGACTCCATTATACGACTGTTTAACTTGATCATGCCATTTGTGCGAGCCTCTTGGGTAAAAGTCATCATGTCCATAAGCTCTTCACTGGTTTCTGGGACCTTTAGTGCACGGTCTTTGATGGTTTGGAATTCTTCACAGATGCTGTTCAAGGATAACATACAATTAGATCGATTACATTGGTCAATTCAATATTTTCAAAATGTTGTTCTTTGATAGAAAGAAATATTAAGGAATATGCAAAACGAACAATATAAGTTATCTGCTGATTCATCAAAGTGACATTTACGAATAGATTGGTTACCTTGCATTTTCAGTTCGATGGTCATCTGAGACCTTCCTGAGGAGTTCCTCAGCTAACCCTCTAGAGGCTTCAGCTAAACCTCGCTTTAAATCCTCACAATCTAATCGTATCATGTCAAAGTGCTCAATACTTGGCAGTCCCATTATCTCACTTGCCAGATTACGATATTTATCAATTTGCTGCAAAAAATAATGATAAAAATGATAATAATAATAAAAATAATAATAATAATAATAATAATAATAATAATAATCATAATAATAATAATAATAATAATAAAAATGATAAAAATAATCATAATAATAATAAACAAAATTGATAATTGACAATAATTCATATTAAAAAGTGAAAAGCAATGTAAGTATCCTTCACGTATGGTGCAAATCCATTTTATTGGTATGTTAATGTTTATCTGAAGTGCCTTCCTTGTACACTATAAGTTTATCTTCTGTGTCATATGTTTACCTAAGTGTATGTTATACATAAATAAACATGTATACACTCAAATCTTATGTAACAATTCCTTACTGTTTGGTACTCAGCAAAGGTGTGTTCTTCTTTCACATACTCATGGATTTCTTTTAATGCTTCTCCATTTACTATATAGTCGTATCTTTGAACTGTAAGTATAGAATAGTATGATACATAAATCTGCTTCTCCATATGATGATTTTACCATTAAATTATTCTTTTCCAATTAGTCACAGCTAGCACTTAAATTATGTAATCAAAGGAATTTAGTAATGATGTCATTAAAGACATGGAATGTAATTCTTTGCTTTTGGTTAAGAAATTTTATGATTGACTTTAAGTGTTGTTACATACTGAAGGATTCCAGGTGATTGGTTGGTGCTTCAAACTCCCTCTTGACAGCCTCTTTCAAAGTGTCTATGGCAGCTTTCACAATATGATCAGCCAGAGTTACATCTGTATGATTCACAGTACTTCCCCCTGCTAACCATGACTGCACAGTTGGCACTTGTTGCATAGTCTTACATATTTGACTGACTACAAACAGTACTGTTTCTTCCAAGTCCTCCTTTGGGGGATAAAACTGCATCTTCTCGTCATCAAATGTGAGCTCCATTTTCATCAGGGGAAGTTTAGATTTATCATTAGGATCAAAAAGAGACACATAAGCTTCAATTGTTCGCACCAACAGATCTTTCAGCTGAAAATGCAACAAATGAGCAAGTTGTTAATAAATCCATATAAACAATACAATAAATATCTTTTATTGATTTTGGAGTACAAATGTCAATTTCACAGATAATGTTCAATTTTTCATTGTATTTTCGGTAACTTCCACTTCAAAAGCAAAGTGCTGTATACATATTATTTTGTATTTCTGAACTCTTAATAGTATCTCAACATACCTGATTTGAGATCAAAGTGGTCACACTGTTATAGAAGGAGTCTAGCTTATCTGCTCTTGGTCCCACAAATGTGTTTTTATCAGCAAATACATTGATAATTCCTGGAAACCAGCTGTGATTGAGTCTGTCCTCTGCTTTTTCCAAATCCAAAATAACCGTATTTTTGAAAGATTCAAATTCAACAGGCCCCTGAGCTCTGTAAAATATCATTACAATTCAAGAATATCAGTTCTGCATCATCTATTAATATACCTTCATCACATTATCCTTATTTATTATAATCTGAGAAATAACAATTTGATGTTTTGTCATAGAAATATATCATTCTACTAAAATGTGTCCAGCATAAGGCTCCTGAAGGAAACAGACACTTTCAGGACCTTCTGATCGAAATCAAATACCTTCACCTGAATCATGTAAGCTATAGGTATTTGGTAAAAAAGAAAGTAACAGTTAACATGTGATATGACACAAGGAGTATGAAATTTTGAATGATACATGTATCTATACATGCACTTCTACATATAAACACAACAGTATTAAGTCATTGTGGAAACTGATTATACTTACTTGAATCTATCTTTACTATCTCTAGGAAGAGGTCTGCATTTATCATACACAGAAAAGAAGATAGAGAGAAGGTAGAGCAGATGAAAGAAAGAAAGCATAAAAGAAGAAAATTTGGTAGTAATCATAATTAAAAATAAATGGAATGAAGCTTATAATACTGAACAAGTACTACAACATTTATGCATATAGAAAAGAATCGTTATTGCTGTTTTAGTGTTTATACAACTTAATGTTTTTTTGTTTTCAAAAATACTTAAACAAAATGATAATGAGTAAAATAATATCACACAAAAAGCACAGTGAGAACACCAAGAATACATATAGGTGGTAAAGGGAGACAATACCTGAAGTTGCTACAGTCCACAAGGATCATGTTTCCAAGGGTAGATGAGCACATTCTCAGCACTGTCTGCATAGAAGGATGCAAGGTGTGTAGATTCTCCTTAATGAAGTCTTTATTTTCCACATAACTGTCATGCCATGGCCGAGAATAATCCAGTCCACTGAGAACAAACACAAGAGAATTACAATCAAATGGTTCTCAAATATTTGTGTATAATTTCTTTTTTGATTTTCAAAACGTTTTCACAATATTGATACTTCTAAGTAATACCACCTTCCTTGTATTGATAACAGTAATGGCAGGATAAGACTTTATGAATAATACTGTACAAATTAAAAAATTTTCCTATTCTTCACTTCAATGTTTATAAATTTAATTTCATTTGGAAAATTTATACACTTTGATTAAGAAAGTTTTTCTTAGTAATCCTTTACTTTATTTTTCTTTTACAACTGATTCAAAATCTTCAAAATGAAGTCTGCTCAACACTTTGAATATATGAAAGAATCAATATATTAAATCATCTGAAATGGGAGGGAGGGGGATAAAGGACACCGTAAAGGACAATAACAGATAATCTGATCTGACCAGTCACTGATGTATGTTATAAATATTTTCTACTTCAAAGCAATCTGACAAGATAAAGGCACATATGAATAAATGATATTTCTGAAAATAAATCAAAAGACAGTTTGAAACTGACAAAAGATAACAAAGATACACATTAAAGATGATAAAGAATGTGAAATGTTCATGACAGAAAAGGAAGATAACTACATGTCCTTGTATGGTACAAGTCTTGAAATATCAAGGAAATGTCAATGCAAAATGAAACTGTGTAGGAAATATATGATAAAGAGACGACGAGAAAATTTTGTATTAAATAAGTGTAAATGTCACAGTAAAGAAATATACCTTGATGTCATTTATAATACTAAAGAGAAATCTTTTAGTATTGTGCAATTTGTATGATACTATTTGCATAAAAAAGACACTCTTCAAACGATACAATTTGTGATCATTAGTCACTGTCTTAGAAAGACTGAGATTTAAACAACCAATAATGTTTATTACATGGTCCATTTTTTTATTTCGAAAACAGCGAGAAAATCAAAAACTTGATATTCATTAAATATGAAACTGATAGATTATTTAATTTTGAGACTGAAATCTACAAAATGCAGTATAAAGAAGTTTGTGAGACATTAATTTACTTTGATATTTCAGAAGATCCAATGTAATTAAGGAACTGATATTATAAACAAAGAAATAATACAATGATGAAATGAAAATGAAAGAAATGAGCACTTACGGTTCTACACCCTTAAACCTTGTGAGAAGAGGGAAAAAGAAACACAATGATGTTAATACATGTACTAGTATACCTTTATACCTGTTGATTTGAGATTTCACATATAACACATATTATAATCATTCTACAATAGAGCCAAAACACTCCTGTACTTAATGTACTTTGCATTTTCAAACTATGTAAAACAAGAAAAAAGCATGCTCACAATAAACTGGTAAAAATCTGACATTGTTCTTGGCTCTACTGTTTAACAATGAAATACATTTAGTGAGTTAAACTACAATGCAAATGTTTAAACCATACACCAAGTTGTGTTACTATATTAAATTTATGTTAACAGGTGGTGACATTTATGAACTTGTTAAAGAAATTTATACATGCTACATCTTCTCAATTGAAGTTCTCTACTCCCTCCAAAGAAAAATATTATTATCGCGACATTTTCCCCAAAATTATATAAATTCAGAATTTGAAGAAAACTTTGCAAACATAGTAAGAGGTACTCAAAAAGAATTATTACATATCAAAGAATATTTATAAAAATGAATCATCATGACTTCTATTCATGTTAGTTGAGAATAAATTCATCGTATAATTTTTGTATCTACAAGTAACGTTATAAACATCCCATTCTAAAGAATTAATTATGGAAAAAACTCCTACCATTTTTTATAAAGTAAACTCATTATCAATTAGCAAGAACAATGAATCTTAAAATATAAAATCTAGCTAGTATAATATATTATAATTATCTATATGTATATATATATAAATGAGCCCACATTGATTTACTAGGACAATATGCTAGTGCTACACATTAAGGTTATATTCTCATAACAACACCATATGCTATTCATGCTTACATACTTATCTACTTACTTTGGCTCTGCTGGGGGTGGTCCAGCCTCATCATTTTCTAAGCCTTTAACTGGAGGTTTTATCAACACATGTTGTACTGAAATAAACGGTCAAGTATTGTAAAATACCTTGTTTTCTATACACAGATACAATGTAGATAAATATATCCAAATTTCAGATTCAGATTCATGCCCATTCTTCTCCTCATTTTATTCTGAGACAAATTTCCCATATTCATTACACACTGTTTACAATTACATATACATATATTCCTAATGAAAACAGTGTGAAGCAATGGAATTTAACACTATAAAATCTGCATTCATTGAATTTTGTATCATTATTATTGTATGTAAATCGATATTATTGCTGACAAGGTGCAGAAGTTATCATCAAACAACACATACCCATGGATTTCTTCATGCTGGATGTGTAGTCCCCCTTCATTTCATCAAACAGTTCATTAATAACAGCTTTCAGGGAAGGAGTTGTTTTGAGTTTATCTGGGACCATTTTCAGTATATGTTCATTCCACTCTTTCTGCATTGGAGTTACTGGCCCTTGCTCTACACATTTCTTTAAGTACTGGTAGTTGATCTATAATAGCATACATTCAGATATCAAAAAAACTGTCAAAGATACAGGATATCAAATAGTATTATACAATATGTACCTTATAAAAACATTTATAAATATGGACTATATAATAGGTACAAATGTGTTAAAATGGAAATCTAAAAATATTCACATCATATTTGTGTCAGCTTAAAATGTAGTACCAAATTTTAGTCCTTAGATATTCAATTTTTAATCTTAGTTATATATTATTTATGCGGAAGAGGTCCTGTTTATTGATCTTGAAGTAAGAAGAGAATGTCTACTGATTATGAAACTTCTTTTTAGCTATTATGTATACATAAAATACTTCTAAATTTAAATGCATGATACACTTTATTTTGATAATCTATGACTCACACCTTTTGAAGGATTCATTTTAAGATTTAAGACTTAAATTGGTTCCAATGTTTAAAGTTTTATAAGTCTGGCTGTGAGCCATTACAAGCCTGTGTTAGAGTTTGGCCAGAGTCCATGTGGACTAAGCTTGCAGTATTTGTTATTGTCTGCATGATGAATAATACATTTAATCAAGACTTTAGTTGGCAGCTTAAGATTCTGCTCAATTACACATACACACAATCAGCTGTGAATCACACAATCAAGTGTCAATTACAGATGTTCCTTTAATTTCTCTCTTACGATACACACCACTTTGGGTATTGCAGAAAATCGGAGTATTTGTATTAAAATATCATGTCATGCAGAGGAAAACATGTGCAAATTAGGTCAAAACAGACTAAACATGCTCAATCACTTAAAGTTAACATCTCTTGTTTTCTTTATAATGTTTTACAAAGACTCAGGGAAACAAACTTGAATCTCTATAAAACTAGAAAATAAAGTGAAAGCCAACAGCAGAAAAGACTATTTCTGAGTTTTTGATTACAATTAGAAATTCTTAAATATCATCTAAAAAAAATATATTACTACAGACAAACACTGACATTCTAATCACAAAATTTCAAGCATTACAAATGAAAGTGAAAATCTGTCTTTTAATGTTAAAGTAGATATTACTGTTTTCCTTTTGCTTGAAACTTGAAATCATTTTGTTTAAAGTAATTTTGTGCCTAAGGAGTAAGGACAAAAAGCTCCACTTTATTACTTAAGACTGTACTATAATAGAGATAAAACTTGGAAATGGCCTTTAAACATTCAACATAAGCATATATTGCATAGTAGAAGAAAAAACCGGTATACTGAAGCATAACAATATTGAAGTTTAAAAGATTTATGCAATTGGCAAGTAAGATTAATAATTTGTAAATATAATCATATTTTTATATTCCATTTCTTAAATTACAAAGTAAAATAGTTATTTGTACTAGAATAAATCATTTCAAATTGAATTATTCTTTTGAGAATGTATATGTAAGAAATGTATCTTAACAAAAAAGTCTCCATATGATATTTCGACAACTCAAAAATTATAAAGAAAAGCTGTGTAAGTGAAAAGCAGAACATTCAAAATAAAAAAAAAAAATGAAAGTGCTATTAGGATGTTCACAATTTTTCAGTATAATGTGTGTATCTACATACATGAATTGCTGACCAAAAATTACATTTCTGTGTGACACTAATCACAAGATATATACAATAATGCATGAACAGCTTCATGGCTTTTTACAGTCATTAACCTCTGTAATATGTAACATCAGAAGCTGTGCAAATGCTGCTTTTCCTTGGATTTTAATTATGATGTTAATGTTTGAATTGTGATGTCATATTAAAATGACATTAAATTTTGTACTTGTACCACAAGTTGAACTGGAAGCCTTTATTTTACTAAGGTTTTCCAGTAAAATCAGGCAAATGGGTATTTTTAGATATCTCTCAGATAAATACTGAAGCAGAAGGAACAGTAAATCTTATGAATCTTATAATGATTCAATTAGAATTTTATGAAAATGCAAAATTCCCCAGCATTCTAATAGCACTTGAAAACTTTTTAAAGAGAACTCAGAAGTAAAGGTGTTAATAAGCAGAGAAAATATCTGTTATATCAAATAGGGTTAGAAGATGCTACATTCAAAGCACAATATTTACATACCCTTATACGCCTCTCTTTACTCATCATCTGTGTAAGGCAATTCCACATGAATACATGCCATGTCAACAACATATAATACAAATAGTTGTGGGACTGTTTGCATACGTAAATTCATCAAATGTTTAACTTTGATTTCTAGTTTATTTCAATGCTCTAAAGTACTCAGTTACAATCATGCATAGTGACCAAACAGTACATGTATTTCTTAATATTGCTGCTTCAGTTTTGTGTGATTAGCGAGGAACACTGTCAAGTACTGACAACATTTACTTCATGCTTTTTGTACATAACTAACCCTTAAGAAGTCTTCTCTTTGTATCTATATCAAGGAAATTGTCACAAATAAGTTATTCATATTAAGTCAGTGTTACTTCATGTGTGTTTCTCAGGTCCTGTACACATGCTATGAATTCTGACTGTGGGTCATTGACATACATTTACATAACAGAATAAATCAGTTTCCTGAAACTTTAAACGAGTGTTATGACCGTAAGATAAGCTTTCAGTATTTTTAACTCAAAAACATTTACATATGGAGACCAAAATTCAAGTACTGAACGATTATACACAAAAATTTTAAGTTTTTTAAATGTATATGTACCTTTCTTTCTACAAACTCCCTCCCCCCTCCCCTTCAAAAAAGATAAAATAAATAAAATTGCAAAGGTAAAGATATCAACTCAAATAAAACTTACTTTCATTACTTTTGAAAATAAACTGTTTTACAACACTTTATTAACACAGAACTGACCTCTGGAGGATAATCAGGATCTTTCTTTTCCTCTGCATGTTTTTCATTGAATTCCTCAATATCTTCAAAATCTTTCAAAGCTTGATTTTGCCTGTTAAGAAAATAAATAAGAAGTATTTGATGTATACAGTTTTATGTTATAAAAACTTTATCTATAAACATTTGAAACATAAATTGAAAAGAGTAAAATTGTGATCTTTGATTTTTCTCACTCAAATTTTGGTCAATCAACTGAACCCTTTACCCACATCAAAACTTGTATTTTTCTTTTATATTTTAAGCCACTTTACCCAAGTTTTCTTGTAAATGAAAACATCAAGAAATAATTTCAAATTGCACTGAAAATTTTAATCTTTCATCTAAAAATCGTAGTTAACGAAAGATTGTCTTACAGTATTTGCATCAGCATTGCTTGTTTATGATTGGCTAATCTGAAGGTCATGAGTTTGCTATTGGCATAAGGGTCATCCATCTTAAGAGATGGTTTGGTAATGGGAGGTAGCCTAGGGTAGCCATTAGGTCCAATTCCTCCACTTTTACTCTTCTGTCTTGATGAACCATTCATTCTTTCATTGACACCATTTTCTCTAGGACTTGCTACACCATTTGGTGTATGATGCCCATTCATATTCTGTACACCATTAACAGATGCCATCTAAAATTGAAAAACAGCATTGTCTGTGCAATTATTTGAATACTGATATAAATGAATTTTATAGTATGTAAAGACTTCAGAGATTCTTAAAAAAAACATGCACTACCTACTACCTTTTTTTTTCAAAAATCTTAATTATACCTTCAAACAGTCACAAAGCCTTCCCTATAGATATGTTGCACTGCTTTGTTTATTGTTTAATATCAAATCACTTTCAGCAATAAAGATAATTTGAAAAAAAGGAATTTTCGAACTTTCCTTTAAGGCATCTCTTTGTTTAATCTGTTTAATCTATGGAAGAATTTATATTTTCACATGGCACTTGTCCTTTTCAATGTCATTCACATTGTTTACTCTTGTATAATCCTTGTCTGAAGAACATCAGTCATCAGAGCAACATTATAGGACCAACACTATATATAATCAATCCAGGTTTAAAATGAATAGGCAAGAATCAGGTGAATAGTACACACATGCAGTGTTATTATTTCAACATGACATCTTGGAATATCTCCAAAACTCCAATACAGTAGAGAACAAGATTTGAGACTGCATCAAATATATTTATGTTATGACTAATGTACAAAAATGTCCTGGCAAAAATTAAAATGCAGCTAAAAATTCATGACTTGCAAACAGAATTATTCACTCTTCACCTAACAAGGCATAACTGACACTGATAGCTGTCTAAATAAACGTCGATATATAATTTAAAGACTTCGCCATTTTTCATTCAATAAGCAAAGTGAATGTATTAACTGCACATAGTAACAAATTATTTTAGCTCTCACCTTTGGCGATCCGATAAATCACACGTGTCTAACAATAATTCTCAAACGAAACCTATAAATATAAAAACTACATGTCTATTACAAAGTTCTTGCATATAGTTTTTTATCACAAAATTCAGATGAAAATGCTGACCATAGTGTTGTTATGGACCAGCGGAAAAAGTTATGGCTCCTCAAACCACGATCTACAATGTAACTTGGATTCTGATTGGTTTAAGTTCAAATTCTATCCAATGAGAATTTAGATAACATTCGCTTTAAGGTGCGCGTCTCCGTTGCCAAGCGCCATGAAAATAACCCTAATGGCGGCTCTCTGACATTCGTACTACAGCAAAGAATAAGGTAAATGAAAACATATGCGTTCGTTATTTATATATAACTGATATTTGAAAATGTTATTTTCGTAGAGAAATAATTCGAAAGTATTTAAATTCACAATTAAATGTTACCCATTGTGTAATCGTCAAGTCTGTTGCGTGATGTATAGATAGTCATACTCGCCTACTCGGAAATTATTAGTGAATTTTAGGGTGCAGATCTAGATGTAGAACTTCAGTTTTCATCATAATTCGCATTGAATATCCATGCTTAATTTTATCTATTTCTTTAAATTATGCAGAGTAAGAAGGCATGGCTGATCAAGAAACACCTGCTCCTCCTCCCCCAGAAGAGAAGCCAGAGGAGGCTCCTGTAACTGATGCAGTCCAAGAGCAAGCTCCTGAGGAGGCAGAGCAGACAGCTCCAAATGCAAAACCGCCAGTAGAGATACCATCTGTTCCTGTGGCAGCTTCATCAGAAATTCCTGTGGTCGAGCCTTCACCACAAGAAACAATACAAGCAGCACCCAATGCACAGCCTGACTCAGAAGAGAGTAAACCTACTGAAGCTGAAAAAAGTGAAGGTATTTGGTTTAAACAATATTTTTTTCAGATGAAATTAATTTAGATTATATAGTACATATAGAAAGATTCAGGATAGAGCAACAAGCAGAACTTATATTCAAAGCTCGCTCCTGATAAAGAAGTTACTGATGAATGAATTTGCTGGCCTTTTATGAAAATACATATAACATAAATATAATTTTGTTTAGACCATAAATTATAATTTAAGCTAAAATGAAAAAAATATATTTGAGAGGAGAGTGAGGCCAAGTCAGAGAAAAGAAGAATAATAAGTAGTGCGAGATGAGAATAGAGTAACAAACTATGGTGGAACAGAGAAAACAATGCACATAATAATAATGTGTATATGTATATCTATAAGTAAGAGCAGTATTGATGTTGTTATAAAAATGGTAGTGGAGCTATTTGCTGAGATCAGCTCAAATTAATAGTCATTTAAATCTATTACTATCTTTAATGAAGTTTTGGACAGCTAAGAATATGGATCTGTTGACATCCTCACTGTACATAGGGCAACCATTTAAAAGAATATCAGTATTCACATTAACCAAAATAGTACTGAGTGTTAGCTCTGTTGCATAAAGTGGACAATTCGAGAAGAAATGTTGTGTAATGATTTATTATGCCCACACTGACATAATGGTGAGTCAGAAAGATGATTTTTGAAGAGGTCAGAATTCAGTGAGCAACACCCAGTTCTAAGGCATGTATGAAGGAGCTGGTATTTTCTCTCACCAACAGTGAAATATTTTGGGAATAATGGCTTATCCCAATCTAAATAAGTTCTAAAGGAAGTAATTGAAATCAAAGATATAATGTCTTCTGATAGTGAATTCCAGTCACATATAGTTTTTAGAAGAAATGAGTTTTTGTGGTTGATGGTGCAAGAAAAGGTATTTGTATATGATTTCTGGGTTTGAGAATTCTTTGTGTTGCTTTATTAATATTTATGGGCATGAGTATCTGCAGGTAAGTAAGTGTTTCTCATTTTATCATTTTGAAGAAAGTCAGAAAGTGAAGGCATTTGTATATGTAATATAAATGTTCTAATGCTGTGTTGGAATTATTTAAAATCTCTTGGATGCTTAATTATAATGAGTGTGAAATTATGGACAAAAACATTTGGCTGATGTCATGGCTTAGATATTCCCAAAGAAATTAAAAACTAATGAGAAAAAAGGGAAGAAAAAAGACGACAGAAATAAGAATTGATAATTCTTGTTCTTTAAACAGGTTGAAAAGTAATAGATGTCAAGGAGAATACATTTTCATTCCTTACTTTTATTTCAGTCTCATTAAATAACAATTTTATTGATTTCATATCAGTAATTTCATCAATAATCCTTGTTTACCATATTCAAATGCAAACTTGATTAAATATTAAAACTTTGGAATAATAATAGTTTAAAATAGAGAATATCTCAAAGTTTAGTTGTTTGTTACACTGAATATCTTGTCTTGCTTGTAGTTCCACCACAAGAAGAAAATGCAGGTGAAAATACGAAAGAAGAACAGTCAACAGAGCAGAAAGAGGTATCATACAAAACGCTGATTAATCAGAAGAATAAAAGTACAATAATTAATACCATAACATTACACAGTTTCAGTCACTGTCTGTAAGTAATGTATGTAGAAATTAGAGTTATCTGAAACTCCATGAACAATTTGTTTCAATGTTTTCAACATTGTTTTAGGAGGATACAAAAGAAGAAGAGAAACCTGTAGAAACATCAGAAGAAGTTGACAAAAAGGAGGAGGAAACCATAAAAGAAAAGGATAATGAGCAAGAAGAATCGAAAGCAACAGAGGAAAAAGCCCCAGAAGAAACAAAGAAAGAGGAAACAAAAGCAGAAGAGGAGAAACAAGAAGAAACAAAGGAAGAGGAAACAAAACCAGATGAAGGTACATCAGAGGATAAAAAAGAGAAGAGTGAAGAGAAATCAGATGCTGTTAGAGAAGAAACATTACAGGTATATTTCATGACCAGAATTAAAAAAAGTCATTTTCTTTAATACTTTATTCATATCACTAAACATTTAGAAAAAATCTTTTGTACTATCATGGGTTCATTGAATTTTATTATACATAATTTCTCTCATAAAGTTGACCTTTTTACCCTTAACATCATAAAAAGCTGGACAACAAGCTATGTACTAATGACATGAAAGGTACTTGCAAATTATTACATGTACAGATTTAATATTTTTGTACAGCAAACAGCTCCTGCACCAACCCCTCAACCTACACAGACAATGGACACTGGAGAACTTCATGAGACAGATCCACATGGCACTACACCAAGAACCACTGCAAATCTAGAAGCCACTGCCACAGGTAAATATGTATTATTGCTCAGCGCAAATCATATAAATTTGGTACAGTTGCTTCAGGTTATATGATTCTGCAACTTACTAGATAAGAGCATTAACTGATTAATCAAATGTTGTTGTTGAAAAGTTTCATTAAATTTGATTCACTTAATGTTAAAATTTTTTCATTCTTTGTTCTAGTTAAAATTGTTTTGATGCCCAGTGGTCAAGTGGTCACTTTAGCCTGTACACTAGGTCAGTCTTTAGATCAACTTAAAGATCACTTTTCTAATGAACTGAAGATGCCAATCAACTTGATTCTACTGATGTTTGATGGTTAGTACTAAAACAATTTATTATTGAATGGTAAAAGTATAAAATTACATTTGCAATGCAATTTACTGTCATTTGAGGTCTGAAATATCAGTAATTTGAAATACTTGGGTTATCAATGATAAAAGAATATGGTGAACATCAAACTGACAATAATTTGAGGCAAGTTTCAGTCATGCAAAACATCAATACAATGGATGTTGCTAAAGATCTTCTTCCATTTAAATGAATTAATCAGATTTCATGTAAATGTATAAAAATATGAAATATTTGACATATTATGTTTAGTTCATTGTATTGAGACTGAAAAGCCTTGCTTGATTATTAGGAAAGGTTGTCACTGGTAGCACCACACTGGCAGACCTTGGGGTGGGACCTAATGGTACAATACAGCTTGAAATGCAGTCTGCAGACCCTGTCAATACGCCAATCAAAACCTACAGACCACGCCAAGAATATCATATGCCAGATGTCATCACTGTTAGGGTTCAAACAGGTAACCTTGGTTTAAATTCTTTATGTTATATTTAATCTAGTTTAGGTTGATTTAAAGGATTTTTGATACTACACTATTTCTGTGAAATGGATTGTTTGTGATTTGATTTTTATCCATTTTTGAATGTGACGTCACAAACAGTGAAAACAAACCACCTGTTGTTCAATGTATGGATTATGAGGTGGTATTTTTATAAAAGGAGAATCAAAGATAATAACAATTTATATAATTGTCTTCCTTATGGAAGATCAGTTTAACTTGAAAGTATCAATTTATTGGCTTTAAAATTAAATGTATAATGTCTCCACATCTAACACAGAGAGGATCAAGGTTCACTGAAAACAGGTGTAAAATATCATTATAAACACTTTTATAGAATTAAGCTTTATTTATATGTAGGTGTCAGGTATTCTACGTTACTGATTGTAAACCTTAAGAATTTTTCTCTAGAATAGTCATCTCTTTTACATCTCATATGGACAGAATGTGCCAAGATGCACTATGCTGTGTACGTAGTCAAGTTAAGGCATGCTTAAAAGTAAAAGAGATGGTCATTAATATTTACTGTAACTTGGACATTGTATATTATGGGTGTCAGTCTTGTATCCCACTACCCTTCAAACCGTTGTTTATTTATGAATTTTGAGAATACAATACTTATGGTTGAAGGATCCTGCAAGGTTGGCTTAGATTAAGATCTAAGCAAGTTAGATCAAACTCACGCTTATTGGTAAGAGATGTGATGATAATTTTAATATAATGGCTGTATAGTCCATAAAGGGTCTCTTTGAGTAGAAGCATTATAAATTGGGTTAGAATCAACTTAATCCCAAAAGAAAACATTCAGGTATTAACTTTATTTCAAAATATTCTGCCATACCTTGAAGTAGTGATAACAAGCAAACATTAATTGACAGCACATTATCATATAGATTTAAAAGTTTGATTGGGATCACCATTATAACTAAAACTTACATTATTGTAAAGGATTTCTTGAAGAAAACTATGAAGCAGCAATTTTATGGTTTGTATTTGTTCATAGATGAACAAACTGCTAAAGATGTTGTGGTAGAGATTGAGAGAGCAACAAGAAAGAAGCCATATTTAGGAGGATATAAACATAAGAAAACTGGAATCGTCTTCCATCATGCCTCAGCTCAAACCATTAAGAAACAACCTCCTCCTTCTCAAGTTTCTAAGAATTGTCGGGATACTCAGACAGTAGAGCAGAGACATAGGGTGCAGCAGACAACAAACAATACTTCAACACAAATGACCAAAATTGGAGTGTATGTATCAAATATACCAGATAAACTGCTGATACCAGGAAAATACACCACAGCTGATGAACATCTCTCTATGATATTGAAAAAGGTATGTATAACAAACAATTTGCTTACAGCACATATGAAAGGGGTCTTGTTGACCAGGTAGACTAAAGCATTGCTCTAGAACACACAGTAAATCTCCATCGGTCAGATTTCAGATTCCTCAATCAGTAGACATAGGCCACCATGATGTTGTCATAAACAACAAGCAAAAAGCAAAAGAACTTGCCTTACGGTCGTTTTGCACAAGCCCTATTTATATAAATTCCATACTAGGGTCATCTTGCTTGATGATGAAGTTGATATTAGAAAAGCTTGACATTGCATAATCTTGTAGAACAACTATTTTGTTATGGTCACATGGTTAATTGACAATTAATGTTAGTATAATCATGTGACAAATTTAATATCAATCATGCTCTTAGTTTCTCCACTTCGCTATCATGGAAATTATCTTGATAACTTTACCTATACTATGATTAACATCTACCAAAAATTGTTTGCGGAAAACTTATTGAAGTATTTGAATGACATGATGCAAAAATTTACGCTTGCCAAATGCATTACAAATTATCTCTTTACATTCTATACATATCATTCGTAATTATTTAGGTCATCATAATTCAAAAGTACCATCGACGTTGGCTTGCCAAGCGATATGTTCAAAAGCTGAAAGAGGATCAGATACAAAGATTAGAATGGGAAAGGCAGGAAGAACTGAAGAAGAGGAAAGAAAAGGAGGAGAGGATAAAGAAAGAATTTGAACGAAGAATGAATCCCAAAACAAAAGAAGACTTTGATTTATTGTATCATGCCCTTGAAAGTAAGTAAAGAGTAAGGCAATGCATTTGTTATAACCCCCACATTGAATGTAAGAGAACATGGTAATTTTATGAGATACTCTCTTAATGGTTTTAATACATACACATAAATTATGATATTTGTAGTTTTGTTGTTTTCTGGTAATTGTAGAATGGAGACAAGAAGAATTGGAAAGGATAGATCAGACCATTACGGGCGCAGAGAGGAAAGCTGCCCTTTGTATGTTACTAGATCAGGAAACACAACTTATCTCAGCCATTGGTCGTCATAAATTGGAAGCAGATGAAGAAAACAAAGAAAAGAGAATTCAGGCATTCTTAAACAAGGTGAGACAACTCTTAAGTAACTTCTCAGTGTATGGATTATCCTTACTATGATATTAATAGTGCTGTTTTATTATATATGCAGAGTGATCATAGTCTCTCCAATTTTATATGGAGTATTTGGAAACCTATGACAGAAAAATGTAATAAGCTCAAGTATAGATCATTCTGTTACCCTTATATTTTTATGCTTGTAAATAAATAAATATCAGTATATTATTATATAATTATAATTCTACATATATAGTTTGTTATTGTATTTCCTAGGCTGCTGCACCTAAAAAATGGAAAGGGCATGATGGGAAGACCACAGAAATGGATACTCCATATACACTGAGAGCGAAAGAATTACGAGATATTTACAACAGTATCAACATGAAGTTCCTAACACAAGATGAACGACTGGATGTCCTTCTGACCCTCAAACACACAGTTAAGGTAAAGTATTCATACCATTTTAACAAAAAGATCCATTGTTTGAGATAGTTATTATTTTCTTCTTAATATATTATACTATCATAAGTATATCATAAATACATTTTTGGTGCAAATTACAGCATCTTTATAAAACTTTGAAATTAATGTTATTATTGTTGTCATAGGAACACGACTGTAAATTGACCCAGGAAATAATTGAGTTGATAGATCGTGAAGCAGATTTACTCATGCGAGGAGTTAAGGAGTCAAACCTAGAGGGACTCCGAAAACGAGTCTCCACTCTTTTCTTACAATATATAAAGACACCCACCTTTAACCCAGAGTCTGCAAAATTACTCAAGGTGTGTTATTTGAACATTTTACTGTTATTAAATGTTTATATAATTGAAAATGAGAACAAGTAGTTCCATGATAAGTTAATGCAACATAGAAATTTTTTAAACCAAGAAACCTGCAGTATGCTTCATATAAATTTCACTGCGAACATGGTAAATTTTTCTTCTTAATCTAATTACAAAAATAACCTAAACTAGTTTATACTAATTATTTCAGTGATGTTTCTTCTATTGTTTGTTAATTAACTGTTAATCTAGGTTCCACAAGATCCATCAGCATTACGAAAGAACATTTACTTCTGCCCCAGCTGCAACCAATACCTGCCATCTACCCAGTTTGCGTTGTCCTCTAATTCACGTAATGTGGGTAAATGTCAAAAGTGTACCAAGATCGACAACGATGCTCGCACTCGCCAGGATTACAGCACATATACACACATGCTGAAGCAGCTACGGAAGTCCGAAGAAAAATACGGAGACGATTCCAAGATTGCCTTCTTGTTACAGGCAAGTTTTTTCATTTTACGATACTTAATAAAACTTGTAAAATTTGATATATAATTATTCAGAAAAGATTGTTTCATTATTAACTACCAATTGATCCTTTGTTATAATTTACGGAAGTAAAGGTAGCAAGCTGGAATTTGCTGAGGATCCTCACAGAAGTACATTTTATATAATAATCAGTAGGTTGCCATAGTTATTGATATCATTCATAATGCCTTGTATCTTCATCAAAAGTAAAATGTCAAAATAATGTACATCATTTATCTAACGAAACCATATGATAAACTAAACATTGTATCATATCTTTATGAATTGATATCTACCTAGGAACAAGATTTGCGTTACCTGGTGGAGAAGATCTGGAATGGTCAGAGTATACTGAGTGCTTGGGAAGATGTGTTTGATCTTATCCTAGTACGATGGGACAAACATCAGGAATGGTCACCATGGAACTGTATCCTTCTCACTAAAGATGAGGCTGGTGCTCATGAAAAGCTTGTGGATTTGGAGGAGGTGACTATCTTGGGGGGGGGGGAATTTTACATTTTGCACATTTTATCTTATATGTATGATCTATTAAATGTATACCAGACTGACTCTGTATCTGAGGTGGGAATTTAAATTTTTGAATCAAAGTATCATTATTATGAGAAAATGCTAAATACATGCATTGGTATTTTGAACCAGCATATTCAAAAGAACATGTTGCCTTCTTTTCAGTTTTCAAGCAACTTACTCTAAGAAGACAGACAACAAACCACACTGACACCCCCCCCCCCCCCACCACCATATCGATCAATACATTATGCCTTGCTTCTCATTTTAAACATACTGTACTGCATTTGCATTTGAATTTTGGAAATAAATACCACCAAAATAAATTTCAATATCTTCAATAAAGTTACTTAAACACATGGATGCATTGTAAATTCCACATTTTTCTCCTTATTTCAGGGTTATGGATTGGTGTTCATCCATAAGGTTCAACAAAAACATGTTTTGGCCAGGAACTACTTTTCTCGGCTGCCTGGTATGGCAGAACACCTGCGTGCTAAGGCCCATGACAGGACGGTGCCCAATGGGCCTGCAGTTGAAGGACAACAAGTTCCAGTCCAGTCCAAAGCTTAAAAGTTAAATCTGTGATAATGTATTGAAGTCCTAGTGAAAACATGGCTACATAAATTGAGCTTCTGGCCTCCCCTCCTTCATGGAATTCTTGCAGGGGAAGGGCAGACCAGAACAGTACATTGATTTACACAATGGGATCTTAAGTAAAGATTCCATCACTTTGTCGATCAATTATTCCCTTTGCTATGTATGATACAAAAAATCATGCAGCAAGAAAATATTGTGATAATTATTTGTGGTAAATATGTACCAATTATTTTGTTATGTAAATATTATGTAATTAAAAGTATATATCGTATCCTCCAGTTTATCATTCTTTCTTTTTGCAAAAGAAGACCATTATTCTTTTGGCCATTCTGGATTATTGGGAAAACTCTTCATAATGCTACTACAAATCTATTTTCTGTTCTTCAGATAAAATTTGGTAAGACAAGCTTACAATCATTGTTGCATGGAACACTCGTCCCCTGCCACAATCTGTACCTTCGAAGTGACTAATACCTTATTAGCAACATGAAACAGTTATGTGAACTTGGTAACCTTCTGCATAATTTAATAAGAAATAACATTGAATTCAACGAAGTTTATATCATGTTCTGGTGAAATTGACAGCAAAAATTTAGCATCGTTTTATTCATACCTGGCATCAGTATCTATAATCATCATCTGGAAATTGAAACAGTGATGAATCACATGTACAACTGAACTATGCTGATGTCTATTTTTAGTAGCAGTGACCCTTAAAGTTGACCTTTTGACTCCAAAATCAATCCCACCCTAGACCTATACATAAGCTAACATTGTATGAAGTATAAAGGAAATCAATTATTCTTAACTCAAGTTATTATCTGGCAACCAAAATGCACTGATAAATATCTATTTTCAATAACAGTTTGAAGCAAATTAGTCATTCCTTACCGAAGTTGTTGTCTGAAAACCATCCATTGTCCGTCTGGATGGTCTGAAAATCATCCATCCAGACAAATGGATGGACAATGACAAACATTATAGTCCCCTCCAGTTACATAAGCTAGCCTTATATGAAGTGAAGAAATCAATCGATCATTCTTAACTCAAGTTATTATCTGGCAAATGAAATGCAGTGATAAATGTCTATTTTTAGTAAGTGATTTTTAGAATTGACCCCTAAATCAATCCCACCCTAGACCTTTACATGAGCTAGCCTTATATGAAGTTTAAATGAAATCAATCATTCCTAACTCAAATTATTATCTGGAAACCAAAATACAGTGATAAATGTATTTTTTTTTGGTAACAGTGGCCCTTCGAGTTGACCTTTTGACCCCAAAATCAATCCCACATTAGAGCTTTTATATAAGCTAACATTGTATGAAGTTTGAAGCAAACAGGTCATTCCTTACTGAAGTTATTTTCTGGAAATCGTCCAGACAGACAGACAATGACAAACACTGTAGTCCCCTCCAGTTTCACTGGCAGGGGACTAATTAACTTACAAGATAATGGAAATTTAATTCTGAATTCCACACTTGAAGAACTTTATGCTCTGGTCATTCTGCATAATATGTATGCTTGTGTGTGTGGTTTTTTTTTTTCATCAGATTGCAGTCTGAGAACACTGGCAAGTGAGGGCATTTGCAAAATGATCCTTTTAGCAATGTCAGTTTGTAGAGTGGAGTTACTTTCGGAATATATTTTTCACTTTTGTTCACCATGTGGATCAAAATCTTCAGATGTTAATAGTTTGAATACTTGAGTGTTATTTAAAGATAATGCCGTGAACAGTTTTCACAAAACTGCATTTGAAGAGACTATCATATACACATTTACAATGGTCACTTCAGATAACTACAAGCACAGATCATATCACAGTATAAATGAACACACCAAGGTATTAGATAATCATGTTCTGACCTCATATTTCACTTTCATCTGTCAAATCTTCACTATAAATTTGTTTTCATACATTATCAATGCATTGATAAGAAAGTTACTGTGCTTGTTGTTTTTTTAAATATTCAGTGGCATTGCATGCAAGGTCCTTTAACTGACCATGGGTACTAGGAGAAAAGCTTTGTCTGATGACATTTTATGAGCATAATTTTTATATTAACTTGTTACTTCCTTGTTCACAGTTTGTAAAATCAACACATCTTTGGTCGGATTGCAAAGCAATTCTGAACTACAGATTGGCGATGTATTTCTGTCCTGTCAACATTTTGGTAAAAGTTTCAGGTTGAAGCAAAATCTCTGCAACTAAGAGGAGTATAAACATAATACTTTACACATAGTTTCCTTAAGTTAAGACCAAAGCTTTCAACTTATGCCAAGACTTTTGACCAAGTGACCTTGGACTTTGACCTACTTTTAAGAAACTTTATATTTATCTTTTGAATCAATAGGGATGGGGCTTTGATACTTCAAACATGGGTTCTTTAAGATGAGTGCTTTCAATTGATACCATGGCTTCTGACCTTGTGACCTTGACCTTGTTTGAATTTACTTTGCAATCTGGCCATACTGTCTTAAGCGGTTTCTTGTGTTTTCCTTTACTCCCAAGATATTTTTAGTAAAATGTTCCAAAACAGAAATTAATTTCGGATGGCTCTATATATCTAAATTGCCATTTCTTCGACTTTTGATTCAAAGGCAGGATGTGAAATACCGGTATTAGTTAAATAAAACTAGATTTAGATACTTGGTACACTTTAATGAATGACATAACAACATCTACACACATACATTAACTACGAACACAGAAAGATAGGTTTAAAAGAAGTTTGCTGCCTTACTCTTCAGTTTGAATTAGCATTTACAATACTCATAGCCGAAATATGAATTGTGGATAGATCCACATAATAACTAAAATTCGCTTAAACATTTTCTGTTCGATTTCTTACAGTTCAGTGACTGTTTATTTTAGCAGTACACTTTCAAAGCTGAGAGACATAAATTATCTATCTTGGTATTTTGTTTGGACTATCTTCGTCATTTTGATGAGTATCCGGGTACTGTTTGAGGTCAAGAGTCAATACCTTGCTGATGACACAATCTCCTTGCTAAAAATAATAAAAAAATATTTAGAACTTAAGTAAATTTAAACAGGTTCTTCTAAAAGATAATTATCTTAATTGTTTAGTATACAAGCAATAAAAATGCTTCAAATATACAAATAAGGGATTCCTACAAATATGTAACGTCAGAATTTTTGAAGAACCAGTACAACACCTCTGTTAATTAACTCAACACAACCGAACAATATATCAAATATTCATTACATATCATTTAATTACAACTGAGAAGATGTCAAAAAGACATTTCATCTCATTATTTCTTCTCTGAAACAAAAATATCTCTTCTGGAATAAAATTGCATAACTTGTTCAGAAGACCATCATAGGATGAAGATAAAGAACTGACCTACAGTTGCTACCATTTCATAGGTTTTGATTGATTGATTATTGTTTTAAGTCACTCAACGATTATTTCACATACATGGTGACGGCATCTGCCTGATGTATTTCATACAAAATTAGACCTTTGCAACAGGCCCACATGAAGCAGTGAGGGATCTTTTACTTGCCACGCCTACCATGACATGGGACTTCAGGTTTTTACTGTCTCATCCGAAAGACAGAACACCGGTGTGTCCAGGGCAGGAGTCTAACCCAGGACCTCAAGATCAAGAGCTGAGCACCTTATCCACAAGGCCACATCGGCTTCTATTTCATAGGTAACCAATATTAATGATATGGTCGTTTTTGTAAGAAACATTCAACCTATCAAATCAACCCCTGTTTTTAGACAATGCAAGTGTAGGGCATTCTCATCGAAGTGTATGACAAAGCTGTAAATGTGACTTTACCTCAGGGTATATACCAATCAATGCATCTGATCGGTTATAGAACTCCTCTTTCAGAGAGATGACAATTGTCTGGAAATTAGTGCGTGATTGATCACAGATGTATGATGCTACTTTGCTGATGTTCGTATTGTCCAAGGCAGCATCAATCTCGTCCAACACAAAGAAAGGAGCTGGCTGGTAACTATTAAGATAAAAACATCCGTGTATATTACTATATACATATATATATGAAAATTTCTTTTATATTGCTATGATCAAGTAAGTTAAATGTTCATTTATTGGATTATAGATTGCAAGTTTGCTGTGCAAACGTTTATTTGTCGCCAGAGGCTTGTACATCACGATATCGGCTGGTATCGCTAAAATTCCAACTTTTGATGAACAAACTCTCTTTGACCCTCTCCCACAACCCGCCGATATCAAAAAGTGGGAAAAGGGCAAAGAATCTCGTACTATTTATATATCTACAAAATAATCATTTGTCTGTCGGACAGTTCAAACTTGTTATATTAAAGTTGCTCAAGTTGAAATTCTGTTTATCTCAAAATCAAGTTCCCAATTTCTCCCTTTACTTTCTTTACGATTTTATGTTGGTTAAGTTGAAGTTATGTCAAAGGAATTTTGCTATCCTCGAACTCCGATTTATATATATTTTTTACTCGTTATCTGGAAGTGTCACTGTTTGTACAAACAAAGTGATTAACAAGACAATAAAGGAGGAAGAAATGCCCCTCGATATCAAAATAATCATTTGTCTGTCAGAGATTTCAAACTTGTTATATTAAAGTTGCTCAAGTTGAAATTCTGTTTATTTCAAAATCAAGTTCAAGTCCCCAATTTCTCCCTTTACTTTCTTTACGATTTTATGTTGGTTAAGTTAAAGTTCTGTCAAAGGAATTTTGCTATCCTCGAACTCCGATTTCTATATATTTTATACTCGTTATCTGGAAGTGTCACTGTTTGTACAAACAAAGTGATTAACAAGACAATAAAGGAGGAAGAAATGCCCCTCGATATCAAAATAATCATTTGTCTGTCAGACAGTTCAAACTTGTTATTTTAAAGTTGCTCAAGTTGAAATTCTGTTTATCTCAAAATCAAGTTCAAGTCCCCAATTTCTCCCTTTACTTTCTTTACGATTTTATGTTGGTTAAGTTGAAGTTACGTCAAAGGAATTTTGCTATCCTCGAACTCCGATTTATATATATTTTATACTCGTTATCTGGAAGTGTCACTGTTTGTACAAACAAAGTGATTAAGAAGACAATAAAGGAGGAAGAAATGCCCCTCGATATCAAAATAATCATTTGTCTGTCAGAGATTTCAAACTTGTTATATTAAAGTTGCTCAAGTTGAAATTCTGTTTATTTCAAAATCAAGTTCAAGTCCCCAATTTCTCCCTTTACGATTTTATGTTGGTTAAGTTAAAGTTCTGTCAAAGGAATTTTGCTATCCTCGAACTCCGATTTCTATATATTTTATACTCGTTATCTGGAAGTGTCACTGTTTGTACAAACAAAGTGATTAACAAGACAATAAAGGAGGAAGAAATGCCCCTCGATATCAAAATAATCATTTGTCTGTCAGACAGTTCAAACTTGTTATTTTAAAGTTGCTCAAGTTGAAATTCTGTTTATCTCAAAATCAAGTTCAAGTCCCCAATTTCTCCCTTTACTTTCTTTACGATTTTATGTTGGTTAAGTTGTAGTTATGTCAAAGGAATTTTGCTATCCTCGAACTCCGATTTCTATATATTTTATACTCGTTATCTGGAAGTGTCACTGTTTGTACAAACAAAGTGATTAACAAGACAATAAAGGAGGAAGAAATGCCCGCCAATATCATAAGTGGGAGAAGGGCAGAGAATCTCGACCTATTCAAATATCTACAAAATAATCATTTGTTGATTGAAATATGGTAAAAGGTATCTAGTGAGTTTTAGTGAAGAAGTAATTTGGATACCTGTGAATTGAGAAAAGGAGAGCCAAGGCTGCTACAGTCTTTTCTCCTCCAGACAAATTGTCCATAGGCCTAAATCGCTTGCCTGGAGCCACACAGTTGTAATTAACACCATCTAAATATGGTTCCTCTGGATTTTCTGGACCAAGGAAGGCCTGAGCACTCTGGTTTCTTGCAAGTGACTGCAATATTTAATTTAATAGCAAGTAATTAGCTAAAGGAATAGGACATACATATTTTATTGTTTGATGCCTTACAAGGACTAAATTTGGGGAGGAGGTTTCAATATAATGAAGGTCATTACCAGAGTTGTATGTATACAAATGGGTTTATACTGTATAGTACCCTGTATTGCTGAGATCCTGTGTTCACGGCAATTCTGTTTTTATTCTGAAGATACGGCCAATTGATTGACTGATTGATTTTTGTTTAACGTCACACCACGAATATTTCACGTATATGGTGACGGCATCTGCCTGATGTGGGGCATACAAATTTTGACCTCTGCAGTGAGGGATCTTTAACGTGCCATGCATACCATGACACGGGGCCTCAGTTTTTACTGTCTCATCTGAAAGACAGAACACCGTCATGACCAGAGCGGGACTCGAACCCCGGCCTCCTGATCAGGAGTCCAGCGTGATACCACTAGGCCACGCCGGCTTAAGATACAGTCAAAGTTATATTTTGGGAAATTGACCGTGAAATCAAGGTCACAAAGTAAGAAGTAATCGTTTCAATTACAAGCTCTAGTCACAAGGAATATAGATGCTAAATACATGTAAAAAAGGTATATCTTACTATTGAAAAGATACAGCCAAACTTCAAGTTTAGAAAATTAATTCCAACATCAAGGACACAAAAATTTTAGTCACAAGGAATATAGATGATAACTATGACAGCTATTGAAAAGATAAGGCCTAGGTCAAAGTTTTTAAAAAGCTACTCTAAGTTCAAGAGACAAAAACTTTCTATACTAATTGATAAATTTTTTTCTGAGGAATGTACATGCAGACTTGCCAATCTTTAGAATCTAAAACATGGAAGGTTATGCTGAGCGAAGGGAGGCAGCAAACTTTTTTGTCACTTTTTGTCAAGAAACTGGCATATATATATATATATATTCCAGTTTCTCCACATATTGCTTCGTTTGGTAGCCATCTTGAAACCCCACCACGTGGTAAATGAGTCTTAAATTAAAACACTTGACACCAGGTAAATTCAGTTTTTCATTGTAAAAATACAAATAAATGAGATGGAGTGTAATACTATTATCCCCACAGAGACAGAAATGGTGAAAAAAGTTCCAGAAATATCCGGATTTAAAAATAAATGTAAGGAATACACCTGAAAACGTACAGGTGGAAGTACAGGGTTAAAAACGGAAATATTACGATAAAAACAGGAGGGTTGGCAAGTCTGTACATGTGAAATATGACAACCCTTTCTTAAATAGTATTTGTAGAGAAGCTATGGGCATTTGAAAAACTTTAACCAAGCTGTCACTGTTATCCAACACAAATTGTATAAATCTGCAGGACATTCATCCTGGCAAACTAATAAAGTGAGTCTTGCAGGAATCCCAATATCATTTGGTGAAAACGAACACAATACCCACAAAATGTTACTCAGAAATGAGAATATAGGATGTAAATTTATTGTGCAGAAATTTTTCTTATATTTACCTTGTAAATTTCATCAATTTGTGTTGCTACATGTTCAAAACAATGCATAAATCTGTCATATCTTTCTTTTCTAACTTTTTCATACACTTGTTTGGCTCTTTTTGCACGTTTTCTTGCATTTTCAAATTCTTCAGATGTTTCTTGAAATCTTTCTTTCACTCCAGATAATCTGAGATAGATAATGTATGATAATAAATAAACAATCATCTAAAAGAAAACTGAGGAAATAGAGTATCAACCAAACAATTTACAAATGCACAACATGCCACTGAATCATGAAAATCATAGACAATATCAGATCCTGTAGTTGTAAGGTAGAACCTGAACTAGATGGAAGATCTGACACATTAATAATTCCAATCTGCCAAAAGGAAGGGTTAGACTGCCATGACATAAAAGAAAAATTTTGAGAGGATCATTAAGGAAGGCAACACATCATATAACAACTCAACATGAATGTTAATAGACACAAAGGGTTAATGACAATGCAGTTCAAAACAACTTTTTATGTACTGCTCTTACTTCTCAACAGCTTTCATATTAGGTGCATTTATTCTTTGCAATGTTGTCTGCATATCATTACAGGCTTTAGTTAACTGGTCCTGCATTTTCTTAACCTCGTCTGGATGATCAAGCTGTAAAAATGATAGTCAAATTAAAACTGATTTTAAAGAATGCAGAAGAAAATTAACCTACTTTAATTTCTAGAAAAAAAAGTCCTTAAACAGAATTACCAATTGAAAACCAGAATTTCATACATTTTCACGATGTTTTTCTAAGAAGTATGATTGATAAACCCAACTCTAATTTACAAGGGCATAAACTTAGGCATGAGAAAAAAGATCAAATTCCAAGTTACAATAGAAAAAGGTCAATTCTCAACCTCCTGTTTATGTTAAAAAGCAATCCATGAAAGAATTAGACACAGATGCCATTTATATGATTCATCTGTCAGATTTACAATTTTTTTTATAAGATATTTTGTTTGTTTTTTTAAAGCTTTACCCTACTCAAAAATTATTGCCTTTATACGCTGGCAGCACCTGATTCGTGTTTTGCTTCCTAATTTTGTCTTATTCTTCAAACCCACCCAAAACCTCTTTTACATACCGACATATACCGTAACACAGGACCTTTGTTTATCCCGTTTCATCTGCAGGACTGATAAAGAGGCAGAAGATGGTAACCTCTGAAAAATCTGAACTCACGGCCGCAATTAAACTTGGTCATCAGATTTAAAGTCAAGTGCAATACCACTGGATCAACCTTCCTCTTTTCTTAGTGCAAATTCCTTTATTTTTTTTCTAAAAGCAATAAATCCCATCCTCCTTGTTTATAAATATTGAACTCATTATGATCTTATTACTCTTTGAAATGAACTCACATCTTTCAAATCATCATCGAGGGAGCTGTAGTCTATACTAATTTGAGCCTCTCTCGCATAAATAGCCTTGGCACCTTGGGAGTTCATACTGTCGGTGGGTGTCTCTGATTGGCTACCATCAGCTTGACTGGATGGTTCATCCTCTCTACTTATATCATCCATGGTACCACTGGACATGGGGATACGAATGTCATCCATCTAAACCAAAATAATATGTACCTATTGTATTCAAACATAAATTTGAATAACTTGAACAAAGAAATTATGGTTTACAATTCACTTCAGGTCATAGTGTCTTGACAACATCCTCAAATTCTCTTTAGAAAGTCATGCAGTATAGATGTGGAGAGAAATGTCACACTTTAATTTACTTCTTACGCATCTTTAGGATAATTTTGGAATTTGTTAAGTAGCATCTCAATTTAGGAAACAGCCTACTTTCAGCTTTAAAAATAATCGTTTTGAATTAAGTACATGTATCATACTATTAAAAAATACTAAACATGTTCTTGTTTGATAAAAAATTCACATTTTACTTTTTGGATTGATAATTTTTTTACATCACTCCACCATTATTTCACATATTATATGGCGACAGCATCTGCTTGATGCATCGCATAGAAATTTTTACCTTTGCAACGGACCCACCAGAGGCAGTGAGGGATTTTTTACGTGCCACGCCTACCCTGACAAAGAACCTCGGTTTTTACTGTCTCATTCAAAAGACAGAACTTTGGTGTGTCCATGGCGGGAATCAACATCAGGACCTTATGTAACAAGCTGAGTACCTCATCTACTGGGCCACACCAGCTTTTTACTTTCTTGAACACTTATTTTGTTCATGGCACATAGCAGGCATTTTCCAGTTGTTAAATAGCAACCATTTTTCTCCATTTGTTCATAAAAAATTCCCAATTTCAAGCGAAAAGAAAAAGTTATATTTTGTGGCTGTAAGATGAAAATAGAATAATTTTGAGTATGAATTATATAATAATGACATCAATATATATTTTGAAAAGTATCTTAAAAAGATTTTGAATAAAATTTCTTTAAATGTACATACTTCTGAAAATTTTTTTTTCACAATTTGGGCAAAATGTCGCTTGAATTTCCAATGGGAAAGACCTAGACTTCATTTGCAAAGGCATGAAGAAAATCCCTGCTATAGCATGGTAATACAAATGCATCAAAGAAGAACAGCCAGTCATGCATATTCACGACTTGTGCTGCAGTGAAGTCTCTACTCACTTTGCAAGCCTTGAGCAGACTATGTCGATCAGCTCTTTTCTGCTCGAGTTTGGTCTCTACAGCAGTTATTGCTTTTTGTGCAGCCACTACATCTTTCTGGTGAGCGTTCAATTTCTTTTTTATTTCATTGATTTCTGAGTCAAAGTCATCAACCTGCGATTTAGCCGTTAACCTCTGACGCTTCAACTTCTCCTGTGTCTGCATTGCCTCATCAATCAGCTATCAGGGCAAAAAAAAAATGGATTTTTATTGAAGCCTTTCAATGATATGTCCACAATGTATGGCTACAATTCCTTATGTTTCAATACCATGCTATAATGCTTAACTGTTCAGCCAACAAAATTGATTTGGCACCAAATATGGCAATTGCTCCATATATAGATATAAATATATAAATAATACACCACAAACAACTGTCAGTGATGGCTTACCCTTATCTCTTATTAGAAGATACAACACAGATTTTCATCTAATGACAGATAGAAATGGAATTTAATGTAGCTGATTGATTGATTGATTTTTGTTTAACGTCACACCACGAATATTTCACGTATATGGTGATGGCATCTGCCTGATGCGGGACATACAAATTTTGACCTTGGCAGCGGACTCAACCGAAGCAGTGAGGGAGCTTTAACGTGCCATGCATACCACGATACGGGGCCTCGGTTTTTACTGTCTCATCTGAAAGACAGGACCACGGCATGACCAGAGTGGGAATCGAACCAAGGCCTCCCGATTATGAGTCCAGCGCAATACCACTAGGCCACGCCGGCTTAAAGTAGCTGATCAGCAGCTTATTGGTAAAACATACAAGACATTCGCTGTTTGACACTGAATTGTGCCATTAGCTCATTTAATCGTAAGAATGAAAGTGCAACTTTTCAAAGAAATGACAGGGCCATGACATATAGGTAGGTGTACATATATTAAGAATCAGAAGGTTATTTAAAGGACAAATACTTACATTAATATTCCTAGCTTCATCATTCTTCACTTTCTCCAACTCCCGTTCGTCATTCAGTACTGTTGACTCCCATTTACTGACGTTGGCTAAAAGACAGGGCAAAGATACATACAGAAATATGATTTCCAGCACATATGCATACTTAAATCTGATATTTTATTTGAGTCTTGTTTCACATCACACCAACATTATTGCACTTCTATGGTAACAACATCTGCAGTATGCTATGCACAAAAATTTAGACCTATGTAACAAATGGACCTACCCAAAGCAGTGAGGGATCTTTAACATGCCACATGGACCATGACTATTGTCAGCTCTAAATAATGGCTTATGATATAATTATCTATCTAACAACCACAATTTTTTTATGTTTTAGTGTTTTTCATATTAAATACGCTTTAAGTAAGTAGCCAACTATCAGTTTAGAAATCCTGTAAAGAGGGTTTGATTACACATCGATTAGAACTGTGTAGAATGGTAGAATGGGGTTTTAATCTATCAACAACTTCAGTCATGTATACAATGTATCGGTATATGGAAGCAGAGAGGTCACAACCTCTTTACACTAGGGTGCAGTTCAGAAATCAAACTAAATGGGAGTGCTTTACTGATACACTAAGAATACCCTGAAGAGAAATCAAACTTCTATAACATAAAGCAAGTGTTTTACCAATACACTAAGAATGCCCAGAAGAGAAATCAAACTTCTATAACATACAGGAAGTGCTTTACTGATACACTAAGAATGCCCAGAAGAGATATCAAACTTCGATAACATAAAGCAAGTGCTTTACTGATACACTAAGAATGCCCAGAAGAGAAATCAAACTTCTATAACATAAAGCAAGTGCTTTACTGATACACTAAGAATGCACAGAAGAGATATCAAACTTCAATAACATAAAGCAAGTGCTTTACTGATACACTAAGAATGCCCAGAAGAGAAATCAAACTTCTATAACATAAAGCAAGTGCTTTACTGATACACTAAGAATGCACAGAAGAGAAATCAAACTTCTATAACATAAAGCAAGTGCTTTACTGATACACTAAGAATGCACAGAAGAGAAATCAAACTTCTATAACATAAAGCAAACCAATCTCAGTATTTATTTTTATCATCTGAACATCTAGAAGAATGACTTTCATTTGTACATGTAAATTGTCTTACCAATGGTATCTCTTGACCTTTCAAACTCTATTTGATTTTGAAGACGAAATTTCTGATTCTCAAATTCCAATCTCTTCTTTGCTCTGTCTTGCTGAACAAGCAATTCTCTTTCTTCAAATTGTCTGAAAGAGGGACAATAGTTAAGATGTTAGACCATGCCCTTTTATTAATGCTACAAGTCTTTATCTATGCAACAGTCCCAGCCAAAGTAATAGGATTCTTTAACTTCCCACTGCCTACTTGGGTATTGGTCTTGTGAATATACCTAAAGAGAGATCCTAACAAACACAAGATCATGTGAAATACAAGTAATTTACAGTATTACCATGGAGACATCCTTCTCCATACAAAAGTGTTCCTATGCTGTTTGAATTACCATAACTATTCAGCTCACAGTGTTATTTCTGTGTATTTTACAAAGTATTATTAAGGTTGACTAGGATGTTTTGTTAACTGTTATCCTACACTATGTTTGCAGGGGGTATGATATTGCTAGTAATCTTCAATTTGAAGCCTTGATTTCTATACAGAAAACAAAGTGCTTGCAACTGAGGCTTCAACCCTCTCTATCTCTCCTAAACCTACAGATAAAAGTAAAACAAGGATCTCTACCTGATATTATCCACACCAATCTGCAGACAGAAATGAGCAAATACTTCGTCTTCAACTCTGTTCATTTTGTCTTTCAATACCTTGATTTTATCTCCCCTTTCTAACATTCTCCTTTCGATTTCCTGCATTCTTGGCTATATAGATATAATGGAAAAATATGAATTACTTATCTATGGTGACACATGTATTGGAATCTTTACACACCTATTGTAATCACCCATTGACAGCAAAATTGCTCCTTTTACTTCTAATATTTTAATTTCAAGCAACTACACAAGACAAGATTTAAAATATCAACAAATAAACCATCTAAACTCATCAAAAGGTTATACAGTCCTCAAAGTTAAGCATTAAATATCAAATAGATGCCAAATCATGGGCAATTTCTTTTGAGATAAGCGTTCATAAGGTACACTAACAGACTTTAATTTGAATAAAGCAATGAAATTCAACTTGGAATTAATATTAACAAAAAGTTATTGGTTTTCCATGAAAAGCATGACTTTCCCTGAAAAGCATGACGTTACTAGTTATACATTTAAGAGAATTGTTTTCACTTACTTCAAACTGTTTCAGCATCTCCTGGTACATATTTTGATCTTTCTCATTCTGTGTTAAATGCTTGTTGAGCTAGTAAAGAAAATGGCACAAATTAATGCTGTGACAAGGACAACTCCTATTTAAACAAACTAATAATGTACAGATGCACAGTGCAAACACATGTCAGTAATTATCAAATTTTCAAAAAGGAACAGTTACACATCGTACATGTATCATAATAACTAATGCTTTGTAGACGGACTGACTGATTCATTATCGTTCTAAGTCAATCCACGATTATTTCACAAAACGGCATCTGCCTAATGTATTGAATACAAATTCCTACCTAACAGACTCATCCGAAGCAGTGAGAGATCTTTTATGTAAACTGCCCACTGTGACACAGAACCTCGGTTTTTACTGTCTCATTTGACAGGACACTGGTGTGCTTAAAGTAGATGAAAGTATTCACCATGTTTGATGGGATAAACATATGGAGCTTTATTATATTCTTTGTACGTTACATGAACCACTTTGGATAAGCTACACTGTATCATCCTAGTACTCACAGTATTATCTCAGTCTGTGAGCTACACTATCTTAACTTAGTACTCAAAGTATTATCTCGGTCTGTGAGCTACACTATCTCAACTTAGTACTCAAAGTATTATCTTGGTCTGTGAGCTAGACTGTATCATCGTAGTACTCACAGTATTATCTCGGTCTCTGAGCTACAATATCATTATAGTACTCACAGTATTATCTCGGTCTGTGAGCTACACTACATCATCCTAGTACTCACAGTATTATCTCGGTCTCTGAGCTACAATATCTCGTCCTAGTACTCACAGTATTATCTCAGTCTGTGAGCTACACTGTATCATTCTAGTACTCACAGTATTATCTCAGTCTGTGAGCTACACTATCTCATCCTAGTACTCACAGTATTATCTCAGTCTGTGAGCTACACTATCTCATCCTAGTACTCACAGTATTATCTCAGTCTGTGAGCTACACTATATCATTCTAGTACTCACAGTATTATCTCGGTCTGTGATGGAGTACTTCAGACGAGTCTCATAACCTTTGATTTGTGATCTTATTGTACTCAGCTCTGATTCCTTTCTCTTCTTTTTATTCTGTTCCTTTAATTCTTCCATCAATTTCTCCTTTCTGTTCTTCAATTGTCCCAACTGTTTCTCATCCCATCTTCTAGCTTTTGCTCTCAAGTCACTGAAATTCCCATAGAACTTAATATTAAACTCAAGAATATTACCTCCTTATGAGTCATGATTTGCAGTTAGCAAATTATCTTTATGAACCATTCAAGATAATATACATGCACACATAAGACTATCATTAATGGAGACCCAGTATCATAATACTTAGTGGCATTACTTGTTTGGACTGTTGAAGAATCATCATGTATGACATACCAGGCAAGTGTCAACTTCACGTACTGGAAATAATCTTGGTGTGTTGTCATACATTTCATAGTTATACCTCAATATATATATTGAAGCAAGAAAGTTAATGAAATTTTGACCTCAAAAAGGTGTTTAGATGTTAAGATGCATCTACAAAATAATTCATGTGAATTCGGGAGAACTTATGATCTAGTTATGGATTTGATACGTGGATGTTTTGGACAATGCTGTATCTTGTACATGAATAACTATTACAGTCTTCTTAATTATAACACCTTCAGCAAGATGCAGTGTAGTTCCAAACAGTAGAAATTTAAATAAAGCCAAAACCTTGAAACATACTGTCACTTTACTCTACAGTTGTCATCAATTAACCATGTGAGTGAAAATTTCTGTATAATATGTTGAAAAAATGCTGTCCATAGTTAAGACAATTCTTTTATCAGTATTATTAAAAGGAGTTTGTCATTACTCATTGAGATTGATGCCTGACTTCCTTTATCATGATTTACAAATGCTAGCGTGTGCTGAGTTGTGATAGGATTTGTTGACACCGACTATGTTGGTTATCATTCACATTTGAACATATTAATCATAGAAAAAAAGAGCAACTGCTTTAGATAAAGTTTGTTTGCTCAATTACCTAGCTCCTCCAGATATAACTCCTGACTTCTGAAACAGTGTTCCATCCAGTGCAACAGACTGAAACAATTGTACATAGTAAATTATTATTTTGAAGAAACAGGATTTGCTTGTTTACAATGACACCCCTGAAAGGCAGCCAATTCAACAAAAAGGTATTGTAAGTGGGAATACACATATAAAAATATCAAAGCTCAATTTCTCACTGTCTGTTAAGTTCAGACTGATGCAGCCCAATTTCTCACTGTCCACAACTTAACCCTAGTCATGCTGGACCCGGAATAATCCGGGAATCAAATACACGCGCTGTGAGCTGAACCCGGAATAATACGGGCAACAACTAGATCGATTGTAGCTTATTGTAAAGTTGTATTTTTAGCCCTCCAATCGTTGTAAACATAAAAAAAAATCATTTCCATATATGGAGATATAATTCCTCTCCCCAAAAATTTCCATGACATCATCTTTAATTTGATTGGTCCGTATATTAAGACCCGAGAACAGGTGTGAAAATATTTTCATTCATTGACAAGATGGCGGGATTTTTACCACAACACGAAACTTTCTTCAATGAGATCTTTGGAAACGATGATAGCGATGAGGAATTTGAAGGATTTAATGCTGAAGACATAATAGAAAACAGTATAGAAGTAGATGATCAGCCAGATTTTATGCAGAATTGGTGTGATGGCGACCGACCACGTGTTGACCTCGGATTTACAGGTGTACCGGGACTGAATGTAAATATGCCTGGCAACAAACGATCTCCATTGGATTTTCTGAATTTGTTTATAAATGACGATGATTATCAGACAATGGCAGATGAAACTAATCGCTATGCAGAGCAGTACTTACAACAAAACGCCGGTAATCTGAAACGCACGTCACGTTTTCGTAGCTGGATAGCCACAACGATTGACGAGATGAAGGTGTTCTTCGGACTTATAATAGCGATGGGCCTCATAGTTCAGCTTGATGTATCAGAATACTGGACTACATCCGACGTGAATTCAACTCCATTCTTTCCATCAGTAATGACCAGAGACAGGTTTTGGCTATTGATGAGTTTTTTTCACCTGGCCGATAACACCTTGCAGACACGACGAGGAACCCCCGGTTTTGATCCACTATACAAACTAGGACAGTTGTATCAGAATATTGTGCATCGTTTTGGAGTACTATATACACCAAGCCAGCATATATCATTAGACGAAGGAATGATTCCGTGGCGTGGGAACTTGTCGTTTCGTGTATATAACCCCGACAAACCAAAGAAGTATGGAATAAAGGCCTACATGATATGTGACTCTGTCAATGGATATTGTTCGCGTTTCAAGCTATATACAGGGAAATCGGAGGTGCCCGCGAGAGAAAATGGTGCAACTTATGATTTAGTGATGGATATGATGAGAGGATATTATGGCAAAGGATATATTTTATACATGGACAACTACTACAGTTCGCCGAAATTATATATGGATTTATTTACGTTAGGGTGTGGCGCCACAGGTACTCTCCGTGCAAACCGCAAGGGAATTCCGCAACGTATCAAAGATCAGAAAGTGGCGAAGGGGGACCTGTTTGCGATGCATAACAATGAACTACTACTCATCAAGTACCATGACAGGAAAACAGTCTACCTGCTCTCCAGTATCGAGGAAGCCGCACAGCAACCGAGTGGACGGGTAGTCCCGAGGACAGGTGAAGCCATCCAGAACCCATCTATCGTGAACGCCTATAATAAGTACATGGGAGGTGTTGACCGGTCAGATCAGATGGTATCCTATGCCACCTTCAATGCCAGAACATTAAAGTGGTGGAAGCGCGTAATATTCCACGTTTTGTCGCTCTCCGTATTAAACGCTTACCTGTGCTACAAGTCCGTGACCGACAAACCTGTATTACACAGAGTGTTTCGAAAACAACTCGTAGAAAATTTAATTAGTTCTGTCGACAAGTAAAATGTGCCGGGACTTAGGAGAAAATCGTGTGGACGTCCGTCTACCGCTGCTGAACCAATAATGCGGTTACACGGCCAGCATTTTCCAGCACGGCTGGAATCCTTTGGGAAGAAAAAGAATGCTTCCCGTGCGTGTGTTGTGTGTTCGGTGGCTGAACGCCGTCTCCTTGAAAGGGCAGGTGAAAAGAGGAAACGTGCCGGGAAAGAATCCATTTACCAGTGTGAATCGTGCAAGACCACCCTATGTATCGATCCATGTTTCAAACTTTACCATACATACAAGGATTACATTGGTGCTTATCTATCGCGTCGCGCAGCTAACAAGGCAGACGAGTAATACCTGGACAGGTGTACAAGTTTTGTGTTGTGCAGTTAATGTTATTTTGACAATAAGTTAAGAATGTATTGACTATTTAAATTATAATGCTGTTATTTATTATATTTATTATCTTTAAAGAAAGTCTTCACATTAAAATGATTTTAATTTTACCTGTATTTACCTGAGAACTATTTATTTGCTTATTGGTGCATGGGATCTGTTTCATATTGGTGCATTTAGTTATTTTAAATCTCATCTGTTGTATTATCATGAATAAATTTATCGATTTATTTCAAAACTTAGTTTTTTTGTGCTTATACCTGTATTTACCTGCAGTTTACCTGTGCTGGACATCGACTATGATCATACAAGTGCAATATTTATAAACTTCAAACCTTCCTGAACATTTTGATATATAATATGTCATTATTGCTGTGAACAGAACATTCTTAAAACGGGATACAAACACATCACTGTATTTACAAAAAATACATAGAAAAATATTCAGCTCACAGCACTATTTCTATGTATTTTATATAGCATGACTAGGGTTAAGAATGATGATAAAGTGGTATGTCAAAGACTAACAAACTAAAAATATATATATGCTCTGAAGTCTAGAACATAAAAATTTTCTTCTACATTTGGTGAAATTGCAGAACAAGAAAAGTGCTGTTCTGTGAAACTGGACAAAAATATAGGCCTTTAATCTATGTATATAGATGTATTACTAACTTTATGCCTCTCATGTCCACCGAAGGCAACTCTCTTTGCGTCATCTACAGTGTCACAAACCAATGCATTACCGCAGGCAAATAGTAAGGCCTTCTTAATCTCTGGCGGGTCATACCGGATCACATCTACTACCAGCTTCACATTCCGCGGCTCAGATATCTCCCTGAAAAACAACACAAAACCTCCCTGAATTAAAAGTTCAATGAATATTTTTTTGTTCACTGTTTTAACATCACAACAAAACTATTTCACTCGTATGGTGAAAGCATCTGCCTGATACAATGTACAAAACCCTTTGACATATACAAAAGAATTCAACAAAAGTAGTGAGGGACCTTTTGTGAGATAAAGTCTACTGCGACATGGTATGTCTTTCATTTTTTACTGTCTCATCAGAAAGACAAGATGGTACATGTAGGATGGTAACATGTCACCTCTTAGACTTGAATACAAGACCTCTCAGCCTTAAGCCAAGCATAATGCTGACTTAGATACATTATCTCAAACAAACTTTGTAAACATTAACAAGTGCAAAAAGAGATAACCTAGTTTCACTAAGTAATAGTTACCATGTTTTCATCCTTTAAGAACTGGTGCTAGACCAGTCATGATGAAAGCAAATATATTTGCTGCATGTATCTATGCACGTATCTATGTTTGTACATTAAAGGTAAAAACGCAGGAAGTTTGGCTAATAAATCCCTTTCATTTTATGACTAAGCTTTGCCAGTGATTTTTTTTTTGGTGGACTCTGGGACCAATATTTGACCATCTCTGAGTATGAAATCTTCTCCATTTTCTCCCAAAATTTGAATTAAGATTCCCAAACTGATCAAAATATAAATTCTCTTAATTAGGAACAAAGTTAAAGGAGCAAATTGTCTTTGAGAAAAAGTAAAGACATTACTGCCTGCTAGGAAGCAGAAATGTCTGAGGTACAGCTTACCTCAGTTTCTCATTGACAGGCTTGACTTCCAAGTAATCCAGGGGTAAAAAGGTCTCTGGTTCAATCCTCTGTTCTTTGATATACTGAATACAGTCCTTCGCAGTTTTCTCTGAGTCACACACAATGCCATCCATGTACTTCCCTAGCACCTTAGTAATAGCTATTTGGTACTTCTTATGACTTGGCTCGCAAAGATCTATTAGACGACCATGCTGGAAATTCAATTTTACTTATTTTTACTTACTAAATCGCACTGAATTTCTTATAACGAAACCATTTTAGATTCTATCAAATTGACTTTATTTGCGTGTATTTTCCAAAAAGAATTCGCAGATATTTCAAAGATGATATAAGATACTCAAATACAAATAATTATTTTAAGGTTGATAAATTTCATGAAAATGTGCAAGATAGACAAATTTTAAATCTCCTCCCAGATTCAAATTATTTATATATATCATGAATTCAGCTCACCACTCCTGGATATAACCTCCTGAGATTCTCCAACAATTCCTTCTTTTTAATAGCTCTAGATGACTCATGTTTGTCCACCTTGGCTTCTCCCAGCTCCGCACCAATAGTTTCAAGTTCTGAGTTGATCTCATTGACCCGAACATTAGCAGCCTCCACTTCCTGAGCCAGTTCCACCTCTGCCCTTTTTTGATCTGATACTGCTTGGTTGCTGGTTCTGGAAATATAAAGTAAAGTTGTGATACATCCAAAAATTATGATTCTCACTTGATAACTACATAATCATATCGTTTCCCATCTGTCAGAGACAGCTTGCATAATAAAATCCATTCTTGATATTTAAAGCACCTGTATTTTGTACCAAACTTATGGAATATCTTGTACAATTTAAGGAGTGCACATGCACTGCTGTTTTATGTACTGAATATCAAGTTATGAATCAAAACACACCTGGAAGATATCAAAGGTGTGAATTACCGAGAAGTTGCCTCACACTACATATACTATATACTGAGTGTAAGGAAACCACTTAAGCTCTGTCAAATTTCTGCAAAAATGTAGAGAGTATACAGATTTTCATAACGACTACATGAAGGCTGTATAGATTACATAAAACAATTAACTTAAAGTACGTATCAATACCTTCTATTAACCACAAGCAGGGAATGAACTCAGATTTGAGTGATACTTCTACATATTATATCTTTTACCTTATATAATCATCCAGCTTCTCCACTCTCTTTCTATTTTCTTCCATCTCATTCTCTTTTTGTCGTATCTTATTCACCAATTCATTTTTTTTGCGAGTTTCATTGTCGTAACGATCTTGATCAGATTTTTGTTCACGACTGATGGAATCCATCTCTTGCATGTTTCTAGCTGCGCGTTTTCCTGCTTCCTCTTTAAGCCGATGATATTCTTGAACCTTTATATTAAAAGAAAATATCTCACTGAGTTTGTCAAGTATTCAACATTACATTAAGGCATAATAATAACATACACATTCATATATCTGTTCCAATTGTTTTCCATGATTCTTGCTTTGTGTCAAACCAAGATTACATCACTCATATAGTGAAGGCATCAGTCTGACTTTGCACAAAAATATTTGAGACCTATGTTACAGACCCACCTGCAGCAGTAGAGACCTTTCATTCCCAATCAAAATACCTTAACTACTGGGCTACAATAACTCTAGTTAGTATTCTGTACGTAAATTACCTAATCATGTAAGAAAATGTGTTAGCTAGAATACTTTCCAAACTAACATTATAATATTCCTTATCAAATTACCCAAGCAGGGTAGATATTATTGTACAAGCATACCAGGTAGTATTATCCAGGTTACAGAATATTACTCTACTATCATATTACCCAAGTAAGAGAATATTACCAAGCTAACAATTACCCAACTAACAGAATATTACTCATATGTCAGAATATAGCCAAAGAAACAGAATATCATGCAGCTAACAATGTTATTCAGCTAACACAATATTACTGAGCAAATATAATATCATTCATAATGTTCATTCAAACATGTTGATTTAGTTTCTTTTGCATGGTTCTATATTTAGATCTGCTGTCATGTATCACACTCCCTCACCAACTGGCAATACCAGATTTTCTAACCCGACTCCCAGTTGCATGACAAGGAACAGACCTGAGATTCTTCCAGATCTAAATCTCGACCCTGAGACTGAGATTCCTCCTCAATTCTCTCCTCAAACTCCCGCCTTTTACGGTCAACTTCCTCAAGTTCTTGTTCAAGTTGCCTTATCTCTTGCTCATGATTGTCATGTGTCTTTCTTGCTTGTTTCAAAGATTTCCTGTAAAAATTCAAACATGCAGTAAGTATATTTCCTGTAGAATTTGATTATGCAATATGCAAAGTGCTACAAATGCAACAATCACAACCACAAAATCAAACAATTTTTATGTACATCATTTATAGGTTTATTAATTCTTTCATGTTTATTATTCATTCTCTGATAAATATTACTTCAATAATTCTAATTATTCCTTGAAATCTAGTTTTAACTACGCACTGAAAATCATTTTTTCAGAGATGTTCAATGCATCTACAGTTCTTGAATATAATTTTTCAATCTAAGAAAATTACTCTCTAAAAGCTGAAATATATCAAGTAACAAGCTTACAGTCAGTGTTGCATGCCACAACCCGTAACTTCGAAGTGACTAATACCTTATTAGCAACATCAAACAGTTATGTGAACTTGGTAACCTTTTGCATGATTTAATAAGAAATAACACTGAATTCTATGAAGTTTATATCAAGTTCTAGTGAAACTGACAGCAAAAATATAGCATTGTTTTATTCATATCTGGCATCAGTATCTATAGTCACCATTTTGAAAAAGAAACGGTGATAAATCATTATTTTCAATACAATAAGTCTACAACTGAACTTAATGTATTCTGATGTCTATTTTTAGTTACAGTGACCCTTAAAGCTGACTTTTTGTCCCCAAAATCTATCCCATCCTAGACTTATACATAAACTAGCATTGTATGGAGTTTAAAAGAAATCAATTATTCTTAACTCAAGTTATTATCTGGCAACAGAAATGGAGTGATGTCTATTTTTAGTAACAGTGATCCTTAGAATTGACTTTTTGACCCCAAAGTCAATCTCACGCTACACCTTTACATAAGCTAGTCTTACATGGAGTTTGATTTGTTTGAAAGAAATAAATCATTCCTAACTCAAGTTATCATCTGGAGAACGAAATGCAATGATAAATGTCTATTTTTCATAACAGTGACCCTTGGAGTTGACCTTTTGACCCCAAAATGAATTTATTGTATGGAAACCAGACAGACAGACAGATGAACAATGACAAACATAATAGTCCCCTCCAGTTTCCCTGGCAGGGGACTAAAAATACACTCTAAAATGAATACTGAGGTCTATACCATGTGATTACTACCACCAAACCAGTGTTTTGTTGGTTTTGTTTTTCTCCAAATCAAATCAGGTTTGTTATAATGACCCTTCTCAAGGGAAGTTTCATTGATTTTTCCCAAAATTTAACTAACTTTTTCCCCAACACTGATCGTTTAACATTATGTAAATGGGACAAAAAATTCCCAAATGAAAAGGTACTGGCATTTATGAAAAAAAACCCACTGCAATCACAGACACATACCTACATCCACAATAAGTGGTGCAGATTGGTGGCAGTTAGATGAATACTAAGGTTTATACCATGTGACTAATACCACCAAACACAGACACACTCACATCCACAATAAGTGGTGAAGACAGGTGGCAGTTAGATGAATACCAAGTTTTATACCATGTGACTAATACCACTAAACACAGACACATACTCACATCCACAATAAGTGAAGAAGACTGGTGGCAGTTAGATGAATACTAAGGTTTATACCATGTGACTAATACCAACAAACACAGACACACACCATAAATAAGTGGTGCAGATTGGTGGCAGTTACATGAACACTGAGGTCTATACCTTATGACTATTACTACCATACACACACTGCAACATTCACATTAAGTGGCACAGATTTGATGTCTGAATAAATATGATAACATACTTTCCAGCATCTAATTTCTTGATCATGTGAGCTGTCTTCTCTTTTGCCTTGATGTATAAAGGTCTTTTCTTGTTCAATTCTACTTCCTACAATTCACAACACTCATTCGCATTATTCCAGATTACACATGCCAAGAAATAATTATTTTTCATTTTTTAAGATATATCACTTCTCTTTCAAACTAAATCAACAAACAGCATTATGATTCAAAAGGTCTAAATGAGATGTATGTTGAATGTAAATGGAAAGTAGTAAAATTATTAACCTGGAATGTAGTTTTGCATAGATAAGATATAACTATTAACTTAACTGTAATTAGCAACCCCAGCTGATTTTTCAAGTATTATATATCTACAAATACTTTATTTCATTGGATAGAGCTAATCAAGAGCTTTCCAGAACACTTTATTTGGTCTTGATATCTCTTCTAGAACAAAAGTTATGAAATGTTGAAGTAGCCAAATTTTGGTCCTTTCGTGGAATTTTTTCCCTTATAAAGTAAGGCATTCAAACCTCACGGTGACGGAACCGCGGCAAAGGAAATTTTCAGTAAAAATGACATAATTTCTTTATTTTACAGTGGATTTTGATCAAACTTGATACCCTGAAGGAAAATATTGTGCTCTTTCTATTTATGCAGTCCTTTTTCACCTGTCTCTATCAAAAAGATAACAAAATTTGATTTTCAGTTGCAGATTTTCATTTATTTTGAAATGGGTGAATCCCAGGCTCATCACGTCACCAGACTCTAATGTAACAGAAGTGTCCAAGATTTTTTGTTTTCTTCTTGAAGTGCCATCTCGGTGTAATCCCCAATGAGGGCTATTATGGAGTTGATCCGACACATATGATTTAGCTAGATAATGTCCTTCGTCTACTATAGTTTGAACTGTGGTACTAGATGGTAGGTCAGCCTTGTTGAACTGGCGGCCAAAGATGTGCTTGGCAACAGTAGATATTACTGGAGACACTTTCTCACAAGCCACCTCTAATCCTGCAAGTTCAATTACACACATTCTGATAGCATTCCTAAATGATCCATCGTTGTTTTTTGTCATGAACGATGCTGTAATTTGCTCTTGTAGATTTTCAACTTCATCAGTAAGTTCATCAATCGTATCATTCAGTCCATTTATGATGCAATGTTGATCTGGAGTTTTAGGCTTATCAATGGATTTTTTCCGTGAAACTCTGTTGTGACTTGCTGCTTTTTGCGCTGCTACTTTCTTTTTCTCAGCTTCTTTCAACTTCTGAGTGGTCTTCATCAATATGGTTTTCAGCTCTTCATTCTCTTTCCTCAAGCATTTTATATCTTGTTTCATCATTTCAGCTCTTTCCTGCATCAGTTTATTACTTTTCATGCTCTTTTGTAGGACACAATGTTTCACAATGTGACCTAAGTTCAAACACAACGCCATTTTTCACTATTTCTGGGGGATCAATATCCTCAATGTTTGTCAAACTTTCCATGGAAAGGTTGATTTCACAACAAAATGGTCCTGGAAATTCCTTTTCCATTGCATGGGTACATCTGATCTGTTAAAAAAAAAATCAGGTTTATATATCAATAATACCCAAGGCATTAATCTATTGTTATATTGATGCTGAAAATCAACATTTTTCTAATTGAACTGCAGTCTAAAGTATCTCACATTAAAGTGATGTTTAGTAATACGATTTACAGTACTTCTAAATTTGAATAGCTCTATATATCATTGAAACATTTCTTTACAATAATTTAAATTAATATTACAGTATATATCAAACTTTCAACTATGTTTTTAAATATATGATTAAATATATATATATATATATATATATATATATATTATGCTGTTTTCCAGTTTTCCAAATGAATTTTTTCCATTCATTCATAATCATATCAAATAAAAATAAATCCAAGTCCAAGTTTACAGATTCATCGGACCGGGATTCACCTAGGGGCGATAGCCCAGTAAACTCAACCCCCATCCCATACTTAACCCAATATGTTTTCTCATTTAATTTACAAAAAGCAGTATTGTTTATTACTTTAAAAAAGCATCCAGTAGGATTAAACTAAATGGTGCTCCTACATGTATAAAACATTTATTTACCATCATAACCTAAATGTATGTGTTAACACTCTTTTTTATCAAAATTGCAGAATTTTGATATATTTATGTAATAATTAAATGAATAATAATGCCTCAGATTCCGATATATTTTCTAAAAGCAAAACAACAATGGAGGTCATTTGAGGCCGATCCGGCAAGATCGGGCGAGATTAAGAATACGTAATATTCATCATAAACAGTATTTTATGTGTTGATAATACAAATACTGCTTATAATATTATTTCATTTAGATTTCAATCCAATTTTGTCCGTTGTTTACGTAAACCACGTGGAATTTATTCATGTTTACTAAAATATTCAAGATGGCGACAAAGTGACGCTACCTGAGACTCGCGGCACATGTAAACAATCGGCATTTCATCAACTTTATATCACAAATCGCGGCACTTAATGTTAACGGATTTTAACATTTTATACATCAAAATAATCATTAGAATGTGTACTTTCATTATGTATATGAACCTTAAAGACATACCTTCTAATTTTCCAAAGAATTGATGTAGACTTTCTGATACACGTGCTCGGTTCACAGGTGACATACAGGTAAGGTTCAAACACAGGTGTACAGAAAATTCTTTTCTCTGATTGGCTGCCAAATCTCATGAATATTAATGAATATTAAGTGACTGGAATTTGCATTTGATTATACCTACTCAAAATGCAAATGCGTTCTGTTTGTGTATTTCGCGAGATCGCCGAATTTCTGTCGATTTTTAACTTTCAACTCGCCGTAAAGGAGATTTCTTTAGTTTAAATATAAAAACAAAATACATATTTAGAATGGAAATTTTATTATCTTTCAAATGATATTAACGGTTTTGGTGTGTGAAACGTAATAAAAGAGATATGATCAGTTAAATGGGGCATGGTATGCATTTTCCATAAATTCCACCGCGATCGCGCGGTCAACTGGGGTTGCTACTGTTATTTACAAATAATTCCATCAAAAGGATATTGCTATCTTTCCAAATTTATTCAGGTATATACTGATACATTAGATATTAAACAGATTACTTTTAATTACATCTAAGTAGGCTTAAAATGTGAAATAAATATAAGGCATGTTTATTTTATATATATACATAAATATATGTACTGCATTTAAATATTTACCGATTCTTTTATGCTTTGCTCAATTTTAGTCAGCTCTCTAGCTACTTTCCCTTGTTCCTTCTTCTTCTCTTTCATTTCCTCTTCTATTCTGTCTCTCTTCCTGTTTTCCTTCTCCAATAGCTGTGTCTTCCTCGTTAATTCCTCTGTCAATTCATCAATGCTTGTCTCATTGTGATAGAGCTTAAAAAGCTGCAATTCAAGTTCCTTCTCCAGCTGTAATTAGAAACAAACCAACATGTACTTCAATGAAGCGTTTTACTGTCTCTCCCCCTCTCCTACATGACAAATCTCTAAGCAAATGTGAAAAATGTATACAGACTCTTCATATTTATAGAGTAGATGTACACTATTTCATATAAACTTACATTTTAAAAATTTTCAAGGAACAGAACAGCTCTATTATACTGCCAATCACTTCTAGGTTTCAAAACTTTATTTTTGTATGAATTTTCTGTAATTCTGTAAGAAATTCCCTACCAATTGATCCTTCAACCGTTGATATTTCTCTGCTTCATCCTTTTCCATTTTTGCTTCCTTTCTCTCAAGAGCTATTCCTTTCTTTTTATGGTAGTTGAACTGGGTATCTTCTTCAGCCTTTAACATCTCTGCCTTGGCTTTGTCATATTCTTCTTTTAATTCTCCAGACCTGTTGGTGTAAACATATGATATCAAATTTATAAACATACTTTATGTCATCCTGGAGCTGTTCAAGTCCAAAGATAACATCTTAACCAGAAGTCTCTGTCGAGACTGGAGCTCTACTGTTATCCTCTACTCAAACAACAATTTACCTTCAGAGAAGAAGGGGTAAAAATATATTTGGACCACACATGTATGTTTTGTATTGCACATGCACAACTAGACCACCTACCAAACATGATGAGATCATAATTAAGTCTCACAGACATATACAATAAGAGAAGAAGTGGGAACAAGATTTTGGGACCACGCCCCTTTGTGGGGCCCCAGGGGGTCCGAACTGGTCCAGAATTGCACATGCACAATTACACCACCTATCCAACAAAAGGAGACCATAATTAGGTCTCTAGGCTATATACTTTCAAAGAAAAGAGGGAACAAGATTTTGGGACCACACCGCTTTGTGGGACCCAAGGGGGTCCGGACTTGACCAAAATTATACATGCACAACTAGATCACATACCAAACATGATTAGACCATAATTAGGTCTCTGGGACATATACCTTAAGAAAAGAAGAGGGAACAAGATTTTGGGACCACGCCCCTTTGTGGGGTCCCAGGGGGTCTGGACCGGACCAAAATTGCACATGCACAACTACACCACCTATCCAACAAAAGGAGACCATAATTAGGTCTCTAGGATATATACCTTAGAAAATGAGGGAACAAAATTTTGGGACCACGCCCCTTTTTGGGACCCCAGGGGGTCCGGACCAGACCAAAATTATACATGCACAACTACATCACATACCAAACATGATGAGACCATAATTAGGTCTCTGGGACATATACCTTCAGAAAAGAAGAGGGAACAAGATTTTGTGACCACGCCCCTTTGTGGGGTCCCAGGGGGTCCGGACTAGACCAAAATTGCACATGCACAACTAGACCACCTATCCAAAAAATGAGACCATAATTAGGTCTCTGGGACATATACCTTAAGGATAGAAGAGGGAACAAGAATTTGGGACCACGCCCTTTTGTGGGACCCCAGGGGGGGGCGGACCTGGCCAAAATAATAAATGCACAACTAGATCACATACCAAACATGATGAGACCATAATTAGGTCTCTGGGACATATACCTTAAGAATAGAAGAGGGAACAAGATTTTGGGACCACGCCCCTTTCTGGGAGCCCAGGGGGTCCGGACCGTACCAAATTGCACATGCACAACTAGACCACCTATATAACAAAATGAGACCATAATTAGGTCTCTATGATATATACCTTCAGAAATGAAAAGGGAACAAGATTTTGGGACCACGCCCCTTTTGTAGGGGCCCCAGGGGGTCCGGACCGGACCAAAATTGCACATGCACAACTAGACCAGCTACAAAAGATGATGAGACCATAATTAGGTCTCTGGGATATATGCAATCAGAGAAGAAGAGGGAACAAGATTTTGGGACCACGCCCTTTTGTGGGCCCCCAAGGGGTCGGAACTGGACCAAAATTGCACATGCACAACTAGACCACCTACCCAACAAGAACAACCCATAATAAGGTCTCTGGGGTATATACCTTCAGAGGAGAAGAGGGAACAAAAAATTGTTTACGGACGGACGTCCGGACAACGGACGAAGGACCATCGCATGAGCTCGACTGGTCGAGACCAGTAGAGCTAAAAACATATATATCATGGACCTGGGGTAATTTCACAGGAGGGCAAAGTGTCTCCAGGCTATGAGTCGCCTTATATTTGAAGGATTTCTGCCTATTATTTTATTGTTATTCCCCAATATGTGTGATTTCCATCTTACAATTTAAGGAGAGGGTATTTGTAATATTCTTGTAATTTTACCCAATACCATTTCTTCAATGGAAATGAAATGCTTAAATTACTGATACCAAATGCAATACTGTTTCATCTAAATATTAAATCTATTCAAAAATTACAATCCACAGCTAAGTCCAGCTTTACATCCTTTTAGTGAAATTCTGAAAAGTTCATGTAATGGGTCAAGTCAAATTAATTCATTGTTTCCAAAATCTGATTACAAACTGCATTAAGTTAATTTCTAAATACAGAACAAGCAATAATTTATGATATACATGTATTGTAACACATCAATAAAGATGTAATTCAATTTCCAGAGTTAAAAAACTGTCTGAAGTACAAAACTTAAATAAAGGACACATGACATTCCAACACTGTATGTTCTTCTCCCTTGAATACAAGTACAGGAGAATGAAGTTTACCTGCTAATTTCCTCAAACATGGCTGTCCTCTCTTTAGCATTTTTCATAGCAATGCTTTCCACTGTTCCCTGAAACACCAGAAAATTCTTGGACTTGACCAGTACACCTATCTTCTCCAGTTCTTGCGCATATTGTTGGGCTGAGCAAGACTACAAATAAACAATGAGATAATATGCAAGAAAATAATTTGAAATCAACAACCTCAATCAAAGATCATAGATAAAAGACTATCCATGTTACATGAACAGAAAAATCCTAACTTAATTGAAATTCACATGAGAGTATTTCCTACAGGTTAGTGGTAGTATACACATAAACTGTTACAAATCACTAAATTTCATTATTTGATATGAATAAATTATTTGGAGAGACATGCAGTTAATACAGCAGAGAAGTATACATAGGTCAGAATATTAAGTTCTGCTAAAATTAAGCTTTGTATGTTGAAATGCATCATTTACATACATGTATAAGACATACTGAACAAAAACTTCTGTATAATATAATAATAGTATGGATTATATATGCAACCCAAAAGTGTAGGTGTTTTGATTTGAAGTGCCCTATTTATAAAAATGGTGAAACTAACCTTGCCATCAACTTTATGGTCTGAAGATGAACCATGAATGATTCTAGTGAAATGTTTCTCCTCTCCAGTCTCAGAGCTAGTGTACACTGCTGTGACAGAAGCTTTGTTGGCAGCAGGCTTTCCAATAGGAGCACCATGAATCAAGTCCTGTCATACAAACATAACAAGAGGCCCAAGTGGGCCTATATCGCTCACCTGAGTACCTAGATAATCAGTCATGCATGAAGGAAGAATTCATTTATTTTTGCATTAATGTGACTAAGTCAACACAGATGTTGAAAATATGTCAAATTTTATTTCAGGCTAGAATAAAAAACAACACTTTTTTGCACATCCATTCAGGTGATTTTGATATTAAGCATTTCCTTTGTCTCTGCAAGAAGTCATTCAGGGCAACAAGTTAGTCATTTTCTTTAGGTGGGGCCTTTTGTTGACTGATTTCAAGTCTGGGTCATGAACAACAATTGTTTCAAATATTGTCCAGATCTAACTTAAAATTGCCTAATTTCATATGTTGAGAAACATCTAAAAACTTATTTAGATGTGTAAAGAAATGAAAAAAAAAATTTGACCACAGCTGGATTTGAACCGCTACTCTCCATATTTCAATTACCAAGTGGTATATGTACTATTGTGAGAACTGCTTTTTAGACATGGTGGCATTATCTGTTAACCAATTTGGATGAAATTTACCAAACTGATAGAGGACTTTTAGTACTTCATGTAATCCATGTTTCATTAAAATCTTTCATGTGGTATAACAGCAGAAGTGAAAAATGTGATTGAATCGTTCCTATACACCCTCATTTGGAAGTCTTAAAAAATTCATAGAAAATCCAAAAATTGAGATATTGACAAAATTCTTTCAAAGTAACAATCCTTACCATAATTATGATCACAATAGTCCATAAGAAATCATCATTATCAATTAACTAGGAAATATGACACTTTTTTCTGCATTGAATCACCAAGTCCAAAGAAATGTCGAAAAAAATTCTAAAATTTGATTTTGGAAGGTAACCAAAATGACAATACATCTTCACTCATCCCTCTAGATCATTTCTATGCATTCTGTTTGTCTCTGTATACAGCCCGTATGAAAAAGAATATTGTTAAACGAGGGAACTCTTTTGTGACCTACTCTTGACTATGGTGGCGCCACCTGTAAAGAGGTCTGGACGAAAACAACAGAATTTGAAGAGGATCATAAGTGACTTATTTCTACCAAGATTTATTAAAATCCTTCAAACAGTTTTGTAGAAAAAGTTGAAAATGTGAAAAATGGCCAAAACACCCCTCCCCCCCCCCTTTTTTTTTGGAAGTCTTAAACGTAAAATTCCTAATTTCATATGTTGAGTGTTGAGAAACATCTAAAAACTTATTTAGATGTGTAAAAAAAAAAAAAAAATTTTTTGACCACAGCTGGATTTGAACCGCTACTCTCCATATTTCAATTACCAAGTGGTATATGTACCATTGTGAGACCTACTTTTAGACATGGTGGCATTATCTGTTAACCAATTTGGATGATCCGCACAAAAAACAAAACCTTTGAAAAGGACTATGAGTACTTGCATCCTACGCAGTTTTATCACAATCCTTCAAGTTGTTCTGTAGATCAAGTTGAAGATATGAAAAACTGTCCCCCCCCCCCCTTTTCTTGGAAGTCTTAAAAAATTCATAAAAAATTCAAAAATCGAGATATTGAAAAAATTCCTTCGCACCAGCATTCCTTACCATAGAAATGATTAAATGAAACCAAATGAATGCATCAATGTTTACTAAAAGAAAATAATAACTCTTTAATGCATTAAAATAACAAAGTCCAAAATAAAAATGAAAAAAACGTCAAAAATTTGATTTCGGAATGGAACCAAAAATATCAACACTTCTTCCCATATGCCTCTAAATCATTCCTATGCAGTCGGTTTGTCGCTGTATGCACCCGATCTGAATAAGAAGTTTGTCAAAGGAGGGTACCCTCTGTGACCTACTTTTGTCTGTGGTGGTGCCACCTGTTCATGGATCCTGACAAAGATGACCACATTTGTCGGGGACCTTGAGTATTTGATGCATGCCAAGTTTCGTTGAATTCCAGCAAGTGGTTCCGAAGAAAAAGTTCAAACTGTGAAATGTTTACACCAATTATCCCACCCCCCTTTTTCTTGAAAGTCTTAAAAAATTCATAAAAAATCCAAAACATAAAATATTGAAAAATTTTCTTCGCAGTAGTATTTCTTACCATCAAAATGATCAAATTAAACCAAATTAATGCATCAATGTTTACTAAAAGAAAAAAATACCTCTTTTCTGCATTAAAACTACCAAGTACAAAAAAACGTCAAAAAAACGTCAAAAATTTGATTTCGGAACGGAACCAAAAATAACAACACTTCTTCACACATCCCTCTAGATCATTCCTATGCATTCGGTTTGTCTCTGTATGCCCCCGGTCTGAAGAAGAAGTTTGTCAAAGGAGGGTACCCTCTTTGACCTACTTTTGCCTGTGGTGGCGCCACCTGTTGATGAATCCGGACGAAAAACAACAACACTTGTAGGGGACCATGAGTACTACATGCTTATCAAGTTTCATCAAATTCTGTTCAGTGGTTCTGGAGAAGAAGTCGAAAATGTGAAAAGTTAACGACGGACGACGGACGACGGACGGACGACGGACGACGGACGACGGACGGTGATTGATCACAATAGCTCACTTGAGCCTTTGGCTCAGGTGAGCTAACAATACGTTTACATTCAAACTGTCTGTTGTAATTCGCCATATCAGGTAAATACTTTGACAATAGAAATTAATGTGAGGCATCAGGTAAGCATCTTAACTATACAGACATTTTTTCTTGAATTTTACTTTGTATGATAATGACAGATGCCTGAGCTATTTTCATGACAATAAGTCACATTTATATGTTTTTTTCTTTTTTTAAAGTTATAACATCACACCAAGATTACTTTACTAACACATCGACTAAATCTGTCCGATGTACATGTATCACACAGAATTTTATGCCTATGCAATAGACCCACTCAAAGCATTAATGGATCTTTCATGTTAGTCATGGTACAGGACTTAGTTTTTAATGTCTTGTTTGAAAGAAAGGCAACCAGCAAGTCACCATGAAGACTCGAACCCTTGACCATTCGGTCACAAGTCAAGCACTTTACTAAACTGTGCTATGCCAGCTCCTTAATTAATGTCATAAGTACTCACCTACCCTTTCACTACTACTGCCGAAACAGTGAAAGGATCTATTGATGCAATGGATAAAAAATATGGCAAAAATATATATTATACTTTTCTCAAAAGACCCTTCACAAAGAACCAGTGATTTTGTGACGGTTTTCTTGAATATATAGGTTCATTTGATAATGCTGATGACCCAGATTTTTAATTCGATAGGAAATTTTCTCAATGTAAAGAAATCTTGGTCTACCAAAACTTTTTTGACTGTTATTTCACAGTCCCTCGTCACTAGTAAATCTGAGTTTGTGAGAAAGCTTTAGTCCATCTATATACTATCCTTTCTGTTTGCTGGTGTGTAGTAAGGTTTTGATCTGTATCAACTGCACAATAATCATACTCTCTTGGGTATGTGTTTATCTTATAAGTTACATGGCAGTCTACAGTGTGTGACACATTATCAAATGTCAGTTCATAATTCATATACAAATTCAATGTAAGAGAGTCTTCTAAATGTAATAACTAATGTATATTTACATGTATATGTATAACATGATGTCCTTTAATATACTTCGAATATTAATTATACTCACGCTTAGTTTCTTCACTCTCAAATTAGATGTTTTCTCTCCCAAAACAAAACTGATGGCATCCATCAAATTGGACTTTCCTACGATAAATAAAAATCTTTACCAATAATTATTTAACACAAATAATTAGACCAAAAAAAAAAGTCTGTTCAGGATCTTATGCCCAAAAACATTTGGGGTGGTTGGTCGGATTTTTTTCTAAAAGAAATAAGGCTGCTACAGTTTTATTGTGACTGCAGGGCCCTAATTCAAGGGCCAACACACGTCATGGTGCACCCTCCTTACAATTTCCTTGTACTTTACAACAATTTCAAAAACCAGCACCATAGTTTAAAGAAAGACCATAAAAATTTGTTACTCAATGTTTGACAGCCTTCATCTGTCATATATAAAAGAAAATAAATGTATGAATTATGATGTATGTATTACATACAACGCACAACATACACAGTGTTTTAATTTTTTCAAAGGTGCACATATTTTTCCACTTGGGAATTTTTTGTCCCATTTGCATAATGCTAAAAGATCTATATTTGGGGAAAATCCCGACAAATTTGGGGAAAAATCAATGAAATTTCCATTGGGAAAGGGTCTTTACGGTTTAACAGACCTGATTTGAAGAAAAAAAAAACATTGATATGTTATGTTATTTTAGTGAAATATACATCAATTATTACTAATTATGCCTAGTAATAGATGTGTATTTCACCAAAATAACAAGTTTTCACATTTTCATTAAGTTTCATTTGCTTTATTCCATATTTCAGTAATTTTTATGGAACAAAATGAGACCTGGGGACAAATACATGTAACAGAATTATACATGTACATGTAAGCAGAAAACAGGGCTCGATATCAACATTTTCCCTTACTTGTCGCCATGAAATTTACTTGTCCAAATCTAAATTTTACTTTATGACAATTTGGGGCAGGATTTGGTGTAGTGGTTAAGCGCTTGGCTTGCGGCGCCGACGATCCGGGTTTCGATTCCCGGGTTGCGCCACTATGTTTAAGAGGTTGGTATCCTCCTGCTTCCATGTCGCGATATAACAGAAATATTGTTGAAAGCAACGTAAAACACCAATCAACCAACCAACCAACTTTATGACAATTGGTCAACAGTGTTCGAGAAATTTGTCAAAACTCCACTTACCAACGGGTAAGTGACTAACAGAAATCCACTTACCCAGGGTAATAATTTACAAAATCTGTAAATTTTGTGTATTAAAATGCATGTCATTGACTACAGAAGAGTATGACGCATTGATCTGCAATTTGTAGGACTGAAACCATAAACCTCCATCACGATATGATAATTATTCTGATACGTCAGTAGCGATACAATGATTTTTGATACGAAACAATATATACTTAAGTTAAGTAGAAAAACTTGGTCAAAAATGCCTGATCCAACTTTTTATCACGCCAATTACGTAGTTTTATAGAAATGTCATTAAGACAAGTACATTAACTTTTTCAAGTCAGCGGACATCCATCCTTTTTTATAGAATCAAGGTACATATAGTTAAATATAGAATACAATATAGTTAAATATATTGTATTAAAAAAAATAAACAGAAACTTGTATACTACATTTCATTTGCACGATTACCAGTAAATCATAAGATCTACATTTTGCATTACATAATATGTTAAAAATAATTTGTCTGACATCAGCTGAATTAATGTAGAGAAAATTTATAATGATATGCCTTGATTTCAAGTTTTAAAGTTCCATTTACATTTTTAAGAGATCTGCGTCTTTTTTATATTCAGAATTTCCTCTGATAAAATTAAAATGTTTTAAATAGCTGCTATATCACCATATTAAATACTTTCGATCGTTATAGGCCTAGTATTAATATGCTGTCATTGATGAAGTGTTAAAGAAATTGAAGACATTTGCTTATATCAAACTGTATTTAAAAGAGATAAAAATATTAATAAACAGTAAAGATTAGGCCGTCCTTCAAAATATATAGATTTGCGGTAACGCGACTCACCATTTTGGAGGTGAGTAGGTAGGTAGGGGAATTTTTTTTTTTTCCACAAATTCAAAAGACGGGTAGGGTTTTTTTTTTTTTATAAATGTCTGAATATATGCAATAACCATGAATTTAAGGAATAGGTAGATAATTACCTTAATATTTACATGAGGAGGTGTATATAGCAGTTGCTTGGCAATGTTGGATCACTGCAGTCCAACAGACAAAACGAAATGAAAAATTGAAAAGGCAACCAATCTGCCTTGTTATCTAGTCTGTTCTGACATACATGTACACAACTGGCTCTGATATGCAACAGACAAAGATCCCAGTAACAAGCTTTTTTTTTGCAGAATAGCTGTACAAAAGTATCAAGACTTCAAAGTACAACTACAGCCATCAACACCTGGTATTTAGCCTGTAGTCGAAGGCATAAAAGTGTGATAAACAAACTGACAAAGAGACCTTGTACCTATACATGTCAACTCGTAAAACTGATTTAAAACATGTCAAATTTCAAATTTTAATTCAATTAGTTTGTCAGAGACATTAATTGACATCAGTTCTTCTTTGGAAGGCGGCATATGGCTGTCTTGCCCTCATTCTTATCAAATTCGTTTATAATGCTAATATGATCGTAGGGACTAGGAGTAAATGTCTCTGCCCCCCATGACTTGGATAGTTTGATATGTACATACTTCTGAAAACTCTCGTTAACAGCATCTGGAATTTTGTCCGACACTTCTTCGGTGGTAATGACATACACGTCAAACCATGTGTCGGACGGTTTGAATTGCCTTATCGTATTAGCAACTAGTGTATCATTCCCTTTACTACCCTTTAAGTTAACTGTGACGGATAAAGTCATCATGGACACTGCCATCTTGCATCTGAGGCAGCTACTGTATAAAAAGAAAAAAAGGTTTCAAATTTTTGGAAAAGATAAATTTGGATCGAAAGTACGCACTGTGATTGGTCAGGTGTGTCGGTTAAAAAAAACATGGTTTAAAACAGGCGTAAAAAAAAATCTGAACAAAAACGGACCGAAAAATTTTTTGAGTCGACGCGATTTTGGTGAGTCGGTCGCGTTACCGCAAATCTAAATAATTTTAAGGATGGCCTTATACAATTAAATTATTGTACGTTGATCGTATAGCCGAGTCGAATCAAAATTGAGACAAATATATGGAACATGGCGGAATCGAAAGAAAATATCGAGTCGAATCGAAATCGTGATTAATTGTCTAAGCCCTAGCAATTTGTCGTCTATTGATCTCGAAACAGCGGTATTTTTACAAGCCAGTCAGGCTATTACACAATCAAATTTTAGTAGATCTAGCCTCGGGAAATTCTGGTAGCCTTGGGAGTCGGCCTAGTGAGTTTTCACGAATATTGGGTCTCCGCTGCCGCCAAGATGTAAGAGGTTTAAAGCTTTTCAGTTACCCGACCCGTTTTTTCACTTACCACAGGTGACGGGATTTCTTGAACAATGAGTCAATACTGAATTTCTATAAATACTGTAAGGAATAAAACAGAATTTAAACAATTTACTCATTCTATTTACTCAATAGAAATAACAACCAAATTGCCAAAAAGTGAACTTTGACCCCAATTTTATTTTTAAAAGTTGCCGACCTCACTTTGAGAATAAACTTCCTGATCGTTGTTCTCTCACTGCTTTCGACTTTAAATTTTAAAAAAAAAGATTACAATTCAGTTTCTTTTCAAAACTTGTTTACAGAAAATTCACTTGTACAATCAGACAAGAACTTAGCAAGATTCACTTGTCCATGAAAGGTGTTTAAATGTAATAGGGTCAAGTGGACAATTTATACTACTGCCGAATAATTTTATGGCCGATGAACTGCCCGTCGGCCGCAGTGTGGGCTGCCAGTTGGCGCTTGTGGATTTTCCTAATTCCATGCCAACTCTACTATAGGACACTTACATGTACCATTACAATTACATAAGAAAATTTCGTCAATCCACATTTTGAATACCCCTACATGTGTAACATAGTAGCCAGTAGCTGGTCTTAACTGACCAGTAGTGAAGATCCTATTCTCTAAGTCAGATTGGTCACATGACCCATTATGCGCTATATTAATTTTGGGGAATAGATCTCCGGATTTATCGTCGCTTTATACGAAAAATCTGATATTTTGAAATCTCATTTCAAACTGCAGTCATATTGATTTTAAAGAAGAATAGGGAGTTGAACTTCGTAGGATTCTTGAATGAATTTAGGCAGATTAATGACTCATATAGCTCTTGTGTTCAAAATATCATTCAGCAAAGTTGTATTATGGTTTATGACTTTATGATAAACACTGAGTTTATCCTCCAGGTCACCCTCACAATGTTTCGGAGATTATCTTCCTGTAGATCTTGGTGTGATGTCATGCCGACTTCCAGAATCACTATCTGGGGATTTTCAAGTATGTGGAAGTGATTCGATGAACAATGAAGGCTGAACACCTGGTCTCGATCCAGGGAACCCTGGATTTACAGTCCTGGCCGCTAACAAGTCATGAGCTAAGGAGACTCTGTAGCCAAGTCTTAAACCCGCTACACACACCTGTTTTCACCACATCCTTCTCCCCTTTAATTTTTTGGAGGAAGGCACACCTCTCCTGGTGTCTCCGAGACCTGTTCCGGCACACCTTACCCAAGGGAAAAGGTCACCAAACACTTGCCCCCATTGTACACCTTGTCGCCAGTGAAGTGATTCGATGTGCTAAAGAGACGTCCCAGTAGCCGAGTCTTAAACCCGCTACACACACCCGATTCCACCACAACATCTATCAACAGCTAGACCCTTTTAAAAAAATTTATGAGCATCAATAAGAGCTATTCAAAGACAACCGGCTACAAAAAATGTTTTGCAATTTAACCTATCAAAATTTCTATTCCACACTCATTAGATAATATACCTGATCCATTTGGCCCAATGATGGCTGTAAAGCGATCAAAGGGGCCGATTCTTAGTTGTCCTTTATAAGATTTAAAGTTGTCCAGATCTATGTATTTCAAAGTTCCAGGCATTTTTGTTGTTGTGATTACATAAATTTACAAACTGCTTAATGCATTTACGCATAAAATCTAAGACGCTCTAATTATCTTCTTAAATATCCCGGATCATTTGTTATTATTTACAAAATTCATTTAGCGGGAAAATGGCGGACATTCGGAGTGAATAGTGTATTCGATTTGAAACTATACCAAAGGGCAAAAATTTAATTATTTTATTGTTTTTAGTCAGTTTTATTTCAATTGTGAATCAGAATGTAAAAGCAATATTAAAAATATAAATATCATAATATATTTGATATTTTGTGCAAACAGCATAGTCAATTCATCCATCTCTTTTTCGTTCTCTGTTTTTCGCAGAGGTGTTCCATTCCAACTGCATTTTCTTTTTTCAAGTTTATTATAGATCAGTTTGGTGGACGATCAGAAATGGGTCCAATACATGACCAATATAAGAACACACAAAAAAATGAACAAAGAGACTCTTTTTTTTTTTTTTTTTTTTGGTTTGTTTGTTTGTTTGTTTGTTTGTTTTTTTATATGCAGTTCAACCGTCGATGATGATGATGATATTTCCCACATTCGTTATACTTGCAATAAAATCTATCTATCTATCTATCTATCTATCTATCTATCTATCTATCTATCTATCTATCTATCTATCTATCTATCTACCTATCTATCTATCTATCTATCTAGCTAGCTAGCTATCTATCTATACTAATCGCCCTCCAGGTGGAGTATTCAGAGTACTTTGTTATTCTGTATTATAGGAATTTGCCTTTCTCAATTAAGTCATTTATAGAAACGTTTGAGAAAATAGAAAGAAAACTGCTTAACAAATGAAATATATAACGATAATGCGGATACCCTTTTAAACTTTTCTGTGTCGTTTTATTTTAAGAAAACGTAGTCTGCTATATATCTTAAAATTAGTAAGTGTTGAAGTTATAAAAAAACTAATTTAAAACAACAGTTCCTTTCCAATATAGATCTAAGCATTTCGGAATGGTAAAGCAAGGTTATTGATTTGATTTGATCTGTTTTGATTTATCTTCTGGTCAGGTTATCGACATGAGATCTCGCATCTATTATAGAATAATACTTAGTCTCACAATGGATGATCTGTGCGTCTGTAGTTTTACGACGTTAATATGTGCATAACGATAAAGGATACATGTATATAGCTGCATTGGAATGACATCGGACAAATGATACACAAAAATACGCCAAAGAATTGAAAGTAAAACGATTAAAACTGTCGAACGCGTCACACACCATTCCATTAATACCGATGTACTTTTAAAAAGAAAAGTTTTCTAGAGCTCGAAGCCTCGGGTAACAGTTTCCCGGCAGCCTTCTCTACTACCGAGGGACAATAGTTTGACTGTTCCTCAAGTAGACATGAAATAACTGTTTTATTACTCAAATTGTGATTAATAATAGTCTTGTCAAGGACATGAGTCCTTGGTCTTGTAAAATCATCACATTTGTCCACGTTTGAAGTATTTACTACTAAATGTGTTACAATGAGAGACAGACAAGTCAAGATGTCTTTTATGGTAAGTGAAGATAACACGCATGTCTCTTGAGCGATGATAACGAAAATTCTTTCCGATGGCAACAGTTTGTCACGTGACAAATTAGTTTTTTAACCAGTTGCACAAACTGTTACCACTTAGAACATATCGCAAAATATTCATGAAACAGTCAAAATATGTAATAGTAATTCATTTAGTAGTGTGTGTAATAAAATTTTCTATTATACGTCGTAGCTTTCCTCTATGGACATTTTTGACACAGATAAGATTTATTTAACGTCAGCAACAAATCAACATTAGCTCTGTAGCGACACATATAGCGAAAATAAAACGTACGAAATTGAAAGAAAAATAGTCATTGAAATGCTCTCTCCATATATGCAAATACAAATAGTATAAGGTATATAAAGTCTTCTTGGCAACCTTAGATTTAATACAATGAAATTTTGTGCTATTTAGTAGCTATCTCCATTTGTGGTTAAAGGGAAATGTGTATTCCATAGTAATATAGTGTGAAAATTAAACTTTTCTTCATTTATCCTATTGTAGAATGCTCGTCTTGTTATCATAGTCCCTTCTTCATATCCAAATATCAGAATATCGAAAAGTCTTGTAACGGAATCAACTAATGATAGCTATCTACGATTTACTCCGTACCGACTTCCGGTTAACAACGGTGTAAACTTGACGACCGAATAGGCGAAGGGGAAACAAGCGAAAGACACATTAGTGTGTTCAGTTTTTAAGAACATTTATTTCATTCAAAATGTATAAGCTTGATCTCCCGATAGATTACAAGGAGGCGGCGGCGATTGAACGCCGCCGGGCCATGGAAGAACAAAGAAAATCAAGGATATTTAATGCAAAAGTTCGGACTATTGGGGTAAGTGATTCGGTTTTATTTGCTTATGTTACAGCAATATTTACGGTTGATGTATAGATAAATAACAAATCACATTCTTTGCAAGAAGTTGAATTTTCCGTAATTTCCAAACTATAATTTCCAAAATATTACAGTACAATTGAAAGAGCATCTTCAGAACCATAGTGGACGGAGGAATTCCAGTTTAGATCTAGTTAATAATTGTTGGCCTTTCACACTACCTGCTACAGCGTTTGAGATTCCTTTAACTCTTATTGGCTGGAAGTGTTTTGTGGACACCACTTTGACAGGAGGGCTTGGATTGTGAGGTCAAGGGGAAACCTAATTTCTGTTGAAACGGTCAAGCTAATACTTCACTACTAGTGCCACTGGTGGCACCAGGAAATTATGAGCCTACTGGTAGTGTAACAGTTACTGGTTTAGACCAGTGACCGGCTACTTAGTTATTTCGGCTTTTGAAACATGAATTTATGAGATTTTTTTTCTCGTGATTGTCCGCAATACATAGGATACTTAATATTACATATAAAGATTTCCAAAATTCATGTTTTGAATACCCTTAATAATGGGTCCATAGAATTACAGAAATCACCGAAATCCCCGTGTATTTACAGAAATCCCCGTAAAAAACACAGAAATCCCCGTAAAAAACACAGAAATCCCCATTACTTTATCAAAAATCACCGATATGTTAATAGATAGGACCATCATTCACCCTTATAGCAAGTTTCAGATATATTAAACAACAATTGATACACTTATAACCATTTTATTTTTTTTAATCTTAATGATCCACTACTGACGGCCATGTTAGATTGGAAGTATACATAACAGTAACGCAGTCAAAGATTATACAGTAGTATTAATTAATTCTATTTTCAAAATACTTTCAATAAATGGCAAATATATTTCACAAAGAGGCTTGTTATTGTTGAATTCAGTAAATGTACATGTATGTATTACATATTGGTGTCGCTTGTTACGGCGTTTGTTAATTTCAAACGTATATAATTAAATGACTTAGATAAAGTTGTACTTAATTGTCTTTGCTAGATTTTAACCTTATGATCGGTTTATGTTAATTTACAAGTATGAACATTTTATACAGTTTATAATATAAAGTATAACAAAACTCTGACACTGTTATGTATACTTCCAATCCAACATGGCCGCCAGTAGTGGATCATTAAAGTTAAAAAAATAAAATGGTTATAAGTCTATCAATTGTTGTTTAATATATCTGAAACTTGCTATAAGGGTGAATGGTGGTCCTATCTATTTACATATCGGTGATTTTGATAAAGTAATGGGGATTTCTGTGTTTTTTTGCAGGGATTTCTGTAAATACACAGGTATTTCGGTGATTTCTGTAATTCTATGGACCGTTTAATAATGTAGTAGCTGGTCTTAGCCGGGGGCTGCTGCTTTGCCAGTACCGTTTCAATAGAAATTAAAGGGAGGAATGTGTCAGACTGAAATACTGGCACTGAATCAGCTAGAATGGTACCATATAATGTATACACTAAATCATATACTGCCATTTGGGTTTATTCAAATGACACATTTTTTTTACTTACCTGACAATTTTGTGTACCGAAAAAAAGGGCATTTAGCCCAAAGAATCTGCATACTAGATGTGGGATTTGGGTTTGATCCTAGAATGTCCATCAGTTTTTCACCCTACTTGTTACATTCCAATACCAACAATAGTTAATACCTTTTCACCATCTTACATTATCACCTAAGCTCTTTTGTTAATGATGACAAAATTTTCTGCTCATTGTTAAGATGCATGTTTATTTTGAGAGAACCAGAACCATATAAAATTAATACTGATAAATGTGTAGTAATTTAATGGAGATAAGAAAGACAGTGGGTATTGATAGTATGACTTTGTAAATTTATGCGATGTTACTGTTTCACATTAAGGAGCAAATTCCTTTTAAAAAGCAGAGATAAATGTGACATGGAATGGATATGACACTGAATGATGATATTGTACAGTTAATTATTGTAACAGATTTTAATATTTATAAACATTTATATTTTCTAACATTTTCCTCTCTTTTTAGGTTGACATGCAGGCTATTGAACAACAAGTTCAAGATAAAAAGCAGCAAGAAGATTATGAGCATAAAAGAGAATTAGCTTTTGGTGTGTACTTTAATTACAATATCCCATATTCTTAAGTGACTACAGTTCAAATTAAAAATAAGAAATTCTAGGTACATTAATTTCAAGTTTCATTTCTTTGCTTTGGTACAAGTGAATATTTCTGTGAGAAAATTTCTTTCTTCAGGAATTAGTGTATGTAACTGTATTCAGTTGAAATTCTGGTATCATGATTTTCATTAATTATACCTCCCGCAAATGAAGTTTGAGGGTATATTGGAATCACCTTGTTATGATGGTACTGTATTGTTCCATCTCTAGAGAATTAAAAACTGTTATTAAGTTTTTTATTACATATTTATTACATATGATTAGTGCATAATGAACTCATAGACAGGTAATTGTATCTTTGATAAAATAGTAACAAATTTAGAGTTTGTTTAGATTATTTGATCTTCAGTGATTTGAAATCATAATTTTCAAAACTGCCTTATTGCTATTATGATGAAATGAGGTTTTAATGATCTAAAGGTAAATATATGACATTTTGAATTCTGAAACATTTTCAGCATCCCTGTTAAATCTTATATGTCAATTAAAATTTGTGGATTTCTTTCAGCTGCGGATGCCATTAGAAATGATAAAATTGCTCAGTTACTAGAAAAAAGACAAGAAATGGATGAAAGAGAATTGAACAGAGCTTTAAATGAATTCCGTAGCATGCACCAACAACCAGATAGTAGGAGAGAGTTTGATTTATATGATCCAGATTACCTGAAAAAAGATAAACCAGCTCGAGTGAGTGATGACGATCCAAGATGTGGAGTGTCTAGCATCCAAAAGTTTGAAGGTAATTTTCATTTAAACTTTTTTTCTAAAAGTATGGAAAATAAATAAATAAAAAAAAAGATTACATGTAGTATGATTAGTAAGATTAGCATTCTTAGTATGGCATGATTTAAGATTTGATACATCACTGTATTGATACCTGTATATATCAATATAGATGTTTATTGAAAAATAGGAAAATTAGATGTTCTATAATTAGTTATTATGTTGAAGATGACAAAACTTTTAAGATATTACTTTCTTTTTAGGTGAAGATCTAAATAGTAAAGCAAGAAGGAAGTATCAACAAGAGCAACTGAGAGAATGGTCTACAGAACAGAAAGCTGAGAGGGACCAGGCTGAACGTAACCAGAAACAAGCGGACAGACTATATGAGCTAAAAATGCGGGAGTTAGATCAGAGAGCAATGGAGCTACAAAAAGCAGAGGAAGATTGTAGAAGAGCCATCAATGAAGCTACATCTGATTATAATAATGCTCTGGTAGGCAGACTTTACAGTTTCTTTTTTTAATGCTAGCAATGTTATTGATTATTGATCATCATTGCAACCTTCAGCCAACTGCTTGTTATTTTCATTTTGAGTGACAACTCTTAATTCTAAGCTCAGTTTATTGAATATAAGTGGTTAGTAATTAGCACATTAATTCATTTCTACATTTCTCATTCATATAGGCCAGAGAAAAGAATGAGAAAGAAAGATTACAGAAACAACAGGAACTTGATGATAACATGACTGAGATTGCCAATCATGTGTTTGGAGATGTTCTCACAGAGAATCCTGCTGTGGCCCAGAGTGCATTTGGACCTCATCGTGTGATCCCTGATAGGTGGAAAGGAATGACACCTGCACAGATAGAGGAGATCAGACGCCAACAAGATTTACAGAGGAAAGAAAAGGAGGTACTGAAATAATATTGTCATGTTATGATTTGTCCAAACTACAGTAGTATTAAAAAAAATCTTATTTAAGAATACATATTATATTTGAAGATTTAAAGTTCTTTGAATTTGTTAAATTCTCACTTAAAAACATGTTTTTGAAAATTGTATACCAGCATTTAGATTAAATAATAACTTGTCATATCATCTTATAATATTTAAAAAATATACATAAAACAAAATTAACACAAGCCATAATATTCTTCAATAAAGATATTTGAATTAATTGAAAATTTCATACAGATAATGCCCAGTTTTTGTTTTTGACACATATTTTCCTTTTTTAGCGTCAAGAGCAAGAAGACAGATTGCGTCAAGCCGAATGGGAACGTCAACAAAATGCGAATGCTCGTGCTGGTTTATTATTAGAACGTGAAATGGAAAGAAAGCGACGTGATCTTGAAAGAACACAGGCAGAAGAGAACAGACGATTGGCGAAAGAACAAAAGTCACATCAAGATTTCCTTGATAAGGAAGTTTATACTAACCCACCAACTGCCGCTTACTATATGCAGTTCAACACAAGCACACGATGAGGAAAAAATGTTTCATATGTTGTTGATTTTTCTTTTTTAAGGATTCAGAATGCTTGTTCCCAATGTACAGGCTGTATGAATATTATACACTTCAAGTTTGGCAGGATTATAGGTTATGAAATAGTGAAATTCAATTCAGTGCCTGTATGTTAATGTCTGTTATTGGGAACTAAAGTGTACGTTGAAAGTATTACTATGGAGATGCTACATTATACTTTAGTTATTATATTAATGTAAGATGAAAGTAAGAAAATTATCTTATATACTGATAATATCATACAATGCTATGTATAAGATATACATTGATGTAATGAAATATTACCAATGTATTTATATTGTATTAAATGTAATTCAAATTTGATCTGTCAAAGAATGGCTAATAAGTTTATAATAGAATGATTGGGTCCTATAAAAATGATATCATGTGAGTTTCCTGTATTATGAAAAACCTTTGTTTATGTAATATGTCTAAATATTTGGCTGTATCACTTCATATGTTTATACTTGTGTTCCTTCTGTCATTGTTGTAATATAGGAGCTACAGCTAGATCCAATTTGTTTTTACACAAGGAATTCTATTGTTTTCCATTTCTTAATTCACACAGCAATATCAACTGTGATATTGTGTATTGATGTCATATAGATTAATATATACATGAATAAAATAACAATAAAAGAACCACTTTAAATGTTGTATTGGTTTAATTGTGCATTTTCAATAAAGTAATATTCTTTTCTCCAGTTAAGTCAGAAGAGTATAAGAAAACATTGCCATACACTAATATTAAGGGCAATGTTTGCATGCTAGATAGTGATCGTGTGTCTCATTGGTCTATGTGTTCAGTACTTAATTGGAAGATCCTTAGCTTGCCTCTTATTGAACCCACAGGAGTTTCCTGTTTTATCAACAAGGTACTTATTTTCACTGTTTTGATCTACTTGGGTATGGATTGATAAAAATTTCAGCTGAAAAATTGTAAAAACCTGCAATGGGTTAGTGCATTGCCTAGGGAGAGACTCTCATCCAAGTCTCAGATAGGGTAGAATCTTTATGTGTAGCATAAGAATTTAAATTTTGATGTTGCTATCCATACAGTTTTCACTCATGGACAATTTCATAAGTACTCTTATATGCATTATTAGTCATTCACAACCATAACTGTTGATTCCATATTAGAATTTTTGTCAAGTTGATTAAAAGTGTAAAAATTACTCTTTTTTTATTTAACAACTGACATTTTAAAAGAAATTTCAAGACTTTTATAGGTTTTCGTATTTTGGAGTTTTGTTTCTAAACTTTTAGCATTTTCATAATACATGTACAACAATCATACTTTATGCTAATTTATACATAAAATAACTATCTAAGGCTTCCTATAAATTAGAATTTACACAATAATGAACTCAGTATAATAATTTTCCATTTACTTTACATTATAAGGAAAGGTTTAAACTTCAAATGCAAAGGTATTTTCCCCCTTTCCTCTTTTCATTTGATAATGTTGTCTCTCTCGGATCTTAGATCACTCACTCATAATAAATTCTGCATGGAAAAAATAATTACCTACATAATACTCTTACTGATCCTGATTGTGACTTCATCTTGGACTTGTTGCCATTTAGTATAAAAAGAAATACAAATAGAGATAAGTTAAATATATTATTGGTCGTACATATTTCTGTTGGACATGCATGTCTTGTTCTGAGATGAAACCAGGGCCAAAAAAAAAAAAAAAAAAATTAAGAAAAATATAAATATTGTTCTCCAATAAAACAGACGTCTTACCCTCTCCGGCCCGTGTTTTAATTTACTGCACAGCACTTTCTTTGGTTTCAATCTAAATCAGTATTCTTGAAAAGGAAAATCGCCAAAGACATTTATTTGATCTGTGATCTACATAAGCAGTATTAATCAAGAATAACAACAGGAAAAACTGTGACCTTGAGCATTTTCACATGACCTTGGGTCAAGGTGATGTGAAACCTTTGGATCAACAACATACTGAAATATGAAAAAGATGGATGTACGGTATAAAAAGATATAGCGCGGACACGATCTGTGACAGGTGGGCAGACACACAGACAGATGGACGGACACACAGACAGACGGACGCGGACAAACACGCGGACGACAATGACAAAACTAATATATTTCCTCCCGGGACGGGGGGGAGACAATCACATGGACTTAAAAGCGACGTAACGTTATGAAACTTCACGGTATGTGGAATTAGAACTGGATCAAACCGTAATGTTAATATGTTTGCATGAATTACATGTACGCCCCTGATTTTCATTGGATCTATTTTGTGATAACTTCGTATCGCATCATTATATGATCCAACTGCCCACATTTTTTTTAAGCAAAATTGTGTATGGTGGTGGTGTCGGGGATGTATCTAGAATTTTGTGATACTATCCGCATTAAATTATTATGTTTTTTTTTTTTTTTTACCTCAAAGCTTACCTGTTGACCCTTGATCTCCGAAGGAAACTAAAATTATCTAGGGGGTTTTAGATGCGTGTTTTGTGATTGTAAACGTATATACTGCAACTGAAAGATTTTTTGGTGACTTTATATATATATATATAACTTAGTCTCGTTTGCTATGCCTGTGTGTGGCCAGTTTTGTTGTCTATTGGCGTACTCCCGTTTGCTATGCCTGTCCACAACGAGTTTTGTGTCGTCTATGGGTATAGTCCCGTTTGCTATACCTGTCTATTCATGAAGTTCGCCCATTTTGCTATGCCTGTACATGGGGTTTTGTTGTCAATTTATGTTTGCCATGCATGTCCATGACGAGTTTTGTTGTCGATTTATGGGTATAATTCCAGTTTGATATTCATGTCCATGGCGAATTTTGTTGTCTATTTATAAGCTTAGTTCCGGTTGCCTGTCCGTGACGAGTTCTGTTGTCTATTTATGGGTATAAGTCCAGTTTGATATTCATGCCCATGGCGAATTTTGTTGTCTATTTACAAGCTTAGTTCCGGTTGACTGTCCGTGAGGAGTTTTGTTGTCTTTTTATGGGTATAAGTCCAGTTTGATATTCAGGTCCATGGCGAATTTTGTTGTCTATTTATAAGCTTAGTTCCGGTTGCCTGTCCGTGACGTGTTATGTTGTCTATTTACGAACCTCGTTCTGTTTTGCTGTATGCAAGTCCAAGGCGAGTTTTGTTGTCTGTTTATAAGCTTAGTTCCGGTTGCCTGTCCGTGACAAGTTCTGTTGTCTATTTATGGGTATAAGACCAGTTTGATATTCATGTCCATGTTGAGTTTTGTTGTCTATTTATAAGCTTAGTTCCGGTTGCCTGTCCGTGACGAGTTCTGTTGTCTATTTATGGGTATTAGTCCTGTTTGATATTCATGTCCATGTTGAGTTCTGTTGTCTATTTATAAGCTTAGTTCCGGTTGCCTGTCCGTGACGAGTTCTGCTGTCCTACTTGCTTTGCCTGTGGGTGGCGTGATTGTCATATTGCTCAGTCAGATTGTTTACTTTTGTAAAAAAATAGACCCTTTCACGTTAAGTTACGTTTTCCATGAAATTTTGATATTGATTGTCTCTTATGTAATTTAGCGGGAACAGTGATGAATTTGCCACCAAAACATTAGTCCCGCAGTTAACATGGAAAACACGAACTTTTAAAGTTTGCTTCTGGAGATGTTAATAATAAGAAATGATGCGAGTTACTGCCCTTTGCCAACTGATGTACACGAATTTGATATGTCTTACAAATATTTGTTCAGTTAAACGTTTAGGTTTTATGAATGAATACTACATCAAACACTTTCAACAGCACGTTCTAGATTTTCATGTCATCTGTTGTATAACGTATTTGTAAATTACTTCTTTGTCAACACAGACTGGCACTATCAGCATTATAGAGGGCCCGACCGGATTATAGCTGATCGAAAACCAACAAAACCGCAGTTAATTGACAAATACATTGCGGAATAACTGAATAAACTGGAGTCTAACAGGAGCTGGTACCTATGTATTTGCAGACTATTAACAAATGTGGTACAAACAGAATTTCTAAAATGATTAAGAGAATTTGGGTCAATGTTAGCAAATATACCAAATGTCTGTGAATCTAGTCTGATTATATAGACTCGGGTAACAGGAAGAGAATGGGAATGTTTGTATTAAAATATTATATTTATGTTTGAAATTATAACGAATTGACCAATATTTGACGACGAGCTGGTGGGATCGTCGCGCACTTTTTAACATTATTCTTACAACTTCATTTCCTTTTAATCACCTTTTTTTGTGGTATATATAAAGTACATGCATATACATCGTATATCCGAAATATCGAACCGGTTGCGATGACCCCATTCATTAATATTTAGTGTCAAATTACAGATAAATACTTGGCCAATAATTTAGTTTTAATATGTCGTAACTCTTTCTGGTTAGATTTAAACTTCACACTTATTTCGAAAAATAACAGGGAGTTTTGATGAGGACTTTATAATGTAAATATTTAGAGTGATATTTGGAGGCAAGTTATTTGTGAAATCGAACAATACCATTAGCAGAGAGATGTCCAACGTTTAAATTACAATACCACTACGTGCAATGTATAACAATTATTGACTCATTTCTATTTTACATGTACATGTATACCTCATTCATTCAATGTATTTCTTCTAATAGATTTCCGTGCATTTCTTTTCAAAGTGGCATGTATGTTCTAAATGACGTCACATCGAACGTCTACTTCATGCTGACGTAACTATAGGAAAAAGTTCCTGTTCGAATTAAAATCTTCGGTATTTACAATACGCATTCCTGTATTGTTAACGATACGACAAAGAACACAGAATAAATCAGCATCTTCTGCTGACAAGTAACCCCCGTCATCACATTTATGTATATGACAGAAGAAGGTAAAGCTGTCTAAAATGAAAAGCAAAACTACAAGAAAGCACGTTACTGATTGTAGAGTGATAAAGAGGCACAGCGTTTAACACAGACTTGGGAGATGATAGGTTAGGTTGGTTGGTTGGTTGATTGGTGTTTTACGTCGCTTTCAGCAATATTTCAATTATATCGCGACACGGAAGGAGGAGGTTACCAACCTCTTAAACATAGTGGCGGAACCCGGAAATCGAACCCGGATCGTCGGCGCCGCAAGGTGAGAGGTTAGGACATACAGAAAAAAAGGATACTATTCACAATAGAGGTATATACATGTTCATTATTTACTTATTACTTTTTATTTCTCTGTACTTACATAGTTTCAAAATACAAAAAAAGGTATCCTGCAGGCGTTAAATGTGTTTGTTCACAAGTTCAGTAGCCTATAATATCATCAAAAGAGCCAAGATACGGCTTTTTTCTCAGCTATATGATTTTTGTCTACATCTTGAGGTATTTATCTGGTTAACACCCCTGCAAGCGTTTAAGTACATACTTTACACCTGATAGTATTTATCCCTGCTCTACTTCAACAAGGAATCATCAAAATAGATATCCGTTTCCACATTGTTTAAGCAAAACTTTCGTTCATCAACACTTTAAATATATAAATATTTAGACCCCTCTAGGCAAATGTACGCCATCTCCGGCCATCTTACTTGAACCAGAACCATAAGCCTAATTACCCGGTAAGCAACAATAGAGTGTCGCACTCAGCGGGAGTACGTCGTATTATAAAGGGCGAACATAAGAACAAAGAGACTCTTACTGTACCGAGCCAAGATATGATATACATTCCCACAATGCACCACGGAATTGCCTTCAGCCTTTGAAGATAGACTGGAGTTACCTGCTCTTGCTTGCTATCGCTGCGCGTAGATATTTTAAGATCTAGACAGGCATTGCCAGTCTACCTTTGAAGAGAGACCAGGGTTGAAAGCAATAGATTCCATATAAAATACACTGGGGGCCAAATAAGGACAGTGTACCGTTGGGGAACTGATGGTCGCGCATTTAAGATTTTATCGAATTTATAAAAACATCATCAGCAGCAAATCGAAAATATAGGGCTTTCAAAGCCCTTGTCATCTTCATAGATTAGAAAGTGACAGACGCGGATTGAGACTTTAAAAAACACAAAGTTAAAAGTACACCAAGATAACAAAAAATCGTCGAGGCGATTGGTCCTCTCTTCAGGACACAATAATTATACACACACTCACACACATACACACATGCCTTTACACACACATACACACACACACGCACACATACACATAAGCTAACTATACAAATCACTAAACTAAGTAAAACTAAATACACATGTATAAATACAGGAACCTCCTACAACCTTTTTTTGCAGTGACCTTGGTTGATCCGACATTATTGAATAGCAAACATTGATGTGATATTTCTTTGTGCTTATATACATGGCATATTTGATGTATATATAATAATTTTTGCGTTGACAATATGCCGAGTAATCATAGTATCATAGGATTCCGTGTTACCGCTCTTTATGTAAGTTCCCTTCCTCGCATAAATCCGGATAAAAAGAACCTTTTTTTCTAGGTCGTTGTATAACTTACTGTAGTTTAATTTGCCGAACATTTTCGTACCCAAACAAAATTACAAGTGCAGATACAGACCTTTAGCGGCTATAGTTAGAGACTTTATTTTCACTTATTATTCGCATGAAACCGTGTGCTTTTACATAAATAACATAGAGAATTTAAATCTATCAGCCCAAAATGGACTGACCGCCTTTCATCCCATCGTCTGAAATGTGAAGGTCAGATCATTTGTTGTTATAGTGACAAAGCCTTCCTGCTTGTCACTTTTTGACTGTTGATTCAAGGCTTCACCGTCAGATAAACAAGACACATATCATAAACAAGTAGAACATGGGGGGTCATAAGTTTGTCATTGAGGGTGCAGATGAAATAAAATACCTGTAATCTTATTATAAAATATGTAACTGAGAAACATAAAATTAAACTACGCATATAATTTATTGTTAACCTTTATTGTCCTTGATACCTCGTTATGATATAACAGAATTTAACAAACATCAAAGATAACGCATGAGTTACAACAACTTGAAATTAACTTTCATGCGGACGTATATACCTGTATTCTCATTCGTGTTTTATGAGAGCGAAAGTATGATTAAATCTAAAACATAACCCCTCCAACAGCAACTCCCAATCGAAATAAATAAATAAATAAATAACACCCCAATTAAAACCCCCAAATAGATAAATAATAAATAAATAAATCCCCCAAAACCCAACATACAAAACAAAAACACCAACAAACAAACACCCCCCCCCCAAATAAATAACCCTAACCCCCCTAAAACCACATAAACAAAAACACAAACACAGTGTCCAATAAATTAAAAAAAAATACTTGTAATTAATAAATAAAGCTTAAGATAAAATAATAAACCAACATGCAGACATCCGGGTATCAATTCTCAGGTTGCGCCACACCACTAAAGGAATTGACCAACATAAGCAAAGTTACGTTTGGAGTACTCATATTGTTGTCCGAGATGTAAAACCCATAGAACTGAACTGACATAGGAAGTCACTGTTGTTATCCCACAGTGGTACTTATAGCAACGTACATAGGGTAGAATTCAAAGGGCATCTGGAAATCAGGTCAAACTAAGTGCATGGGAGGAGGCAGCTTCTCCTGATTGGTTTGGGGACTCCGCCACAAATGCCCAAAATATGCAGATGATATATAATTCCCAATACTACATGTATAAGATAACTGTGTATTATCTGTTTATGATATGCATTGTCTCGCTTCCCCACGGAAGATTTGAAGTCACTTTATGGTTTTCTGAAAGCTCTTGAAAAAAATAAAAAAAAAATGCCGTAAAATGAGTTATGTTAACACATTGGCAATCAGAGCGTTTACGAGTTTCACGGCAAAACACAGTGTAACACACGGCAAAACAAAGTGTAACAAAAATCAGCAATTTAGTATAGAAGAGACGCCATGACTCTTATGTTTTGTTCATATTCTCATATTGTTCATATTTGGTAATCTTAACGCATATTATCTATTTAATTCAATGGTATTGTACATAAGACTGGGGAAAACTCCACATTGACTCCATATAAATCTTTTTGACCGTTTGAGATGTTGGAACATACCATAACTAAACACATGGATAATTCTGCAAAGGTTGAGACAATAAAGGAAACCATTCCGTAGAGTGACCGGGACATCCCCGCCAAGTGTCTAAGACTGGCAGCCTCTACGGCCTATTCTATAGATCTGTCATGAATTGCCTATGATACACTAATGTCGTCATTGTATTGTATAGTGCTTATAAATACACGGGTATATAGAGGGCATACAGTGGGTGTACGGACGCTTATCTTTTGTAATGTGATAATTCACCAAGTAGGTATCAAATAGTGACAAGTAGTCAATGACGGAGAAACTCAGTACGGCTTTTTATCCTCAGATTGTTTATTTTCGTCCTAAATTGAAAACATACCTCAAAATATCGTACTTGATTCATGTAGGTGGGTAGTGTGTTTTTCACATTCTACTTCCACTATGCAACACTAACTACAGTTTACTTTGATACTTCTATAAACTCGATTATCTGCATTGCTTATGGCGATTTTACATAGACATGTACGTGAACAGTGCAAGGATATAGAATTTCTGGAAATGTTGTATATTTACTTATGTATACGTGAACTCATGCCGTAAATCACAAAATAACAAAACACCCTGTTTGGTAACAAATGATATTCAAATCATAAATCATCATAAAAAAGGTTTGTATGGTATGTGAATGAAGGGGGTAATCAGATAATCTTAATTAGCCCAGACCCCATGATAGATATGTATCTTCTGTTGGCTAGCCAAGTCCACCAATTATTATTCCACAGGCAGATCTCAGTTTTATTAAAAAGCAAAAATGCATAGATGACACGATGACAAAATATACTCAACAAATCAATGTGCGACTGTATACAGCTGCAATTGGAAGTAACAATATAAAGTAGCCTAAAGGTTCTAGAGGTCTACAACACGGTTTTAATCAACATTGATTATTCATGATAATACCTTACGATATCCACTCTACAACAGAAGCATGCGCGACAAAGCAAGTATGCCAGTGTTGGAATAGCCTTCCTTATCATACATTTCCTATAGTGACCTTGAATTGCAATCACACAAAGGAACATAATGAATCTTCTCCAGAAATTGGTACCCACGTGAGAAAGTTTATATCAAGGTCACTTGCTGGACAGATTTCACGCAAAGACACAACGACATAATAAACAAGATAATAAATCACATCTCTCATTATGGCCAAATTTTGGACACTAAAACCTCAAATTAATGTTACTGTAAGATCTCACTTTTTTTCGACCACAACTGCAAATATTTCAATTTATTTTATTTTGTAGTGATTTACTGTGTGCACTCGACAGCGTGTTAATTGATTCAAACGATTCCTTCCTTGTCATGTAAATCAAGTATTATGGTTTTCCTTGTGGTCACTCTTGATCACGTGTAAAGTTAAGTCCACTAGTAGGCAGAAAGGTATCAGAAAATCTGACAGCTTAAGATATGTCCTTGAAGGGACTTGTCTGGAATGCAGGACGGCCATACATAGCAATCATATATATATATAGATCAAAGTTTATTAGGATTATACTTACTTTGTATATTCTAAATACAAATGAATAAGAAACAAATGATATTTTATACAGTTGGTGATCGGTATACTTGTTTATCAATATATCAATAATATCAATAAGTTTGGACATCCAAGGTTACTTTTGAACATGCGTCTAATAAAAGCAGCAAATGTCTCTGTCATATGCTTTGTATTATGTAAATATCTTCATCTACATTCATTATTCTAATGGCACGGCATATGCCTAGCCATAATTATTTTCCGTTCAAGAATCTTCGAATCCTTCGAGCGACCATTTTGATTATACCTTTTTTGGTTGGAATTTTATTAGATTTTGTGTCCTAAAATGGCATTATGTCCTACAATTCATGTTTATTGTAAAAATCAAGTGAAATTACCATTAATTTTCATCGTGACTTCTGGCTCCACTACATGTAATTTAGTTAACTCTACCTACAGTATCACGGTGGGTATGTCTGGTCGACAGGAGATGTTTACTCCACCATGGCATCTTATACAACATTCAGTTCTTCAAGAAGTTTCATTGATTGGCCTCTTTCCCAAATGTTACACAGTACCGTGCAGCATTCCTAGCTTACAATGCTTGCTCTCTGAGCCGTTTACTTACTGGACCTTTAATATTCAGTGAACACATGGATAATACATGTGACATGTTATGAAACCAATTGACAAGGTTGGTTGGTGTATATTGTTATACTTCCTTATGCAGGGTATGTGGTTATAGACCTCTTTGTATTTATTTATTATTATAGAAATCAATCATTTCCAAACAATTTGCGATTTGTATGTAAATATATTGTTGATATTCTTTCGATATTTCAATATTCATTGGTTTTGGGGAAAACATTTTAGTGGCATTGTATAATTACTTTATCATCGTCTGTAGAACTGTTTCACGTCCTCGCCAGTATAAACAATTGCATGTCACCTGGGTACATGCACCTGGTGGATGTGATGTCATTAAACTTAAGTAGGTAAAGAACATGTGCGGAATCTTTATGGCTTGGTGACTCGATGATCTGTAGCTGTCATAAATCCAATATATTAATATAGTGTCTCCTATAACCTTACTTAACTGGTATGATGGACAATTCAAGGGGTCCAAACGGGGAGGTATTGTCCTGGTGAGGGTAAAATCCATCATAACGTTGACAATATGCTAAGGTGTGAACACTGTGGAACAGTTGAACTGTCTGAAGGAGGGAAATGTGTATGATGAAGTCATTACCAAATCCCTGTTCCCCATAGATCCGTAGATATTGTAGGTAATAAAAGTAAGAATTGGAATAAAGTCATTTAAACAATCTACATTCTTCAAATTCTTGTAGATGTAAAAACAATAATATAAATCTGAAGTTTTGTCTTAAAAGTGTTAATCATACGATGAGTCAGTTTTATTACTTTTTACGATCTGATAAATTAATGTGTAATAAAATGAAAAAAAAAAAACAATAAAAGTTAAAAGGTTTTAATTAATAATATAGATTTGATTGCAAATTCATTAAATCTAAATACATTAGGACGGTTTAAATAATATTGAAGAATGAACATCTTTATTATGTCACAGACAAAGGAGCAATTAAATACCATTTTCTATTTCAGAATTCTCTTATATCAGCTGAATTCATTTATCATTATGTTATTCTGATACTGAAAATATATGTGTATTTTGTCGCTTGTTATATCTGGCGGATGTAATATACCAACAGGAGATGCTCACTCCTGTAGTAAAGAAGACCGCACCGCCAGTTGTGTTTTGGGATTATGCTTTTCTCTATGAAATGAATAAGGACATGAAATTGTATTTTGATTTCATGGTAGAAGTAAAAACTTGACTTAAAATAAAATTAGCATAGGTCCATAGTAATATGATCTTTAAAATATCGGGTCGTTATAATTGACGACACAGGAATGCCAGTCAAGACCTCGAGGGAGTGCAAGAGTATCCCTCAAAACTTGATTGAGTATAAGTGTAAGTACCGAGTAAAGAGATATGAGGACTGTAGAATTGCGTTTTAAAAGCAGCTAATTCTGGTGTTTTGTTCCTATATAAACATAAAAGCGATAAAACTTGAAGTTTTGTCTTAAAGATTTACTATATTTGTGTATCGTTGTTTGTTTCAACACTTACACATTTACAAACTGAAATAAAGATAAGATGGACAAAGTATATAACCTTGTTTGCACCACATGAACTTGCTAAAGTCTGAAATTTCTACACAACCAAATACTTAATCTGACCAATCAACATCTTGTTTAATAATGAGAGTTGTTCGGTTGAGAAATTGCTTTCAAATATGGTTGGACCGCATTTCTTTTAAAACAACGTGTATCAGGTACAAAGTTCTTGAGATTCAAGTAGAATATCTAGGAAGTTTGCATTTTTGAGACCTGGTATTTAACAGATAAGAACACATAGGTTTGCGCGGAGATAAAACTATCTACTTCAGTGTCCGGTTTATATTTAGTATTGTGTCATTTTGATATTATCAGTATTAATTTTTTTCTAATAATTTCATCAGACACGTTAAAATTGGCAAAAAATATAAATTTCTTATTATAAAAATTTAGATTTATACAAGTCTTGTTAGGGCACACGTGACCTCGTTTTTTGTATATTACAATGAATGAACACCTTTACATAGACCCATTCACTATTACTGCAGGACAAAAAAAATCCCAACAAAAAAGAATGAGAACGAAATGATAGTAATAAAATAAAGTAAAAATTACTGATGAAGACATTCATTATTCATAGAAGTATAAGAATTGTCAACACCCCCCCCCCCCCCCAATAACAAATTAACACAGTTTACCAAGATATAATCCATATGCTGGGTAAACACTTAGACACATGCTGAGTAAACACTTAGACACATTCTGAGTAAACACTTAGACACAGGCTGAGTAAACACTTAGACACATGCTGAGTAAACACTTGACACATGCTGAGTAAACACTCAGACACATGCTGAGTAAACACTTAGACACATGCTGGGTAACACTTAGACACATGCTGAGTTAGCACTTAGACAGAGAGACTACTTGAAATTTTCAGTGCAATAGTTGAATTATTAATGTCGGCAATACAATTATACACACAGAAATGTAAACGTACTGATAAATGATTTGATATAACATAAAACATACATCTATATACACAACGATATTTTCTCAAAAAGTCTTTTCAGCAAGGCTGGAGTAACTATCAGACATAGTCAATGTAGGACGCCTACGGGAGAAGAGTAGGCCACAGGCCTCGCTCATAAATTATAATATCGGCTTGGTCAACTGATATTCCAATCCCTAGTGTACTTAATACTTAGACAGAAAACCCACTCTTTTTATGAATGGGACACTAAAGTAAGGATATAGTAAATAAACTTAAAATTGCTCCATATTTAAACGTCAGATATTGCAAAACAAATTTGAAAATGAATTCTGTGTCAACATAGACTGGCTCAATTTCGTTCGACAGAAACTCTCAGAGAACCATGTTTCTTTTGCTGGATTGTATTCACGATAAAGAATAAATAAAGTAAAAATAATAAACTTAAATCCATGTTTACAGGGTTGTGGCTTTAAATAGGTTTCATGACATTTTAAGATAACGGCCATTACTCCATTCTATTCCATTCAGTTCTCTTCTCAGTAAGAATATCAATGTATTAAAAAACAGGAGAGTTAGCAACCAAAGAAATCAGATAATTGGTACAATACTTACATTGTTTCTATTCATAATTAAAATCATATCACCAGTATACATAGTATGTAATTGTTATCTCTCATGTATAACAAACACAGTTTGACTCCTGGTGAACAGTCTTCAAGATGACATTGAATGCTTTACTATAGATGTACTGTGTGTTGTCTCAGAAAGGCGATAAAATATCCGGAGGACGATTTAAAACTGTAAATTATACAATGGATTGGCCAATCTCTTGTAATTTGTGTACTCATTTTCGCGAGATTCTCATTTTCGTGGTCGTTTTCGTTTGTGTGGTCCTTTGTGTGTTAATTTATAGCCAATGTAAAACAAAGACATTCAATACGTGTACAGGACAGAGATAAAATACTCTTAGTCATCAATGCGCTTCTGTGTTTTAAAGTTCTGTATCATGCGCTAAAATAAGTGTATTATTTTCATTTAATATTGAGCGGTCAACGTTATAGAATATCAGATGGCTGATGTTTTTGAATATCTGATGCTCGATGTCACTGAATATCAGATAATCGATTTTATTGAATATCAGATGGCCGATGTCATTAAATATCATATGTCCGATGTCACTGAATATCAGATGTCCGATGTCACTGAATATCAGATGGACGATATCTCTGAATATCAGATGGACGATATCACTGAATATAAGACGGCCGATGTTTCTGAATATCAGATGATCAATGTTATTGACATAGACCATATGTTTCACCACAATACCCGCAAATCCAGTGTACCATTTGGGCGTTTTGCTAAATTACATTCATTTATCATTGGGGAGATACATTGGTAAGTTTCTTTCCTTGATTTATTTCAGAAGGACATATGTATCCAAGGCATTTTCATATATTGAGCACTTTCAAGTCGAAAAAAGGGTACATCAGTTATATCTCTTGAGTTTACTGCATTGTTCTTTAACCTCTATATAGACCTACTGATATTTTAGGACTGTTGATCAGCTTTACTGATAAAGGTTTTACAGCCGAATACATATACGATACATATTGTTAAATTTGCCTCATAAGTCTCTATATGTTTGAATAATCCGATATTTGTAAAGCTAATACAATTTTACCCCAAACTTTTTTTTCAAATTCTGAAATATTCGGATACAAAACGTTTATCTCCAATATTTTGCAATACCTTTTTGACAAGTTCGTATAAGATATTTCAGGATATTTGAGAATTACATATTACTTCTTAGTTTTCAAAAGCAATGCCATCATTTCGCTTTTATTATTTTGGTTAAAGTGGTTTGTTGGTGACATGAGAAGAATTACATGTGTATACATTAGCTTATTGTAGACAGTCAGTGAACCCCTTTATCTAAATCTTTTGTTTATTTACATGTTCCATGCTTTTATATCAACCTCCTATATTTACACCTTGCTATTCTTTTAGTTTCATTCCCGACACCTGTATAAAGAAAGCAGAGCCTGATAAAGAATGAAACAGTATATATTTCATATAAATCATGCTAGGCCACTGTCCTATAAAGCTTTCTCCGGTGTAAAGTTTTAGGTAGCTTAAAGAAAATATTGACCATTTTATTAAGGCAATGACCCTATGTCAAAGATGCAATTTAACATTTGTGATGTCTTTTGTCATATACAATGATTCGGAAATAATAACTAAAAGCATTGATAGGTTGGTACCTGACATTTCATTAAGGAATTTTATTGTGTCAATAAAGTATTTCTAGTCATTTAAGGACGATAGTGACATACACTAATGCCAGACAAGTATATCGCTACAAACTCTCTATTTCTGCATCCACTTTGATATCCTTGTCTATATTCGGATATTCACAGTGGATGTTGGTAGCCAAATAGGAGATGTTAACCACTCTCGGGCACCTGGTTTCCTTTCACTGTGGTAAATTATAGTGACAGCACTAAGTGCTATACTCTCTGACCCTAAACACATTTTATATCAGCAACGAGTGAGTTTGGAAAATCATCGATATCATCAAAAATATTAACGGTCACTTTATCGAAATACAGGTCGCAAGTACGATGTACAAAGCGTTTTATTATTGCTAGATGTGGCCAAATCGTGAATCTCGGTATATTCGTTAAATTATAAGGTTAGTGTCTGAAATCTTCCCATACCAACACAATATCGATCTAGGAAAGAGGTGGATCTAAGGACTCAGAATCTCCGAGCATTCTATTATACCAGTTACTTTCATATCTTACTCTTCGTTATTTTGAATAATTTAATTTTTTATAAAACAAGAAATTTGATTAGCCGTTGAAAGCATATTATAGCTTCATAAATTGGTTTGGTCGGTTGCTGGGAGCAACCAGCTATGCGGATGTTTTCCTCCACTCTTGTTGGTTTATTTTCATTTGCAGACCTTTTTTTATAATCCGCTTTGCGGAGTGTAAAGTGGGCACTGCCTCAAACCATATTATATCTCAATAAATTGCTAAATTGTAAAAGTTAATCCTCAAATATGATTAAGGAATCGCACATGACAGGCATGGCTGATCAACAACTTCCCTTATATCTTACTACACCATCAGAGTTATAATCCGTGTTGCCGCTTACTGTATTCGACGTCAGTTTAAGGAACTTTTGACAAGTTTAATTCATCATATATATTACCATATATGAAGTCATATCATTATATTATATTGAATCCAATTAGATTATTTAAAACACACATTTTAATATTGTATAGATGTTTTATCAATAATAGGTTTTTGTATACGATGTTAATTATGTATATTACAATAACTGAAATAAATCAACAACCCCCAAATCACTTCGTAATGATAATGTAGTTCATTTATCTTCTATTGTACGATACATTAAGATGTATCCACCAGTTGATGTAGGGTCGAAGAGGAGTAAACTAAGAGCTACATTGGCAGTGCAAAATAGATTGAAATAAAATTACGTTTTAAATATCCAGAAGTGGTGTTAAAGGTACATCAGCATAATTTTCTATTCTTGTGAAGTCTTCCTTGAACTTCAGATCACATGCCATGTTTGTTGTACTTCATCTCTATCTACATTAGCACGTGATCAATGAGATTCCACTCTCACCCTCTGTTTCTAGATACCACGTCGTCCTTTTCACATTTATCTGGCATATATAGGAAGCATTCACACATCAAGAGATAAAACACCAAACGATGTACGCAGGCAAATAAGGTGTCCTACGAGATGTACTTAAAAAGTCTCCCCCTTTTTGTATAACAAAAAGCAACGGAAAATACAATAGTACATAGAAAGAGTTTGACACGGACACTCCAGAGTAGCTGCCTTATTGATGTTATTTATAAAACTTTTGAATGTACCTTAATGTTGATTGAATATCATATTCAAAATCAAATGGAACGATGATAATAAAATACAACAAATTTATTTCCTGATATCGTGCTTTTATCAATGTGTATAATAAATTGTATAATGATATAATATGGTAAAAACAAACACACCAATCTCTACCAGAGGGCGCCCTAAAATTCGTATCTCCCTCTGTTGTCGGCTAATTTACAGGAATGTTGTAAAACGCTTAATATTACCATATTTCCACTCAATATACCAAATCAAAAGACCGAAAGTGGACTTGTTTTTCTTTGTTTTGCCTAATGAAAGCTGTTAAACGAATCACTATCAGGAACTATTTTTTCTTTCATTTTCGTGTGCTTTACTTTTACTTTATGTGTTAACAATGGCCATGAAATATAGCAAAAATTATGAGACCTCTACAGAACTGATGGAGAAGCTGAGAGAAGCATTTGCATATAGTATACATGTCTCTGGTCTAGACGACAACAGAGAGAAACGTGAACTTTAGAGCGCCCTCTGGTAGAGATTGCAAACACACACGTGATGAAATGTACCTAAATATACATCATTCTTACGAACAATGATACTACAGCAAATATCCATGCATGTATATACATGTATAATGAAATAAAGATATAATGAAAGAATTCAAGATCCTTACATTCAATAAATTAGTACACGTTTAAATGCCTTACATACAGGGAAAAAACTAAATGAGTCAACATTCGTACATGTATTTATCATAATGAAATAATTCAACGCTCCAACATAGAATGAAATATTGTATTATGCTCATTAGAACGAAATCATTCAATATTCTCACACAATGAATCAAATTCTTAACGAATCGAATCAACATTCGATATATAAAATAAACAGACTTTAAAAAACACGAGTCAACGTTCGAATAAACACTTGAATGAAAAAAAAACTATACCGAAATGGATCAACTTTCTTACATGTAATCACAAATTGTATATGATATCATAACGTCATATTTTCACGTATTATGAAGTATTTTGCGGTGATAATGAAACAATACGTAGATCTAGGTAATAGTTTCACAAATGTTTCGCAGTACTTCACGGAGTTGGTTGCAACAATGCGTACGTTTGCAAGACGTTGCTGATGACGTGACAGGTATTTGCGTAACTAGAGCATCAGTGCGCTGCTGCATTGAACATCTAGGGTATCGAGAGTTACAAAGTATTGGCGTTGCAACTTTCATCTTCTTAAAATGATGTGTGACTTGCTGTATTCAGTCCTTTTGTGAGTGTGGTGGATACACAGAATTTTGTCGATGAATTCTTGATTGTTCTGATACATTGAAAACTCCATTAACCAAAGCCTATTTCTCTCCTTCAGTGTAAATAAGCCTTCTTTGAATGTCACATGATTAGGGTTCGTGACGTCACGGAGGTCTGATTGTGTGGAAACGAGGAGTACAGGGTTCCTAGGGGCCACCTGTTGTATCAATGGTAACCAAAAATTATTCACATTGTCAAAGGATTCCCTGTCTATTGCACTGTAACACACGATGATTATCTGCTGTTCATTTTGTATGGGTAGGTAAGAGATTTCATTCTGAAAAGAACATATATGCTGTTCAATACAAAAGAAATAATTCCATTTCTCACAAACAGGAAAGAATAATGATATTTTCAATTTATATATCTAAAATATATTTCAAATGATTCTTTACACATATGTCATGGTTAAATTATCATCTTTGACAATGTAGTCTTAAAATTGGAAATTCACCTTTATATAGGACAATATAGATGAGTTCAACGGAGAGAACTTGAAGTATCTTACCTCCATGGAAAGGTCCGTAAATAAACAGAATGTTTTCTGCTGGTTCTTCCCAGTAATATACCCTGTATAATAGTCCAGGAAGACAGTGGTCTCGTAGTGCTTGGACAAGGGTATGCCAAGTAAGGACTTTATCAGACACGTTTTGCCTATCATCGCGTCACCGACGACCAGACATTTCACACTTGTATCTGTCCTATCCATTAATATATCGTTTCCTTTTAATATCATTTTCTGTATTTTTCGTTGTATTCTTCGGATTTGCTGAAGCATTTTACATAACTGCTGTTTAGAGCGCACTGAGTAGGTATTTATACACGTACTCTTCAATGAAATGGACATCAGCCAATCGCGTGAAGGGGTAAGCACCCGGGTAGATTGACTTTACTCATGACCCTTTAAGGTCACCCTCGAAGGCTTGTAAATAACTGTAAACATTCCTGTGTGGACGCAAGCGAAAGTTTATCTATAGAATAATTTCTAATATTGCACACTAAAACACAAACTATAAGTATATTTATATATGATTTATTTTCAATCATGCTAATATGAACAAAAAATCAGAAGAGATTTTTTTCTCAAGATGAATTTATTTTTCAAAAAGTGTATTATTTCGAACATTATTATATATGTTTAAGTACATAATCGTAAATTGGACAAATCAGGGGTGGGTGAATGGATATTGAGTTTAACTAGTACGTTGACGTAAGTTTCAGGTTTACTGAATCAATTATCATATTGTATGTAAGTTCTGCCTATAATGTACAGTTATAACTCGGTTGAAGGCAGACTGGACACTTTGCAGAGTAGCAGAGTAGAACTTATACTTATTCCAATCCTCTGTGTATAATTTGAATGTTTTAAATCAAGAGACTATATACAAAAAGTGATGTTTCTCTTAGAGCACTCGAATCATTACAAACAAAGTGCTCATTTTGGGTTTTTTAAATTTTGTATTGGTACTGTTTATTTTTTTTTTTTAGGTTTTTTTTTGTTTTTGTTTTGTTTTCGTTTTCGGTTTTTGTTTTTGTTTTATATTTTTATTAATGTATTTATTTATTTATTCATTTATTTTTAAAATTCTATTTAAGTACAATAAAATTGATAATATGTACTGGCTCTTGTAACAGCAAAATGCGACTTTATATATGCAGGAATATCGTGTGTGTGTGTGTGTGTGTGTGTGTGTGTGTGTGTGTGTGTGTGTGTGTGTGTGTGTGACAGAGAGACAGAGACAGACAGAGAGAGAGAGAGAGAGAGAGAGAGAGAGAGAGTTGTAGAACATGAATGAGTCGTGCGGGGAAAGGTCATGGTAGCATGACTATGTGAATCGTTAATTATTTATTATCATAAACCGACCGAACTGACCTGTGAGAATTTCATATAAATTTCAGACATACTTTTCATACCTAGATAACATATCGATATCTGTATTTCCCCACCGCGTTGTTATGATAAGTAGATTCCGGTTTGCACTCTACGTTATACACCCCTTCACTATGTATACCCCTCACCACCGTGATAAACCTGTCGCTCTGTCCACCCGAGTTATATCAACTATATAAACGGCGATTTATGGGCAGATAAAATCCTTGTTGCAGTGAATAAATAAGCATAATAATCTATTTTAAGAGTGTGTATTGTGTGTAACAGTGAGATATCATGATGACTCGTCGTCTGTAGCGAGTATCTGTTGGTGCATTTCTCCCGTAAATAACCGCTATCATGTTACGTTTGATATTTACATTGTGATTCAGGAAAATCTAAAACTCCTTTATGAAATAAAGTAGTATTTATTTTCAAAGTACTATGAAAGTGTATAAAAGGATGGTATCAATATCAAATATGTTTATAATTGTAATTAATATTTATACTTTACAACGCTGAAATATTTGACACTTATAAACAAGACTATCAAGAACGGGTGGGTGGGGGTCGGTCAGTCGGTTTCAAGTAAACATTATATAAAGCACGGCCGCGACACAAACTTACAAAAGATTCAAAATAAACATGTACTTACAAAACTAGGCTTCAGTGGCTACTGCAGCTATTTAGGTCCGAAATCACAAGGTGGTTAAGTACACTATATATCGTTGCGTTGGAGCTCTCATCTTTCTTATACCTGGATTCGAATACCATCCGGGACAGATGGGAAAGACTGTCAGTGTACCTGCTGAAATTCAGAGATTTCCTCTGGCTATACTAGATTTCTCCACCACAAATCACTGAGCACCAACGTGAAGGTGATGATCTTGATGTGGCAGTATCCTCCACCACAAATCACTGACCACCACCATAAAGGAGATATCATCCTATGTGGCAGTATCTTCCACCACTAATCACTGACCACCACCATATATTTGATATCATCTTGTGTGGCAGTATCCTCCACCACGAATCACTGACCACCATCATATAAGAGGTATCATCTTGGTGTTGCAGTATCCTCCACCACTAATCACCGACCACCACCATATATGTGATGTCATCTTTGTGCGACGGTATCCACCACCTCTTAACATTTCCTTCCATCATATAATTGGTAAAATTATCCTTGTGTGGCAGCATCCTCCACCACTAATCACTGAACACCATCATGTAGCAGATATCATCTTGGTGTAGCAATATCCTCCACCACTAGTCACCGACCACCACCATACAGGAGATATCATCCTGTTGTGGCACCATCCTCCACCACAAATCACAGGGCACCACCATATAAGAGATATCCTGGTGTGGTAGTTAGTAGAGAGAGGGTGATTGGGGGAGGGGGAAGTGGCGTCGAGGAAAGTGAAATGCAATAATTGCTTTACAACATTATATAATTACATTTATTACAAAATACACGTAGCTTGAATTACCGGTACTCATGGGGCGGATTCAGGGGTCAGGAGGTCGCTAAAGGTCCCCTACGAGTCTATGATAAAGGCATTCACTAGCTGATTACGATATATAATTCCATTGTATGAAAAAGCATTTTTCAGCAATTTTGTCCAGCGTAATGGGCTCGAGGCTAGATTGACGGAACAAAGAAATTCATACAAGAACTCTGGATTAGTGTATTCATGCACCGAGAGACAATGCAGAAGTTTGATGTCAAAATCAAGTATTGAGATCAAGCATATTGTACTTTTAGATATGAATTAATTTTAACTTTTTTTCTGTAAAGTTAAATGACTAGATGCAAGTTAAACCAAGAAGGATAACTCTCATAAATTTGTTCTTCCTGTTCAGTTCGAAACACAAAACACTTTCACGAGAACAGAGACATTCACAACTTTCTTGAGTTTTCACAGAGTTATCTTTCCTTAGCCCTTACTATCATTTTCACTTAGGAACAGACGTCAATATACATGTACGTTGTAAAAAGCGTAAATTTGTAACAAGTATATGTGCGAGATTTCGTGTCTCTCCCCACTCCGACCACGTGGTAAGTCATTTCAGATGTAAGCTAACACAGACAAAGGTACAGTGTACTTATTTTCGCGATTTCCCATATATCACACACCTATACATTCAGAACTACTTAGTAATTTACGCTGCTACACAGGCACAAGTAAAAAGGTAAAGTTCCGAATGACAACTATAATGTAAAAGAGAAATATATTTATGATAAAAATATTTACACTTAATTTTAATTGGCTCTTGGAAGTGACCTATTTTATCCTCTATCTTGTTACTGATCCAAAATCATTCAAGTGATTAATTGGTATCATAATTGGTGTAATTATCACAGTAATACGACATCCAATGCGACATTACTGCGATGTACTGGCATAAAAAAGAGTTCCAAAATATTGTCTTTGCTGGGGTATAGATATCAAAACAATATTATTTTCAGTTTCACTCTGTTTTATTTTCTACATAAATTGCTAACAAACAATATTTAAACAATAAAACTGATAACTGTCGGTTAATGGAAGTCTCGCAAAAAAAAAAAAAAAATAATAAAAAAAAAAAATAATAAAAATAAAAATAAATAAATTAAAGATTTAAGAAGAAGAAAAAAAAGAAAACTTCTGAATTATACGCTAGGTGTAATTATGCGATGTTCTATAGCCTGTTCTATCTTCATCGACTCCAAGATTATTAAATTTACTTTATAAAAGTAAATGATTCCAGAGATATCTAAACTAGAGTCATGTGAATGTCTCTAGTTATCTAAACTAGAGTCGTGTGAATGTCTCTAGTTATCTACCAAGAATGGCAAGAGTGTAGAGGAAGTTCTGTTCACTTATCATCAAAAACAATACTTAGTGCCTTGTGGAGAATTCACTGTACATAACACATTTCATTTCTTCCTCCTCAAGATCTAGACCAAGAAATGATATTACTGTTCCTATATGTTCTTCCCGTTCGCACATATCCGTAGCTGCGGGATGAACTAGCCTCTGGTGGAAAAGCGTGAGAGTAGGTATATTTGGAGGAACGGTACAATCCGATACCGGTTGATTCCCTGTTTGAAACTGGATAGACAAAATAATGCATATTTCTACTAAATTTATTTATTCCTACACTTATAACATATATATCAAATCACAATTCACAAATATATAATTCCGATATAAATTAATGATACATGTACACATCTATTTTCTTTAAATGGTAAAGAGTTAATAGAGGTGATGACGTACAGGAACACTGATTGTCACGTGACACTGCGTTTACATATACCATTTCATATTTTGTGTATTAGAGGAAATGAAACACAGCAGATGTATGTGGATTGGTTTCAGTTGGAAAATTCTTTCAAGAACTACTATTTACAAATCAAACGAAACAAAATTATAACAGGGGAACTACTAAAACTAAAGTAAACAACACCCTGTATGTACAACGACTAATACTGAGGTTGGTAAGATATCCGTTTTGCGAAAACATTAAAAACTTCACGCAAAGTTGTAAAATTAAGGGGGAGATAAATCGAGTATGGCATATGAATCCTTAAAAATCTTTAATGAGAATTAAGGCTTGGGGCAATCGTTATAGTACATTGTACAAGTAGATTACTCCGAAGTTTCTATTGAGAAATATTTACATCATTTGCATTCTTCTTTGATAAAAATATTTATATCGAAGAAACTGCGGACTAAGGTTTTCAAAGTTCGATACTCTCTTTAATTCCTTCAATATCAAATCATCCCTGGCTCCTTACAAACACAAAATACACACAACATTGTATTATGACAAAAATAATCTTCCCAAGATCATTACAGATAACAACGGCATAAATATATAACACAAAATTGAATAATAAATGTTAGGTTCTTGAGCACTTTTCATGTTCGTGGAGCATTTCCCATTCCTAACACAGATCTATAAGCCCCTATATTCACCTTGCCGACTGTAAAAAAGAAAACATGGAACAGTTGACATGGAAAAAGACAAAAATTAAATAAAAATTACAAGGAAAATTCATTAGAAATAGTCATACTATTATATTAATCTTGACGAAAACAGAAAGTACGTACGGTATTATGTTTTGATTTAAGATAAAAAGAAAACTATTGTATTTATTTAGAAGTATACATTTATTTAATAAATTCAGTTTGAGTACAACATTTGACGCTCTTATCACGTGACTCACAATCACGTCCTTGGGGCATTTCCAATGCCTAAAACTGTCTTATATGATCCCATGCCATATTTTCCAACTGAAAAATACAAATCGTGTTATTCGTTAGTAAGCAATGAGGCAGATATTAGAACAATGCGCAGCAGAAACTGTAGTGAGTTCCGTTCAGATACTTGTGCGAGTTTCTGACAATTCGAACACATGCATGCTGGTATTAGTTGTTTACCATCACCATTTCTGACATTCAACCAGGTCGACTTCGTGTGAAAAAGCAAACAGTAACATTAAGCATGTTTGTTGTTGTTTCAGTGCTTGAGAACAATTTCATTTTGAAATCGCCATTTACAAGAATAAGAAATTACCATACGGGTTTTTTTGCGCATTTCTATCCACATTGAAGCATAAATGAAACACTCTCTGACCTTAAGTTATCATTTACATTTAGTGGTAGTGTTGATGTTTGCTTTTTCTAAGTGTTCACTCTACTCATGAACCATTTCTTGTTTTGATATTTTGAGTCAGTATTTTGCGCAGTCTTTATTTTTGAAAACAGGAATTCCTCAAAATAGCTCACCAACAATTGTTCATGAGAGTGATTTGAAGCTCTTTGTTGAAGTAATCTGAAACTTCCGACTCCCACATAAAACTTGGGTCTCAATTCTTAACATTGAGGGAATCGAAATTCGAAACTATTTCTACTCACACAGGCTAAGATTGTTATTTCTAAACATGCCTCCCAGCACGTTTCCATATCAAAAATACTACACGAAGTTGATAAGGATTTCATATTTCAAAGTCCGAATTTTGTCCGCTCCCTAACTAGGAAAATAGAAAATCTCAACCAGTCGTATTGGAAGACTTATGTATTTAAAGTAAATTCCAATTTGACTTAAAAAGAAGAAATTTGAAGAAAGAAGTAAGTGAACATCGCTTGCTACAAATTTTCATCAAATATTTAATATGTGTGCATGATACATAAATATTGTGGTATATACTGGCACCCACTCGACAGAAAGTCATGTATGGATATCATGTGGACTTGTTAGGTGTCAACTTGACAGAACATCATGTCGATATAACATCTAGCAAGTAGGTACTATACTATGTGAGTTAAAATATTTCTACTTTTTCGATTCTTGACGATTCTTCCTATGATAAACATTCAGACTCAAGTTTTACGTTTGGTTCTGAACTGTGAACTAATGATAAGGTATTGTAAATCTGTAGTGTAAAAGTGGGACAGAGGTGGGGAAGGAGACCGGCATTTCTGGTAATCTGGATATGAGTCTATTAAGCTCCTCGTATCCATTAATATGATACATGTAGCATGCATAAATACATTACACCAGCAGGGAACAGTTTTACTACAGAACTTACGACAAGTCGTCAAATTTAGCGGTACATTCAACGTGTAGTTTACAAAAAATGTATCAGCCTTAGTATTTTTTATGAACACCATGAATTATTTTAGGATTTCCGACTACAACGTTGTTTTTAAGAAGTAGTTAGTACTGAGAATACGATTTGTCGTAAGCTACTGAAAAAGTAAAACAGGTCCTGATTCCATAACCCTCTTCAGTGTAGAGTCCACGAAGATATTGCATGTAACTCATTGTGTTGCGTACTTAACTCACATTTGAATAAAGTCTTACATTCTTTTTTGAAGTCGACGTAGCTCAGTGGATGAGGTGCTCGGCTCGTGTAACAATATTTTTTAGTTCTTAATGTTTTGCTTAACTTCATGGACTCTACTAATTTTATGTCAAAGAACAACAACATTGACCTTTTACCCACTACATTGTACAACTTAAGTAACACAACAATGAATTATTACATTAAAGTACCATGCTCCGCTAATCCATCTCCTATTAACTTTGCATTATCTAAATAGCAGTAACAACAACAACAACAACAACAACAACAACAACAAATACTACTAAAATAACAATTGGAATCCAATACATGTCATCTTGACTGATAAGTTTTTGTAGATAATTATTTATTTGATAACAAAATTCTTAACCACAGGAAACGTCTTCATCTTTGAATAGGAGAAGCGGAAACTGCAAAACTGATTAATGCTATCAAAATATTCTTGCTACGTTAATTCATGTTTGGCCAGGGGAAAGAGGAGTTGCAGGGAAAATACGTGTATAGTATAAATACTCTGTTTCTTACTAGGTCAAATTGAAAAAGTCAAGGTTTCTTACGTAAATAACAAACTACAACGTCAGAAACTTGGCAGTAAAACTCTCAGTGAGAGAAAAATAAACAAATAAAATAATAATAATAATAATAATAATAATAATAATAATAATAATAATAATAATAATAATAATAATAAACAAGAAATCGAAATCGGGGTTTTCTTCAGTTATGCGTCCCTTATCAAAATAGTTTTTATCGAAAATCTGAAGTAAGGCTATTCTGTTTTTGCCAGAAAGGTCTTTATTAAATCATGTCCAAGATGACGTATATCGATTCCCTTGTACTAAATCCTTTTCCGGATAAATAACTCTTGTAGAGAAGTGGCACATTCCACAACAGCAATGCAGAACTACTTACATTTGGTAGGCTTTGGTCTCTCTATCAACCAGTAGCGGAATCCTTCCTTCGCTCGCTCGTGAAACGAGTTGGTCAGCATACCTCTACTTAAATTCATTCGTGGCCGTGTATACATATAATTTCCAGGTGGGTTTCCATGGAGACCATCTAAAACCAAGTCATCAAAATTTCGTTCTTTTAATGGTTTAAATCTATTCTTTTCGTAGTTTAGTTTAGCCATTTCACTGTCCCAAAATGAAGCTGACGCTGCAATGGATACAAATTGTAAGCCTGCGATCACAATTTCCGCACCATATTCAGGAAGTGTCAGATTTTCTGTAACTCCGAAGAGGCCAAAAGTATGCATCCAAAATCAGTTACCTTCAAGAGTTATCCCCAATATCCTTTATGTCGCTTTATTTTTAAAATATTTCCTCAAGTTCTTTTCTTTCAATTGAAAACCAAATCTTTCATTAGTATGCAGGAAAAAATAATTCAGTGTGATGAAGTTTAAATAAAAAAATTATATATACATATATATATATATATATATATATATATATATATATATATATATATATATATATATATATATATATATATATTTAATGAGACGACATCCTGTCCCCTTTTTAAACATATCAATTATCAATTACGGGCACCATTATGTATCATAAGTATATTCTTTTATAATTAGAACACAGAAATATAATATTCCTAGTTATAAAGAGAGACTGTAAAGATATTCCATGAACATGTAAACACTCTAAAAACAATTTTCAGTTCAATACTACTCCCATTACCATATTAGTACATCGCTATCTATATTATTTATCTATCAGTGACGAATGGAAGAAAAATTCTTACATCTTATATACTTAATTTAATTTTATAATTCAAGAAAGTCCCTGTCCTATATCTGACGCATATTTATAATAATTATTTAGAAGATATAAAATATTACTGGTCCAATGAACTCTCTTTGATTATATTTTGAGTTAGATATTATGACTCCTGGATCGGCCATTGTCTAATTACGTGTTAAAGGCTTCTTTTTCGTTTACAAGAAATTCATGATCAGGAAGTCTTAAACTACATACTGGTGACACAGGAGCCACTGGCGACACATGACCCAACAGTTACTGGCGAGAAAGGGCCTCACAATTACTGACAACACGGCCCACTGGAGACACAGGGCCCAACAATTACTGGCAACAAAGGACCTCACAATTACTGACAACACGGGGCCCACTGGCGACACAGGGCTCCACAGTTACTGGCAACAAAAGGCCTCACAATTGCTGACAAAACGGGGCCCACTGGCGACACAGGGACCAACAATTACTGGCGACAAAGGACCTCACAATTACTGACAACACGGGGCCCGCTGGCGACACAGGGCCTCACAATTACTGGCAACAAAAGTTACTGACAACACGGGGCCCACTGGCGACACAGGTCCCACAGTTACTGGCGACACAGGGCCTGACAGTTACTGACAATACGGGGCTAACTGGCGACACTGGCTCTACAGTTACTGACAACACAGGGCCCCACATTTACTGACGACACAGGGTCTCACAGTTACTGACAACACAGGACCTGACAGTTACTGACAATACGGGGCCAACTGGCGACACAGGCTCTACAGTTACTGACGACACAGGGTCTCACAGTTACTGACAACACAGGACCTGACAGTTACTGACAATACGGGGCCAACTGGCGACACAGGGTCTCACAGTTACTGACGACACAGGGTCTCACAGTTACTGACAACACGGGACCCACTGGCGACACATGTCCCACAGTTACTGACGACACAGGGCTTCACAGTTACTGACAACACGGGGCCAACTGGCGACACAGGATCCACAGTTACTGGCGACACAGGGCCCCATAGTTACTGGTGACAAAGGGACTCACAGTTACTGACAACACGGGACCCACTGGTGACACAGGGCCCCACACTTACTGACGACACAGGGCTTCACAGTTACTGACAACACGGGACCATCTGGCAACACAAGGCCCCACAGTTATTGGCGACAAAGGGACCCACAGTTATTGACGTCACAGGGCCTCACAATTACCAGAGATACAAAATGTGTCTTATGTATGAACTTTATACCTAGCGCCGAGCATAATTACTAATCAAGCCATGGGAGCCATTAATGAGACCAACCAATCTTTTACGCTAGGTATCGACTACAGCATTGTAGACTTATTTCACACTCTATTTATTATTCATTTCTATGCATACAATAAAGCAAATCGAGCTACATTTTTCTAACTCAAATCAATACATATATGTATCTATATGGGCAGTAAATAGCAAGACGAAGAAAACAAAAAGTCGATCATGGGACTAGAGGGAATATGAGAAAAATTGTAGTAAAGTTTATGAAGTGTAGATACACTACAAGAGTATCATTTATATATATATATTTGTCAAAGAAAATTTGTATAAATTATTTTAACCGTCTATCATTTATTGCATATCCTTCAAAAAGAAACAATAACGAAGTGTTCTATGACATATTTGTAAAATCCGTATTTTGTAGGGTAAAAAAATCACCTAAACTGAGATACTTCAGATGTTTCTTTCATTGCTAGAAACATAATTCTCTTAATTACGGGCGTGTTTATTGTATCTTTATTTTCTTCTTCGTCTCGAAATTATCTTAATTTTACGGATCAAACTGTGATACTAATCATAACACTGATTTGAATCAAGAACGATTTTCAAGTTTTATTTAAAAACTGAAATTAACGAAATAAATTAAACAGGGAACAGACAACAAACAAGATGCGCATGCTTACAAATTTGTACCCACCACCACAGCGACTTTTAACTACCAACGTTTTCTCAAACTTGAAATCAAATATACATCTTCAAAGATTTTTTTATGAAAAAGGGAAGTAAATCGTATTATTAATTAGTTCGCTAAAATGCTATCTTGACTAGTCTACGTTACAATCCCTCTGCGCAAAGCGAATCAGAAATAAAGCAAAAAGGAAGTGACATGATACGACTTAAGGCAGTCCACTCTTACGCGGACAGTAACAACAATGAAATGGCTAAACACGTCTACAAAGCAGGCAGTACAATCATTATTAAGAATTCAACGTTTATAGCTTTCTGATTAATATACGTATAGCAAGAAGTTAATTCTATTGATATTAATACACATATTAATATTCTGAAAACGAAGACATATTCTGAATATGAAATTCCTTACTCCGACATAATATTTTTGTTCAATTATACACAAACATGAGACACAAAACTACATCACTGAAAACAATAAAATTACAAGTCATGTTTGAAACCAATTAGCTAGAAATAGTAAATGAAAACACCACACAATGTGGGATGAGCTCTAACTCATTGTGGAACAGGCTTGGTGCAGCATTTAAGTGCATGGCTTATTGTGGGACAGATCTGGTGCAGCGTATAGATCAAAGCCTAGTAATTCCATTTCCCATAGGGTCCTATGTTAAATTACCAACTTCCAGCAAGATTTACACAACATCCTACATTTTAGCTATATATAATCCACATATCAAAATGTTTGGCAGACCCTCCTCTATCAGAATTTTAACAGTTTACCATAGGTTATCCACCTTAATTTCGAGAAAATCATGCTGGAAGGGGGATACCCCCCAAAATTGGCCAAAATTCAAATGTAAACAACCACCCCTTTTTAGGTCATTAAATCTTTACATTAGCGAAATGAGATAAAAATTCATGATTTTACAGCAGAATCAATCTTTATTTATAGATAGTTTAATAATTTCATCCAATCACAGATCCTGGTACATTGAAATAGTAGTCCCTCTCTCCCTATACCACATCAGCTAATTACGACTCCCGTTAATTACTGTTCTTTGACCTATAAGCGCCTGGTTTATTTTTGGACAGACTTGTTGCAGCGTTTATGCACTTGGCTTGTGGGGCGAACTTGATGCAGAGTTTAAGTGCTTGCAATTGGCTTATGTGGGACAGATTTGTTGCAGCATTTAAGTACATGGCTTATTGTGGGACAGATTTGGTGCAGCATTTAAACGCTGGGTTTATTGTGAGACAGATTTGGTGCAGCATTTAAGCACTTGGCTTATTGTGGGACAGATTTGGTGCAGCATTTAAGCACTTGGCTTACTGTGGGACAGATTTGGTGCAGCATTTCAGCACTTGGCTTATTGTGGGACAGATTTGGTGCAGCATTTAAGCACTTGGCTTATTGTGGGACAGATTTGGTGCAGCATTTAAACGCTGGGTTTATTGTGGGACAGATTTGATGCAGCAGTTATGCACTTGGCTTATTGTGGGACAGATTTGGTGCAGCATTTAAGCAGCTGGCCTACTGTGGGACAGATTTAATGCAGTATTGAAACAGTTGGCTTATTGTGGGACAGATTTGATGCAGCATTCAAGCGCTGGGCTTATTTTGGAGCAGAATTGGAGTACCGTTTAAGCGTTTGGCTTGTGGGACGAAATTTGTACTGCGTGTAAGCAGTTTTGTGGTACAAACCTGGTGCGTGCAGCGTTTAAGCGCTTGGCATATTGTGGAGCAGATTTGGTGTATCGTTTAAGCACTTTGATTGTTGGACAAACTTAGTGCTGGGTTCTAACGTTTGGCTTAATGTAAAACAGACTTGTTGCAGCGTTTTAGCACTTGGATTGTTTTTTGCAGCCGACTTGGGTCGACTGTATGCTTATCACGTCTCTAGCTGATTTTTAACATTATTAAATACCATGTTCTAATCAAAATTTCAATATCAATAAATAAAGTAACACTGAAACAAAAAGAAGTTTCATTCAGATAGAATAGAATCTGGATAAGTATGTCCATTGTTATTACAAACTGTATTTCATGCCGTTCTCTTTCGTGTTTTATTTCCAAACTTTTTATGTGTACTTATGCTTCAGATTTCTTAATGTTACAGATTAGTGAATAAGGCTATGTTGCTCCAGTGTTAGATCTACTCACGTGCGTTGGGTAATGTGACAGATCGTGTGGCATCTAAATGATCACATGACCTCTAAGTGATCACGTGACAACGAACTAAACTGAGTAATACTTACAATCTTCCTGCTCACAAGACTCACGAACAGGTCCAGCGGACCCGAAACGAACTCGTGCATTACCTGTCTGGAAAATAAACATGATTAAGCTAAATAAACAGACTCGTTCATTACCTGCCTGTAAAATAAACATGATTAAACTAAAAAAAATTATCATTCTTTTTTTCAAAATGTATATCAATTCGAAAGTATTGAGAGAGAGTGCAAATTAATACCCTTCGCGCAAAAGGAAGTATTCACAACGGAGAATTGGTGTAGTATAATAAAATGGACGAATACATGTGGTAGCTATAAACAAGACAATCAGGGGAAAAAGCTACTTGTGACAGTTCCATTAAAGCAAAGTACACCTATATACAAATAATTTTGTTATTGCAATAGAAACTGATTATAACGGGATCCAGGTATCATCTCTAGACACAGAGTCCGGCTACAACTTCGGGGAGACAACTCCGGGGCATGCCAAGATGGGGCTCTTAGGGCCAAGGGCGATATCAGTAATTAATTACAATTTATTTCAATCAAGAAAATAGGCTTAGGACAAGAGAGCAACAGGTACACGAGCGCCTCCCTTCCCAGCACACATCCTTGCAAAAAATAGGGACCAGAAGTGGGTTTTGTTTTCCTCACTCACACCTTTTGCAAACTACATGTATACATAAAAATATTAATTTTATCATAATATTCATCTTATATACATTATCATAATATATAAAACATTGCCAGAAGTGTGAATCTTTATCGTATATATATATATATATATATATATATATATATATATATATATATATATATATATATATATATATATATATATATATATATATATATATATATATATTTGAGAGATACAAGTTGTGCACCTCTCCACTTTGTCGGACTTGGCTACGCCCCTGAAAACATGCATATAAATTGTCTTTTATGGTTTATTACAAAGAGTAGAGAAACTATGGAGAATCACTTGTATATTCCTGATAAATTTACAGACTTTCTGTTTTGTTTTGTTTTGGTTTGTTTTTATTTTTGATTGGGGGTTTTGAGTGGGTTTTGTTTTCCTCACTCACACCTTTTGCAAACTACATGTATACATAAAAATATTAATTTTATCATAATATTCATCTTATATACATTATCATAATATATAAAACATTGCCAGAAGTGTGAATCTTTATCGTATATATATATATATATACTATATATATATATATATATATATATATATATATATATATATATATATATATATATATATATATATATATATATTTGAGAGATACAAGTTGTGCACCTCTCCACTTTGTCGGACTTGGCTACGCCCCTGAAAACATGCATATAAATTGTCTTTTATGGTTTATTACAAGGAGTAGAGAAACTATGGAGAATCACTTGTATATTCCTGATAAATTTACAGACTTTCTGTTTTGTTTTGTTTTGGTTTGTTTTTATTTTTGATTGGGGGGAGGGAATTGTTTTGTTTTGATTTTTTCTTTTGTTGTTGTTGTGGTGGTGGGGTTTTTTTTTTTTGTACTTTTTTCAGTTGAGAGTTGCAAGTCCCCCCCCCCCCTTGCTTCCACATTCTCTGATTAAATTCATCATTAAATATATCCCGCAATACTAATACATCAGGTCAAGATTACAGAAAATCAAGTAAGTAGCTTGGAAGCGTAATTAACAATAATTTTAGTAACTAATCCCACGAGTTACATGTAAGTATCAAAATATGAATGATACATATCATATGCTAATCTCGTTACATCATCGTGTGGTGTTATCAATATAGGTTTACCCCTACAAGTGTCCGTAATGGATGATAATCAGTCTACAGCTGACTCGAGATTGTACAATCGATGAATTGTAGATAACTTTATTGTATGTTGCTGATAATTTTCATTGCGGGTTAGATGTTAATATAACTAATAATACAGTGATTGCTTTGAAAATTGACAAATCACCTGAAGTACAAAATGAAGTAAATGAGTGTTTTAAGAATTTTAAAGATCAATTTGGGTTTAATCATGTGTATATTTCTTGTATTTCTTATATTTATTATTCTTAGGGTCGAAGAGCGTGCTTATTCCTAATTATAATGGAAATAAGAGCGACCATGAGAAGGTCCCAGCTATTGTACTTGTGACAGGGACAGATGTGATGTAGTGGTGAAATCTTTCAATTCCCATACTGTGCCAAGAGGTCGGTTACTTTTTACATGACTGAAATATTGTTAGAGGGGCTAAACCACTAATCAATCAATAAATTTGTGAATGGTCTCTTATCTACGAAAGATATATATATTAAACAGACAGCTGTCTTATGCTAGTATTTTGACATTACCTCTGTCGCTTCACTGGATTCTATATAATCAGCATTGTGCATCTAATGCTATACTTTGCTTTAGATATACAGATTTATTAAAAAGTAAAATGATAAATAATTTTCTCAAAATTCTCTCAAAACAAGAATAAGGATTTTCTGCATTGTAATATGACTTTTGACTGTATATATGTAAATCCTGATTAATATAGGCCCATTTTGACTCCCACTGACATTGCATCAGTTACTGTCCTGTATTACATTACATCAGTTACTGTCCTATATTACATTACATCAGTTACTGTCCTGTATTACATTTCATTCGTTACTGTCCTGTATTACATTACATCAGTTACTGTCCTGTATTACATTATATCAGTTACTGTCCTGTATTACATCAATTACTGTATTACATTACATCAGTTACTCATCTTACTGTCCTGTATTACATTATATCAGTTACTGTCCTGTATTACATTATATCAGTTACTGTCCTGTATTACATCAATTACTGTATTACATTACATCAGTTACTCATCTTGCTGTCCTGTATTACAATACATGAGGTAAGATGCTCTTTTAAAGAAAAATGCAGCAAAAGTTTTAAGATCATCGTCTACTAATGTGTGTACATTAGAGGTATCCGCCTTTCTAAGATATAGTGAGAATAGCTCAGTTCCTTTTTTCTTTCTATATAAAAAGCTGATATTGGGACATAAACAAAGATTTTAGTGTATAAATAGATCAAATTTAGATATTATTAATACATGTATCTGAAAAAACAATGCTTTCTTATGACAATTTTCATTTAATAAATATGAAATTATTGTTATTATCATAAAGTTCAGGAGAATAAATGAAAACATATAAACGAGCATCTTTATTGACAAAACAGGTCCAGAATATTGTTTACATGTAAATAGTCCGGAGCTGAAGGTGATATCGACTGTAGTACTAGAAATGCTTTTAGTACGAACTATCTTCCGTTTTGTCTGTCTATATCGGTTTGATTGGGCATTATCAGATGGCTTTATTCTGCGTGGGTAAACGACATATACATTGACAGCTACCCATGTCAGAGTGTGAACAAACACAATCTCATGAGGGCAATATTGAATTCAGATATGTCAGGGTGTTAAAAGTTTAAGCCAAAACAATTAGGTCGAGACCCAACCCCGTTCAATGCATTCACAGTTAAAGAACTACATGTATCCTGTCTGTACGTAGTTTCATGCAAATCTAATCAGCCATAGAATCCGCATAACCCTTCTAAGCTTATTGTTTACATTGTATGTACCTTTTATTTGTTGATATTAAACTTTAAAATCTAAGGGGCTTTGTTACTGAAATTAAATCAATACATATAAGAAGTCATTCTATTTGCACATTGAATGTTTTCTCTTTGTAAGTCTATTAAATGCTCCTCTTTTACGAACCGGAGTGGCATGTAAATTTCAACACTTGCAATAAAAAGGTAAATGTATTGTGAAATGAGCACCCTGGGGTAGAAAATCTTTAATTAGTTTCTAGTTTTCAATTGAATCGTTCAGTTATTGTAAAAAAAACTTCACTTTATCAGATTTTGATGCGTATTGTATGCTTTCTATACGTAAATTGGAAACTTGAGTGCCCTTATTTCCATTATATAACGTACGTAATTCGCACAGGTTCCCCTTTTAGCAAGATTATGTATGATATATCAAATAGAATAGATGTAACAGTATATTTTAGGTAGAGTATTCAAAGGACACGTAAGTCGCCTATTAGGTTTATTTCTTAATGAACATATCAATACTAGGAATGCTTTTGACCAAATTTCAATTACAGTTATAGGGAAACATGACTGTGAAGTAAAAAGTTAGGACCTATGAATGCACCAATGTGAACCAAATGTCACAAAGAAGGCCACAAGGTAAAAAAAATATTATGTCAACAGATAGATTTTATCACAAGAAACATAGATGTGAAATATGAATGGCCTTATCATTAAAATATTAATTTTAATAAACGTGGATCAATGGTCAAGGCTAAAGTAAAACAAATATATAAGTGTAATTGTTTATCACAAGTGAAATATCCAAGGCCTTTTACTAATGGTTATAAGCTATTAGGAAATTTCAGTTTTACATTATAAACGTCAACAGTCAAGGTCAATATCACAAGGGCAAACATTTATACCAGCATAAGAGATCTTACCAAAAGTTATTTCAAAGGTTATTACTGACTGTTGAAAGAGATACTATTCTTGTTAATAAGACATTAGATTTTATTTGAGAATTAACATGTTTGACACTGAATACTCTACTATTGCTATGTGTAATTATAAGAAAGTCCTTGCTTTATCACTTACTCGTTGTCTGTATTTGGCCCAATGGTCTGTGTTGCCCTTTGATTGACGTATTGGATCATGTCTTGACCAAAAGGTCATACTGTAAGAATGAATAAATAAATATTTATGAATTTTGTGCGATTATGTAACTAAAATGTTTCTTAGTACGAATATACTGAGTTATGAGAATTATTCTTATTCCTGGCTTACACAGACATTAAATGGACTCAGGTCACGTAGGACATAATACGTCTTAATGTAGAATGATTCTGTATGACCGTCTTCGAACCTATGACCTTCCCAGTAAAACCCCACATCGATCATTGGGCTTGATAAGGGGAAGCTAATGGTTAATGATGACAGGAAACTGCATACTACGGGCTGTAGTATATTACAAAATTTTCACATAATAATAGTACATATGTAGTGAGTGGACAGTGATAAAAGTGCTAGTGGCAAGTATTAACATAACTATCAACAAGCAAATTCCGAGAATTGTGGTCACCTGCTTTCAAATATGAAGGCCCTACGTCTTACGGTTAAAAAGTTATTACCAAGGTTAAAGTTTTTGTTATAGACGGACAGTATGACTGATGGACAGACAGAAGAACAGACAAATGAGATTTAATGTCCTCTCGCTTTCGCGTTCTACTTAGTAATCTAGTGGTGGATTCAGAGGGATCGAATGGCACGTTCGCCCCCTCCCACCCCCCAAAAAAACAAAAACTATGTACTGCTGTCCACCAGAACTTAAGAAGTAATGTACTTGAAAAAAGGCAAGATATGATTTTGCGTTGCAGCAACATCAGTTTTATTTGAAAATCAGATTTGACTGAGCTGTATGAAAAAAAAAATCCACCACAGGCACAGTCAGAATAATAAGGTAAAGAAAAGACATGAATAAAATCACAAAACTTCAGAATTCTTCGTTTATCCGGCAGCGGATCTACTGACAGGACGGTGAAATCGTGCGATTTTTAGGCTCTAAAACGGCCAAACAGCAAGAGCTTCCAAGGGCTTCGCCCCTCGGTTCCCCCACCAAAGCTCCGCTCTAGACTAGCCCGGACTCCGGCTCTAGACCCCTCGCATAACTTCGCCCCACTTTTAACTCCAAAACTGGATTCGATTATTCGTTCTGTAATCAAACAGCATCGTATGTCTATGAAACTGTTATTCGTCTTTATTGAAAATCAAGAAATATTTTTCATTCTGGAATCTATTCAAATGTGCACGCACACTCAACAGCCCCCATCACAAATGAACAAAGACAATAATAATAATAATAATAATAATAATAATAATAATAATAATAATAATAATAATAATTAGGATGATGATGATGATGATGATGATGATGATGATGATGATGATGATGATAAATAAATAAATCAAAAGAAAACAAAGAAGTATCCTAAAAGAAATAACACAAACTCTTTGCGGCAAAGAGTGGTTGTGTTATTTCTTTTAGTATATTTTACTTCCCTTTGGAGGACTAGATCTGCTTATTATATCTCAAAGAAGCATCGTTATTGTCAATATTGCAAAATATTTCAGCAAGGCCCGAATTCATTTTTTTTTCAAGTTTCTTTACATTTTGTCGTTCTGAAATGTAAATTTTAGTAACTATTACCGTGAATGTTTTTCTGATAAGTTCGCAAGCTCTTCAAACTCCTGCAGAAATATATCAAACAGGGTCGCCATGTCGCTGAAGCGTTGACAGCCCATAATTGTAGTGACGCTTCTATGACGTCATCACAGAGCAAAGAAGGATAACTCTCGTTTTATGATCAACGTAATTACATCAACTGTATATATAACTATAAAATGTCGTTGCAGAACTATCATGTATCTGTCATCGTAAAGTTAGACGGATATCATATACAAAGTACATATCCCCTCTTCATACGGATTGGACGCCAATGTTATAAATTAATCTAATCTTATTACTCATTGGAGAATCCCTTTGCGTAAGGTGCTCTACGTGGTACGAATTTTCTCCCAAAAGGGTCGCTATACAACAGAAAGTATCTCCAAAGGACACTTATCTAATTATGCCTACATAGCAGTCATTTTCTCTTCAAAAGACAATAAACTTTCGAAATATGGACTTGACTGCTTTCCTATTATGAAAGTTCTGAATTCAATGTGTGTTTTTAACACAAGATGTCAATGTAGAAAGTCCATATCTAACGTACCATTTACGATGACTTATAACCCGGTGAACTGATACTTATCTCACTTATGTTTTGTCTCCCGTGAAAACAAAAAGCAGTCGAATGTTACTGAGGACGTAGTATCATATATAGTGAACAGAAATCTGTCTCTCGGGAACTCTTTTATCGCGAACGAAGAAGTATACGAAAACCAAAATATCAAATTCGCATATGGCCTTGAGAAAAGGACGTGAATTGATATGAAGTTGATGTTGTCTTAGAGATATAAATTCAAAAATGCCTTCTACAGTTGTCATTATCTAACAAACAACTCTAGATATAAGGTTTCTGTAGGAGAAAGCCACTTTTCTCTAAATTCAAGGAAGTTTACTCATAGTCAACTTCAAATCATTTCCCCCTTTACTAAGTTGCTCTACGTTGAGCTGACACGAGTTTCACAAACAACGACGGGAAGATCTACTATACACTAATTCCTCGACATGGGTTATATTTACCGGGCTGGACTTACATTTTACCAAGGAGCAGCATACCCTTACTGGTCAAATGTCTACTGAAATTGATTTATGAACTCAAAATTTTCGGACCACGACTTGCTAACCAATCACCCAAGGTCGTACTTAACAAATTCAGGACACTTAATCTAAACAAAAGCTCCTTCTACTACGGAAATTTGAAACAGGATATTGTATAAAGTTACATTTATTCTCGAGCGCCCTATTTCTTTTTAAGGACCCGTGTAAACCATGTTACCATGGATCTACTTGTGTTTTGTGAATGTATTTATTACAGAGGGGTGTTAATGAAATGTTCGCTTACAATTAGATTTTTTCAATATCAGATAGTTCTTACGTTTGGCCATACACATGAAAAACACGTTTATGTTCCAGTGGGTAAGATGTTCGGTTCGTGATCGAGAGGTCCCGGATTCGACTCCCGCCCTGGGCGCACCAGTGTTCTGTCTTTCGGATGAGACAGTAAAAACTGAGGCCCCTGTCACGGTAGGCGTGGCACGTAAAAGATCCCTCACTGCTCCGGACAGTGGGTCCATTGCAAAGGTCTAAATTTGTATGCAATGCATCAGACAGATGCCGTCACCATATACGTGAAATAATCGTGAAGTGACGTAAAACAATATTCAATCAATCAATCCTATCTAACTTAAAAACGAACAAAATCCACTTAGAGCGCATTATTCCTCTAAGTTAGTAAGTCCTTTCCTTTTTACTAAATTTGTTTTAATTTCCACGTACTATCTCTATAGAAATATCTACATGTATGTTGCTGAAATATCCATGCGTGATAAATTCCACAAAACTAATACTCTTAAAACCATGTATACTTCACATATAATAAACATAATAAATGTATTTTAATCATCATATCCAGCATATAATAAAACCAAAATAACCGGTCACCATGGTAACAGTTTATAAAACGACAACCAATGAAAAGACATAAGATCAATGTCATTATAGAGAAATAAGAATACTTATCATGTGAGTATAACAGTGAAAGAAACTACTGATATATGTAGGAAATGGACCATCCCCCGTGTCCCATTGTTTTCTTTGAAATTATACAGATACCTACCGCTCTGGATCTAGTGACAGTCTCACATGCAACATGTTGAATTAATATATCCTTAATCAAGCACTTAGTATGATAATAGTTATGTAATTCCTGTTATACTGATATTTAAATTATATTTAAATAAATTATTCTTATTTATGTATATTTTTCTTTTTTAAAATAGAGAATATAAACATATCAATGAAATAATTAATAGAGGCTCCTAACGAGAAGATCTTACATTCCTGATGGTCTGACGGTGGTGGAATCTTGCGTAAGTTGTCTTTATCAAAACATATTCCGACATGGAGGCAGGGGATAACGGCTTGTGTTATGTCCAGAATTTAGAAACTGAAATGTCACTGACTACCTGATGTGCATGGAATGAAACTCTATGGAAACACTAAGTTCGGAGACAAAAGTGAAAACGGAGAAGTTTTCAGTAAAAAGCTGTATCAAAAATAACTTGATACAAAAACCACGTAAACAATTATACTAACATTTGCCGAGGTCGTCATACAATGCCGCATTTCTTTTATTTTTCATTATAATGTGAAAGTGTCTACGCCATAAATTAAAATGGATAAGAATGATAAACTATGAATTAGGCATGTATTCAATGTGTCTTTGTTTATTGTTTTACGTCAAACCAAGACTATTACACTTATATGGTAACAGCATCTGCCTGACGCAAATTTAGACCTATGCAACGGATTCATCCGAAGCAGTGAGGTATCATTTACTTGCCACCGTCTACCGGTGTGACTCGAATTCGGAATCTCTCGATCACGAGCCAATCCCGCTGTACCACGCCCACCCCGTATTCGGAATCTATTGACCACGAGCCAATCCCGCCGTACCACGCCCACCCCGTATTCGGAATCTATTGACCACGAGCAAATCCCGCTGTAGTGCACCCTCCCTGTATTCGGTATCTCTCGACCACGTGCCAATCCCGCTGTACTATGCCCGCCATGTATTCGGAATCTCTCGACCATGAGCCAATTCCGCTGTATTACTCCCGCCCTATATTCGGAATCTTCTGACCAAGAGCCAATCCCGCTGTACTACGCCCGTGCTATATTCGGACTCTCTCGACCATGAGCCAATTCCGCTGTACTACGCCCACCCTGTATACAGAATCTCTCGAACACGTGCCAATTTCGCTGTACTACACCCGCCCTCCATTCGGAATCTCGACCACGAGCCAGTCCCGCTATACTACGCCCGTCATGTATTCGGAATCTCTCGACCACAAGCCAATTCTGCTGTACTGCGCCCGCCCTGTATTCGGAACTTCCCGCTGTACTACACTCATTCTGTATTCTGAGTTTCTCGACTAAGGGCCAATCCGCTGTAATACGCCCGTCCTGTATTTCATTAATGTATAAATTCCTTATCAGTGTCATTTATAATAAAAAGTTGGGCAAACTATCTATCAGAAGAGAACGCTGATACAAAACTGTAGAATTAATTGTTGTTACATTGCTATAAAGAACCAATTATGCAAATAGTGATACAGAATATGACAAGACTATCGGATTAATGTAATTATAATACAGGGTGCATATTTACACAGGTTTCTGTAATTACCTTTTCATTATTTGAGTTGTAATGGTCTGTTAATCAATACAGATTGATTTCCGTTTGATAATCTTCCCCCACGCGTAGAGACCCTACCCGGCCTCCCACAAGATAATACTTGATGAAATGTGAACAACCCACGGATTTCCGGTTTTGCTATAGGAATGGTGACCGGCCTATTGCAGGTCTCTCGTATGGAACCTCGTTACCTACTATGATACAATATGTCTATGACTACATATTAAATGCATATAGCATTGCAATCACCTTATATCGCTATGTATCGGGGGATATGGTGAAATATAACAATATAAGCATGTTCCACGTCAATGCGCACGAGTGATCTCTGTTGTTTTATCAGTTAGTGTTGACATATACAATGGGTTACTGAACTATATCGTCGCTATCATATCTTATTCTTTAAAGTTCAACACCAAGTAGTGATATACGCCATGTGAGATACATTAATGAATGCCTGAAGAATGGGTGAAATATCTACCTAGAGGGAATTATAACATCCACGCTCTCGTTTGCGCCTGGTTAGAAAAACAAAATGTCAAATGGTTGGTTTGCTGTTATTACTTCCCAAATTTATAATATTTAAATAAAATAATGACAACAGTGGGTGTAAAACTTCGACGTTTGATTTCATATCAAGTATTATCAAACGTTTCAGTTTAAATCACAAGGCTTATACCAAATGAGCCAGTAGCAGATGATTTTATGAATATCTGTCAGAAGAGTGTGCTATCCCCGACCCTGTGATCATGGGTACCGTGCGATCATAATTCAAAAATACCTTGATTTGGTTTTACTACACATGTCCTTGCAAACTCATTCAGGGAATACAAAAGTGTGTGTACAATGGTTTCATAATAAACACATGTATTTGGGTCGCATATATATATATAAACTATTCATATGAAATCTAATATATTTCATAAGTTTAGGCCTGTTTTATATGGTATTGTGTAACTTTAAATCTAGCAGACAGGTAGTATATACATTATTGACAGGGATGATCTCCGTACGAGTAACGCGTGGATATAGAGGGATTAAAGTACCACAGTTACCGTAATAAATGTTATTTACCACATCAGAATTTTTATTTTCCATTTATTGAAAATTCTTAAGTAGTTCTATACATCCTTCAGATTTCAATTTATATGTTGCATTTTCGTAGGATATTCATACGACAGCAGTGCTCTTCGTGATTTTGACTAAGTTAGCGGCGGTGTTTGCGAGTAGGGTCGAATTCATGGCTCCAGGCAACATTATGTATAAAACAACAGAAATTTCAGTAACTTCATACTTCTTTTCCACGGCTTTCCCCAATGCAATAGACATTGAAAAATATTGGTTTAAATCAAACTGAGTCAAATTTTAACGGGCAGAGTTGTATTATTCATTAGAAACTATGTTTAGTAATGTCGACAAAAAAAATTTATCTTTGTGTATTATATGAATATAGGTATGTCATTGTGGAGCACCCCTCGACAGTGACACCTGCTTGATAGGGTATGGTAACAAGTATACATTGTATGCATTTAAAACATTTAGGCAAATTAAATCATAAGATGAATTTTGGGTCTGAAAATTTTGGAACCCCCCCCCCCCCCCTTTGACAAAAAAGTTGGATCCACCCCTGGGTATCTCCACCAGCATCAGAGGAGTCACAAAGGTGAAACAATGTCGGACGGACGCATGCTGTACGACGGAAACCTATTATTAAATTTTACCGGACGCACTATGTCCTACGATAATGAGCGACAACAAATTATGGGAAGCACAATGCACGACGGAAATAGATGATCAAAAGTTATCGGACGCATGCCATACCGCAGGTAAACGATCACAAAAGTTATCGGATGCATTTACCACTGGTAAATGATCACAAAGGTTATCTGACGCATACTTTACCACAGGTAAAAGATCACAAAGGTTATCGGACGCATACTTTACCACAGGTAAAAGATCACAAAGGTTATCGGACGCATACTTTACCACAGGTAAACGATCACAAAGGTTATCGGACGTATACTGTACCACAGGTAAACGATCACAAAGGTTATCGAACGCATGCTGTACCACAGGTAAACGATCACAAAGGCTATCGGACGTATACTGTACCACAGGTAAACGATCACAAAAGTTATCAGCCGCATGCTGTACCACAGGTAAACGATCACAAAAGTTATCAGCCGCATGCTGTACCACAGGTAAACGATCACAAAAGTTATCGGACGCATACTTTACCACAGGTAAAAGATCACAAAGGTTATCGAACGCATGCTGTACCACAGGTAAACGATCACAAAAGTTATCAGACGCATGTTGTACTACAGGTAAACGATCACAAAGGCTATCGGCCGCATGCTGTACCACAGGTAAACGATCACAAAGGCTATCGGACGCATGCTGTACCACAGGTAAATGATCACAAAAGTTATCGAACGAATGCGGTACCACAGGTAAACGATCACAGACATTGTTAGAGTTTGCAAGTCAAGAAAAGTAAGTATTGCCAATGATTAAACAAATAGTCTATATAAACACTCTAGCAGCATTGTATATGGCATCTAAATACACGTTCCCTGTACCTTTAGCAAAGCGGTGTTAAAATCATATCCTTTAAATTTTTAAACTACTTTGTTTCCAAATAGGATCAAGCGACAATTTGCATTCAAAACAAAGTTAACATGGACACATAAATTCAACACTGTTTCACACTTTTAATGTGTTGTTTTCTATTCTATTCTTCACAGGTCATAGCATTTTTGGTCTGGACTTAATAGTAACAAATTACAAGGTTTTGACCTACTTGAGAGATATTCTTTAGATCAGATTTTTAATAATACATCTGACACATTCTGTCATTATGAACAAAAATTCCCTTTATTCATTAAATATAATGAAAACAATAAAAGACATAATAATCACACGTCATATCTACATTTCTTCTCATTGTTTGCATATCGCAGTTTTCACTCGTTTAAGTGACAACTGAATATCAATTTTCTTTTCACTGAGCAAAAATATATAGATATTTCTCTAACTGAAAACAATTCGTGCGCCAATTGGATATGACTTTAGTAGCCTGCTATACAGCAATCAACACACTGCTTAAAACAACACGATTCAATCGAACACTTCCTACCTAGAATTTCCTTGTGCCCGCGCCATCTGTTCAATAATTGGGTCAAGGTCAGGGGAATGACCAAAGATGGAGCTGAAGTATCAAACGATGTCAATTGTAATAAATAATTCAGAGTTCTATTGCTGTATTGCGTGATAGTAAAAAGATACCTCGTGACTTCTCCGCTTTGACGTCGAGGTTATAGGGCATTAGTGTGCTGACAAGCGTGATGAGCTGCCTTGGCCAGATGGTCAAGTACTACGTACTTTTTACAGGAACAATAGCTTCAATATGACTCTTTGAGAGAACACAAAATTCTACCACACACCAAATAATGTAAGGTTTGCAAATTTCCTATCATAATGTATATTATGATGTATTATATTTAACGACATGCAAATAAAGTTCATCTGTAGGTACCCATTTTAAATATAGGCTATCATATTGGTGAAACAGGAAAGACATCTGCGATTGGGCTAACAAAAGAGTAACTGTTTCAACACCTTAACAATATTTGCGAAATATTAGTGAAAATCCCTAAATGTATTAATTTGATTTTTGAAGTTTTATGGAAAAAATAATATCTATATGTAAATATGCTGTGCAAAAATTGTAATGGATACAGAACCATTCGTGCTCGTGTCCCTGCAGTCCACATTTGTCTTGTAGTATATCAACACGCGTACGATTATCTGCCAAAAGTTTACACTCTCACACTTTTACACACGTGTATATCTACATGAGTATACACTCATTCATACCCACATGATTACAATGTCATGTCAATGTGTTGTTGCTGTTGGCGATGTTTTATTACTGGTGGTAGTGTGTCGTTGCTGGCGATGGTGTCGTGTTGCTGGTGCTGAAGTGTTGTTATTGGTGATGGTGTGTTGTTGCTGTTGGTGATGTTTTATTACTGGTGGTAGTGTGTCGTTGCTTGCGATTGTGTCGTGTTTCTGGTGCTGGAGTGTTGTTACCGTTGATGGTGTGTTGTTGCTGGTGGTGGTGTGTGGTTGCTGGTAATGCTGTGTTGTTACTGTTGGACTTGTGTTTTACTGGTGGTGGTGTGTTGTTAATGATGATGCTGTGTTGTTGCTTGTGGCGATGTGTCATTGCTGGTGGTGTTGTGTTGTTACTGGCGATGGTGTGCTGTTACTGGTGATGGTGTGTGGTTGCTGACGATGGTTTGTTTTTTAATCGTACGTCGGAATTATTTCACTAGAGTTTAGTATTGGAGGAAATTAGAGTAAACCCCCTCCCTCACTATAAAACCCTATATCCTTCAGCAGATTCTGTGGCAGACAGCAGACCGAGCATCGAACACAGACCACTCTACTTTCACGTTTACTTACATGGTTGTATAAACAAATGCTTTTATAACATGATGCATACAAGTATGTCCACAAACCCACAATCATACAAATATATGCCTACACGATTACATGTCGACGTACGTATATATCTGTATGAATACATGTCCATAAGACTGCATACTTACACAATAACATCCCTTCTAAATTATACATCTACACCATCATATGTCTACATATTTACAAAACTGCACATCTTCACGATTTCATACCCACATGATTACATAGATAGGTGAGTACAGGTCTACACCATTTAATTGCATTCCTGTGTCATTACATGTCTTCACAATTACATATATCAACATAATCACAAGTCATATCTATACATTTACATGCATATACGAATATACATGTATAACTACATCATTACCTATACATACACACATGGTAACATGTCCATACCATTACATACTTACACGTTAACATACCTACACAATAACATGATTATCCTAATGATAACATATCTACACTTTGACATACCTACACAATAACATATCTATAGGATTACATACCTACAGGATTACATACTCACGTGATTACATACCTACAGGATTACATACCTACACGATCACATATCCATAGGATTACATACCCACACGATTACATACCTACACGATCACATGCCCACATGATTACATACATACACGATCACATATCCACATGATTACATACCTACACTTTTACATACCTATACAATAACATATCCATAGAATTGCAAACCTACAGGATTACATACCCACACGATTAGATACCTAAACATTTACAAACCCATTACATGATTACATACCTACAATTTTACGACTACATATCCATAGGATTACATACACACACTATTACATACCTACACGATAACATATCTACATGATTACATATCCAAATGATTACATAGCTACACGATTACATGCCTACACGATTACATACCCAAATGATTGCATACCTACCATTTTACATTTCTACTTACCCATACGAGTATGCACTCACATTATTACATTCTCACACGATTACATACCTACATACCCACACGAATCATTAATCATTAATTGACCTTGAAAATGATGTTCAGACTACAGCCTACTAGTTATTATACACTGCAAGAAAGTATAGAAATGCTCATGTCCCAGGCAAATGAAATATTCACAATGAGCACAATTTAAATATATTGGCAACACGAAGAATAGAGAAGTCAAAGCTGATATGTAATTCTCGTCAATTAAACCCACAATAGAATTCAGCACACTTTCTCACAGGGGGTGTGATCTCCTACCACGGCTGTCTGCAGATACATGTATGGGCAAATATTGATTTATGAAGAAATGTAACCACCTTTCAATGTTTAGGTTACATAACAGGTGGGTGTTAAGTTCCATTATATCCTGTTTTGTCACATAAAATGCCGAAATGGTAGAAAGTGATAGAGTGCGGTTAAATTGTATGTCCCACTGAGATATTCTGAGACTGACAAACGGCATTATGTATATCTTAAGTAAGTATTATCGCTTATCAATCAACCGGGACGTTGTGTTATGAAATAATATTCGTGCACCGATTCGTGAGTGGGTTTTAGGGATAATTTTGAAGGTGGAATCCCAATGTTTTGCGCAAAAATTTTACCACCAATATACCCTTTTCAGAAATTTTATCAACAAAATAAGAAGGATACGTTCCTAATAGTTATATATCGTATGATACATACGACGAATAACTCTGTATCTGTTTTCCATAACCGTTAAAATTGGCAGTTCTAACGTAGATCAGGAATTACCGAGGATCAAGCGTGTGATGATGTTTGCTGTAGCTATCTCTTACTGATGGACATTAAAGTGAATATTCAAATATTTTGTGTGATAACTTATAAACAATTCCATTATTCCAAAGTACATGAGTACCTTTTCTCGCCAAAGGTGTCGTACTGTGTGAAAAGATACATATCTATATTATCTCACGTCTGTAATCTAAGAAGAACAAATGAACAAATGATCGTACGATAATTTCGGCATTATGACTCGATGACTCTATCTGTCAGGTACTTGATGACTTACATGACAGGCATTGAACTATTTAGATAACAATGTCTATATATTTACCACAAAGACAATAAATGATAAATATATTTCTAAAAATCCACAAAACTCGCAGTTTTCATTTAAAAAAAATAAAGAAAAAATGGATAAATGTGCAGTATGTAACAGTAATATTTAAATTTAGTATTTATTTTAAAATGTTAAAATAATTTGCAACTTACTCCGAGGTGCGGGGCCTTGTTGCTAGCTCCATTTTATTCTGATAGAGTTGTGTGCTAATCACCACTAAAGGTAACGCTGCCAAGTTTCGCGCTTAGTCGTGTAAAGCCCGGATCGATGACGCGTACCCTGAATGAAGTACCGTCGCAACAGGGGAAAGTAGTCGAGTTCAAAAGTCGGGTACCGACTTAAGTTGCCAGGCGACCAATATTGCACGTTCAGAGCAGAGAGCTAAATGTTGCTCATGCGCTGCAAAACAATTCGTTTACAGTTGGAAAAAGTAGTTGTAACCCAAGAAGAGAAAATATTTGATTAAAACACATTGTTAGGTATTTTGTTTGAACTGAATTCTATAAATATGTCGTTCTCCTGATATGATATACATGTATTTTGCTCTGAGAAACAGAAATGGACTTGAATGTCTCGGCTGATTTAAGTTGTAATTTAAATCAATTATGCTTATCTTGGCGTTTTGTGTATTGGGATGAAAGGAATAGAATCGAATAGAATTTTATTGATTAGTGCAATCATCAATATTTAAAGAAGATTGAAAGCATAAGTTTTCTCTTTCAAGAGATTTAAAAGGATTGCGCTCGAATTTGTTCGTAACCTTTTGTAATTTATAATCTTTGCCTAAAGCTATGTTAGACATGTGCATTTAATAACACAGAGAAATGGTATCCCTTGAGGACGTCTACGTTCATACTACTGCGGTATGAATGTCTCTGTTATAAAGCAATGTCATTCAGGGATGTATCCGTATTTGTGTGTGTGCGTGTCAATTACGTAGAATGGCAAAATTTGCAGTTTGAATTCATTCTTTAAGTGGCAAATTTCATCCGTCTCACTTGACGCATTGGTAATGGGGTCATGTCACTGAGAAATCTTCCCGGAAGCATGAGCTGCGATCTCAGAGCGTGGCTTGGTCGCCGCAGGTCGCATGTAGTCGACGGGTGACCAAGGGTTGGCCACACCTTGGTCTTCCGCGGTTGGACATAGTTTAGAAAAAGGGATTGTAGCTCGGTTTTTGGGACATGTCAAAAACTGAGCCTCTACCTAAAAGTCACACAGAGAGCGTCGAAAGAGCGAGCAAGGTCGAGGAAAGGACGCATTAATTAAGGGACAATCGATGCAAGAGTGATGACCGAAGCTCAGTCTTCTCGAGCGAGAACTGATTGTATATATGGTGGTGCTGCTCAACCCGTCCTCGACACTCGCTCGATCCGTGCGATCTAGATTCGCTCTTTCGCGATCAAGCTTCGCTCCGCGCGACCTGTCCCACACTTTCTCGGCATTTGGGTCCATGTTATCCCTTCGGAGACTGGTCAAAAACTAATAGTCTGCCATCGAACGAGCCTTCTTCGTATTTAAATCGCGTCAGATCGAGTGGATAGACACAGGTACATGTAGACGCATAAAGTAGGTAGAACGTATGCATCGAGGGTCTCTCCTGAGCAGAATTTGATATTTTATAAACAAACGACTGCTTGAAGAAATTCGCAGAAACATATACATTGTATTCTCTTGTTTATTGTGTTTTTGAGAATTAAAAAAATGATTGTTAATTTGCTTCTCTGTGTCATTAGATAAACAAAAACAATGATGACAATTATCACTAAAGAGAAACAACGATGACAACCTCTCTCTCTCTCCCTCTCTCTGTGAGGGAGAGAGAAACAGATTAATATAGTCAATTCTTTTTACCTTTTTTTTTAGATTAAACATATTTTATTGTCACAAGAAGACAAAGGGATTAGGTACAAGTTTTCCAACTTAGCAAAACCCTTTCCCTTAACAATAAGTATATATAACATACATACGTGGACATTTAACATGAAAAATTAATTATTTATGCATTTTCTTCATTAACACTAACAGAGAGAGAGAGAGAGAGAGAGAGAGAGAGGTGGGGATGGTGCTAGTATGGTATGATTCCTGGTGCTTGGTATTGGTGCCTGGTGGACTTCCTACGTTTAACACGACATTATTTCTCGTAAAGGCATAATGTAAGTCTTTATGTTAATATATCTTCGACAGTGCAAAAAGAAACGCGCTGCATCTTCTTTATGATATCCACATTCACAGTTTCTGTTTGGGGTTAGGTCATTATTGAGTCTACTACATCCATGTCTGAGTTGAGTATGTAATATGTTTAATTTGCGTTTACCAATGAGGAAATATTTTGACACATCCGATTTATGAGTGTTTATTTTACTTTTAAATTCGTGTATTGTGTCAACTTCTCTTACCTCATTTGGTAGATTGTTCCAAGCTGCCATTGTCGAGGGAACGAATGAATTCTTTGTGATATTCAACCGACACTGTGGGATACTTATATTATTAGCATTTCGTAAATTGCACGACGTAACTTCGTGTATTTGAGGGGGAATTACATCTTGTAAATATGCAGGAGCTATATTATTTTGGATTTTATACATCGTATTAAGTTTCCTTTTTCCTCGTCAGCTTTTAAGTGTCTCCCACCCTACTTCAAAATAAAGAGAATTATTTGTGCTGTATGTAGGCAAGTCAGTAACTATCCTGGCAGCCTCGATTTGGAACTTTTCAAGTCTGTCGGAATCGAGTTTGCTTATCCCATCCCATACCTCAGAAGCATATTCAAAGTGGAGTCGTATGAATGTAGAATACATCTTTGATAAGGTTTCTTTGTTAAGGATACACTTTAATCTTCTGAGGACAGCAATTTGTTTCGAAGCTTTTTCAATTATTTTGTCAATACGGGCACTCCATTTTGCATCACTAAATAGAGCAATGCCCAAATGTTTGTGTGTCTGGACAGGAGAAATCGTTGTATCATTAAAGACAAAAGACAAATTTGCTATATCTTGCCCTTTCGTTCCTTTTTTTCTTAAATGACTAAGTAAACACCTTCGGTGCTGCAAAATTTTCAGAACCTTATTTGACGTAAATTAAACTTTAAAAGTGGAGTTTGAATCGCTTTACTTCAGCAACCCAATAACTGGCCTATATCAAAATTAGAAATGAAAAAGTAAAAACGGAAACAAAACTAGAAAAACTACGCGAAACTTTCAAATAATTCATGAAACAGATGTTTTCTTGTAAAAGTTGGCTAATAATTGCTTATTGCATCTCTGTATATACTGAAAATGACACAAAATTGTGTGAAAAAGACTAAGTCAGTAAATCTTTTTTGTGTAAAATGAAAGGAAAAACTATTCTGCTTCCAGCGGTATTTGAACAGCTACTTTTTAGTATTCCAGAAACTTGCCTAAATCAAAAGAAAAAAAAAACATAAATAAAATCCAGAAAACTAAATTCGACACTTTCAGGTGTTACCTTTGAAATAGATGTTATCTAATAAATGTCAGCAATCAAGTGCTTTACTGCTTCGTTTTTATTTATTTATTTATTTATCTATTTATTTATTTATGTATCTGTTTATCTATTTATTTTTATAAATCAAATAAATGACACAGGAATATCTGAAAAAAAGATTTAGTCAGAAAATTCAAATTTCAGAATAAGAATAACCAAACAACATTCCTTACGATATCCTCATCTCACTCTCAAGTGCTCATTTTGTCGATCTATTCAACCAGTCTGAAGAGGGATGGCTGGATAGATTGAATAATTGATTTATAGATTGATTGGTTGTTTGATTTGCATCACTTCACGATTATTTCACATATATGCTTTGCAAAGAAATTTATAGCTTTGCAACGAACCCATCGGAAGCAGTGAAGAATCATTTACGTGCCACCAATACTGTGATATGGGACCTCAGTTTTTTTCTGTCTCAAACGACAGACAGGACACCTGTGTGCCCACGGCAGGTGTCGAACTCGGGACCTCGACTAAGAATGCTTCCTGAATATTTGCATATCTTATTAGATATTTGAACCGCTGAACAATGCAAAAATGTTATCCAAAAAAGTTCGAATATAAACAACGTTGTTTTTTTTCAAAATTTTTATAGCTCTGTAAAATTACTTTGAATATGAAGCAATAACTCTAGCTGCTCTTTCAGGATGGATGACATGCGAAATAACTCCAATTAAATTTTATTTTTAAGCCTGCCAAAGGTTTCGGCTTTTTCTTGTTTGGATTCGAGATGTTTCAGTCTTTTTCTTGTCCGGTCCAAGAGGCTTCGGCCACATATAATAAAACTGGACATCGCAGACTTCCAGATATTATAAAAGAATAAGTGAAGTAGTACCACATATTGTAGTCACTGTATAGTAAGCTAACCAACATTTTGAAAGCAAATAAGCAGAACATCATGCAAAACTTAAATGTTTCATTACACGCTAATACACATTGGGGACACTTGCAATAATCTCTGGGTGGTGTACTGAAAGTCATTTGCCAAATTACAATGAACAGAACTCAAAGCTATTATAAGTTCGAATTAAGCAAAATAGCTGAGGAAAAGCAAGCAACATTTTAGAACAAAATGCATCAAACAAGTGTAGTCAAGATGGCAGACGCAAATGCATGCGCACAATCGATCTAGGCAATAAAAATAATGTAACTGAATGAGATTGGTTGGTTGGTTGATTGGCGTTTTACGTCGCTTTCAACAATTTTTCAGTTATATCGCGACATGGAAGCAGGAGGTTACCAACCTCTTAAACATAGTGGCGCAACCCGGGAATCGAACCCGGATCGTCGGCGCCGCAAGCCAAGCGCTTAACCACTACACCAAGCCTGCCCCCTAATTGAATAAGAAGATATGGGAAATGTACAGTACAGTACAGTACAGTAGAGTACAGTATACGCAGGCTTTTAATTTCTGACTGATGCCGAGTCAGGCACCCAAGAGCTAAATTGATCTATGTTCTTGGAGGATTGCTCATGCGTTGATCATTTTGGCGTCAAGTTTTTTTTTTCCAGAGCTTGTAAATCTTACAATTTTTTCCCCAAGATATTTCGTAAATTTTAGCTATGACTTCAAATTTCAGTATGCAGAATATAAAACGTTTTGTTGTATTTTGGGATGAAAAATATCACCATAATAATTTCCTGATCATGACCCCCCTTCCCCTGTCCCCACCGTTTTTGTTTTGTTTTGTTTTGCTTTGGTTTGTTTGAATTTTACGAAAATTTTTGACAAACTTGGTAATAACCTGCAGTGCTCCTCCGTCTCAGGATACCATTAATGGCATTATACACTAGTGTTATTCGGACATAAACAAGTTTTAATTCGACTTTAAATAGGGTGTATCATCTGGAGTTCCACAGGGCACGGTCCGTGGTCCTCTGCTGTTCTTAGTATACATAACCACTTACCATCCATGATTTCTTCAACATCAAGACTCTTCCCTGATGATTGCATACTGTACCGTACCATCAACACAGAGGCCGATGTGACATGACTACAAAAGGACCTGGATCACCTTCAGGAGTGGGAGAAGGAATGGGTGATGACTTTTGGAGCTCCACAGGGCACAGTCCTCGGTCCTCTGCTGTTCTTAGTATACATAACCACTTACCATCCATGATTTCTTCAACATCAAGACTCTTCCCTGATGATTGCATACTGTACCGTACCATCAACACAGAGGCCGATGTGACATCACTACAAAAGGACATGGATCACCTTCAGGAGTGGGAGAAGGAATGGGTGATGACTTTTGGAGCTCCACAGGGCACAGTCCTCGGTCCTCTGGTGTTCTTAGTATATATAACCACTTAACATCCAGGGTTTCTTCAACATCAAGACTCTTCGCTGATGATTGCATACTGTACCGTACCATCAACACAGAGGCCGATGTGACATCACTACAAAAGGACCTGGATCACCTTCAGGAGTGAGAGAAGGAATGGATAATGACTTTTGGAGTTCCACAGGGCACGGTCATCGGTCCTCTGCTGTTCTTAGTATACATAACCACTTACTATCCAGTTTTTCTCAACATCAAGACTCTTCGCTGATGATTGCATAATATACCATACCATCAACACAGAGGCCGATGTGACATGACTACAAAAGGACCTGGATCACCTTCAGGAGTGAGAGAAGGAATGGATGATGACTTTTAATCCTGAGAAGTGTGAAGTAACACGTACGTATTACCAACCAGCGGCGGATCATCCATGGGAACAACCTCATCCATGGGCACACACTTGAGCATACAAACCAAGCGAAGTACCTGGGCGTAACTATTGACACTAGACTGTCCTGGGTATCACATATTACCACCATGACCAAGAAAGCGAACAACACCCCAGCCTTTCTACGAAGGAATTGGAAGCTGCCCACGCGTCATCAGAGAGCAGAGTACATTAGTACGTCCTCAGGTGGAGTACGTATCCACAGTATGGGATAAGAAGTCCCAGAGGTCTACAGTAGGCCTAATGAGTGTTCAACGCAGAGCTGCACGGTTCATCTGTGGAAACTACATTAGAGAAAGCAGTGTTGCAGCCATGTTACAGAACCTGCGTCTTGAGAGCCTACATAGCAGACGACTAGTAGCCAGAGTGACCATGATGCACCGAGTGGTGCACCACCTCGTTGATATTACATCATCCCTTCTACAACCAACAACAACACGGGGACATACTTACTGTTTTCTTCAGCTGTTTTGTCATCTGAAATCATGTCAGGACTCCTTCTTCTTAGTCGGGCGCGCCTGACCCGGATTTCCGGTCAGGCGCGCCCGACTACCTTCTTCCCTGCAACACTTGTGCTCTGGAATAACCTACCAGCAAGTAGTGGACGCTGTTTCACTTGAGATATTCAAGGCCCGGATCTGGGATAACCAGATGTACTAGAACAAAGACCTTGTTTCATCCTGTTTTTAAGTGCCTTCCACCACATGATGTTTCGTCTTTTAACATTGTGCGATAATGTTCAATGACAATAAACTGGCACAGTAATTGGAAGAAGAAGAAATTGAACAAGAGAAATATCCTAAAAGCTCTATGCCTCTTCTTGGTGAACCAAGAGATAAAAAGACAAATCGTTTGAAGATTCCATTTAAGCCGGTGTGGCCTAGTGGATAAGGTGCTCGGTTCGTGATCGAGAGGTCGCGGGTTCGACTCCCGCCCGGGGCACACCGGTGTTCTGTCTTTCGGATGAGACAGTAAAAACCGAGGTCCCGTGTCACGGTAGGCGTGGCACGTAAAAGATCCCTCACTGCTTCGGGTGGGTCCGTTGCAAAGGTCTAAATTTGTATGCAATGCATCAGGCAGATGCCGTCACCATATACGTGAAATAATCGTGGAGTGACGTAAAACAATAATCAAACAAACAAACAATCCATGATATTCACGAACAAGGAAAAGGCCAAAATCTCTCCAATCCGAATTAGAAATAACGCCGACTGAAATATCTAATTTTAAACAACGACAACAACAACTTCTCTTTGCAGGCTAGTTCAATGGCATAGGCGGATCTAGAATTTTCTGAAAAGGGGTTGCAGCCTCCTCAATCTGATTAAAACCATATATTTATTCCGCTTCTCTATTTATCCCATTGCGGATACCCCAATAGGAGAAGCGGAAGAAAGATATGGTTTTAATCAGATTGCAGCCTCCTATGACTATTGTTTTGCGATATTCGGTCCGGAAATGGGTTGCAGCCCTGAAAATGGTCGAAAATGAACCTTTTTTGGTAATATTTACCGACCAACCCCCCCCCCCCCCTCTTTCATTTCTCTACATCCGCTATTGAATGAACAGCGCTAACTGAAAATCCATGGTTAATAAAATCAATGTTGTAACCGTATTTTAACAACACAGGTATCACGCCATAACTTAGGATATATGTGATCATTTAGTGGAAATATATTGGTGTAAAATACATGTATACCCGTTAACCGAGGCGAGGGCATCAGTGATGTACAAAATACGAAACTAAAGATTATTTATCGTTCTTGAAGTCGTCCATTTTGTCAGAGGGAAATATATCGAAGGATCGTTGTTCTTCTTTCGAAGTTCCGCCGGCATAAAAATGGCAGTGGCAGGACTCCCAAGAAGAATACTCAAGGTTCTCACTTTATTTCTATTTTGAATTCAGCTAAATATATCTGTGTTCATAATTTCCTAAACAAAGAAAGATGTACTCTTTCATAATAGCTAGTCTACTTCATGGGAGAGCGTGATGATAAAGACAATTATTGAACTAAAAAGGCATCGTCAGTCATCAACTAAAGTGTGAACTTATGTCAAACGACTAAAACATCGATGCAATTATGCGTGAGAATGATTTGGTAATAATTAATTCAACTGTATAATCAAATTGTACGGTTAAATGAATGGTCAGAGGCAATTCGGTGAAAAGGTTTACCTCGAAAAGGCTAGATTATTCATGTGTTTCATTTGTAATCATATGTTTGAAAATATTTAGCTTGCTTGGAGAAGTTGTACCATTTTTTTTAAACTTCGTTTCTATTTTGATAACCTGTTTCCTCTCCTGGTTGTCGGTAAGGATTTGTAGTTAAACTTTAGTAAGTGAATGTTATCAGGATACTGTAATTTGGGTGAGACAAAACAACAAAACGGCACCCAGACACAAGACTGGCAGGGTAAACACAGCAATGGCACTGGAACGGCACTTGTATACTCATTATAATGACTTATAAGTCAATATCCATTTTATAAAATTGTACATGCATAATGACGTTAAAAATATTATATATGTTTCATCATTTCGGCAGTTCTGGATTACCATGAGTTCAGGAATCTGGCAGTATTGATCGCAGTTCAGATTTATCTCAAAGATGCATATACATGTATTAACCATGCAATTTCACTGGAATGGAACCTCCCCCATCCCATTTTCCCTAAGATCCAGAACTGTCCCAATGATGATAACTGTCAAAAGTTCACACTGTTGTACATGTATACTGCTAACATTTGTAATAAATAGATAAAAAAACTAATTTTTCACATTAATTGTGCATGATATGAAGACTGCCATTTTTCACAACCTAAAATGGCAGGAAAAAGAAATTGTCATAACTGTCAGTAATGTATCAGATTAAAGTACAACTTCGTTATTGTATGTATAACGTGTATGGCTAATATAAAAAAGTTGTTTTATACAATTTTGGCCAATATAAAGTGCTGTTCTGGTGCTTACCCTGCCATTCCTGTGTTTAGGGTGTCATTCCTGTGTTTAGATTTACCGGTAACTTCTGAAGAAATCATACCCAGGGGAAATTGTGCCCAAGAGAAATCATACCTATTTAAAATAGCTGGTGTTTATGTATTTAACTCAAAAGTGTACATTATAACACTATCCAGTAGCGGATTTAGAGGGGGAGCCCCCCCCCCCCCTTTAGGTCACATATTTATGAGTAAAAATCCAGATTTTGCATTAAAAATGGCTGAGAAGTGAGAAGTTTGGCTAATACCCATTTGGGCCCCCCTTTTTGAAATCCTGGATCCGCCACTGCTATCATTGTTCTAGAAATCCCATTACCCGTTACCTGTGGTAAGTGAAAAACCAGCTCTGGTAACCGAAAAGCTTTAAACCTCTTATGCAGTAGTAAGTAAATTCTGAGTAGTATTAATCACATAAATTTTAAGGCACAATCGGAAATGGCGGAACCGAAAAGAATGACCTATTTTAGATATTTTATTTTTTTTACAATAGCAGGTTTCCCGTTTCCATCTTGGCCGTTGACCGATTGAAATAAGTCTTGAAAGAGATGGTTTAAAAACGGTCAGAGAAATTGTTTAACTCATTAATATTAAGCTTCATCATGTGAGTCAATATCTATAATTTTATGGCTCAACTTTTGCAGAGTACAGTTAAGACTGCCAGAGCAATCCACTGTATAAAACTACTCCCTGCCTTATAAGGCTGTACTTTTGACCGTCCAATGTTATTTGCTATTTAACAGGTCATTCTCAAAAGCAGATCTACATGTATCCATACAAAAAAACCCCTTTAATTATGTCCCCCGATAACCTCAAGAAATACCTCCTAAGTGCCAGTTGATCGTAGGGTAGTTTTGAAAAGCGACTAAATGCTACAATATTGCTGTAGAAATGGTCAGCTATATTGTAAAATTTTAATTCAATTTTTATGCAGCCTTTGCTGCGAACCCAAATATGCATCTTATGGGTATTTTGGGTTATGTCTTGATAATATACCAAAGAAAATTTACGTTAGTTTCACTTGTTCACGACAGGTATTGAACCTATAACTTCCTGTTATCAAAATACTTTCTGAAAGTTCGGCTATCATATTTCATTGGACAGTCATTACGCAGGCACTGTTTGAACTTCTTAATCATTTAATTGTGATATTATAAACATTTAATTTGCTAACTTTCATTCTTAATCTCGTTCAAAGTGATGAAATGTTACTAAACAAACATAAACAGGATATTCTGATACGTGTACATGATACTGTTGTAATGAAAGTATTATAGCTTTCTCGTTAAAGACCACCGTCTACATTCTACCCTTTGATAACATTTCTGACAGTACTGAAACGGAAGGTTGTTTAAGAAAAGATAAAATCTGTTGAAAAATTTTTTGTTAGAAATTAGAGAAGTTAGCAAACATCTGGTAGTAAAAAGGGATATTTGGTATACAATTTATGAAAGATTCAATGTTTGATAGACTCCTACTGTGTTTAACGACTCCCTGTGTTATGTTACTTTTTATGTAGGTCCCTTGGAAAGTCATGTACATCATCATTCTGTTTCTAAAACTCAATAATGAACAGTGTAACTTTGAATCTATCACCTGATAGGCTTCAAGCGTTACAGGCATTTTTTGCACACAATGACTGGGACTGGACAAATACTCCGTCAGCACTTTGACAGAGGACCTTGTGGACACAGAATCGTCTGGCAATGAGCCTCTCATTCCACAACTTGAAGGGGAACACGAATGCCCAGATTGTTTTTCGTTACCCTGCATGATAGATGATCACAACCGGCAGATGTGGTGACCAGAATCAGACGTCCCTCCTCACCATCGTAATCATAGAAAGAGAAAGGTCCTACACAAGAAGTGCTGGACAATGCTATGCCATGGTGGTGTGTGGGATGATTCTCGATATTTAGTTAGAAAGACTGGAGTAGTCAGTCTGGACAGAGGGTGACACAGATTTGTATGGTAGTCTCATGGATATTGGGAGGAAATTATGCCCAACTGTATAATTCATATAGTATGGGAGAATTTTCGGCTAATGTCCTAAAACTCTTTCAAACTAAAAACTTTCCGAAAAGAGATCAAAACAAACGATTACGTAAAACACCCCACCAGCTAAAAAGTAATAAAACCAATCAAAATAAAAAAAGATAAAACAGTACTAGAATCTTCATAATTGGGACTAAAGAATGTACTTTCTGTTATCAATTTAAACCATACACATTATTTACACTAAGCTATAACATGATCACACCTTCCGATTTCCATGCGCCTCAAGGCATACCCAATACCCCGATTTACCAAGCGCCTCTAGGCAATACCCAGAGCTGGAGACAAGCAGTGATTTTGGCAACCAGTTTAACCACGCTTCTAGCGTAATCAGGTGACTTCAACCATACGGTCAAAAATTTTCCTCTTTAAGTATCAGACCCAAATACTTAGTTAACATTCTTTATCATCAGTATATGATCTGAAAATCCCTGAACACTATCCCTCAAAACAGATGGTTTCTCGAGTTCTTTTAACATGAAATTGTCATTTCAAATTTGACTACACGTATTAGAAAAAAAAAGATTATGCATAGGAAATAAATTTTGTGGTTGCAACTGCAATGTTTCATTATTCTTTTGTTTTCTTTCTCTCCCTTTCTTGTATTAGGACTGACAATATATGTTTAATGCTATAATTGTATGATCTGTGTAGTGCTAAACTCCATGGATGCAAGAGACTATTGGATACCAAAAGTAAGTTCAAGAGTCCAGATAATCTGCATCCTATACTCAAGGAGTAAGTAAGAAATTTTAGATTTTTAATACAGAAGTTGTTTATATTTTCCAGGAAACACAGCGTTTGATGGCTGAACCAGTCCCTGGAATAAAGGCTACACCAGATGATTTGAATGCTCGTTATTTTCATGTTCATGTAGATGGACCAAAAGATGTAGGCTATGTTTCTTACTTTGAAACATTTTCTTTTTTTCTGCATCAGTGGAGAAGAGATGGCTCAGTGGATAAAGTGTTAGACTTGTAATCTGAGGGCTGCGCTAGATATGGGTTAAATCCCGTTCAGTGCTCTAGAAAAAAAAATTTCCAATTTCAATTTCTTACATTTTATATCCACCTTGTCACCTCTGCTTTCTCTCCAACCTTAGGAGATTAATATTCAGGGTAGTATCTCTGTTGCTATGGCAAAGGTTTTTTGTTGCGGTGGTACATGTAATAAAAGCCATTGGAAATACGGACCATCCCTGCAGTACATAAGAAATACAACCTCCAGCACATACACATATACTAAATACATGTATGCAAGAGGAGGGTAGGTAAAAAAAGGAGATACACTCCATTTCATACGATAAGAAAATTAAAGGGCTACGAGGCACTTTTAGAGGAACAATCTGGCTATAACTTTGTATAATAATAATGACATATTATGAATTCTTAATTTACTGAAGGTAGCTCATTTAGTATTAAACTAGTCTCCCTTGAGGCCTGGCTGATTGGTCAATAAGAACTCTTTGGCTAATAATGATTAAGTCATTTTTTTGACATCACTATAGTCCTAGCTCATTGACATTCTATGAACTTAGTATGGCTGGGACATTTGGCTTAAGAGCTGTAAATGTTTGTAGTGAAATGATGGCAGCAGATCATTATTTTAATCATATAGATTTACAGATGATTACTGTGTACAAATATTTATCATGTAAAGCTAGTTGCTATGTACAGAAAATTACGAGGTACAGACTTTTACCAGTCATAAATAGTTACTATGTACATACATTGTATACTGCCATGTAAAGAAAGTTACCATATACTGATACTCAGATGGCCAACATGTATAGATACACACATGTGGTAACTAGGTACATATAATTACCAAGTATGTATGGTTATTATATACAGATAGTTTGCATATATATATATATATATACATTGTGTGTATATATACATATATATATATATAATTACCATATATGTATATGGATTATATATGTATATGGTAGATGGTTACCAGATACAGATAGTAACCATATACAAATAGTTATTATGTCCAGATACATGTACCAGTAATAACAATACATGTATAGACATTTACCAGATACATGTAGCTACCACGTACAGGGTGTTTTAAGGTAGAAATATTTGTAAGATACAGATAGTTACAAGGTACAGACAGTTATTGTAAAATGTATTTACATATATAGTGTGTGGACAGATGGTGTAATAGATATACATGTAGATGAATATATTCCAAAAATATGAAATTTAAAAGAAAAAAGGGACGTGATTGTGTGTATTATACTGGTGAGTGATGTTAAGTCAATTTTGCGGTAATTTTCAACCAAGTTTTGTGGATCGTGGTTTGTTTGCATTGGTACTTATTGATTGATTTGTATTTTCAGTCACCTTACGAAGGAGGGACTTTCAAATTAGAACTTTTTTTACCTGAAGAATATCCTATGTCTGCTCCTAAAGTTCGATTTATGACGAAAATCTATCATCCTAATATAGATAAACTAGGAAGAATATGTTTAGATATTTTAAAAGGTCAGTATCTTCTTACTCCATCATGTGCTGGTACAACAATCTACAGAATGGATAATATATGTGATATTATGTAAAAAAAAGCACGATAAATCATTTTATCACATCTTTTGCTGTTTATGCAGTGAAAAATTGATATGTCAAGTAATTGATTTATGACATAGGTGACGTCATAGCGTGGAAAAGAATTGTGTCAAGCCAGTGTTTGATGAAATAAACACCTTTAAACTGAATGTAAACATGTGATAAAAAGAATTTGAAATGAATTTTCCTTTCATACAGTAATTATTAAACTGGTATGTTTTATAAAACAAACAACTTGTTTCATAAATACCGTATGAAATGAAAATTTATTTCAAATCCTATATAAATGTATACAATTTCCAATAGTAATACATGCTCATAATTTAAAAAACTGTGATTTCCCCAACTTTTGCTGAAGTTAGTTCATTTTCTCAAATTTTATCTTATACATTTATACAAAGTATTATTCAACTTCTATGAATAGTTAAAGAATAATATGTGTATTATGTACTCGTGATCAAGTCTCTAATCTATTCTTATAATGATAATGACATGGATGTGTAACACATGATCACAAAACATTGCTTGCGAAGATGATGCCCAAATACCAATATCTCAAGAGAAATGTATTTGGTACCTTTTACTTCAAAGTACTGTGTTTGACTGTTTGTCATTGTAGCTATCGATAGTTGTTTATATTTTTCATGTTTCAAAATTAAAGTAGCATGAATAAAAATTGAAGAAATCATGCTGTTGATTTTCAAGACTCGTAAAAGTTTTATTTCAGAATTTAAATCTGTGATGGAAAATGCTATTTATATAGATAGTATGAATTGATGAATGTTAGAAGAAGTTCTGCAGATTGACTTTACTTTTTACTTTGTGTATTGTTAGGCTGTACATGTTTCAGTATATAGTTTTGCTGAACAATGTTCCATTTTCTCAATGTTAACAATAATTTTGAATTTAGTGTTCTGCAACACGTTTTAGTATTTTTTGAATAAGCATAGAATTTGACTTACTATTGTTTAACACATTTGAATCAAACTTTACCTTAAAGAAAAAGGTAGGAACTGGCATTTGGCAGCAATAGCATGAATATATAAGCTATTAAAGTTTGAAATATCAAAGTTTTCCTGTCATGTAAACTTCACCAATTCTTTTGTAAGCATGTACGGTAGTTTCATTGAGATAGAACAATTAAATAAAAGTTTGACACCCATTTATGATATCTGAATGAAAAAAGTGCAGCAAAAAGTGTGATGTCAGGCATTTGATGATCAGTAGACCTTCTTTCAATTTATCATGATGTAAGGGGCCCAATGATTGGATTATGACTTCAGGGTAGGTTGAGGCATCATTATGTGACAAAGTATCTTATATATAGGGCATATCATGAGAGTTAAGATTAATTGGGAATAGATGTGCCAAATGAAAGATTTAAGGTAGAATTGCAATCCTCTTTCTGGATACATGTTATGTGGTGATGGGGAAAATAATATCCATGGTAATAAATAATCAGAGTTTATGTTTTAGATAAATGGAGCCCTGCATTACAGATCAGAACAGTGCTGCTTTCAATTCAGGCTTTACTTAGTGCACCAAACCCAGATGATCCTTTAGCAAATGATGTAGCTGAACAATGGAAAACTAATGAAAGCAGTGCAATAGAAACTGGTGAGTTTAAAATATATTTCAGATGCAAAGTAGATAATAGTGGAAGGATTAAATTTCAGTTTGCATATAAGAATTTATATGTGTATATGCATTGCCCAGCTGTAAGATCGTGTGTGATATTGTGGGGTTTGTGTTGTGGTAAAGCCAAACTATAGACTTATGCAATTGGTCTCATTGTTTGTTGTATGTGTTGTACTTTGATGTTAGAGGATCATATCTGTGGTCTGACACCAAGTAGTTTGTGTAGAAGTACAGTGAAGTTGGAGGATCATACCTGGGATCTGACACCAGGTGGTTTGTGTAGTGGTACTGTGATGTTGGAGGATCATACCTGAGATATGACACCAGGTGGTTTGTTTAGTGGTATTGTGATGTTGGAGGATCATACCTGGGAACTGACACCAGGTGGTTTGTATAGTGGTACTGTGATGTTGGAGGATCATACCTTGGATCTGACACCAGGGGGTTTGTGTAGTGGCACTGTGATATGGGAGGATCATACCTGGGATCTGACACTAGGTGGTTTGTGTAGTGGTACTGTGATGTTGGAGGATCCTTCCTGGGATCTGACACCAGGTGGTTTGTGTAGTGGTACTGTGATGTTGGAAAATCATACCTGGGATCTGACACCAGGTGGTTTGTGTAGTGGCACTGTTATGTTGGAGGATCATACCTGGGATCTGACACCAGGTGGTTTGTGTAGTGGTACTGTGGTGATGAAGGATCATACCTGGGATCTGACACCAGGTGGTTTGTGTAGTGGTATTGTGATGATGGAGGATCATATCTGAGATCTGACACCAGGTAGTTTGTGAAGTGGTTCTGTGATGTTGGAGGATCATACCTGGGATCTGACACCAGGTGGTTTGTGTAGTGGTACTATGATGTTGGAGGATGATACCTGGGATCTGACGCCATGTGGTTTGTGTAGTGGTAGTGTAATGTTGGAGGATCATACCTGGGATCTGACACCAGGTGGTTTGTGTAGTGGTACTGTGATGTTGGAGGATCATATCTGAGATCTGACACCAGGTGGTTTGTGTAGTGGTATTGTGATGTTGGAGGATGATAGTTGATACCTGGGATCTGACACCAGGTGGTTTGTGTAGTGGTACTGTGATGTTGGAGGATGATACCTGGGATCTGACACCAGGTGGTTTGTGTAGTGGTATTGTGATGATGGAGGATCATACCTGGGATCTGACACCAGGTGGTTTGTGTAGTGGTATTGTGATGATGGAGGATCATACCTGGGATCTGACACCAGGTGGTTTGTTTAGTGGTACTGTGATGTTGGAGGATGATACCTGGGATCTGACACCAGGTGGTTTGTGTAGTGGTACTTTGATGTTGGAGGATGATACCTGGGATCTGACACCAGGTGGTTTGTGTAGTGGTACTGTGATGTTGGAGGATGATACCTGGGATCTGACACCAGGTAGTTTGTGTAGTGGTACTGTGATGTTGGAGGATGATACCTGGGATCTGACACCAGGTGGTTTGTGTAGTGGTACTGTGATGTTGGAGGATCATACCTGGGGTCTGACACCAGGTGGTTTGTGTAGTGGTACTGTGATGTTGGAGGATGATACCTGGGATCTGACACCAGGTAGTTTGTGTAGTGGTACTGTGATGTTGGAGGATGATACCTGGGATCTGACACCAGGTGGTTTGTGTAGTGGTACTGTGATGTTGGAGGATCATACCTGGGATCTGACACCAGGTGGTTTGTGTAGTGGTACTGTGATGTTGGAGGATCTTACCTGGGATCTGACACCAGGTGGTTTGTGTAGTGGTACTGTGATGTTGGAGGATCTTACCTGGGATCTGACACCAGGTGGTGTGTAGTGGTACTGTGATGTTGGAGGATCTTACCTGGGATCTGACACCAGGTGGTTTGTGTAGTGGTACTGTGATGTTGGAGGATCTTACCTGGGATCTGACACCAGGTGGTTTGTGTAGTGGTACTGTGATGTTGGAGGATCTTACCTGGGATCTGACACCAGGTGGTTTGTGTAGTGGTACTGTGATGTTGGAGGATCATACCTGGGGTCTGACATCCTGTGGTTTGTCTAGTGGTACTGTGATGTTGGAGGATGATACCTGGGATCTGACACCAGGTGGTTTGTGTAGTGGTACTGTGATGTTGGAGGATGATACCTGGGATCTGACACCAGGTGGTTTGTGTAGTGGTACTGTGATGTTGGAGGATCTTACCTGGGATCTGACACCAGGTGGTTTGTGTAGTGGTACTGTGATGTTGGAGGATGATACCTGGGATCTGACACCAGGTGGTTTGTGTAGTGGTACTGTAATGTTGGAGGATCATACCTGGGATCTGACACCAGGTGGTTTGTGTAGTGGTACTGTGATGTTGGAGGATCATACCTGGGGTCTGACATCCCGTGGTTTGTGTAGTGGTACTGTGATGTTGGAGGATCTTACCTGGGATCTGACACCAGGTGGTTTGTGTAGTGGTACTGTAATGTTGGAGGATGATACCTGGGATCTGACACCAGGTAGTTTGTGAAGTGGTACTGTGATGTTGGAGGATCTTACCTGGGATCTGACACCAGGTGGTTTGTGTAGTGGTACTGTGATGTTGGAGGATCTTACCTGGGATCTGACACCAGGTGGTTTGTGTAGTGGTACTGTGATGTTGGAGGATCATACCTGGGGTCTGACACCCTGTGGTTTGTCTAGTGGTACTGTGATGTTGGAGGATCATACCTGGGATCTGACACCAGGTGGTTTGTGTAGTGGTACTGTGATGTTGGAGGATCATACCTGGGATCTGACACCAGGTGGTTTGTGTAGTGGTACTGTGATGTTGGAGGATCATACCTGGGATCTGACACCAGGTGGTTTGTGTAGTGGTACTGTGATGTTGGAGGATCATACCTGGGGTCTGACATCCTGTGGTTTGTCTAGTGGTACTGTGATGTTGGAGGATCTTACCTGGGATCTGACACCAGGTGGTTTGTGTAGTGGTACTGTAATGTTGGAGGATGATACCTGGGATCTGACACCAGGTAGTTTGTGTAGTGGTACTGTGATGTTGGAGGATCATACCTGGGATCTGACACCAGGTGGTTTGTGTAGTGGTACTGTGATGTTGGAGGATCATACCTGGGGTCTGACATCCTGTGGTTTGTCTAGTGGTACACTTAAAAAGATCATATCTGTGGTCTTACACCAGGTGGTTTGCCTAGTGGTAGAGTGAATTTGGAGAATATACCTGGGATTTGACACCAGGTGGTTTTTCTAATGTTTATATCTTGAAATATCCAATTCTATCTTAGTTTATGTATAATTTATTAAAAGAAAAAACTAGGGTTTTGGTGGAAAGATGTATTTTTTAGTTTTCAAAATAGACTTTTAACGGTAGAAACCTATTGGGCAGATGACTGAAAGAGAAAATCAGAAGTCTGAAAACATTTTTTTTATTTATAAGTTCAAAACTAGGATTGTGTCAAAAAAGATTGAATCACTGGTTCAGTTTTATTTTAATTTTATCATCATTGCTGACATTTTACTTCTATTTCCTATTTAAACACAGTCTCTTCGACATGTACGCAGTATATATTTGCAGCCGTCAGTCATTTTTTTTTTCTTATTTGTCTGAATTGTGGTGCCTTCCTGTAGCATTGGCAGTGTGGAATTTAATTGTAATCTGTCATCATCAGATGGTTTTAACTTCATTATATTTTGTTTTATTTTTGTATTTTTATATTTTTGTTCATATATTTGTGCTATGAAGCATTTACTTTTTCTTGAACCCTCACAGGACTAAATAGAAAATTATCACTCCTGAAAAGAAATTTACATATTGTTATACCTTTCCTGTACACCATGTACCAAACATGAGAACTTTTTCACTTTCATAGTCCAATCAGAGTCGCCCACGGATAAGTTTGGAATTTCCTTTGACAGGTACTTTCTTTTCCTCTGCACTTGGGGCAGGTGTCTTTTTATTCTTCCCTTTGGAGCTTTTCCCTCAAAGTATTTTAAATAAGGAATCATTTCCAATAGGTTACTAGCCCCTCTGGCTGGAAGGGACCAAAGTTTTACCACTAATCATGATTTTAGAAGCATCGAGTTATTGTTATGGTGAAGACTATTTCAAACCTTAAACATGTAAAATGATAACTACATGTACATGATATTTGACCAGTATGACTATTTTGAAAAATGATGTTTTCTTTTTTCATAAAATATATAAAATGATCATTTTTATATCTTTTCAGCAAAGAACTGGACCCAACTTTATGCTTGTTGAGAATTTATCAGGAAAATTTAAATTGGACAATACATTACTTTTAAAATCCCAGATTGAGTGGGTGACATTTGAAGATGTTATTGCTACAGTATGCAGGCTTGTTTTATAACAAGGAGATTTGTTTTTGTACCATTAACATTTGTGACGACTACAGTATTTGTGAAGAAAGGGTTTGAGAATGAGGAATGAAAGATTTACAATTTTGTTCTATCACCTTTGACATCTCCTTATGTAATTATGTGTCTATAGTACCGAAATTATTATTTATGTTTTGCTTGAACTACCAAAGTTTAAATTTTGAAATGATAGGTTCTGAGGCATACTAAACAGTTTATGTGTCACATCATGTGATCATTTACATGGTATTTATAGTGCTTAAATAACAACGTCATGCTGATTCAGTGTGACATTTCTTTTTGAATTGTTTTTGTTCTGCACAGAGCATTTGCACTGTGTGTAACCAATAAAAGTCTCCTGCGTTATATGTGTAACTTTCTATCCATTTCAAATGTTATATGCATTTTTTTTTTAAAGATACTACTATGTAAAAATGAAAAAAATTATACATTTAATCAGCAATGATTACAAGTAGTAGTAAACTTCAAGTAGTTAAAGCTAGAATCTCTTAGATCGGAATGTGATACATGTATTCAAGTCCTGTAATACTAATAATTGAAATAGAAACAGTAATTTATTGGTAAATCCTGCCTGGGAAAGCTATGATGTGATAGACTATTCTCATTTTCATTGTGTCACAGCTTTGTACATTTGTATATGTACTTGTATTTAATTATATGATATGATGTCTTTGTGTAGAAATAATAGCCATTAAATCAACAGTCTCTGTATTGCCTCCTTTATTGTCAAAACAAAATATAATTGGTAGACATTAATCAGAAGAGGATAATTTATGTCTGTGCATTCTGTTGAACAAATCCAAAGCTTTGTCAATCAGAGTATTTCAGCAAAGGTAACTCCAATGAAATTTTAGCCATTAGCTCTTTTAGACAAAATGCAATAGGAAAATGAACAAATCATGTATCATATAGGCATCTTGGGGTAATGATGTTTGTATGCTTACAATTTTGTATTTGACTTTATGTTCCACTTGAATGACAATGATCATGGATGATGGAGTTTAAATTAGCCCCATTCTTGTTTGTTTTTTGTTTCTTCGTTGTACCAAGATTGTATTACCTATATGGTGACACCATATGGTTTACCTAGTGCTTAGAAATTAAGACTTGTGTAACAGACCCACCAGAAGCAATGAGGTATTTTTCACTTGTCAATGTTAACTGTAAAGTAGGACATTGGTTTATAGCTCGTATGAGCTGAAGGCAGGTGCTTGCTCATCTGGATTTTTGTTGTCTGTCCGTTTACTTTTATCCTTTCCAACTTTGCTAGGAGAAGGGAGTTTGACAAAATTTGAAAGGGAATAATTGCCTGAGGTTCCATACAAGCGTTTTTCCTTAGCCGAAAAAACCAGGACATGGAGACATTAAGGCGAAGTGAGATCTACTTCAGAAAATCTTTTTCAACTGGCAGCATCTGCCAGACCCATCAAAGAGTGGATCTAAGTAGAAACATTAGATCTAAAAGGGTACTTTGACAAATTTCGTAAGAAAGCTGCATACATTAGAATGTCTTGATGGTTGTTTTGTTCCGAGTGCATGTTTTAAATTTGTCCATCCGCTTTGGTGCACCTTCACTGCTTTTCATGGGCTTGCAGTATGCATCACTAAGCTATGGTGCCAGGGGCATGGTTTTTTTGTGTGTAATGTATAAAGCAGTATAGTGAATGTTAGGACGACAAGTTGATTGTTAAGATCTACATCTCAACATTTCTTGTTTATATCCTCGCTTCATTTCAGGGTGTTGTTGTCCTTGACCCAAAAGCTATCGTGGCCTTCACCCAAGGTTTTGTCAAAAGGCATCTGAACCACCAAGAACATGCTACTTACTCTTTATACTACGTCATATTAACCAGACTTGGGCGCGAGTGTAGTTGATGCACACAGAATTATAGAACATAGCATCTCGTCTAGGTTAAACAATAACCTAATGTACTTGTACTGGACATTTCATTTAGTGTGATACAAGATCCTGGTGAAGAAATCTGGAGCCCCCAAAGACTGACACACTCCATACATGGCCGGTCATCTGTTGCTCTTTTTAGAAAAAAAATTTCCTTGCAAGTTCAAGAGGAAAAACAACTACATAGTTCCCAATTATTTAAGAAATAACTATCTAGCCATGGTTTATTGTCTGGTAATTCCCCAATTTGCATGAACCAATCAAGTTATCACCAAGCCACTTTGTGATGAAGTGACAATTTGGCAATGAGGGGAATTACTGGATAATAAACCAAAGCTAGGAAATTGTTATTTCTATTTTAATACACTTCCGCAGTACACTTCAGTACTGTCTGTTGTTACGTAAAAATCAATAATTCAGTTTTCAGAAAATGAAATGGGTGGTACATTAAGAACTGTAGTGGTATAGTAGGTGTGGCATATCCGAGTGTGGGGCAGGCTTGGTGTAGTGGTTATGCCTTCGGCTTGCGGCGACGACGATCAGGGTTTGATTCCCGGGTTTGCCACTATGTTTAAGAGGTTGGTAACCTCCTGTTTCCAGGTCGTGATATAACTGAAATATTGTTGAAAGCTACGTAAAACACCAATAAAATAACCTATCTGAGTGGGAATTTGTTGGAGAATAATAACCAATCTCTTGATTTCATTTGAAAATTCTAGTCTTGTAAATCCAAAATAAACACAAGTCACGTTATCTTTCATATTGTTTTTATTTCCATTTTTGTTTCTTTTTGTCAACTGAAAATAACTTTTTTTCTAAAATGTTCTATTTGTAAAAAAAGTCTTCCATCCCTTACATTCACACCACTTTGTCTCTTAAACATGTTCTCACAAACATAGTCAAATCAAACACAATTCAACTTTGATTTCAGTTGCATAGGAACATCAAGTTGAAATCGGTCATTAAAATTACAGGAACATACAACATGATTTGGTCATACCATGGATGATCTAGTCCAAGACATTAGATGAAAAATAATCAAATATGTAGCAAAATAAACAAAATATGTACAAAGTACAAAATCATGTTCAACAAAATGATGTGAAAATGGACAACATTATGTATCAAGAAGTCCCGATTACAATGATATTCCTCATAATACCCCGGTACATGATAACCCCCAAACACTTACGGAATATGTTGCTTTCAGAAAATAATTATAAAAATATCTGCAAGATTTGATAGTAAAATTTTTTCTCTTTTATGAAAACTTACAAACTTTTTCATCAAGAATGTTTAAGAATTGAAGTTTATCAGAAAATGATTAATGAAATCCTGTTTATCAGCACCATCCGCTTTATGACACACGGTTATCAATATCTATCTAATTATTACAGTGTGCAAAGCCACTTCAGTCTATACTAGTCAAAGACCAATATTTGCATACACAGTTGTGTGAAGATGATCCAATGCATTGATAGCTACAGATTATTTTGCAAGCTCTGTTATACTCGTATGAGCGGAAACAATACATTTCTACAATACATGCAATATATCATAAAATACACCAGTCTAAAAGCAAGCCTTCAGACACAATACTGTAACTTTGTACTAGTTTGATTGGATAATTAAGTATTTATGTTGACCAATCGTCATTTTCAAATTCATTCTATCCACATTATTTTAAAATTGAAAGCAAATGTATGATTCAAGTAACACATCAAAATCTGGGAGGAGCTAAAAACTATCTAACAACAAAAGCAAACAGCAAACAATAAAAACAAGATTCAGAAAACTTGACTGTGTTTTCTTTGAGATCCTTGTAGGTACATATTCAATATACTTTTGGTAGGACTACGATAAACATGTGATTTGGACATGCTTGAATCTATTATCTTAAACAAGCACTGTCATAGTGCCTGATATACATAAAAACACATTTTACAAAATAGGAAAAAAAACATGAAGGTTAAAATCACAACTTTTAACATGTATATGGATAAAATACAGAAAACTCTATGAATATAGTTTTCCAGTGAAACAGTGATGAAGTACAGATGTAAACTGAGATAAAATATGATACTTGTTGTTATAGGACAAATAAATTACGACTACACAACTATATGGCAGTGACAAAAAATTTCCAAATATAAGAAAATATATAAGGACATGCTTTTTATCTTATATAAGCTCATATCTATTCTTTAAAGATCTACTAAAATGCAATAAAACTGCGAGACATCAATACCAAAAACATTTTCAGTTATACACTTTATAAAAGAAGTTTTCAACCCTAGATCAGAAATATAATGTAAGCATGGATCATGATTATCACCCTGGATCAAAATTCTACAAACCTTGTTAACAATTTAAATGTGATTGTAATTAATGTATGTAAAGAACAGAAAATAAAAAGCATTTCTACTAGGCTCTTCTCTATATGTATATTGTAAGTACATGTACACATGAAAATGTTTTTGATATTAAATGTCCTGTATGTTATATATTAGATAATTTGGCACACATCTGTACAATGGTACTAAAACTCTAAACTCTGTAAAGACATAAAATTAAGGCATTCAAATCTTATTTCTCATGAATAAGATGATTTTCAAAACAGTCTTGACATTACCTTTTGCATAGAAAAAACAATAGTACCAATATTAAACGTCCTTTCTTTCATTGTACAAATAGAATAAATATAAAGGCAATGAGGAAGATGAGGAAATAATCTTCACAAAGATTTCTTTTTCACTTTAACAATACGTCGCTCTTAGTGTACCGGTATTCACTTTTTCATTGGGTATCAATTAATAAAAATGAATAGTACCAATACATTATGCTGGCAAGACTCGACTAAATAGAAAAATGTCATTTATGAAATACACATTTTAACCTGGTTGCTTAGCAACAATGTTCTCGCAAGCATTAATAGAAAATGGTAGACAAGATCTAATTTTGGTGGGATAGTAATCGTTTTATGTTCCTATGGTAACATCAGCAGTACACTTCCGAATCCATTGCCATACGCACTTGTTCCAGTTTATATGTCAATCTATTCTTCTTTGCAAATTCATCATCCTCTAATGCTGTGAATAACTGTATATAAAAACCCCAAAATTACTTTTCAATTGTTATTTATGATTATTTATAGAGCACACAATATGCATTTGAAGGAAAATTCACAAAACATGATATTTATGATTATTTATAGAGCACACAATATGCATTTGAAGGAAAATTCACAAAACATGATCGTAAAATCCCAAAGAAAAATCATCGATGTGGAATTCAAGAGAAAATCTACCTGTACTGGCTCACGGGTATAAAATCAATGCACTCTGTATATTTTGTAATTTACTCCTGAATCAAACTTAACCTCTGGATTGTATTGCCTTTTCAAAGAATCTGATTTCAAGTATTGATGTAACTTTATTACAGAGTGTGGCCTACAGCATTTACAATGTGATATATATTGTATGATATACTGTTGTCTTTATCATTTGTGTACTTACATCATCACTGTACTTCTGTACATATTTGTACAATTCATATAATGCTGCTGTGGTATTGAATTCATCTTGATGTTGCTGAAAAAAAAATTAATAAAATCATTGTTAGTTCACCAGTAATTGAATCAATATTTCTATTATACATAAGAAAACTACATTTACAAAGACAAAGTATATTTAGTAATTACTCAGCACAACTGTATTTTAATTACACTTGTCTTCATGCCTTACTCAAGAGAAACATAATGTGAGTGACACATGTTTGAACAAAGACCTTGGCCAAAGCAGGAAGAAAGACATAAAATTTATAGGCAATCTCTTTGAATTATTGATGCAATATCTCAAATTCATTATTGTACATCTATTTGATTTTCAAAATCAAAAATTTACCCTTGATTCCTCTGTCAACATGGCTGTCATGTCCTGATCACTGATGGCTGGCATCATCTTAATGTCTTGGTAGTATCTTTCTACCCACTTCTTGTACTTAGGTATATCTTTGGCATATAACAATTTACTGGAAGGGGAGTCCTTCCCTAATCGATGCTCATTCATTGAGCAACTGTCCATGAAAGTCTGAGCCACCACTGATAAACAAGAGTCTACTATATTGGATTTGTAAATGTCAAACACAAAATTTGGATTTTTAATCACATTCACCCAGAATCTCAGAGGAAGACTGAAAAAGAAAAGAATGAAAATATAGAACATTTTTCTTTGATGCATTATAAATTACACAAGCATAATGAGTATTGCTGAAGCAAAACATGTTCCCTACTGGTTTCCAGAAGTCCAAGGGCCATAACTCTTCCAAAAATAGGTCAATCATGACCAAACTGAAACTTGATCTGTAACTCATAGATACAAAGCTACATACCAAATTTCAAGTAAATAACTCCAATGGTTGCAAGTCCGGCACACCTGTGTCTCAGATAGATGGAGAGACAGTTGGAGTGGAAACCTATAGAGCCCTCCAGTTATACCGGTAGGGGACTAATTACTAAATTTTATGACGAAGTAAGTCAGCTGAATCATATGGTGTATATATGCAATATTTGATGTCTTTACATAATAAAGAGCTATGTACCACCTTGGTAGGTATCTGACTTAGAATAACTGCAACATAAACCAGTTCAATAAATTGGTGGAAATGAAGGGACATAAAAAGATGCCTCCATAGGAACTGTTCGACATCACAATGGTAATGACATAGATATCTACTCAAATGGGAAATAACTGTGTAAAGTGTAAATCACAATTATGAAGGTAGTCACTAATGAAGGAAACCACGGTACCTGGAGGAACCACCAATCTCTGGCAGGTACCCTTGTAGGCCTGGGGGTGAAGATTAAACTTAATTTGAAACAAGACAGAGTCTCACTGCAGCATGACAATTCAGCCATTGAAAACATCTCAATATGTCTATATATAATTTTTGATGATCTGAATATCTTTACGAGTGTTGAATCTAAAAGGGGTGAAATTTTAAGGGGTTTTCAAACCTTCCCCACAACCTGGAAAAATTATTCCTTTTAAAATTATATCTCTGTATATATATATTTTTTTAAATATTGTGGTTTTTTCTCAACAGTTAGAAATACCCCCTCCGTGCTGACTTCTGGATCTGAATTATTGTTTTTCCTACTTAATTTATTGTCATGAAAGAAAATGGGCTTAAGTCAAGGCAGACACTGGCACATAGAAAAACACCACAATAAAAATGAACAATCGATCTATCAATTCATTATCATGATTATTTCAAATTACTGATGTTTTGGACTCTATCTGAATATGCTGTAATATTTCACCTGTTGGATTTCCATGTATGGACAATCTCATGATCTTGTATATTATGCAGTAAGGCCTGGTCGTCCAGGAAGTCGTACATGTACTTGATTGCCAGTGGAAGAACTGTGCCTCTGTGTGCTGTACTGAATATTCTCTCAAACAGGTCATCTACAAATTGCTGTAAAGTACCCTGAAGGAAGAATTTAGATAAATATTACATACAGTTTGCCCCAAATAGGTCAAATTTCAAGGGACCCCACTGATATAATATATCACCACTTTGTACAAGGACATCCCACCTAAGTGTTAAACGTCTACAATCGGATGTTTCCTTTTCCTGTACAAAATCGTAACTGTTTTTTCTTTGCCCTTTGAATATAAACCTAATTATTTTCTTACAAATAAACCACAATTTAGAAATGTGACACACATTTCTGTTTAGGCACCGACATATCTTTTTTTACATTTTATGACATCACTAGAGGGGGATTCAGACCAAAATCAGAGGTGGAAGAGGAGATTATGAAACAGAATTGTCCCAGAACAGATAAGTGTGTTCAAACTTCTACATGGCTTTACAGTAAGTCAGTTCTAAGTATCAGAAGTTCAACTTGTACATTTAAAGAACTGCAGTACACTTGAAAATCTGAGTCATCCAAAGTTTAAGAAAAGAAGAACAAATTTACTAAATTCATAAATGTCTGTAAGATTTTTAAGTAAAAAAAGCTATTTTTTCTAGTACAATATTCTAGAATTTGTTTTAACTTATTACTTAAATTACACGTATAATCAATGGAACAGAAATTGAAAAAAATTTGTAAAAACACTTAAGGCATTTTTATGTAAAAGTTACCCACCTTAGTAGCTAATAACCTAGTGAGGTATATTTCTGACACCATCTTGCTTCCCCGATCACCTTGGTTATTGGTTTCGTTGTCGTGTTGTTTAACCTTAAGAAAAGAAAGAACTTATACCATGTCTATTCTATACTAAGCAAAAGTACAGTTTTTGTTTTAAATATTTGATCCTGTATCAAATAAAATGAGGGAGAAAATTAATAAACCTTATATCAATCAATATTGATACAAAGAAAGAAAAATCATCACTTACATCATCAATCATATTCTTTGTTAAGCATGGTGATGTACATGGCAATGGATACATATACATGTGTGTGTAATAATAAACATGAATGCAAATATACCTTTACTAGATTTACATTAATTTTAAATCTGATGCTTGCTTGAAAGCTTTAAAGCATTTATAAATGCATATGCATTACTATTTTCCTAACAAGTACCATGTTGTGAGAACCTTAATTTAACTTGATCTAATCAAATAATAAACTATTTGTTCAAATGTTGTCTTTTACTTAAATGAATTGTCTAGCAATCATTACACATGTAGACAAAGGGAATTATAAATTCACACAGTAGAGGAAAAGATGAAAATAGCATTCAAGAATAAATTGAACAATAAAAGTGAACGAGCATTATTAAAACTACTGTTAAGAAAGGATTTCCATAAATGATTAGTATTTTTGGATGCTACATTAGACATCAAAATTACTGACAATCAGGAGAAAGCAATTTTACTTTTTGCAAGCTTAAACACATCAATGCCAGGGTTAAGATAAAACAACTTTTATCAAAAAAGGAGAAATATTCTTTAGAAATATCATGCCGTGTATGCATGAATCTTCATTATCTCTATTCAAAGACTGATCTGTCAGGTTTATACATGACATAAGGGGCTTGATGGCCTGAAAAACTAACATACTGCACAGAAGCTGTGCTGGAGTACACACACAGTGACACAGGCAGCCTCTTATCTCAGTCATGCTCTGTGAAGTCTTGCTTCTAACTGTGGTGGGGAAGTGGGGGTCATCCAGGGTACCTGTCAAAGGTCAGTGGTATTCTATTAATACCACTCTTAACTTCTTTTTTCACGAAACCATAGCTACCACCATATAGGTGAAAAATCCTAGTGTAGAATTTACACGACAAACCAAATTTGACATATGAACGTCTCGGTGATTAGAAATAATGCTAAAAAATTTAGATTAATGGATTTATTAATTTAGGAAATGTAACTACTTATGAAGGCATAAGTCATACATGGGAGAGAGTAAGTCATTAATGAATGCATTGTTAGTACAAATATTCTACTAACAGTTAATACAGTCTATAAGTAGCGAGACCCACATCCATTCAAGTGGAACCAAGAATTCTTACTTACTAAGTGATAATATTTAACACCATAATTATTGAGTTCCAAATGGACTCCCTGAGGAGTCACTGTCCGATTCAGGGATGGACTTCTGGTATAAAATGGAACATTTTCTGCAATGAAGTATGAATAAAAGGTTATGAGTACTACTTACTAGGTGGTAGCATTTGACACCATAACTATCGACTACGTCCACATGTATACTTTGTGGCGAGACAGTGCGTTGAAATGATGGACTCCGAGTGTGATGAGGTAGAAATTTGTCTGGAACTGAAACACATCTAGGCTTACCTTACAGTGCACTGTGTATATAAAACTGATACACATTTAAAGCTTATCTTAATCTGCCTTCAATAGATAAAACTGAGAGAAATGAGTAAATGCAAATTTCTCTGCCATCACCTTGCAAACAAACAAACCATTTACATGACAATATGTCAGTGTCTTTCTGTAAAGAAGGTAGTCTTCAACAACACGATATGGAGATTAAAATCAGTCTTGTCTATATCTAGACTGTTCCCATTACATCATGTTTATATTTAGTCCCATCCTATAGTGTCTTGTTCATATTAAGACCCATCTAAAGCAATATGTCAATAGGAAAGATTATCAATATAAAGAAATTAGGAACAAGTATTGTATCAGATCTTCAATATCTAAGATACACATACATGTATCTAGAAGGACGACTTTTCTACTCTTGTATGATGGGGTGCAAATAGATATAAAATCACACAATGACAAACATTGGAATTATTTCTAAATTCTGGATGACAATAACACCAATATCAACATTCTCACAAAATATTTTCGTCCTTGACTGAGGATGTTGGCATACACTTTTGGATTATGTTGATTATATTCTGAGACTACTGTGTTGTGGTATGGGAATAACTTATACCAATGTCATATGTGCTCACCATAGAACCTGGACTTTTCTGCTGAGGACAAAGATAAACTAGGATATGATGGTGGCTGTTTTGGCACCAGTGTCATATAAGCACAATCAGGAACCTGAAAACCAAAAAATAATCTCCAATATAGATGTATAATCAGAATTTCTGTTTAAATTGAAGAAATTTAAGAAAATTCCCATTCAAGTGTACCTAGAGATTTAACTACAACACTTCTAATAAGGAAACTTCTGATATCTCAAACTCTTGGTAAATCAAACTCCTGATAGCTAAAATTTCTTATAGATAAAACTTCTGATAATTCAAAGTCCTTGTAAATCAAATTCCTGATAATTCAAACTTCTTATCAATAGTTTCTTTATAGCTCAAATTCCTGATAAATCTAACTCTTGATAAATCAAATTGTCTTGGTCCACTGAGGGTGGATTTATCTAGAGACAACTGTGTATTATAAATTTTTTTATACAACTGGTCTGAGATGACAAGAGCTTGCATAAAATTACAAACAATTACAAGAGAGAAGAATATTAAGAAAGCATGGCTCAATTCTTATGACACCTTGTATGGATACTCTGTGGAAATCAGGCTCAACAAAGTCCAGAAAGCATTAAAAGGTAAATGGGTATCTGAGACACTTAAGATTAAATTTTTTGTTTCCATGAAAACTTGACCTTACCTTATAATGAGCAAGTGTGTTGAGCCTCTTATACTCTCCTTCCACACGAGTGGTCGAGTCGTCATCTTGCAGGATTAGTCTCCCTTTGAATCCGTTACTCCACTCTGCAGTAGGGGGACATTGATCAATCAACACTGTAACCAAGGAGACAACATTTGCATCCATTAGCAACCACTCTCACAAACCTTGACCTTGGCAGTGCTAGGAAATTAATGATGATCAAGGCATACCAGAAATGAGTCTTTTTATTTTTGGACAAAAATCTACACCAAATATGAGTCTTTCACATCAGTCTTACAATTGTTTAGGAGGGTACATAAGGCAAAATCCTTATTTAAAAGTTTCAGGTTCAAAGTTCAAAACATAATTCTTTCAAATGTAAAAAACTCAGGCTGTCTCAATATAACAAGATAATCTTTACTAGAGTATTTCTGACTCATTTCAACCAACACCTTTTCACAATATTGAAAGAGGTAAGTGTAAAAATTATACAAATCCAGTTAATCCACAATGATGAGATAAATAAACTGGATTTGTAGAGGCATGCATGTAAAGTTAATAAAAATAATTGACTAACCATGACCAGTGCTTTGTCGTAATAGAAAAAGATTTTTTTTTTCCAAGCAATATATTAAATTGTATTGAAATATTTCTTTCCTTTTCTCAGTTTGGAGTATGGACGAGCAATGATGTAAATTAATAGAATTAGGCCATATACAAATTTGCTCATACTCCATCAAAACAAAACACTGGTACAAATTTCTAAATTTACACACTGGTAATGCAATAAAAATATGTGCAGTGAAATTGACTCCTTGATCTAGAGTTTTTACGACAGAATTTTTTTTACTATATTATCATAACTGTAAAATTAATATATATATTTATAATAAATATGTTACATGTATTAGAGTACGAGATCTTACACATGTTGTAAAAAACGATTTTTTTAAATGTTTCATAAGAACTACAGTCCTGTAATTTACAAGTCAGACAACAGGATTTCAGTGCAGTTACTCAAACAAGACCATTATCTGAAAATATGTATTCTCGATATCCATACTTTGAGGAAGATTCCTGACAACTGATTGTACAGTTCTATCTCTGCAGTAATAGCGATTGGGTCCATCATGAATGAATAAGCAAGGAATAGATAATGAAAGGTAAAAGAGGATATCAATTACATGAACAGATAAACATAGGAGAATCTATCATGCCAAATATGTAAATCGAACAGAAAGAGATGAAAACAGGTAGATGAAAACCATGCAGGTGTGTTTATATGAAAATACATAGTGTCAAGACAATATGAGTAAGCAATGATCATGACATGCATGCCCATAACCAATTTAATCTTGCAATTCATTAAGCTGGCTTCACACAAAGTCATATCTATCAGTTCTTATCATGTGAATCAATTACAATTTCCTTTGTGTAAATTTATGTGAAAGCAGCTAGGATGATTAATATTAGATTCTTAAAAAACCTCGGCACCCATTCTAATTTCTAGTAATATCTCTAGTAATTACAAAACTGTGATGATACTTTAAAGTCATCATTAATTTCTGAGAACCAGATTGTCAGATAAAACCTAAAATGATTTAATAAAAAAAATCAGTTTGATTACACTATGAAATACTCGTAATATAAATTTGGAGATCTTGTCAAGAAAGCTGACAATCTGATAAAAGCACTGTGGCCTTGACCCGTTCATAATTCCTTTTTCTCTCACTCCAGCATTCACACAAACATTGATCTAACCAAGACAGATTAACAATTACAATGGGCAGCATTCATGAATACATTAAGCGGTTTCCTCATTTATTTATATAATGGTACATGATATTATGAAGTTCATGTTAAAAAGCAATACGAAATGATAAAAACAGCAGTGACAAAATGAAAATCATAATGCTGCAATGGATATGGTATGAAAACAAGAATACTGATGTATGTAAAATGTAAAACTGATCTATGAAATGCTATGCTACAGAGATAATAATTCCTTGCTTATACCGTGAACTTTATGTAAAACCTGTCACTTACAAAGTTTAATTCTTACCTAAATCTACATCATCTTTGATTGGTCTACTACTGAAGGGCGCATTTTTGTATATTGCGTCTAGAATTTTCTCTTTCACCTGGGAGATTGTATCACAGTCAAGTACCCTCACATGATGTGGTGTATTACCAAACTGGTCCATATCTTGTACATATATTGTCTGTAATTAAGAAGTGTTAAACTCACATCCAAGAAATGCTAAATGTACAAAAGATTTTGACGTTAGAGCTCTTATACATAAATACATGTGTGGTAAGGTGCAGATTCTGCTACCTGCCTATGTTAGGGAGATCTGATTTTTGTTGGTAAATCAAATACCAGTAACATATATGGTATGTACCGGTATCAGTTATTAATTTTTTTTATATATATTTTCAATTTCAATTACAAGCTGATTGATAACACAAGATGAGCAGTATCAATTTGGATATCATTTTTCTTGAGAAACATCATTATAAAACGTCAAAAACAACGACAAACCCCCCCCCCTCCCCCCCAAAAATTTTCACAAAACAATTGCAATCAAAACCTCTAATGAAATATACCATGCAATACCTACTACTTCATGTCCTACATAATACCCGATGTTAAAAACACAGACCATAAAATACTGCAATACATGACAATGGAATATTTACCATCTGTTTGAATTCTATCTGTTGTCGAATGAGTTTATCCTCACTTAGTGAGTATCGTGCTTCACTTGTGTTTGAGTCCACTGGACCCTTAGAAACTTGCTGCTTCATAGCAGAATACAACATAAATAGGGGATCACCAGCGCATTCCTGAAAGAATATAAAATTCTGAACATAAAAATCTGAAATCAATGAGCTAAATGTGAATTTCTATTATAAATCTCTCTTAGAAGATAAAGTAAAGTTGTGTGCTTCATTCACCAAAATTCTTAAATTTTGATACAAGTGAATGAAAATGAAAAAAGTACCCTGAGAAATTTATACAGCAGGAAGGTAAACCAATTTGTTAGCATCTTCTCTGCTACAGATTCAGTCCTAAAAAATACAAAAAAGAAATATTAAGATCACACTTCAAAGAAAGTCAATGTCAATGTAGGTACAATAAGAAAGTCAATGTAGGTATAATAAAAACTTAACAGTGATTCTCTTAATTATCAAGGAACCATGATCCTTGTAATATCTTTTTATTGTTTTATAAAGTACATAATTAGATTTAACACACGTTTCTCTGTGAAATATCGCGATGTCATATATTAATTTTTGACATAGGTGATGTCACAGTTTACATAGCGCATTCCCTTGACTCGTGAAGATGGTAAAGTCATCGCGTGGCAAAGTCAGTGTTTGATGAAATAAACATCTTTAAACTGAGTGTAAACATGTGATAAAAAGAATCTGATAAAAATTTCCATTTCATACAGTATTTATGAAACTTGTGTAAATATAAAACAAACAACCCGTTTCATAAATACTGTATGAAATGAAAATTCATTTCAGATCCTATATATCTTAAAATTTCTACATAGTATATTTTCTATATTTTAAGTGTGTAACTTACCTCCTTAGGAGCAATTTAGGATGATTTTTCCCCTCTACTGATTTTTCTATTAACTCTGCTAATAATGTTTTTAAAATACTGTAAAGAAATTAAAATGCACTTAATAACTGAAAGCAGCATTTTTAATATTACAAAATTAGACAATAACATATTAATGAAGAAAAGAGGCAATATATTCCAAGTTTTTGGCTGGATATCAAAAGATATTAACAGAATAAGGAAATTGTGATGTAAAGTTATACATCATTTACTTTTAAAATTTATGCTTAAAATGTGATCATATAGCTTTGTACTTAAGTTAGTAAGGTTCACATTCTTGCAGAGTTAATTCTGTCATTTATAACACCTGTAAGGGCCACTAATAAATCTTGCGAATCCTGAATAACCTAAACAAGTATATGTACAGTATGTCCTTAGTGCGACTCAAGAAATTAGAGATCAAAGGGAAGTAACTGTGACACTCACTCTGTGGCATATTCCATTTTTGTCTGTAAGGCAACTGAGATCAGAGATGCTACGTTGACCCTGTCTCTCATAGTGAAATGTTTATGGGCTTCTAATGTCCGTACAAATATCAAAAGGAATGTTTTGTTATTGATCAGCTGGGAAAATAACTTGATGCCTTTTTCCACACTGTCTCTGCGTGCAATATCAACCTGAGAGATATAATATGTGTCAGTCTAAACATTCAAAATGCATTGTAAGTTACAGATCTTTGAAGTCATTACTGATATTCCATATGTGGACTGATTTCAGACTAATATTGCAGTGACTATTGAGAATTGTAAATTTCGGTAAAGTTTCGAATAAAAAGTCCTCCAAATGAACTTAGCAAATGTTTCACTATTCAGTTTCACAGTAGATTTTCTAGAAATCATCCTTAATCAAAGACATGTGACACTGACATCACCAGTGATCTCACGCTGTGGTAGAGTATTACCTCTAGATCTTTTATTACAGGATGGTCAGTGTCTGTTTCCTGTGGGAATAACACTCTCATGCAGTATGTCCTGTAATCCCAGAATGGTATTGCTACTTGACCGTAAAGGTCATTGGTCAGTTCTGTCATTTCAGTCTGTAGCTCTGCAAAGGCTGAAAAACAAAAGTAGACCATTAGGATCTTTCAGGGTATGGATAAGATGCCCACTGGGCCTTAACAGTCACCTGAGTCCATTATCTAATGAGAAGTGAATTTAAAAAAGGAGCCTTTTCTGACCTCCTCATCCAACTATTGCAAGATTATGACTTGCAGGAAATTTGTTATACAGCTTTCATAAAATGACATTTGTTTATATTTCAAAACACGCTGCTCAATGACATAAACATATGAAGAATATATATATTCAGTGCTAATCATTTTCTCTTCAAAATCAAAAGAATCATTCCTGTAAAATGAACTCAGATCATGTCAGTTCTTCTTTCACCTACGATTTTAATGTATTTCACAGCTTAACATCTTGTGACATTTTGCCTTTCTCACAAACAATGGTCTTTAGAACCTGCTACTATCTATAAGGATAATAAACATTGACTGACCTTCTTTACATTCCTTGGCTACTTTGAGCTCTAAGTTATCCATTTGAATTTGCATCTTTTTCATCATGCTGTCATTTTTCTTAGCCTTCATTGTGTACATAATAATAACAATAATGACAGCAATGATGAGGACACCTCCGCCTACAGCTATAAGGATGATATACTCCAAAGGCAGAGGAAATTCAGACTCATCATATTTCAGTTGTCCGATGTACATAGAAAAGTTACTGCCAATGAGAACCTAGTAAGAATAGAACTGTATGTGTTACGAAAAGATACAGAAAAGTTGCAAAGAAATAGGCTCTAGCACACTTAAAAAGGTAAACTGGGAAGGCAGTCTTAGTAATGCAAATTATGACATTTCATTTTTCAATTATTGGAGATAGAATTTCCATATAAGGTAATCCATCTGTCTTACATTGATAAATTACTGCAACTTGTTTACCGGGGGTACATATTACCAACAACAATTTAAAAATTTGACCAGAGACACATTTTAAAACCACTTGCATTTTGATAATTCTTAATTCATCTTTAGGAAAATTAGAAGAATTTGATAGGTACTACCTCGACTTCTGGATATTTGGATCCCTTGAGTGACGGTGGTGGTAATTTGGGTGGATTACACGTAATTTTGTTGTCCTTGCTCATTATAAAGGTATTATTACAGAATTCTTTACCAATCCTGATCAACACATCTTCTGCCTGAATGCGATTCAAAGATTCTCCCTGTAAATAGAAAATTTCTGATGTTTTGAATCTGAATGGTGCCTTGGAGTACATTATGGTTAAAGTTCATTAAAAATTTGTTCTCCAATATGACAGTGAAACCTAGTTCTGTTTTAAATATTCCATGAAGTACAGCCATACAACTATGTTATGTACAATTTGTTATGTAACTAAGTTATGTACCTTAACCATATGACAAAACAAAGTATGGACTCACTGAATGACAAATGATTAACACAATACTTTGATTAATGTATGTATAGGTGGCAGCACCTGCCTGGTGCAATGTTAAATAAATCTTTATCCATATAACAGACCCCTCCAAAGCAGTAAGAGTTCTTAATGCATATAACAGATTCACCCAAGCTGCAAGGGTTGGTAATTCACATAACAGACCCATCAAAAACAGTGAGGGTTCTTTCATAGGTCTAATTCTACAATGGCATCAGTCACCTCTGTCTGTTACAAATGACAGGAAACCACTTAGACTGCAGCAGGATTTGATTTGTAGACATTCCATTCTGGAGCCAAAAATCTAAAATCACTGATCTATGCCATCTCCAGCATAAAACACTTCTTGCTAATACACATTGTGTTTAAGTCAGTATAATAACAGAAGCATAAATGAAAATTTGTAACTCACAAATATAGTCAGGTATTCACTCTTCTTCTGGTAAGATTTCACATCGTTGTCAAACTTTTTGAAAACAGGATCTGGATAAATGGTAAAATTCCCAAAGGTGGCATTTCTACTAAGATTTTTAGTGGCTATGACATTGTCCAGAATAAAGCCGAAGTTTAAGGAAAGTCCATTGTCTTTGATCTCTGACAGATTTGGAACATCTATCAAGGGTGAACGGCAGCTCATATGCTTGTTACTTAACACTGTACAATCCTGGAAAAGAGCAAGTCATTGATAAAGGTTTATTTACTTATCAACAAAACATGCATAAAGGGTATTCTATTATAATGTCATTCCTGCATTTCCCTTTCTAAATGACAAGTTTAGACATTGTTAATCTGTTATTTTGTCTCTGTCAAATCTTGGTTTGGTACAGGTTGTCTCTGTCAAATCTTGGTTTGGTACAGGTTGTCTCTGTCAAATTTTGGTTTAGTACAGGTTGTCTCTGTCAATCTTGGTTTGGTACAGGTTGAAACAAATGGGAAACTGTGTACAAGTCCAAGGTCTGTGACTTTCTCGGGGTACTCCGATTGCCTTCCCTGCTCAACACTACTCAGTGCCATATAGGTGAAATAATCATAGCTCAGCATTAAACAACAATGTGCAGATTGTGAGAAGGCCACCTAATTACTACATATATCATCCAAGTCTCTGTGTACAGGCTGGTTTAAACTTTTGTTATGGTCATTTATAATGATAATATGGGTAGATTTTCCCACATAAGAGATAAGGGAAGAAGTAAAAGTCTTCATTTCTCCTGACAAGTTTGAGTAGTTTGAAAATTAAGCTAAGGTATCTTACCCCTTCAAAGGTCTTCTTGTTGTAGTAGAGGATCATTTTGGGGTATTTGATATCAGAGAACCCTTCACCTTCAGCTTTGATGATTATTCCACCACTGTAAATAGAGAAACTCATAAGAACAAACATGTTTTATAACTTTTTTTATTCTAATACAAATAAGAAAAAAGTCTGATTTATATTCAATTCATACATAAGTAGTATACTGGATTTATCATAATTTCAGATTTAACTGCTTTATTTGTTTGTACTTTGGTCTATCTTGTTCCTTACATGTATATTATTACTGCTTTGAAAGCTTCTCTTTTTTTCAAGCATTTATAAAGCCTATAACCAGCAATGAATTACCTTACGATAGCAGTCTTTCTTAAGACCTTATGTACCACTGGATCCTTAAAGTACTCAAACTCGATATCTGTGCTAACAATCTGATTGTCGATCTTCATAATGAGTTTACCAAGGTAACCAACATCCTTCGCACCAGGGGTAATGCACACTAAACTTTTACTATTTACTCTAAAATTATATGAAAAAAATTGTGGATGAGAAACACTTGGACTTTGGTTATGGCCCAAAAATGATTATCAATTAGTTAATTTTTTACTATCTTTTGTAAGTAGTCTTCTTCCAACATTTTCATCATTATTTGGACTTTGGCTACCCCTGTCAATATCCAATAGAACTACAGTTTTTATATGTATATATATATATATGATAATGATATACATAAGTTAAACTTAACAAATACACCAGAGGCACAAAGAGTCTAAATTTCTGATAGTCATATGATTTACTGCAATTATTATCTTGAACTTTATGCTTGGACCTAGATGTATAGGTAATGATGCTGAATTTGAATTACACATTTTTCTAGTATTACATCTAATTGTTACAAAATATATTCAAAGCTTTAAAGATGAGTGTCAATGGACATTCTGACAACAGATGTTACAAAAATTATCTCTTTTACAACTTAATAAAACATATTTACATATGTGTACTATCTCACATTCTCTGACAGGAAATGTATATAAAATACCTTTGTATTGAACATTCATTGTCATCTGAACCAAAATAGATCTTTCTACTGGTCCCTGCATCTAAATAGTCTCCATACACTGTTACTTTGGTCCCTCCAGATTTTGGACCTTTCTTGGGATCAATTTCTTTAACCATTGGATCCTGTCAATCAAAATATCTGTATTTATATCGGCATGCAATGACAAAACCAAGAGATAAAATAGATACCTTTTCAAATGGGTCAGATTATAAAGATGAACTGAAGTAAACTAATTATAAATTTTTAATATTTCTCTTAGAGATGATCAAATTCTATTTGAAATAAACAAGGTGATCGTCTTAACATTAAACAATTTATATAATTTGAGATTTTCTTTTATGCAGATTGAGACTTTGCACTCACCACATATCTAAATGTCTGAAGTGATTTTGCTGCGAATGCTTCTGCCACTATGACATTGACATATCCAGACTTCTTGCCCACGGTTAAAGCTCCGGTAGTACATACAATCCTGAAAATGAGAAAATGATGAGAAAAATCTTCACCACAAATAAATAAATGATAAGTAATCTAGAGTTTTAAAGAATACATCATAAACTTGGAGCTTGTGAACATGACTCCTGGTCAAGGTTATGAGCAACAATGTAAGAAGTAGAAGTTGCTTCCATTCTTCCTTTACAAATTATCCTCATTTTGAAAGGGTCATTATGGCCTAGAACTCATGAGTATTAACAATGCAAGTTCTGACAAAATATCATAAGATTTTTTATTAGGTAATGAAAAATGATTTGGAAAAAAAATCCATCAAATTTCACTCAATTAGATACACAATGTTCAATTATGTGAAAGTTGTTTTTGGACTAGAAAGAGTGTGGGATGCATTAAAAGGGATGTAAAATGATGTTCCAAGTGAAATAAGACACTCCAAAATGTGTTTATACAAGTTGCAAAAATTTCATAGAAATTACAATCTGGACTGACAAATGGACAAAAAATTGGGGAATAACAGACTTACTTTGTGGAAGGAACATAATAATCTCTAATGGGGGAACACTGGACTCCATCAATGTCTACATTACTAACAATGTCTTGATACGTCTTGCCAAGGTTACGACCTTCTATTGTTAATAAAGTTCCTCCTTCTCTGGGACCACTCACTGGGTATATCTAAATATAAATGTCACAATAACAATGAAACAATAAGAAAATAAAATTTACGGAAATACGAATAAAAATATGAGTAAATTCTATAGTATCAAGAAGCTAGTCACAATTCAGAATTTCTAATCGTCTCTCTCAAGCATGTGCAATCTAATTAATTAAACCTCTTTAAAACTTTAGAAAGAGAAAATGAACAACTGAAATACCCAGACTCTGGTTTTGTAAAGAACATGCATAGCAAGGAACGTATGAGGCAGCCTTTAAGACAAGTGAAAGCTTTGTTAGATTGGACAGTATCATTCATCATAAAGAATTCAATAAGGCTATTTTGACCTCAACATGTCAAGAGTCTGAGCTATACTATTTTACCAGTATCACTGATGTATAAACATCTTGTTGCTGGCTTTACAGGCAATCACTACAGGATTACAATGTACATTGTAGGTACATCATTATACATGCAGTGGAGCATTATACAAATTCTAATAACAGTGACATCAAATACATTTAAGAACCATTTCAAAATATCCTGTCCTCACATGGTATTGTGATGAAATTCATCAAATTAATTTTATGTACAATAATTCTAAGTTATTAAGAAGAAATCAATGTATAGCTGACAGACCTAAATTTAATATTGACAAGTGTTTTATTTTGCAAAAAGTAGAAACCGTAAGATTAAGAAATTTACCTTATTGATTTGAGGGTTAGGGCAGTTGGATTGAGAAGGTAGCCAGTTAATGGTGTTGCGACAGTTTTTCTGTATAGAGCATTTATTTTCCTCGCTGCACCACCCACAGGTATAGAGTGGTTTCTGGGTCAAACATTCACCACATGAATTGGCCATCTTTTCACATTTATACATTTGCACTGTTTAAAAAAAAATAATTTTATAGATGAAAAATTTTTAATACATGTATGACAAATATAATGAAATGTCTGAGTTTGTAATTTCATCTAGGATATTTTCACTGTCTGTCTAAAAGATCAATGAAAGGGAAGTTAATTAGGATTCAAGAAATATATTGACAAATGCTTTTTTGCACTTTGTACACATATTTTTCTCTTGTCTGAAATTTTACATGGAAAATGAAAGTTTTAAGGGCTGTTATGAAATTAAACTTTTCTGCACTTCAAGAAAACTCTGTTTTTACCTTGCATTCTTTTGGGGTTATCTAATGGTTTTGGATGGGTACTTCCCCACAAAATCTTTAAAGGTACATTCCAAACTTCTGTGTTTTGGAGGTAGTAGAAATCTACACTCTCACACTGTATCCATTTATTCTGACTGTCATAAGGAATGACTCGCGCTCCAACAGTTTTCCCAGAATCCATGCTGAAGTAGCATTTAAGAGGGGTTTGAAAATCCTGCAAAAAGGTAACACAAATGTAAAACTTGACTTTACTTAAGAGTTGTCTTTCTTTGACTCCTTAACTATATTCTTAACTTTCATCTAGCTTCCACCTATTCAATTACATGTTGTACCTTTATGATGTGGAATCCTTATTGATTGTTCTCTTAACGTCAAGTAAGGATAACTAAGGAGTGCCTACTGCTTCATCATTGTGACAGTCTCATTATAAGATAAAGCCACTAGCTCAATCCGTGAGGTGCTGCAGTCAGGACTGAGTGGCCCTAGGATCGAGTCCTGCCAATGGTATATCAGTGTCATGTCTTTCTGATGAGGCAGTAAAACTTCAACATTTAAGTCACAGAAGATGTGGCATGCAAAAGTTCCCACACTACTTAAAGTGGGTCCATTGCATGGGTCTTAATTTCTGTCCACTGTACAAGGCAGATATTGTCACCATGTAAGTTCCCTCACTACTTAAGGTGGGTCCATTGCATGGGTCTTAATTTCTGTCCACTGTACAAGGCGGATATTGTCACCATGTAAGTTCCCACACTACTTAAGGTGGGTCCATTGCATGGGTCTTAATTTCTGTCCACTGTACAAGGCGGATATTGTCACCATGTAAGTTCCCTCACTACTTAAGGTGGATCCATTGCATGGCTGACTTCCTTCAACTACTATCATTTAGGTGAAATATTCCTAGCAAACAAATCTAATTATAACATACCCTGAGATGGATGCCACTGATACTGATTTGCTCTGTGGAGCCCGAGGGTACACGAATGTAGGTAACGCTGCCTCCAATCCTAGGGCAGAATTGTGGACCAGCTTTGTGTTGGATGGATAAACCAGCACTCTATAAGAGAAAAAGAGAATCATTACTTTTTTCACAACATTAGTGTACTCTAATAGCATTCTGTTGTTTATTTGAATTTCATTAATCCTTCATGTTAATGGTAGGTCGGTATTATAAAAAAGTTTAAAATGAAAGAAAACAGAAATTATTTTAAACTAAGTCAACATGACAACATCAAGGACAGATCCATCAATGTTAAAAAGTAAGATCCACATCTAACAGTAGAATTTTGCCTTGAGAGATGAGAGATGTTTTAACCTGAACAGTGGACGCAATGATTTTTGGGGTTAAAATTTACAACCAAAAGAATGGGAAGGAGGGTTTCCACCTATCAACATAATTTAAATGTAACTGTATTTAATATTTCCATGAGAACATACATTTTGGCCAGAGACAAATTCATCATCCTGAATAACGCAGTCCTCTAGTGGCGTATGGGAACAACGGTGGTTCTTGATGCACCACGTACAGTTGAATGGACTCGTCGTGCATTTGTGGCATCTGAAACGAAATACAAGTTCCTTTACACTATGACTCTCCCATTTAAATGCAAGATTTATTTCACAGTACAACTTGGATTGGTTGGCGTTAAGATTTAGCACAATTAGTTATATATTGCTGGCAATAAGCACCACAGTCAGTGACCTTGCAACCTTTGAAGGACAAGAATGCTCAGTATAAGGTTATTCCTATTAGAAATTCATATATGTTTTATTTTTGCAAAAGTAATAAGAATCTTATACAAATTATGCTTCTTCTTCCAAGTAAGGTACTGACAGCTTAAATGGTATCAAAGTTTATTAAACTGGTGCATGGCTGTGCTTGAAAAACTACAAAGGAACCCATCTTCTAACCTTTTAACACTGGTTAATCTAACAAGTGGTTAAATTTAAACTTACTTTTTCAATGAAATGAATGAATTTTTAGTTATGTTTATTTTCATATTGAAGTGTAAAACATCTGTATATATAATCAGTAAAATAACGCATTTTACATATGTAAACTTTAGTGGCATATTTCTGCCACTCATATGTCAGATAGAAAAAAAATCATTTTGAATTGTCATATATATTCAGTCTATTTGTAAGATGTTATATAGACTTATCAGACAACAATGTTGACTTGTCAGATATTATGTTGACCTGTTGGATGTTGACTTGTCAGACAACTATGCTGACTTGTCAGACAATTATCTTGATTTGTCAGATATTATGTTGAATTATCAGATGTTATGTTGACTTGTTAGATATTATGCCAACTTGTCAAACAATAATGTTGACCTGTCAAATGTTATGTTGACTTGTCAGATGTTATGTCAACTTGTAAGATTTTAAGTCAACCTGTCAGACAATTATGTCAACTTGTCAGACAATTATGTTGACTTGTCAAATCCTATGTACACTTGTCAAAACATTATGTCCACATCTTGTCACCAAATTGATGACATACCCTATAGATTTAGTTCATGACATTTAAAAGTTTAACCTATATATACTTTCAATAAGATACAATGAGCATACCTTTCTGATCATATCGTAATCTAGATGTGAGAGCTCTTTAAATGAAACTAATAACTTCGTACTCAAACCATCTCTATAATAATCTCTTTGAATAATTCTTTATAATTTTATTGCTGCTTTTATCAACTACATATATCTAGTGTCGAGTGGGTGAACGATAATGTGTGAAAACTGAGGAAAATACTAAAGCACGACAGCACGTACATTTAAAAGAATTGCACATATTACATAATACATCACGTGATCAAAGGAGGGATTGGATGTTGGCCACCTGGCGGGCAAAGTTTCGCACGTTTTCCAACAATTGAGTTTGAGGGGGATAATTTAAAACATGTGACAGAAAATCAATGATTTATGGAAGCAAAGATGGCATTTCTATCCTAGTTTGTTCTTATTTCAAGATTTAACCGAACACTCTCTTATAAGGAAGTTGAGTATGTCTGTTTCGTAGGCGAATTTATCAAGTTTCGTGCGATCGTTATCATAACCATATTATGACCAGAGACAAAGATTACTAGGTAGTCTTTATCTCTGTAATGACTAAACTATTTTAGGTACATCTACACCCTCCCACACTCGAATCGTATCAAATACAACTCTATTACTTGGATATCCCATTATTATACCTCAATCGTACAGAGGTGGGCATATAGCGTGTCCGTCTGTGAGCCCTCCCTTGTCTTATCGACGAGTAATTCCGGGTGGTAAGATTTATGTAAATCATTGCGTTTTGAAGCACATTAATTCAGAAAACTTTGCCTCTACAATTCACTCATAATCAATTCATCGTACTCTTTGTGTACCATCAATAATAAATATTTTAGGTGTAATTGATTTGAATGTACAAATTCTAAAAATATCGCAATATATCGCTCAAGAGCGAATCTAATGTAGAAATTATTCTGCACATGTATTATTCATGGCGTTACTCAGACAGTCACAATAAGCTATATTATTTAAAACGAAGGAGAAAGCAGCTATATATTCAGTGGCGGATTAAGGGGGAGAGGAGAGGGTGCCCCCTACCCACCCCCCCCCGGGCAGTGACCCAAAATGTTACCAATAAACCCTGTATTTTGGACCATTTTCTGTCAAAATCGGCCAAATCCATCCCTTGATCCCCGGCAAAGGGGGCGCTGGATCCGCCACTAATATTACTGTATAGTATCTTTGATATATTGATATAGCAAAGTTTTTGACAGGGTATTGATTGATTTAAGCAAAGGCACACACTTATATTTATTTCTTCATTTATATTTATTTCCAAATTCTGGGGCAGGTTTAGTGTAGTAGTAAAGCACCTGGCTTTTTAGTGTAGACGATCAAAGTTCGAATCCAAAATTGCGCCACTACATTTAAGAGGTTGGTTGAATTTGTATTTTGGGTATCCAATGTATATATCATAAACAAAATCTATACTAACTTTAATGCTTGGCATCAGATGCGCATTTCTAAAAGCAATGTCTCAGAAATGATACTCAAAGACCGAAACTGTCGAAAAATACTGCAGAACAAATTACTATGGTAGAAAGTTTCCACATAATATTTAATACCGGATAGTTTACAAAATTTTATCAAAGTAAATTTAGAAGTATATATTGACAAAATATTTGAAAAAAATAATTACAGTGATGAGCGGGTGTTTTTTTTTTATTTATTTTTTATTTTATTTTCAATAATTATTTCTCTGGTCGCCAAAATTTCGCTCCAGGACTTTAATGTTTTATTTCTAAATACGACACAAATACATATAGGTTCGTACTCGAGTTGCTTGTAATTGGAAATATTTCTCTCAGAAGCATCAATGTAAAATGGTGTAAATGTAATAAATAAAACAATCTATCAAGAAATTCCATCAAACACTCTTTTTCATGTCACATTATATGAAACGTTTACCCGACCATCAGTATCGCAATTAAGATGCGATCGGGAAATCAAATAAGCATTGCTATTATATTTTGATAAACGAAGCAACACGGACGCTTTACAAATTGACAGTTTAACGATTAAATTGGGATAATTGCTGGAAATTGATACAATTTTTGTTGATATTCCAGGAAAATTATCATATATGCACGATTGCTTCATATAATAATTAAGAAAGTTTACCATGATAAAATACCATTTTCTGGCAAGCGTATTATTATTTGCTTGTGATGGTTATCCAATAAATGTGACTCATATCGTAATTTACAGTAAACCGAGGGATATAACCACATACAAATGCAAACATTAAGGTATCTGAGGGTCGGTGGGTTCCTACCGCTACAGACTCGTTTTCGCATTGTAGGAGAAACAAACCTCGGGTTACTATATACATCAACGTGTAGAAGTACAATGATGAAAAAGGAAGTAGCGAACTGCATATCATAGCTTAAAAGTTGGTTGTCCCAGATTGAAACGTTTACGAGTACCCTAATCGTTTCGCATTTACCATCTAGAAATAATATTTGTAACACTCGCACAGAGGGACGCACAGACGGATGAACATGTGGATCACTATATTCCCCTTTGATCTCTACAAGGCGGTAATATAACAAACCTCAAAGTATTCGAGAACAATTTCACAATTTGTCGGAACTACTAGTTCAAGTATGGTAAGATGTAAATATTGTGATTTCGTCGGGATTTTAGCCAGGCCAAACTGGAGACGAATAGAATGAAACCCATCACTTGTCTAACAAGATGTCATGTTAAAGGCATACAACACTACAAAACCTGTCAGTCTGCACCTTTGACCCTCTTTATAAAATGACAAGAGTTTTATTTTCATTCGATATTTGTTCGTTCTCAATCATTTCCGATTGTTCACACAACTAGATGCTATTATCACCACAGGTCACCCTAGGTGGTCTCCTTTGCTCCTATTCCTTTACATACCGTATTGTAGAGGTGGGAACTTTACGCTTAATTCTAGAGTAGAATTTCAACACCTGTCAGATCACCAGTAGTATGTCTGTTAAACACTGTACTGAGATATTAATTCATAATGTTCCAGACGGAGTGGCGGAAAATTAACTTTACCGCAACAGATAGAATTGGAGCATGTAAAAAATATAGATAGAAGAAACCACAAAACGTATTGAATTCGAAACATGAGGTAATCTATACACATACACCTAAATATATATCAAAGCTGGGACGAACATCGCTTGCCGAGTAACACGTCACGTGACTATACAATATCCTAAATGAGGCATTAATATCAATAAGTAACTATAAGTATATACAGTGCAGAAATTTTATACTGGTGTATTTATATACATGTATATATATATATATATATATATATATATATATATATATATATATATATATATATATATATATATATATATATATATACAAATACATAAACTAGCGGAAAAAAGATTCTGTGTATACTTAAAAGCTAAAAAAACCCCAAAAAAGTATTCTTTTCATTCGTAAAGGCATAGTTTAATATACTATACACATGTTTCAGTACTCAATTTGTTAAATATCGCGTTCGATTCGCCCCGATGGCCACAGCACGCTATTCTGGAGTTTCGAGCCTAAGCGACACGCCGTTAGTAATCGATTAGAATTTCTTGCATTCATTGACAGTATTCAATGTGTTGAAACAGAAAACATTGGTTTTTTGGAATAAAATTTAATTGAGAGATGCCTCGCATGATTGAACACGATCGTTTGCGTGCTACTGGGATGTCTCAAAGCAATGTGGCAAGGCAGTTTGGAGTTCATATTAAATACTGTAAAATTTTTATGGAGATGGTATCAACAGAGTGGCACCGTTCGGAACCGCCCACAGTAAGGACGCCCGCGTGTGACGTCACGTCGGCAAAATACGTATATATGGACGTCAAATCTGCACTCGGCTTTTTGACCGCTATGAGCAACCCTATACATCGACGGATAAGTCCTCGTACTGTAGAGAACAGATCGCGAGAGGCTAACATGCGTCCTCCATGGCCTGCTATCCATCCTTTTCTGCTCCAGCGTCACCGGGTTACGAGGTTAGCATTTCATCTCGACAGCAATAACGATCATGTCGTGACGGCTTACCGTCGCGCCGGAGAAGGTTACATTGACGCCTGCGACGCCATTTCGGCGAAGGAGCGTTATGGATCTGGGATGGAACTGCAACACAAGTAAGGACCCCTTTGATGATAGTGGAGGGACAGTTTAACCGGCTTACGCTACCTTGACGAGATTTCACGTCAGCATGTCATTCCATTCATTCACAACAATCAGCGTAACGTCATTCTGAATCAGAACGTACCACCGCACGCGTTGTTAGTGGCTATCTACAGCAGTAAAACGTGGATATGCTACCCTGGCTAGGGATGTCACCGGATTTATCGCCTATAGAACATGGAACGATATCTACGTCAAGAACCAAATCCCTTACTATGTTCTTTATTGCGCATATGGCGGAACATTCCCCAGGGATTTCCGCATTTTCTGATTCGTTAAATGCGTCGTAGGTATGGAAAATGCATATTTGTGAAACTTTTTTGCACCCTACTTTCAGTGGCTGTTCATATCAACCAAAATGGACATAATTTGTGATTTGATGTTTGAAATAGAAGACAATGCATTACAATGTATATTAAATGATATACATAATGCAATAAAATATTTGGTGTATATGAATCTACATGTATAAATGAAATTACTAAACTATACATTTTCTTCTTTCCGCTTGTATATGTTTTCATGATTATTATTGATATACATGTACTTCTTAGGGCGACATATAAACGAAGTACTTTTTCTTACTTTCCGGGTAGTCAGAACGACGCAATACGGTGTTATGTATTGGCAAACCAAAAACATATATTTCAACTACATTCTAGAAATTAAAATGACAACATGGCAGCACGTCACTGTCGAATTGTGACTAATTGGGAGTCCACGATTGTAATTTGAAATATTCCGGCAGCTGCACATATAAATGAGATGACTGATGTTAACAACTATTTCAAATGCACAAAATGGCACGAAATGACGCAAGAAAGAGACACCCCGTTGCGACCGATAGTCAAGCATCGCACACACAATTTTGAACGAAATATCACATTGTGCAAAAACGAGGCCACGAGGTCTGTCGTAATAGAAGGCAGGCATAAAACGCAGACAACAATCCCAAGAATGTCCCAGATTTACAGATCCATATTTCACAAAAACTCGAATTCACAAAGAAATTGAAATACTGTCATCATATAAATCATTTACTAATGGACGAAAATTCGACGATATAAAATAATCTTGATTCCATTTCGTCTTTCGATGCATAAAGGATATACGACGAAAGTCACAAAACGCCAGTCTTATAGATGTCTTTGATGCAGTACATAATGAACCGTAAATCAAATGCATTAATGTGTAAAGCCTCTACCGGATATTCTATTATTGATTTTTCCACATGCTTATTAAAAGCAAAAGAATTTTTCAATGCAATTAAAGACGATTCAATATATATAATTAGTCATTAAAAAGCTAGACGAAGAAATTATATCAATAGAACTATTAGATGGCTGGAAAAAAGAGAGCAAACAAAGAGCACAAGACGTAATTTTGTTGGTTCTCCGGTCTCATAGGGAAATCATAGAAAAACAGTAAAGAATGTTAACAATACAAGCGGTTAGGTAATGTCGAGGATGGGATATTACGATAACAAATGTTGCAAAGTTTGAAGAACGTTGTGCCCGAACACTTCCGATTAAAATATCGCACGTCAATAGGTTCAACCAATGCAAACCCCCAAGAATCATTAAAAAAGATCTACTTCTTTTCATAGGACTAAAATTAATTCATTTCAGCAATAATTATAAGTTGCAAATCACATTCTCAATTATCAGTGCCGGCGAAGATAGAAATTGTGAAAATATAAATCCACGCAAGATCAATTTTCAAAGAGAGTTCTGAAGATGGAAAAGCTGGTGAATCCTCTAAAGGAAAAAATAAAGTTTACCGTGGAATTACATGGTTTGATTTATGAACACGACCTAATCGTATCACATATCACGTGACTATCGAGTACTCAGTCATATTTCATATTGTGAATTAATTTCCCCAAAGATGCCCAGCTTTGTATTTTATCTCATTTAGCACTGTAAAAATAAGGGCACTTGTTAATGAGCCAATGATCCTACGTTAAATATGGTGGACAGGTGTGGAGTGGTGGGTTTTGGTGTAAATTGGGGTAGTGGTGGAGGAGTAGTCCTGAGAGTAGTACTGTGGATGAAGGGTGGTGGTGTACACAATGGTAGAAGTGGAGGTCTGTGGAGGTTGAGTGGGGTGGTGGAAAGTGGGTTGTGATGTGGTAGGTGATTGTATACTGTACTCGGGGTAGTGGTGGATTGTGGAGAGGGCGAAGAGATGGCCATTGATTGTTGATGAATAAAGCATAAAAGGATATTGCAGGAGGATTGCGGAGAGTGGCTCGAGTTCTGTAGACACAGAAAGATTGTGTATATAGGGTAATGGTGGAGAATTGCGGAGAGTGGCTCTGTAGACGAAGGGGTGACTGTATATGCAGGGTAGTGGTAAAGGATTGCGGAGAGTGGCTCTGTAGACGAAGGGGTAACTGTATATACAGGGTAGTGGTGAAGGATTGCGGAGAGTGGCTCTGTAGACGAAGGGGTGACTGTATATGCAGAGCAGTGGTGAAGGAATGCGGAGAATGGCTCTGTAGACGGAGGGGTGATTGTGTATGCACGGTAGTGGTAGAGGATTGCGGAGAAAGGCTCTGTAGACGGAGGGGTGATTGTGTATGCATAGAGTGGCTCTGTAGATGGTAGGATGGTTATGTATACAGGATAGTGGTGAAGGATTGCAGAGAGTGGTTCTGTAGACGAAGGGGTGACTGTATATACAGGGGAGTAGTGAAGGATTGCGGAGAGTGGCTATGTACACGAAGGGGTGACTGTATATGCTGGGTAGTGGTGAAGGATTGCAGAGAGTGGTTCTGTAGACGAAGGGGTGACTGTATATACAGAGCAGTAGTGAAGGATTGCGGAGAGTGGCTTTGTAGACGAAGGGGTGACTGTATATGCTGCTTAGTGGTGAAGGATTGCGGAGAGTGGCTCTGTAGACGAAGGGGTGACTGTATATGCAGGGTAGTAGTGAAGGATTGCGGAGAGTGGCTCTGTAGACGGAGGGGTGATTGTGTATGCAGGGCAGTGGTGGTGGATTACGGAGAGTGGCTCTGTAGACGGAGGAAAGATTGTATATACAGGGAAGTGGTGTAGGATTGCGGAGAGTAGCTCTCTTGGCGGAGGGGTGATTGTGTATGCAGGGCAGTGGTGGATTGCGAAGAGTGGATAACGACTATTGGTGTGAACAAAGGCAGTGATAGAGGAATGCAAAGAGTTGTGTTGTTAGTGGAAAAGTGAATTTCTTTAGGGGTAAAATTATTCATTTACTGATTGAATGATATTTGCTCAAATGTGTAAAACCACATACACAACGTTATAATGACAAATGAGACATTAGTCACAAATTGACATGCACTTGCCTCTTCAACATACATTTTTTTTACTGTGAAACTAGAATTTTCTTGCTGGCGAAAACGCCTATATAGTATCAATGCACCAACTTTAATGAGTCAGTGTTTTTCATATCAAGGGATAAAGTATTTTCAGTCAGCACGTTTTCTATGGACTGAGGTTAAGTTCAAACAAGGCAAATTTTTGAATATGAGAAGCCATGGTGAGGTAAAGGGCTTTTGGTGTTTTTACTTAAATAGGGGGCATCTCTTGTCAGACGTGTATATGAAGCTCCTAATGATATTCTTTTTCATAGATTCTTCTCGGTTCATTTACATGTAGCCCTATGAAAAACCAATTGCTACCATATACGCACAGTAAAATATGGCTGACTTGTGCGTTGACCACCAGGGAAATTGAGAGCTTTGACACAGGAATGTTCGTGACGAAAGTGCTTTTGTGCGCGCCCTGTATTCCCATAGGAGCACTATTCAATATACGTCTATCCCTTTAATGTGAATACAAAACGTTTTTTCCCGATAGCTGTCGTATATTTGATACGCAGCATATCCAAAGGGAATTTGTTAAAATAGGATTTAGGATCCCAATCTGATATCACAGCAGTATTTACGGGCAGTCTTTGTGGCCGAATTTCCCCTTGACGATTCTAACTATAGAATAGGTAAATTCTAACCGCACTACTAAATTAATAAGGAAACCACGTGCGTCGATATACGGTTTTGCTGTCAAATGGTTCTATATGCTCGTGATTCAAGTACACTTGCGTGGTGTAGTTTATAGAAAGTTTACTAGATGTACAAAGACTGATTGAACAGATGAAGTTGTCAAAGAACAGAATAAACTTATATCATGCGAAAGGAACATGCCAATGACCAATTTGTATAATCATTATTGTTTATTTAACGCCTTAAAGGTACGCCTGGTGAGGGTGTGGTGGAATTGCAGGGAGAGAGGAAATATATGGGTTGTGGCTAGAAACATATTAATTCAGAATATAACGCTCTTTGAAAAGTCACTAAGCAGCAGAAGAAGAATAATAAGAAAGGGGCAGTGTTATTTGATGTAATATTCCAGTGAACACGTCACACACTCTTGTCAGAATGTGGGATAATAATCGTGTTTCACAAGAGGAGAGGGAGGAAACAGCAGACATGTAAAACAGTGACCCAATATCAAGTGCGCGATCAGACGATTTCAGGGCCACTATCACGGCATTTCAACACCGTAAGTCCGCGATCAGACGATTTCAGGGCCACTATCACGGCATTTCAACATCATTCATTGATACACAAACTTTCATCAACTGTAAACATTTTATCTGATCGCTTCGACTCCAGAAGAAATAAACAAATTTAATCTTACCGCCACCCTTAGGGAGCAACCATCTGATTTTTATAAGGGGGGGGGGAGGCCGCAAAATAGGAAAATTAATATTTTCGACTCAAAAGACCGGCTAAAAAGTCATCCGGTCAGGGATTTAGTGAAAACAGAGGTGTACTATATTCGGTAGAGGCTTTAAGGGCTTTTGAAAATTTTGGTATATATGGGAGTTTTTGTATGCTGGACAAAGGGCCGCCAATTCTCTTGGTACTGACCCCCTCCACCGTACGTTTAATTTCATAGATAAGTGGCTAAAAGGAAAATCCGGCTCTGAATATTGAAAAATGATAAATAAAATAGAAAAATAAAGAAATAAAAAAAAAATCTCCGGCTTTTAAAATAACCAATAAATAAAGAAATAAAATGTTTGCTCCCTTACGATACTCCTGTATTAGACTAGACTACTGTACAGTCTACTACATGTGAACAATAGTATATTACAAATAACTCAAATAATTAAGCGTAGAATGTAAGTACCGTAATAACATCTACTTCAAAATGTTATATTTTTAGGAGTATACATCTTAATGCGGCACGTGCATTTCCTTTACAAGTTGACTGTCGAGAAATTAAAATACAAACTTAAGAATACAAATGACATGGTTTGTTGAGTCATCTCTAACCCTAAAAATGAAGAAATGATTGAAATAGATCACCGTCTAAACGGTAGATAACTGGGTTTATTATTTATTATTTTTATAAACTGAATTCGGGTATTGATCATGATTTATTTTTATCATAAAAATTCTCCACAGAAGTAGCTATGCAAACATATGATCGGCCACAAATGGGAGACGAATATCGCCTTTGTGAACCTCTGGGCTTCAGCTATAGGGGTCTAATAACTTAACTTACACCACGATCTTAAAAAAACATTCAGCTCGAATTGATCAAGTTTTAACCATAAATTCCTGCGCACCCGATTACATTTCCGTGCATACAAAGAAACACTGTATCGAAATAAACTATAGATTTTAATCAAACTCGTAGATTGTGTCATGTTTCTCTTGCATGAGGATAACAAACACTTTTTCCCGCCCGAGAGGGTGTCGTATTGTCATATACCTATATACGGGATCATTTGATACTCCAATTTCTTATCAGAATTAAAATCTGGAAAAAAATATCATCCTCACACTCGACGCAACAATGAAAGGTCCAGTTGTATAAATTAGTCTTGGGTCAATCAACAAAGACCCTGAATGCCACGAGGGAACCACGTTCAGTAAAGTTCAAGATATTTTACTCCGTTTTGCCCCGTTTTCAGTACTAACTGATATATCCGTATTGAAGATGAAGTTCTACGAAAAGGTCACTACACAAGAGCTGATGCTATCGACGTAGAGGCGAGTAAATTCAGTCATGGGCTGCCGTATGACAATAATGACTATTTCATATCGCGGATAATGAACCTCGCGGTTAGGTCAGCAATCAATCAATCTCATTACAAATTATACTTTCTTTTTTATTCGAGAGCTTGTTCTAATGTGCAGAATATTTTCATTTTATCTGGATATATTTCAATTTATAAAATAAAAGTATCCACGTCATACACATGTCTCCGTGGCAACAGAAAAATAAAACTAGTGATATAAAACATACATGAGATAAATGTGTATCAACTTAATAATAAATGCCAAGATGACGAAAATACTTACGATTCCTGGCTGTGTATCTCGCAGTCAAAGATGGTGAAGTTCGTAGACACAAACTCTCGACCGTTTATAATCAATGACAACTTCATAACAATGTGATCTGTAAAGAAAGGTGCATATATGTATGTATCAGAGAATATCCACGTACTATATAATTAATCACGGATGTCATTGTTTCACTGTTTTTTGACTTGAATTACCTTACTCTTGTTTACCAATATTTGGTACGTTATAATAGTCAGTCGTATAAAGACATGTAGAGAAAATGTCCTCGTATCAAATTGTGAGAGGAATTTCTGCTTTTTGTTAAGACTGAGGGACAGGCCTGGTGAAGTGGTTCTACTTCTACTTGTTTGGGCACCCGTCAGGGCTGTATTAGAGCAATTGGCTGTATTGATCTTAATAGTGTATTGCAGAGTATTATCGCCAGGCCGTCCCCCATAGGAGTGCTTCATAGTCCCTTCATTTTTGTATGTCGTGTAGTGTTTATGTACAGGTGGAATAGTCCGTATCTTTAACGGCATTTACTATAGGTGCCATCCCTCCGGATACTGCCACAGCTTCAGAGATACCGTGGCCACTAATCTCCCAAGGCCGAAGAAATGACTCACCTGACCTTAAAAAGGCCGGAGAGATGACTCACCTGACCTTAGTAAAGATACAGTGAATCATTTGACCTTGGCAGTAAAGCGGTGATAATCTGACCTTGATAGTGAAGTAGCGAATCTTTGGCTTTTGTGATCCAACAATCACGACGAATTTGTCGATTGTTACTTTTTGTTTTTACAAAAGAGAGAAAAATAAGAAAGAGTGAAACGACACTATATAACTGCTGTTCGTAAATAACAAACATTTTTCTACACGAATCGAAACTGACAAAAGTAAAATATGCAATCAAAATTCCGGTTACGCGACAAAAATGCAAATCCGTGTAAAACAATACACAAGTATGGATGGTAGTAATTGTAAGGAAAAGTGAACATTTACGATAACTGTCATGGAAACAGAAAAATGTCATTTGTTTTAAAGCTGGGCGCCGTATAATACTGCATTTATCGTTAAGAAATATGAGAGAAGGATTCATCTTAATCGGTTTTCTGAAGAAAATTGCATTTTCATCTTCACATTACGACTATGATTTATAAGTATTTTCAAAACATATTTTTCACCACAAACATATTTATAAAAATTGAGCAATGAAATGAAAAATATTTACGAATACTTGCAGAGTTATATAATTTGTAAAAAATTACCAATATGATAAGGGAAAGAGGTTTTATGTTTACTTGATTCGGAATGCTGGATCATATGTCATGACGTTCATACCTTCCAAAAAGCGTGACTTGGTAAGCGCTTTCCCAAGGAAACCCGATCTTATCTTTACTATAATGTCACACATATACATGTTTTTAATTTTACTTTATTGTGCCACAGTGCTTCCAGATTACTTTATGTGACTGCGTACCACTTTCACTATCGAGTTGTAGTATGTATACATTAATCATATATTTATCACTCATTCCATCTCAGTTATCCAGCATTGGCAACAAAGGGGCCGTTATATGCAATGTGAATTTTTCTCCCTTCTTATCTTTTTTAAAACTGTAGAACCTGTATCATTCTAAAAACCGGCAGACGTCCTCCTTAACTCGTCCACTTAATGCTACGACTCTCCTTGGCATTTAATTTATAATTTAATATCTCCAAGTACATACAAAGTGTTACTCTATGCTACAGACAGAGCGTTCTCTCCCGCTATATCATAGTTATTGGCGCTAATCACTGCTTTGGGTGGGTCTAGATCTTCTGCACTCGCAGAAAATTTGAGTGCATTCACAATGCAGATACCGCCATCATATAGGTCAAGTGGAATAGTGGCAGATACCGCCATCATATAGGCCAGGTGAAATAGTAGTGGCAGATACCGCCATCATGTAGGTCAGGTGAAATAGTAGTGGCAGATACCGCCATCATACAAGCCAGGTGAAATAGTAGTGGCAGAAACCGCCATCATGTAGGCCAGGTGAAATAGTAGTGGCAGATACCGCCATCATGTAGGCCAGGTGAAATAGTAGTGGCAGATACCACCATTATATAGGCCAGGTGAAATAGTAATGGCAGATGCCACCATTATATAGGCCAGGTGAAACACAGTGGCAGATACCACCATCATATAGGCCAAGTGAAATAGTAGTGGCAGATACCACCATTATATAGGCCAGAAGAAATAGTATCGTCTCGTTAAGCAATTAACAGATACATTATTTATCATATTACAGGCACTCTGAGAGTACTGCTGAAGCAGTAAGTATAAACTAACGATCCCAGCAAAGTTAAGATACTAAGACCTTGACCTTTGGACCTTAAAGTCATGAAGCATTTTCGCTTTTTGCGTAACAGGGTATATACCAAACTTTTTGTTGAATCTGAGGTATGGTACGTGTTTTTTCACCCAGAAACGTGTTACAGGACAGAATGGCCGACTGACGACAGATGGAGAGGAGACCTTTAGCCCGTTCTGGCAATGAAGGTAGGAGACTAATAAACAGTTTCATATCACCAATGAATTATAATCACTATTCTTTAAAGAGACACATTCCCTAAGCGGGGTCGCCCCGTTTTGTATCTATTAAATGTATTCAAGTCCTTATAACAGTCTGTTAGACACTAATTTGAAATTAAAAAAAAGATCTCTGACAGTTTTGAACAATTATCAAATTACGTTCGTTACAATGTCGTGGAAAGATTTAGCCTTTTCTTGCTTGTTCATTTATCAGTTTTTGATATGCGAGTATGTATGAAGTTTTTTATTCCTCATTTCTTCCCATTGCACGATAGTATTGTTTTTATTGAAATGCGCATGCTCAAAAAGGCGGCGGTCAATATATAAATCGGGATTTTAAAGCCAGATTTTGACAGTACCTGCCTGATGTAAAACACATAAATTTAGACCTTTGCAACGGATTCACACGAAGTAATTTTTTAAAGGATCTTTTACGTGCCACGTATTATACCGTGACACAGGACCTGGTAAGACACCGACGAAGCCCTCGTTTACAATCCAAGCACCAAACCGACTAAGCTACGCCGGACCACAGTAATGTATCCCTCAACATGCCTCATCGCTTAGCATTATCGTCATCTCTGTGCTGATGATGCAGATTTCCCCTGACAATATTCAAACCTTTGTCAGTGAAGCAGAAAACAGAATAAAACGTAATAAGACAGTATGACCATTAATGTAAAGAATGCTGGGAAAAAACACAATAACCAATCAGATAAGGTATTGCTTAAAGATCATGTATTCGAGTCCGGTAATTACCTGGATCTGATAAATGTGACAGCTCTAAAACGAAAATAAGATATATGTTGGTTTTATCAGTATCTTAAATCTTCATCATTAATTCATCGGAAGTAACTGTAGAAAATGTGAAAACGATCTTTCAAATTTACCATAAACTAATCTCAATTGGCTACCATGAGATAGGAATCCAGACATGAGGGAGAAGACTAAGCTTTGCCCCTCCCCATACACATTCCTTGTGAACAATGAGCGTAGTGGTTAATGCCATAATAAAGGATACTGAATGCATTTGATTCCTTGAAATTTAACATTGTTGGGGGGGGGGGGGGAGGTTGTTGTGTTAAATTTCCTTAGTAAACATACGTTTTAAAATTGAAGATTAATGATGATAGTGAACTTCCGAAAGGTTGTTATTGTTGATGTTTCAAGAAACATTAAAATAAACGTAGTGTTATATCTTAATGTCCTGAAATGTTTGGCGAGGATCTTCTACGTTAGATTTCTTTATTGCCTTCTTATCAAATGGAGTCTTCAAAAAATTCCTTTTATTCAATTAAATTACGACAATGCAACGTGTAAAATACATCAAGGCAGCTATTTCTGTAGCCAAAAAAATAGAAAAACAAAAATGCTATAACTCTTATCGTTTCCTGAAAATTGCAAGAAAAAAACCCAAAATGAAGATAAAAACCTCGTAATAAGATTCGGAAATAAAAATAGGAAACGAGGGTAGAAAGAACCGGCATGATAAGTATATATTATGCATTTAACATCATGAAATATAAAACAGATACTATGCATGCATGCATGTATATAAATGAATAAATAAATATATAAATATATATATTAATGATTAATGTAAAATTGAATAAATATAACGGTCTTCGATTGAAATGACTATAACAAGCGATCGAGCTGCCTCTGTTTGGATATTAGAATGATATATATCATCTCAGGTTGAAAGCATCCCCTATAAGAGACCTTAAGTGTTGACTCAGTGCGTGTATTCCCAGTAAAGCAAAATCTGCTCATACTTCAACCGCCAAAAATGTCTAATTAATTAAGTGAAAACGTTATCATACAAAAGGAAGAATAATGCAAACATTAAAAGTGCTATTCTCCATATAATATGACATTAAACTGTCGCTGTAAACATAAATACCAGGCTCAATTTATTACAAAAACTGACAATAAAATATAGTACATTCCCAGCCGACATTATACAAGATCTATCATTGGACTCCCTTGGATGTTATGATTTACAACATCACTAAATTAAATACTAACACAGAAATGCCATCAGATATGTAATTATATAAGGTAACGGTACAGTTAGTGGCTGAATAATGCAGGCCATCTTTGTTAAGTTTAATGCCGCAGTCTAATGTAGATGTGTGCGAGTTCCGTTATGAAAGATAATGGTGTTTGATTGTTTGATGTTTTTATGTCCCGGAATCGTAAATCGAGGACATAGTTTTGGTCTGTCTGTGTTAAGTTTGCTATCATGGAAAATTTATTCTCACCAACACAATACATAACACTCGCGTTTGTGTGTATACACTCAAACCGATGACCAATAGGTAAGTTTGAGTCAACAAAAAGCTCAAACTCCAAGTCTAATGGACTGGGGATCGAATCTTATTAACTCAAACACGATGTAACATTTTACAGTTATAATAGGTTGTAGTAGCTGTAAATATTTATTATTTGTACATTCCAATAATGCAAAATACGAAAGTATCTAGCGTCAAGTGACTATGGCATTAACAACAATGTACCACAGCGGACATTCTGAAATTCAGAGGTGAGACCAGGTGCCCGGGTGGAGTAAGCTTCTCCTGAATGGCTAGCCACATCCGCCGTGAATGTCCTTACATACAGAAGGAACAAATGTAACTCAGCACTGTATATATATAAATGAATGTGAAACAACGCCGTGTAGAAAGTGTCATTGCCAAACAACAGCAGGTAAAAACGATATAAACACTGAAGTCAAACCCTCCGCGGGGAACTTTTCTACGAGCTCCACGTCGTAAATAACATGCTCTTTATCTAGGTACCACGAATTCATTAATACGGACCGCTAACCAAAAAAAAATCTCCTATACAGACTACATACCTGATCCTGTTGGAAATGGTTTGATTTCATTGGGTAAGGGTGTGGGACATGTGATCACATTTGAACTAGTCCGTTTGGCTGTAGTGAGAAGACCATCGAAGGAGCACTTGAAGGAACCATTAAAGCTTGGCAAGTTTGAAACGTTCAATGTTAGCTGAAAGAAAAATCAAACATCCTTGGTTCAGTTCACAGAATGACTGATTTTTGAAAGAATTTCAATTGAAATATATATTTATTGCATTCAGAAACGCAATAATACATAAAATGCCATTGAATGTACTGTTTCTTGTCTGTATATGTAGTATGACAAAGTATCTTAAGCAATTCAGATCTACTGGAATAGACTACATCAAAAGACCCTAAACAAATACAAACTGATACAAACTTTCATCCGTAGGCATTTGTAGATATCATTATAATCAGTGAGATTAAATTATACATTCGATTTTACAGCAAATTTTCTTCAGAATGTTTCTACTATTATTTTGGCTTAATTGACAGGGAGTCCATCAGGAACTCCTCATGGACGACGCGAACACTCTCTAGCCTAGGCTGAATTTACATCACCACGTGATGTGTTTCATTTTCCTAAAAGCAGTCAGGATATATTTTATATGCGTAAAATTTCATCAATTATTGACGATGTTTCAATACAATTTATGTGTTCGTCACTTGTGATACACATATACAAATCGTGCATTACCCTCAAATGAGTTACATAGCCATTAAACATTCATGTTCCGTAATTCCCCGTATTAAGCCGAGCAGAAATCAAGGCCTTTTAAGTGCTTTTTGTAATAGCTTCCTAAATTAAGTATAAACATACATGTTACGTTGAACGTTTCCGTTCACGAAGACACAATTTGCCACTGTATTGATCTAAACTTTGGTCACGAAAAGGTATAAAGTGTATATCTATCACAAGTAACGTTAATTAGTATCAATTGTACTAGTTACATTGATTGATAAACATTTGAGAAAACACCAGGTTAATGCCCTCTACACGATGGTAGGTTCTGTCTTGTGCGCTACTGCTTATACATTGATTAATGCCACGAACAAACACGAGGCAGTGTGACATCTTCTACAAGCAAACATCTACTGTGTAAACTGAAGGACGGAAAACATATGGGACACCTGTGGGAGTCGGACCCACGACCCTCTGATCCTGAATACCAACATTTTCACCACTAAGCCATAAGGTTACGTCTTCGGATACAACAGGCAATGAAAACGTCATCATCCTTGCAGTCGCTATATCGTTCCCAAATCAGGATTACAATGTTCATTTTAACACATTGTCCTTACGAAACAAGGAGTAAATGAAAAAAAAAACTATTCATATTCTTTTATTTTCCCAGAAGACAATATATTGATATTTAACGGGTCAAGGGCATCGATGACGATGACAATAATGATGACTATTATAATAACTCTAATGACAGGACCATAACAAACGTCTTATAAAAATATGGTTATCTGTCGGCATAAAATATGATAGATTTCATACAGAGGACCATAAAACAGCGCGCTGCTTTATGAGTCAGAGTTGACACGTGAACAACGAGTTAATCAAATGTTTGCCAGCGACACCAACATAATATTATTAATCATTATCCAAATACTATTGATTCACTCATTCATTTACATTTTCTTCTTTATTTTGACATAAGATGCACCAAAGTGTGAAGCCAATTAATGCGAAATATTCATTATTAATTATAAAAAATTGACACGCTACAAGACAGGATTTCCTGAGGGAATGGAGGATAACACAACATTAGCTCATCGGTTAAAATTGACAAAAATGATATTGGGAGTAAAAATTATTTCAATTATCTCTCACCATCTGTTAGTCCAAATGTAATTAGTGGAGCTTGTATCTATGTTTTAAATCCCATTGCATTACAATAAGTTATTAAGTAATTCTACAGCACATAACGTTTTTAAGTGTAAATCAAATACAAACTAATTGAGAAATGAGTAGAATTTAGTGCTATTTTCACAACTCGTAGCGTTTTCTTTGTGCATCTCTTCGAGATTGTTTGATGAGTGCCACTACGCGAGTGTTCGGACAAATCTACAGCAAATACATTATGTAGAGTAAGCGCATTAAGCTGATTAGACCCCTGTTCTCCACTTACGCCATGCACACTATTCCATTACGACGTGCTTTACTTGGCACCTTAATATGTTTGTCTGATAGATTTTCAGTAATTACATGTATACAAAAAGCTGTTGTCAAATACATTTTTTCATTGTCATAAGTAAATGACATACCAGAAAATGAAATCAATCGGTTTATTGTGATAGTTGGTATTCTTTGCTTGAAACCGCTTCAGACAAACTAGTTTTCAAGTGAATATATAGGCAGTCTTTTTCCATTTTCATATTTTTACTTT